>OY293415.1:24971571-25715321 GCA_958502065.1 Chrysolina americana | reverse complement strand
AAAACATTCAGGAAGAGTGATATTCAGTTTGTTGGTGCAGACTTTGACCCTCTCATAAAATGGCTTCGAGGTTCTGGGTTTATTATCATATAGGTTGCTGAACTTATTCGTTATGGTATTTCCATAGGTGGGATGTTCTGGTTGGGCCTTCAGTTTTGTAGCATACGTTATGCTCAGATATGCTCTTCTGACCTCCAAAGAAGGGTCGCTGGCTTCACAGTATAAGCTTTCGACTGGTGTTGTACGAAATGCTCCGAGTGCTATGCGTAGAGTTGAGTTATGTATGGTGTCTAGTGTCTTCAGTAAAGATTTATTTGTTGAGGCGTATGCTATTGAGCCATAGTCCAATTTTGACCCGATAAGTGTCCTGTATAGCATGAGAAGTGTTTGCCGGTCTGAGCCCCATTCTTTGTTTGCTAGGGTTTTCAATAAGTTGAGCCTCTGATAACATGAGGAAACAAGGTTTTTAATGTGGACTTTCCAGTCTAGTTTTTGGTCGAAAGTCATACCTAAGAATGATATAGATGTCTCATATTTCAAGTTTTGATTGTTCAGCACCAGAGGGGGTATGTTGTTAGTTTTCTTCTTCGAGAATAAGATGCAACGTGTTTTTGAAGCAAAAGTGAAACCGGATTTGGTTGACCATTGTTCGAGTTCTGAAAGGGTACTTTGTGTCATAGTAAACAAGTTGTCCATATTTTTAGTCTTGCAGCTTATAACGAGGTCATCGGCGTAGATGCGTCCTTTCAGGGGTAGCTGGAGATTTTTCAGTATATCGTTGATGGCAATGATGAAGAGGGTGGGGCTTATAACTGATCCCTGTGGTATTCCATTATCAAGGGTCATTTCGCTTGATGATACTCCATTAGCTTTAACCTTGAAAGTCCTTCGTTTCAGAAAATTCTGTATGAATGATAGAGAGTTCCCTTTTATGTTCCAGGCTTGAAGTTTATGGGTTATGCATTCTCTGGAAGCTGTATCGAACGCTCTTTCAATGTCAAAAAATACTGCTAAACAGTTTTGTTTCAGAGCGAATGCTTCATGGATGTCGCTTTCTAGGTCTAGGATATTATCTATCGTTGATCTATGCTGTCTGAATCCGCTTTGCTCTGGGATGATCAAGTTGTGTTTTTCTAAAATCCATAATAATCTCTTGTTGATGATCCTCTCCAGCAGCTTGCACATTGCGCAGATCAAGGATATGGGCCTATAAGATTCGGGATCTAATTTTGGTTTTTTAGATTTTGGTATAGGTATTATTATAGATTGTGTCCATATTGTTGGGAATTTGTTTCCTGTCCATATTTCATTGAAGAGTTTGAGTAGATGTTCATGGGGACTTGGGGAAAGGTTTTTCAGGAATATTGCCGGAATGTTATCAGGTCCTGGGCTCGTGTCGCGAAGAGAATGTAGTGCCTCTTCGTATTCTGCTTTGGTAAGCGGTGCATTCAGCATATGTTTTTCGTTCTCGCAAATTTGTTTACTTTCTGGCACTTCAATCGTTTAGTTGGTGAATGGGGCTTCTCTATTTTCTATATTGGACCTATCCCTGTAGGTCTTGGCTAACTCTTCCGCGATTTCAATATCGTCGGAAATCATGTTATCAGGCGTTCGGAATAGGTTTATTTTATTGCAGGTGTTTAGTCCTGAGATTTTTTTAACATTTTTCCAGACTTCACTCATGGTGTTGAGCTATTTATTGTCGATATGTATTTTGTCCAAGATTGAAGTTTGGAGTTTTTTACAGTAAGTCTCGATTTAGCCCTTAGTTCAGTGAATTCAAGACGATTTTCTGGGATTCGGTGTCTTTTGTATTTATTAAATGCCCTTTTACATGCTTTAATTGATTGTTCGCACTCTTTGTTCCACCATGGTACCGGCCTGTGGTGCTTGATTGTTTTGTGTTTTGTTGATTGATAATTCGGCTGCTTTTTTGATAATATTTGAGAAATTATCAAAAGAATCGTCAAAGTTTGGGGTATATTCACAAGCGCTCATTTTTGAGTCTACTATCTGCGTACATTTTCCCCAGTTTGCAGTTTTTATGTTCCATTTCGATGAGTGGGAGTAAGTATTTGAAGTTGTTTCATTATTGGATATTACTAAGGGATAGTGATCACTATTATATGTATAATCTAATCGGTCCCATGATAGCTTCGGTAAAGTATTAGGGTCACATAAAGTAAGGTCAAGTGGTGTCGATTCTCCTGATTAAATATTGAATCTTGTTGGTCTGCCATCATTCAAGAGAGACAAATTGTATTGATCCATGATTTCTCCAATTGTTCGGCCTCTCGTGTCAATGTAGGATGATCCCCATGAGTAGTTGAAGGCGTTGAAGTCACCAGTTATGATCCGAGGTTCTGGAATTTGTTCTAGTAGATTTATTAGCTCTTGTTTTTCGATTGATTCTCCTGGAGGAAGATATATATTGCATATGTTTATAGGAACTTTTCCCTCTACCTTCACTGCTACGGCTTCAATATTACTCTGTATTGGAATCAGATCCGCTTCTATAGAGTTTTTTACCAGAATTGCGACTCCACCGCTTGCTCTTTGACGGTTGTTGCGGTTTTTACAAAAATTTCGGAAGTTCCTTAAGACTGTTTCGTTTTCTTGTTTGAAATTTGTTTCCTGAAGACAGATAATGTCTATTTTTTGTTCTGATATCAAAATTTGAAGCATTGAAAGGTTGTTATAGTAGCCATTGATGTTCCACTGCAGTAATGAGGAAAGGGGGTTGCTTGCACGTAGTTCCGGAATTTGGGTTATTTATTTGTTACTTTAATAGGTCGTGTCCTGTGAAGAATCACTTTCTAGATCGGAGTGGTTATCGTCTTGTTGTTCCATCTGAAGATGTGTTAGTAACTTCTTTTTTAGTTTGGTGCATCTGCTTTTTATAGATCTTTCTTTGAGTAGGGGATAAATTTTAGTAAGCATATCAATTAAGGCAGTAAGATCAGTTGTGTAATTTTTTATTATATCAATAGGTTCCGAAGATCCATAGATGCTGTCGAAGAGATCTGTAATTTGGGAAAAGTTAAGGACGAACGATGGTGAGTGGGTGGTTATGTAGTCCTTAGCTGGTTCAGCTAGTTTATTGGCAGAGACAAATTTCTTGTTACCACTTTTGTGTTTTTTGATGGTTTGTGTTTTGTCTGATGGTTTGATAAAATAGTTTTTTGCATTGCTAGTTTCAGGCTGGATAGGAGCTGATCTGGGTGGGGTGACAATGTCTTCAAAGTTTCGTTTATTATTAATGGTCTCTAATTCGGGTTCAGAAGTTAAAACGGGTTGTTCGGTAGTGTCTTCTTCAATAATTTCAGGTACATTCAGAGCGGTGGAGGGTGTTTTACATTGTGCTGCGGTATGACCTTGTTTCTTACAAGAAAAGCAAGTGAGATTGTCTTGCGATAAAAATATTCTGTAGGATGTGTCGTCAAAATTTAGCACTAGGGAGTCTGGGATGAAATGTTGTTCTGGGTCGATGAAGACTTGTCGTCTGAAGCTGTATATGTGATTATATTCTGGGTTTGGGGAGCTGATTCGGAGGAAAGTCATTGGGGAAAGGAGTTTGAGACCAAGTCTTTCCAGTTCTTTGGTGAGTATTTCGTTTGGGATTGTAGGACACACGTCCAGTAAGACCAACCTTTCAGATGGAGTGATATATCTGCGGGCTTTAAGGATTTCACCATTCATAACTATTGTGCCATGTTTTTCGGTCATGAAGTTGTCTACTGCTTGTTTGCTAGACAGGTACATGCATATTCGGTGGTTAGAGAGTCGCGATGAAAACAAAATGTTTTTTGGGTTAATAATTTCTCCTAACGGTATGAGATAATCCTGCAATCGTGCTCCTTCTACTGAAGAAAATATTATAGCTTGATCTTTGGTTGGGTATTGGTGTTGTGTCAGGGCCGACGAGTACGTTTTATTAGTAATATTTTCATTTTGAGAACTCCTATAGTCAGAAGTCTCCGGTGCATTTTCTGCCATCCTGGACACTTAGTGTATGAGGGCTGAGTGCGGACCTGTCCTCCTAAAGGTCATATCTTGAACCAGATGGTACGGTGATGTGTTATTGTTTCGGTTTGGAGGTTATAGTAATCGTACCTTGTATGTTTTATTTACCGAAAAGGTAAATGAAATGGTTTGTACTTACAATATGTGTTAGCACAGATTTTCCGTACCTTCTCAAGCACTTTTTTTTAAGATATTATCGTAAATTTGTTAATTTAATCGCAGACTGATATCAATAGTACTATATCGCACTGTTGTCAGAGCCGGACTCTTTCATTTTCTTCTTATAGTTTCGAATTATCTTTCTTTCCTTATGATGATTTCAGCCCCTCCGACGGCCCGTCAGTGATTAATTTTTTTTTTTTTTCACTGTGTGTTTCGTAAAATGAATTAGATTATTCCATTAAAATATGGATCTGATATTTCATTTTCTTCTTATAGTTTCGAATTATTTTTCTTTTCTTATGGTGATTTCGATCCCTCCGACGGCCCGTCACTGATTAATTTTTTCACTGGGTGTTCCGTAAAGTGAATTAGATTATTCCAGTAAAATATGGATCTGACATTTCATTTTCTTCTTATAGTTTCGAATTATTTTTCTTTTCTTATGATGATTTCGACCCGTCCGACGGCCCGTCACTGATTCTTTTTTTCACTGGGTGTTTCGTTAAGTGAATTAGATTATTCCATTAAAATATGGATCTGACATTTCATTTTCTTCTTATAGTTTCGAATTATCTTTCATTCCTTATGAAGATTTCGGCCCCTCCGACGGCCCGTCACTGATTAATTTTTTTACTGGGTGTTTCGTAAAGTGAATTAGATTATTCCTTTAAAATATGGATCTAACATTTCATTTTCTTCTTAGAGTTTCGAATTATTTTTCTTTTCTTATGGTGATTTCGATCCCTCCCGTCACTTATTAATTTTTTCACTGGGTGTTCCGTAAAGTGAATTAGATTATTCCAGTAAAATATTGATCTGATATTTCATTTCCTTCTTATAATTTCGAATTTTTTTTCTTTTCTTATGATGATTTCGACTCCCCTGACGGCCTGTCGCTGATTCATTTTTCACTGGATGTTTTTTCATGTGATTATGCTTTTCCAGTTTCCCTGAATCTGACATTTCGTTTGCTTCCCAAAGTTTAGATTCTGGCTTGTTTAGTTGGTGATTGTTGGTGTGCTATTTTTCATTTTATTTCGTGGCTTATTCGTTCATAATTTCGATTATTAAATCAATTCTATACCCTAATAAGTCCGAGAACTAAGTTTTTTATCAAACGAGTTGTTTCTGTTCTTATACGAGAAAAACGAGATTATTTATCATCGAACCTTCCTTTTCATTCCATTGAAATTATATTTCATTTATTGTAAAGTGAATTAGATTATTCCATTAAAATATGGATCTGACATTTCATTTTCTTCTTGTAGTTTCGAATTATTTTTTTTTTTCTTACGATGATTTCGACCCGTCCGACGGCCCGTCACTGATTAATTTTTTCACTGGGTGTTTCGTAAAGTGAATTAGATTATTCCATTAAAATATGGATCTGACATTTCATTTTCTTCTTATAGTTTCGAATCATTTTTCTTTTCTTATGGGGGATTTCGACCCCTCCGACGGCCCGTCACTGATTAATTTTTTCACATGGTGTTTCGTAAAGTGAATTCGATCAATCCAGTGAAATATGTATTTGACATATCATTTTCTTCTTATAGTTTCGAATTATTTTAATTTTCTTTTGATAATTTCGACCCCTCCGACGGCCCGTCACTGATTCTTTTTTTCACTGGGTGTTTCGTAAAGTGAATTAGATTATTCCAGTAAAATATGGATCTGACATTTCATTTTCTTCTTATAGTTTCGAATTATTTTTCTTTTCTTATGATGATTTCGACCCCTCCGACGGCCCGTCACTGATTAATTTTTCACTGGGTGATTCGTTAAGTGAATTAGATTATTCCAGTAAAATATGGATCTGACATTTCATTTTCTTCTTATAATTTCGAATCATTTTTCTTTTCTTATGGTGATTTCGACCCATCCGACGGCCCGTCACTGATTAATTATTTCACTGGGTGTTTTGGAAAGTGAATTAGATTATTCCAGTAAAATATGGATCTGACATTTCATTTTCTTCTTATAATTTCGAATTATTTTTCTTTTCTTATGATGATTTCGACTCCCCCGACGGCCTGTCGCTGATTCATTTTTCACTGGATGTTTTTTCATGTGATTATGCTTTTTCCAGTTTCCCTGAATCTGACATTTCGTTTGCTTCCCAAAGTTTCGATTCTGGCTTGTTTAGTTGGTGATTGTTGGTGTGCTATTTTTCATTTCATTTCATGGCTTATTCGTTCATATTTTCGATTATTAACTCAATTCTATACCCTAATAAGTCCGGGAACTAAGTTTTTCATCAAACGAGTTTTTTCTGTTCCTATACGAGAAAGATGAGTTTATTTATCATCGAACCTTCCTTTTCATTCCATTGAAATTATATCTCATTTATTGTAGATTAATGTTTGAAAATATTTGAAATTCCATAAAACTATTTCATATACCAATCATCTATGATCTAATAAGAAATAAAAAAAATTTGGTACGTCTATCGATGTTCGGTAATCTTTGGCATTTTGGCTGCTGGAAATTAGCCGCTAACTTCACACAGGTCCGGAAAAGCAACGAGAAAAAACCGGGTTTGGACATTCATCCTAAAATGAGTGACTCTTTGGATTTTCGTGGAAAATATACAACGCCTGGTAGATTAGCCCATATTTCGATCAGGTATATGTTATCATAGGCTCTGATTGTCTTCATATCCCTGGTCAACTTCTACTTCCAAGAATAAAGTATCTGTAGAATTTATCAGACTGTTGTCTGATAAATTCTTCGATGTTTGGAATATCGGCTAGCTCTCTCATCTTTCATTTCCAGTCATGACCCAAACACCATATCAGGGAAATCTACCTGCGGTTGGTCCACATTCATACGTTTGGAATTAGGACTAACCGCATTAAACCGCTCGAATACGCATTTCACCTATCATTTCCATTCCACCCTCAATTTTTCGGTAAACAAACCAATCGTGACGATAGCACATAATTCAATTGCCCTCCATTGCGATGAGAGAAGTGGTAATATGATTCAGAGCGGAGGTAATAGCCATCGCGAATCGCTTATAAATTATTCAGGAAATAATCTAGCCATATACCACTCAACCTATAAATTTTAATGGAATGAACGACCAAAATATGTTTAGCATTAGCAAAAAGTTTCATGTGCATTAATTTCGAAATTTGTATTAAATCATTGTACATTGAACTATTTTCCAGTCAAAATCATGCCCAACATATTTTGATAGTTTAATCAAGTCTTGTGATATAATAATAGAACGAGGGCTTCGCGGCACCAAGACCAAGACTGATCAGTCTTGGTCTCAAAAAATAAATGTAGTCTTGGTCTTGGTATTGGTCTTGATGATTCAAGACCAAGACGAGACTGATTCAGTCTTGGACTTGGTCTTGATAGTCTTGGTCTTGGATCAAAATGCATCTAGAAAGAACCCCGCACTTTTTATAGGTAAAATGGTTCTTGGTGAAATTATCTGAATTTTTAGTATATTGTAGTACTCGATGTACTGATTGAACGTGCAGAATCGCAAAGTTCGTTGAAGGATAGATTTTGAAATACAGGGCGTTCAAGTAAAAAATCAGTAGGTTTATTTAATTATTTTCTCGACATTTGAAAGTGCAAACAGCATTTTTTTCCGCTCTCATCATCAACGTACTTTCATATTACTAAATATCATTCAGATGGTGCAGATTATATAATTATGTACAGAGTGAAAAATAAAAACATTTTAGTAATGTCTGAAAATTCTATGTGATAATGAAATATTGATAAAATTAATTTGGCATGCAATATACTATTCTTATTCCATCATTGATCACAATTCATACATTTCATACAGGATGATTTGAAAAATTGGTGAAATATATGGCCAGTTCTTTCCCACCACCTCCGCAGGCCATTATGAATCCCTAGGTTTACGACTTCAGTCCACTTGACCTGAGAAAAGCGAAGGTCAGGTTTCTGGATAAGTCAAGGTCTTCAATGTTCTTGAAGAAGACACCATATATTGGCTTATCTTTATGTTGCTATAGGAGCCTGTCACACTTCGCAGCTTTGACGTGGGTTTTTTGCTGAATGGGTTCCAACTCGGTGACATAGTTTGGATTCGTCCGTTCAGAGTCGAATACGAGACCGAGTTCATCGGCTGCTGGGGTTGCTGCCTTGCTCCAATCCCTGGTTTCTTATCATGGCTTACTGAGCAGAAAAGAGGATCTGAACTTCCGATGACCTTACAGGCTCCATCCAGTACCATTTTGTTGTGTAGACACTCCAAGTAGGTATATGTCTCTCCAGCATCCAGATGTTGTAGGATGCTTTCGTCTACCAGCTGAACGTGGTCTCCGTGTTCCTCTTTTTAGATGAACCGTGGCACATTTGTCGATCCCAAACTGATGAAGATCCTTTTTCCCAGAGGCATATATCCATGTAGAACTGATGGGTGACCTCATGCCTCATCCATCCATACACCGGATCAACTATTTGCATGCATAAAATGTGGGTGAACATCTTTTAACATTTATTTAAGGGTGTTATCGGTCTGTAATTCTTAGAATCGGACAAATCTCCGTTTTTAGGGAATAGCACGGTTCACCCCTCGACAAATCAATCCAGAATCTGTTGATCCCCATCCAGCCAGCAAAGTTTTTTGAGCTTTTGTGAACCCGTCGATCTTCATCAGTGGTAATCGGATTGTTCAGTTCATTGAGCTCAGGCTAACGAAGCCTCTTGCAGGAAGCTTCGAACTGCGCTAGGGCTGGAGTATCAACGTTGAGTGGTTGCGGAAACTCATATATTATGTCCTTCCTGAAAGTTTCCACCCGATCAGCCGCTGGCGAGTTATCCACTTTGATTTCGAGTTATTGCCTAAAGTGCTATAGTTAGTTTCATTGTAAATGTAAACACACCAATCTTCCTTATAACCCTCAATCATTTAGAGAAAACGTATGAAACCGTAGTAAATAATTTTCTTGATTGATTTTCAGCAAATGAACTGATGTTTTTGTTACTGTATTGAATTTTTATGAGCGGAACCAAGTATTGTTTTTTTCCATTTCTTTGTTTTCTTCATATTTTTTTATCACGCTTTAGGTACACTCTTTGATTTGTTTTATTTCTTCCCTTTCTGTCTTTCTTTCAAGCGAAATCCATTTCTACTTTTGAAATGTTATCATGGAAGTGTAGAGACATATAATACAGTTTCCTGAGAAATAAATGTCTTGTATGTCTGTCTATCTGGAAATTTTCACATATCAATATGACTTTTTTATTTCAGTTCAGATATGGTAGTTCGTAGCATAGGCAATTCACTAATGGTAATTTTACCCGACCTAGTAGGAAAGAATATAACAAATTGGTTCGACCTCGTGCGACCACTGATAGCGTTCAAGTTTGGCTCTGTAAGTATTTTTTCCATATGTATTTATTTGCTTATCCATAATAGGGTCTTGTTTAGCACTCAGGCCGAAAATAGCTCATACGTGACAAGTGAAGGTTATATTTCTGATAAATCAATACATTGAAGTATTTTCATTGATCGAACCAGATGTGAATCCAAATGATGTTTCTGTGAACTTTTCATTGAACAGGTCGAACTGACGATAATGAATTATATGAGCATGTAGATTTCGCTTTCCAAAGAGTTGCATTGAGTCACGAAAATATCATAGAAAAGATGTTTTACAAATAATTTTGACTTGATACATTTCTGGAATAAATTACATTCATTCCTAGCAGTTCTACAGTAATGAACTCGTCAAATTTAGTATTAACGTCAGTGTTTAGTTAGTCTGGAGAGTTAAGCAGTTATTTTCTCCTTTCTGATGAAAACTCACAAAAAACAGGGCAAAAATATATGGCAGAATATATAGTAAAAAAAAATACTATTTCAAAAACAGATGCGGAGGGATAGTTTGGAATATCAGTCGATAGAACTTCTGTCAACCTTCCACAATCAACTCTCAATAGAATTTTTTCGTATTATGCAATATCTTATATTATTAATGTCTTATTTCTCTTACCTACCAAACGTTAATTTTAACTATTCTCATAGAAATATCTAGGCATAAAAAGATCTTATCCTAAGATCAGGTGCACTCATATTGTTAAAATTACCATATATTATAACCATTGTAATGAAAGAATAATTAATCATCAACTCAATAAACTGATTGTTAATTTCAATGCTTGCTATCCGGTGCGAAGGTTAAAACTATCGAATAAAAAACCATAGATCACTAACCATATTCGAATATCAGCAAAGAATATAAGGTCAATACATATGGTGAGAAAATGTACCAATAGTGATTTCTTCCTATCATATTTCAACAAATACAGGAAAATTTATAGGAATATAGTCAAATATACTAAAGAAAAACACAACAAAATTAGATTTAAAAAAAAGAAATGAATCAAGGGAGCAGTGGAGAGTGGTCAATGACCTGAGGGGAAATAGATAGCAATTCTTCATCACCCCCTATTAATATCCTCATATTCTCAACCATCGTTTTTGGTCAGCTGCGGAAAAAATCACAACAAATCTTGATAGTTAGACTGATCCGTTGAATGACCTCCTGAACCAACTCCCATATAACTTTCTTTTCATTCCATCGAACTGAAAGAAAGTTTCAAACAAATTAAAAATAAGAAATCGAGGATGGGAGTTGATGAAATATCTGCTAATAAACTACTCAATACTCATTTCGTCGCAAAATTTTGGCCTTGTTAACATCTGAAAATCTTTTTGCTGCTTCGAACAATTCGAATTCCGTTTTCACTATTTGCTGGCCCTGTCCTCTAGCTATGATCTCGTACCTCTTCAAAACATGAGGTTCTTCACATAAAATCGGTACAGAATGTAAACTGAAACTGTGCAAAGCTTCGGAATTTTCAAAGGGACCCCAATTGAAGAAAAACTTTTTTGTTCAAATTTGACAACGGAGGCATAAATACTATCTCTTTACCTTGAGATTTTTTTTCGAATTGTCTTCTTATCTCTTTTATTTACAGGGTGATCTGAAAAAATTAACATTTTGTTTTCGCAGTCATAACTTTTTTCCTCATCAACCGATTTTAAAAATCTCAGCCTCATATTGAAGCTGAAACTTCAGATGACAAGATATATTGATCATAATTGACTCAAGATGATGATTAAAGATCGAGGGTTTCCTCAAACGTGACTCAAATCTGAAACACCCCCGAAATCCCGGTTGGGAAGAGAATTAAATGAAAATTAACTTGTTGTCGGAAGAAACATTCATTCTAGGTATGTCCAGATCTTTCTTTCAGTAGTCACTGACGAGCCCGACCAGCCGAGGCTCATTCCACAATAGCGGTTTTTTTCTCAATTGTGAAGCATTGATCGTATAAGTAAACAAGAATAAGAAAACAAGTATTGAACAACAAAACGAAAGGGTAACTTGGATATTAGAATTGAAAAATATTTATAAAATTCAGTATTTAATGGGTTCAATCACTTCATTGACCCTTTCCGGCACGCTGTCTATCAGACTATCAATAAATTTCTATGAAATAGCTGCCTTTTCTTGCTGCACCGCATTCACCAAGTCATCCAAATTTTAAATTCGCCCTTACATTTCTTTAAATTTTAATTTCATACGACTCCAGACATCCTCCATCGGATTCATATCCGGAGAGGAAGACGGCCAGTCAATTCGCTCAATACCATGATCCCTCAAAAACAAGTTGACAAAAACTAGTTGGTGTCGCATTGTCATCAACGAGAAAAAAGTCGTCGCCGAAATTTGCGGTGTAAAGAACCACGATATCTCTCACACACATATATCTATACCTCTCAACGTTCATAACTTCTCCTTTCAGAATCACTAATTCACTCCTCCCATTCATCGATATTCAACCCCAAACAGTCACTCCTCCAAAAGCCATTCTTGCTTCCATATTCCCTTACAAAAATCTTTCATTCCTCCTTCTCCATACCAACACACCCCCTTCCTTTCGAAACAAGTTGATTTTACTCTCATCCGTGAACATAACAATTTTTTTAACAATATAACAATGTTAACAACAATATTCCCCAGTTTTGATGTCCTTTCCCCACAATCGCCGTGCTGCTCGATTGGCGGTTGAAATCCGGGTCCGCCTTACTAATCTTCCAACAAGGCGGTCTTGAGCGGGAGTCGTTCTTCTTCATGTTCTCCTTCTTGGACCCCTAGGTCGGTACTGAAAATCCCCAGCGTTAGCTCGGAGGTGGACCCTATAGACGGATCTAACTGTTGTTCTAAGCAGATTGGCAACTTGGAGGGTAGATAATGGGCATTAGATGCGGCATCGGCGTCTAACCTGGCTTATAAGTCACTTATTGTAATTCTTGTTACCTTAGTTACAATCTTCCTCATGAGACAATTCTGATCTTTATATCTCTTCATCTAAAATTTCAGCTTCCAAATGAGGCAGTTGTTGGTTAACGAGGAAAATAGTTATGACTGCAAAACCAAAAAGTATTTTTTTTTAATCACCCTGTAAATAAAAGAGATAAGAAGACAATTAGTAAAATGTCCCAAGGTAATGAGAACATCTCATGCCTCTGCTGAAAAATTTGAAAATGAAAAGTTTTTCTACAGTTGGGATCTTTTTAAAAATTACGATATTTTGCACAGTTTCAGGTAACACCCCGTAGCGATTTTATGTGGATAACCTTATGTTTTGATGAAGTACGAGATTTTAGCTGAAAGATTGGGCTGACAGTGTGAACACAATTCAAATTGTTCGAAGCATAAAAAAGTTATACAGATTTTAACAGGGGCAAAATTTTTGGGTGCGATGAAATTAGTGTTGAAAGTCTACCTGACTCTGTTTCACATGTCTTAGCAGAATGTTTTAATAATTCTTTTGAGTAAGGTTCATTTCCATTTTTTTGAAGAAGGCCGTTTTGATTCCACTTCACAAAGGTGGTGAAACTGATGATCCTTCAAATTATTATCCAATTTTCCTTTTATCCATACTATCAAAAATTATAGAGAAACATGATAACAAGGGAATGATGATGTACCTCATCGAAAGCCTTCGATTGTAATGATCAGAGTACTGCTGGGAAAACTACTATATCATTATGGATTCAGAGGGGTTGCTTTCAAGTTGTTCGAGTCATATCTCCTTAGGAGAGGGAACTCTGTTGAAATCTACATGAAAAGTTCGTGTTATTTACAAATCAAGTCAGGAGTTCCTCAAGGATCAATACTCAGTCCAATTTTGTTCTTGTTGCACCAAAATGATCTGACAAACTCACCAATCATAAGAAGACTTACACTATTTGCAGTCTACCCCACCCTCTCATGGCATGGGAGAAATGAAAACTGTTATAACACAAGAAATTAACGATGTCATATCATGGTGCAGTTCAAATCACTATGTTTCAACCTTAAAATTCGAATTTGAAAATCTTACCTTAGATACACATCTAGCTGAGAATAAGTTGTGTACAAAATTGCTGGTATTATATATTGACAAAAAAATTGAGTTTGAAGAGCATATAATATCACTGAAGAAAAAACTAGCTTCTGGTGGCTATGCCATAACATAAGAGTCGTGTCAAGAGGGCTTGGCCAAGTTATTTGCTAAAAATACATATACGGTACGGGGTTTTTGTAGCCAACAACTGTAGAACTCTGCCCAGTTGGAATATTATCATTTCCAGTTTCCTTTTGAACATAATGAGTCAAACATGACGCTTCTTAATTTCCCCTCCATGTAGTGTCTACAGAAGCAATTAAGAAAAATTTTATATATTGTACTTCCGGTGTATTTTTATCCCAAGCTCATATCTTTGCTATGTACTCGGTATCTTCAAATACAATGAAGCTGATGCACTAACATTTCTTTTATCTGGTAACATTTGATGTTAGATACCTTCTTTTTGAATTTCTTGCGTTTCTATTACCTTCAATCAATCAATATCTTTATTGCTTCTAATGATAATAATCATATAGCAGTTGCTTATATTTTACAGAGAGGACCTTTTCGCATATTGATCAGTGGAAATTGATTCATTTGTAGTTTTTTTCACTAAAAATCGTAAGAAATGGTTTCCATACGTACTTTTTTGTTTACACTGTATATTATAAGTTTCAGAATTTTGTATACTTTTGCCCATTGCATTCAATGATAAATCTCCGAATCGACTGATTCTTGAACAATTCTTGATAAACGTAAAAATTTTACGGTTCTATTAGTTTGTGTATTATTGTATATTGATGTCGACGTTCACCTTCTCAGATGAATGTTCCGATTGTTTGAAAATTACATGAAAAAAATTATAGCATGTATAAGATGCGGGAGAACATCTTGTAACATGCGTTCTAGCATGTTACCGGTGTGTAGTACTTCGTCCCCTTGACAAACCAATCTAGAATCTGTTGCTCCCCATACATCCATGCATGAGTTATTATAAACTCTTGCCAGATGGTGTTGGGAACTTGTACATTTTTTCCACCAATAGTTATTCATCCCATCTGGGCCTGGAGCAGCGAAATTCTTATTAGTATCGTATTCTTGTTACTATTATTATTATCAGATGAACATATTATGCATACATTTTACATTGTCATCCAGTTCTGAGCTATGTTTGAAGTCAGTTCAACATGTTATAAATATAACTATAATTTATATTGAAAACTCTTGTTCCTCTTAAAGAATCGTTAACTTTTCCTTTAGGTCCTTAGAAATATACTGTTGTCATAAATGACTTGATAGGGATATATTAGGGAGTTTGTCGACAGACTTTTAACCCAGAAAATTTAGATTCAAATTGAATAGAACCCGTGCAACCTTTTCTTTTCATTGATCGTGCAAATCAAGGATAATGTTCCTTCATCGTTGCTTTTCAATATTCATTCAGTATTCCATAAAAGGCATTAAAAATATTTATACACTTAATATTCAATTGAAAGCAGTTTCTCATCTTTTAAGCCAGGTGTAGGGCGTAAAAATCTGTTTAAATATAAATGATAAATTTGAATGAAAATTTCCTACCACACCAACTCCCAGTATTTTAATAATGATAAATGATGAGGTAATCATATCTTCAGCTTAAACCTAGAAAATAGGTAATTTCGTTAGCAAGTCCCTAATGGAAAGTAACTACTACCTTTCGACCGTTTAATTAAACACGAGGAAATTTGGCACTGAATTCACCAAAACCCAGGAAATTTGCGCAGACAAACGGATCGAGATACGATTTTTGTATTCTGATCTTTGCTCATGTAGAAACTTTGTTTGTATTTTGTTTTCCAGATTTCATGAAAAATGCATTGGCGCATCAAAAAGTGCATTCTTTCATCTGCATCATTTCAAGTGATATGGGAAAGAATTCATATCTGCCACAAAAAACACCCGAACTGTACGAAATTTTGCATTCAGTGATTTCTCAGGTCGCGAAATCTGAACATCATGTCCAAATTAGCCCCCTGTACACTTGGAGGTCAGGACAACGTAAGGAACGTCATCCTCTGGAGTTTCTGCTTAACTTTTGATAAATCAAGAAAAACTCGTGCTCCGGGGATTTTGTGGGCCGCTCGTCACCAATTTGACATCGGTGACCTGTCCCGAAGGACCTGGTGTACTGAACGTCCTGACTAGTAACATCATCCTCTGGGGTTTTGATGGAACAACTCACCGATTTGTTGGAAACTCGTCGTCCGGGAGTTTTGCGGGTCGTTCACGAATTTGAAATCGGTGACCTGCTTCGGAGGACCTGGTGCACCGGACCTCCTGACTTCAAAACAAAAAAAATAAGAATATTTTCATAGGAAGCTTGATATAGACATTAGCCAAAGAAGGAATTCATTGCTGATGCTGGTAGGATAGGTGGCAAAATTATCGTGGACGTAGCTGAAGAAACCGATATTTTGGTCTTATTAACAGCGCTAACACCAGCAAACTTGGATATATTCTTATTAAAATCAGCTTCGTCAATCAAACAGGGAAATGAGCCTGAGGAAGTTTATTCTTCGGCGAAGAGTTTGGCTCACAGGCCCGCACTCGCCAAAAATATTTTATATCTACATGCGTTAACGGGCTGTGACACTGTCTCGGCTACATACTTTCAAGGAAAAATTATATTTTTGAAACCTTTTGAGAAGTTTGCAGAGCTTCATCCTCATGCTGCTTAATTCAAACAATCTCGACTGGCTCTAGATGACTTTCTGGAAGGCGGGTGCTATTTGTACCAGTGACTTTCAGAAGGACCAAGATCAAACTGGTAAAAATATACCGATATAGAATGTACATGACTGGAGTTCTAAACGGAAAAGTGAACCTTGCAAAAATTATTCCTACTGTAGATGCCCTTCATGAACACTTCAAGCGACTCTATCTACAAGTCCAGGATTGGATGATCGGGGATGGCCTGAATCCAACAAATTGGGGTTGGAAAATTGTAGACGGACATTTAGTGTCCATAAGAACGCCCAATGTGCGAGTCCAAATAACATCTTAAAACTTGTGTTCTGTAGATATAACGGCAATTGCGGACCTACCTCCTTGTGCAGCTGCAGGCAGATTGCACTCCCATGTAACATCGCATGTGAAATTTGTGCTGATACGAACTGTACCAACGTCGACATGGTTACTGCCAAAGATATCATTGCGACCGAGAAATACGTTTTCCAAGAATCTCTCCAAGAAGTTCCCCAAGAAGATGAATCTCTCCAAGATGATCTTCAAGACGAGCCTTTTATAGATGATGATGCATGCGATTTTTGGAATGTTTGTAAATCAGTTGTATGTAATTAAAAATTTTAGTAATTTTGGAAATTATGCCTACATATTATTTGGACCCATATACCTTTTATTTTTCCTTGCTCCAGAATCTATTGAAGTCATGAAGAATTTTAAAAGATGTTGATACAAATTCGTGACGAACGACCCGATACAAATTCGTGACGAGCGACCCGAAAATCTCCGGACGGCGAGTATCCAACGATTCGGTAAGTTGTTCCACAAAAACTCCAGGGGATGACGTTACTAGTCAGGTCGTTCGGTGCACCAGGTTCTCCGAGGCGGGTAACCGATGTCAAATTCGTGACGAGCGGCCTACAAAACCTCCAAGGCATCAGTTTCTCTTGATTCATCACAAGTTAAGCAGGAAGTCCAGGAGATGACGTTCCTAATGCCGTCCTGACCTTCAGGTGTACAGGGGTTTTATTTGGACAGAATATTCAGATTCCGCGTCCTGAGAAACCCCCGGTTGCAAAATTTCGTAAAATTCGGTTGTTTTTTGTGGCAGATATGAATTCTTTCCCATGACCTGAAATTATGCAGTTGAAAGAATGCACTTTTTTATGCACCAGTGCATTTTTCATGAAATCTGGAAACCAAAATCAAGAATTACCTCACCCATTTTCCAGAATTAGTTATTAAGTGGTCAGAAATACGCGTTTGGTGATCAACTAGAAAGAAACGTTCAAACTTTGCGAGTAGTAATACTCTGGAATTTTATTCCAACCCCAAACCAGTGTTTCAATACTTCGGGTGTTGTAAGTTATCGGAAAAAAATTATGGGAACAATCCAAAAAGATTCCATGATCAACGTCTAGGACACTGTACTCACTAGATATTAAATCTCCTTTCGTATTCGTACTAACTACAAAAGATTGTCACCTGAGACACCTGAATGAAAAGACTTGTCGAGGCGAAAAGATAACATCAAAATAGAATCAGGAGTTGAAACACTAATGACGGGAACCAACTACCATTACAATTCGAGAGGGAGGTCCTGGTGAAGACTTTCGCGAACCTCGTAACACAAACCTGACCCAAAAACTTGCTACAAAATCCGGATGGCCTTCGAGAAGAAGCGAGCTAACTGATCAGAGAGTTTGAGATCCCGAAGTGATCTCTGAAGACAAAAGACTGGCTACATTCAAAAGGTTGAGAAAAATATCGAACAGTGGCATACTACATCATAGAAGATAAACTTTCACGACAGGTAATCTCTGAACTTTCGGTGGTTTTTGGGTTTGTTTGTCGTGGTCATGACGTTTAGTCTGCATCTGCGGTAGACATTTTCAAAGGCGGTGCGGTAACGGATGAACCGTTCATTTGAGCCTAATGGATTCGGTGTCTTTGCTGATTCCTACTTTTATTGTGTTCATCCTAATAGGGGACGTGACTTCATCAAGCCTTGATTTCGATACCTTTTTTATTTTGGGTTTTGATTATCATTGCTTGTACTTCGGAAGGATTTGGTTTTGTTCTGATTACCTGCCTCCACGTTCTGTTCAGATTGAGGCCTTCTTCCTTTCAGTTGAAATCATTCGGGTGTTTTAGAATTTCAATGGCCAATCTGAAAATTCGCATGTAAGACCCTGAGGTCCTATCCAGTACCTGTATCCAGTGTAGTAGTTGGTTTTTTATAGCGAAGATGATAAGAACAGTCCAGTGTGTTCGTAGTCTTATTTAGAATATTTAGAAATATCGTAACAGTTGTGTCGAGAAATAGGTTATTAGTGAGAAGCAGGAACTATTTATCAACTATTTATGGTAGAATACGAGGAGTACATCGTACGATACGATAGAGGACTTTGTAAAATTTATCCAAAATCAATTTGAGGATTTGGAAATAAGGCGCCAGGAGGAAAAACAAGAACAGGAAAAGTGGGGCCAGGAAAATAAAAACAATATGAGAAGAAGCGGCGACAGGAGAAAAAACACGAAGAGGAGAAGCGGTGCCAGGAGGAAAAACAAGAAGAGGAAAAGCGGCTCCAAGAGAAAAAACAGGAGAGGAAACGCCACGGTTGGTTCAAAAGAAATAACGAGAAGAGGCACTCGAGAAAACTCTCGAATAACAGGGAAAAGAGCGAGAAAATGAAAAACAAAATCGAGAAGAAGCACTCCAGAAAATTCCTGTAACAAAGAAAAACGAATTATAACGGATAAAAAAACAAAGGAAAACATATCGTTCAAATATTTTTGCGAAATTATTAATTACAGAGATTGGGCGGTAGTTTCCTAATTGACATTTATTTTCTACTTTGTGAATAGGCTTAGTAATCGATTATTTCCATTGGGTAGGTACAATACCATTTTCAATTGTGAGATTCATTATGTGTACTAATGATGCTGCTATAAGTTTATGTATATCTTTAATTATATCTAACTTTATTCCATCAGGTCCGAGAGAACAGTTATTTTTGAGATCTGATATGGTTTTTATAACAACTTCATTCTCTGTGACTGACTCGAAAAATAATGTCGAATTTACCAAAATATCTCTCAGGAAATTAGCAGGTATATTGATTGGTTTCGTTATTTTTTCAGCCATGTTTGAAGCAATAGATACATATGAAGTAATGGTTGAATGCCTCAGCTTTTTTTTCATTATCAAATATTTCATTTCCAATTGGTAATGTTATATCAGTACAACTTTCTAACTTTTTCTTAACTTTATTATTATTCGAGATCTTATTTATTATCTCCCAGGTTTTTTACAATTTCCTTTCAAGTTATTCAATTTTTGCTTATAGTATTGTTTTTTTGTTGTTTTCATCAATTTGTTTAATATGTTTCTGTATTAATTATATTCTTGCCGGAGTGTTTTTGAATCTCTCTTCCTGAGTCTTTTTTTCAACATGTCTCGGTGATTCATTGAAATTATTAAGCCTAGTGTTATCCACTTTGTGGTTTTACTTATTCCATCAATTTTTTTATAGAGGTATAGTTGACTTTCTTTACATTTCATAACGTCTTCCCAAGTCTAATTGTCAAAAAAGCTATGCAGTTTTTTCAAGTCAATTTTGTTTCTTGACATCAGTTTTACACTTTGTTTCAGCTGAAATACTATTTTCACACAATCTAGCTAATGATAAAAATGTTGTGAAAGGATCAACGAGGTTAGTTCCAATTACGGCCGGTGAAATGGAAACATGCTGTATCGAGTTATCTTTTCTAACAAAAATATGATCGATAATGCTGCGTGTTTGATCAGTTAACCTAGTTACTTCATTTATATACGAAACAAAACAATCCCCTATTGTTTAAAAAATTGTTTAAAATTGTTTTTTTCCGTTAACCAGCTGTCATCCCCCTACGAACGACAGCCCTCAGAAGTTGAAACTTGTGCAAGCTAGGGATTAACGAGGTCTTACCTTTTAACGTGCGATTTCTAGCACGAGACCAGTGATCATGCGGGGAATCGAACCCACGTCCCTCGGATTGATAGACTAGCGCTCTACCATCATGACCACTGCGGCCCCCAAATTTACTTTTAAGATAAGATTGAATATTTGATAAGCAGAATCAGCACTCAGAAGAATAGGGCATGCTATCGATGTTAGAAATCGGGACATCTTATTGGAGACTGCAGGGTAAGAATTCCACCACGTTCGCGATCACCTGTGGGGACAAGGTCTTTCAGAGAGTCCTCAAATGGGCGGCAGAAAAAACTAGAATTAGCCAGCATATTAGGGCGCATGCTGGCTATTAATGATAGAGCACCCAGGGTCATCTCTATCAACAGACTAACCGAATTGCAGAACAAAGCAAGAGACCTTATTCGGATTCTTGTAAGCAATGTGAGCGAATTGAACGTCGTGAAGGGATCAACCAAGTGAGATCAATGGTTGAAGACAATTATTGTACCACAGTAAAATTGAGACACGACCAGGAGAGTGTTCCAAGTGTTGCAGATATTCTAAGATGGACGGCAATCTCCGTTCGATCACCAACTTTCAAGGCATTATGAGCACAATCGGATGCCCTGATTTTTGAGAATGGTCTACCGAAGAGAGCTTGGGAATCAGACAATGGCAGAAAAGTGATTTCTCAATAAGGAGATGTATGGTGGCAAATCTGAGGGACATTTTGGAATAAATAAGACCTTGGACAAAATATGGCAAAGGTTTTACTGGGTCCAAGGTCGTGAAGTCATAGAAAGCAAAGGTCCCAGGCCAAGATAAAGAGGAGAGATGAAACAATACAATGTAGGTGCTCCCTTTCAACAAATCGCCATCGATGTAGCTGAACCTTTTCTGGTGACGAATGATGGCAACAAATACATCCACAGTTGCAAGAGCTCTGGTGGATAACATGTTTTCAAGGTTTGGAATGCCAATTCCGTTCAAGGAGGTCTGATGGCATAGTTGGAAGGTTCAACCGGGCTATGAAAGAACATTTTTCCAAAGTTCCAAAAGAACTGAGATCGACATTTTCCACTATTCTTGATGGCCTATAGGGCATCTCTGCACGATTCCACAAAGCTTACTCCAACCAGCATTATCTTCGGAGAGGTCTTCGTTTGTCCTGTGTCCTGTGTTCAGGTCATCAAGTGCTGAAGAAAAAGAGGTGCAGGATAATGCAGACGAACTGCGAAATAGCTTGACCGGGATTCACGAATTTGCATGAAAAAGAGAAAAGATAACTAGTGATATGATGAATGCTCGAGTCGCTCTCAGTACCAATACTGGTGGATTCAAAGGAGTTCGAATGTAGCTGTACAACCGTCGTTGAAAGGAGTTTCGACCAAACTAAGACCATTTTGGGAAGGACCCTATACCATAGTGAAGAGAATAACCGACGTGCACTGAAAAAACAGTTTATTCATAGTTAACGAAAGTAATTAACATCTAATAAATCATTTATTCGAATATTGTGAAATAAACGTTTATTTATTAGAAACAAATAATGCATTTAATTTATTCAAATATTCCCCATTAACAGTTAATTCAAATCAATTTCCAATAACTACACATTACTTATAATATATAAAGAATATAAAGAATAAACACATATTCATTATTAATTTATTTTATTTATTAAAATAAACGTTTGTACATAACAAACCTCACTCTTCACAAATTGACCTTTACAAATATTTATTTATAAAATCAACAAAACGGTTATGATTCAGGAACTTTTCCAGCTCCTGAACTGCATTATTAAGTAGGTACTTGTGATTTTTCCAACAGATGTCTAAGATGGTATTGTAGATTAGATGCACAAACCACGCATATAATTATTATAAGTGTTATGGTCTTCTAGTCTTTTTAGTTACACTTCAACACTTCAATCACATTAAAATAACACGCGACCTATAACCTACACAATATTCTCAAATGGCACCACACACTACACGACTTGAAGACCAACAACGAGACCCAAACATACGACGTGACACGTGGCCCATCATAGCGAAGCCACCACGACACCTATCGCGGAGATTTTATAATAACGGCAGCGCAGTATTTTCAATGAATATTAATTTATTACCTATTACTAAGACTTATTCACTTTGAATAAACTTATAATTATTAATGAATACAATTTTTGTAATATCAACCAACAAATTATTTCATTAGGAATAAATTTATATTGTTAATTATAAACATATCGACCTCAAACAAACTATTTATTTTTTATTAATATATCATATTATCGCATTTACTAATATTAAATAAAATCACCTTGTACGAAATAAAATATGCTTTTCTTTATTCATTGTAAATAAAAGGAACCCAAACAAATATTTATTAACTATAAGCCCTATCTTTTTTTTCAGTGTGGTCTGGTTAATGGAAAAAAACAATTATATAATTTAAAATTAAAATAGGATTCAACGGAGCTCTAGAACGAAAATGAAGGCAGTTCACCTAGAAAGACTTAAGTAAACGTTATAATGGAGACAACGAGACACTGTATCATCAGGACGATCAAAATTGAGAGAGGGATAATGTTGCGGGATTGAAAAAAATTTCTTTTGCATAACAAATAAACCGACCGTTCACTGCAAAGTATTCCTTGTTTTCGATGTTTTTTACACTAATCATTTTGGAGAACGAAAGGATCCCGAAAAATTTACTCTGCTAGAATTGAGTATATATTTCACTCGGAGAAGTTTCTTTGAAAGGTCTAGCCAGTTGAAGTCAGTTGGGAAGTTCAAAGAGATCCAAGTGTTTTAGTAGCCAGTGTAGTAGTTGTATTTTTATAGCGAAGTTAATAGAAACAGTTCACCGTACTGTCTGGAATATTTAGAAATATCGTTACACTATTCATTTTTTTCATATTCATTTATTTAGGTGATAAAATGAAGTTATAAATATATATTGTTTCAGATCCTGAATCGAACGAACAATATTTTTGAACTACTCACAGTCCATCCCGTTTTGAATGAAAAACCACCTTCGGAATATTTAGGACATGAATTGGTACTCAGTGATGAAACAGAAGTTGCTGAAGATAGATTTATAAGACTGAAAGGTAAGATATCCAAATGAAATACCAAGAATATATTATTTCGAACATTTTATTCATATTATTGGAACAAATCATTTCGGAGAAACAGAAAATTTCAAGATTCTTGCTTCAGTGCGAGGATAGTTATCAGACAACGTTATAGTCGTCTTGTTCCACAAAACGAATAATAATAGTGTAATAAAAGTGCACTCTTCTATATTTCACAAATTTGTTCGAACTCGAAAACTAATACTTCTAATTCATTATGAACAAGTATTGTATTTATATATCACCAACTCTGTCTATTTGCAAACTCTGACTGTCTGAAAACTGCAAACTATATCTAACTAACAAAACATCTGATGATGAGCGTCCTCGTCGTCCATTTATACTTCTGGTAGATTGCTACTTCGTACTGGAAACACCGATAAACTACGTGAGAGGTCGTCGTTTAGAATAGTTTGAAACGCTCTCGTTTATTCAAAAATGTTATAAGAACATATTCGGATGATGATCTCATGCATCGTTGAGTGAAACTCAATTATCCAAACAAGCGCTAAGATGATCTGGTACGGTAGTGTTCCTAAATCAGCTCTATTGCTTATACGCACTATATTTCGTTCGAAATAATATTTTCATATTGTGAAGTCATTTTAATTAGATATATATTACTTTACTATTATTCCATTTTTATGTATATTTACCAGGGTCCAATTGCCAGATAGGTTACTAGAACTGCCTCCATGGCGATATTATGTATCGCTATGAAATACCAGTTTCCCAAATGAGCCACAAATGTGTAGTTGGCTTCCTGTCTAGTTGACTCCTTTTGTTTGGTATTCGCACCTCCAACCAAGTGTTAATCACCTTTTCGCTCGACTACACCGTACTGACGAACGTCAAAATGCCAGAAACACGTGCCTATGGTTGCTTTTTTGCACTGAAAGTGCATTCATAAATTACGCATCAAATGATAAATATCTTCAAATGTGATTTCCAAGATGAATAAATTTGACAACTTGGACTCGTCTTGAAACTTATTTATCCCCTATCAAAACACTAAGTAAGTTTCAGTTTTTCGAAAAAACATATTTTTCAAAGGTATGAAAATCTCAGCAGTTATATTTTTCGGAAAAAAGTAACATTTAGATGACATTTCTCAAGGAAATCTTTGTTGGAGCTCATTAAACAATATGAAGTTGAGAAAAATTTGAATTTTTCGTAAGAAAATTTGGAATGTTCCGTGAGATTCTACATTAATCGATTTTTTGAATTATTCACAAATTTTGTATATCAGGAATTGATTTAAACACTCCATTTGTTTTTTAGGATGACCTCAACAATGTAATGATTGGCAAAACCCTCAAAACTCTCAATTATTGCTTTACATTTCATAGAATTCATTCAAGAGTAAATTTTGTGCAAATACGTTGGGTTAATGTCATTTTTGGAATGTGGCAAGATTTGCAAGACTCTTCATATCTGCAACCTTAAGTTTGATGGAAGTAACACTCCACAGTCTCTTCTTCTTAGTCTGTTCTTTTTTATCAGGTTATTCAGTTCATGATAATCTACGCAAAAGTGTTTTAATCCTTCTTTTTAACCAGTACTGCTGAAGAGGACCAGGGACTGTCGGATGACTTGATGACTCCTTCTTTCTCCATACCACTGACTATGTTGTCAGCCTCTTCCTTTGTGGTGGAAGGTAGTCTTCTGGCTGATTACCGGATTGGTCGGGCATTAGTCAATTTTGTGCTGAACCAAGTTTTCCTTGTCCAATATGGATGATGTCTTGGTACTTCCTGACTTATTCTCTTAGTTTGGGCTGTTGAACCTGTTTATGCTTGTGGAAGAGGTGACAACCACCATTTCCAACTTCGCTGGCAAGTTGTCCGAAAATTGTTCCTTTCTTCAAGGTCACCGGATAATAATTGACATCCATAACCCTTATTAGCACACATTTATCAACACATTTATAGATGTCCCTAGTGCAATTTCTTGTCAAATTTCCTTATCATGGAGCTTGGGATCGAACATCACCTAGTTTCCATTCTCAGGTTGGCTAACATCGTCAGCCAACAGAATACGAATAATTTCTTCACGTCTCCAATGAAGACAGATATATCTTTTTATTTCACTAACAATTTTATCAGTGAACACTTATTTGTATTACGAGTCATTAGTCTCTCTCGCGCGACATAGGTCTCTCAATTGTATTCCATAACACGGAGCCGGTCCACTAAGTGAATATTTATTTATTTCTAAAATCCAGTTTCTAACACCACTACTATAAAAATTCACTTAACTCCAATCCGCTAATATGTTTAAGACTCATAACTATAACTTCTAATTCATTTCATATAGAAAGTGTATATTACCGGGATTAACAATTTTCCTCTCAGACACGCATCGGGCTTTGGTGAATAGAAAAACTTCGTCAGAACATTTCTACAAAAACCTAAATTGTGCCAAATTCGCAAAGTTTTTAAGAATCATCAAACCTTCCTAAAGTTTATTATTCTAAAATGTGTTCTAACAGTCAACCGACTACACCCTCATGAGCATCCCTCAGAAATCTTCAAGAGACTTGTACGAGCTAGGGAAAACGAGGCCATTTCCTTTTAACGCGTGATGCCTTGCATGGACGTGTGACGAACCTCATCTCTGTATAATTTTTAATTAAACGTAATTGAAACTAAAATCACTAATTCAACCAGACTCCGCGTCCCTCAAAAATCCGGCCCACTAATTAAATAGCAGACCGTGAAATAATTGAAGATAAACTAAATTAGGATGAGTGTTCAGCGACGAAAAGAGTTTCTATTGAATAATACCTCATTAAAAATCCCCAATTTTCTATTGAATGATACCACATTAAAAAGGTCATTAAAATAGTGACAACGGAAATGAATCTCCGACAACTCATCAAATGCACGTGCATGTCGGAAAGAGACATCAAAGGGATTTAATGGGTTTGCGAAACATATAAATACTAGAATCCGAATTTTCCAACAAATTCGAATTCGCTCTCCGTACAATCAAGTGCTCCGATGAAGTAATAGTTCGCGAGTTGGCCCACGAGTGGACATGTCGATATTTTCGAAGTAGCTAAGTGTAATTATTTGCCAAAACATGGTAAAGTATGGATTTCGGTAGCAACGGCAGCTTATTATGCCGACAGTTACGAAAAGAGTAACGAACAAAGAACGCGCCGGTTTGCAACAAATATCCTGAAAGTACTAAATTTCCTCGGGAAAATATTTACCACGCGACAACTATCATTTGAGAAACGCGAATGTTTCTTTCAATTTCAAACGCTGCGGTTCCCGGTCGTTCAAATAAATGCAGATAAGACGGAAGATGCATTTCGCATTCAGTAAGTGGGTTGGTTATATTTATGTCACTTCGAACATTCACCCTCGTTTATCTGCGTTATCTCTAGCTGGAGAATAATTTATTAAATAAAAATATGCACTGTTCTGGTATCGGTCATGGGAAATTGAGTGGCGATCGTTTCAGTTAATTGATATTTTATACTAATACACCTTTTCTGTGTCATGAACGTTGGTATTTTACTGTTAATATGATGAAATGTTCATAGGTTACATTCAGTTGATGGCTATGCTCCTTCAACTTTATTGAATTTAACCTGATTTGTGTAGACTTTAACGATCTGATGTATTGTTCTGACAAGAGTATATATTTGCTGTATTGTTTTATATAATGGAGTTTATTTTAGGATGATTCATTTGTGCATGCTTAGGTAAGATATTTATGTCCCGGTGTGTCATCGACTTCACCGTGCGTGACCCAAAATGTCCAGAAACGTCTAACCCCCTTTGAAATAGTGGTTGTTCGATATGTTATTAAGCAGGCTTATGACTCGAGTTGTCGATATGTTTTTGACCGTCTATAGCGTAATGATTCAACCGATTCCTACTTGATAATATAAAGTTTAGTTTACCTTTGAACGTCTTTTCCGAACTGTGTATTTGTTTTGTAACGATTGCATGTGCACTATAAAGTTTAGTTTACCTTTGAACATTTTTACCGAACTGTGTATTTGTTTTGTAACGATTGCATGTGTACAGTGTTTCAAGGATGAACGTCTCGTATGCAAAGATGCTGATAACATTACCACAGGGTTCATATTTGAGCCCCTTTCATATGCTAGGTTATAAACTGTAGCAGTTGAATGCACTTGCTTTTGGATCTTTGGCTATGTTCGCGATATTAATGTACTCGTTTTGTAATTTAGTGAAGGCTCGGCTTGGCCCGTTTGATTATTTAGCCTGGTGAAGCAATAACAAGCTTCATACGATATATATGTAGCATTTTGTTAAGTCTTATATACTGTATGTTTTTTCTTTTATTCCACGAGTGTTTCCTTCCACACCAAACCCTGACTAAACTTAGTCGAGCTCTATCAAACGATTCCATACTAGGGGCTGAGGCAGCCGCTCGACGAAGCCCCGCCTCACGTGGCGTTACGAGCGTTGGGAGCGGTAACGCCTGATCTCCACGGAACGACTGGCCCTCACCTTGTCGGAGGTCCCGCAACGGTGCCCAAGGGTACCCGGAACCCTCGAATGGTGGTCGGTGTTGATACACCAATGCCAAGGAGGCCCAGTTCATTTCAGACGAGAATTGAAACCAATTAAGATCGTCCAAGTACGTCGGTCACCCATCCAAACCGATGACCACTGTCACTGTTGCTTGCCTTCAGTTATCGACAGTACCCGACTTCCGCTATAGCTGTCTTGAATCTTGTCAGGCACAGCACAGTACGAAACGGTGCTGTCGGTCGCCTGAAGGTGACGGTTGCTTCGCACACTTTTCCAGGTACAAACCGGCATACCTGTCTGTCACTAGCAAAGACGTCATTAATGTGGGTGCCAGGTCACAGGGGCATCAAATGCAATGAGGAAGCAGATTACCTTGCCAAAGTGAGTGCAAACACACCACTTCCCGGCCCAGAACCCTTCTGTGGCCTCTCCAAAGCCCACTCAAAAGAAGATCGATTAAATGAAATATCACTGGAGTAAAGTTCCAGGACAAAGACAAGCGAAAACGCTAGTGAGCCTATCGCCAAGGAAAGCTAAATAGCTTCTCGAGTTGGACCAAAAAGACTCAAGCACTGCCATCTGAGGTGTCACCTCAAAATGATGGACAAGTCAGAGAGCAATAGTTGCCGCTACTTTGCGAATACGCAGCGCTCTTCTGCAAGAGGCTCAAATTCGTGGAAGGGGCATTCCGACATCAGAAAGTTAGCTCCCACGAAACTGATAAACTTTGCGCGAAGTCTCAGATTCCCGGGTCTTAAATACATAAAGGGTCACGCCCAAGAGACCTTACAGGTCGAGGTGCTTGTGAGGCTGCAGCCTGCACGACCCCTTCACAATCTACAATCTAGTGTCCTAGGAATGAGGAAGAAAATATTCAGAAAAAAGGGAGGGAATGGGTCTATTTCATTAATCGAAAGAGGGCAGATCTGGGAGAGTTTAATCATATTTCCAAAGACCTGAAAGAAGACAAACAAAAATTTTTTCTGAATTTTAGAAAGAAACATTTTCTGAACTTCTAGATATTCTAGAGCCCGCATTAACATTTGAAAACACTTCATTTAGAAGAGCAATATCAAAGGAAGAAAGCCTTGCCGTGGCACTAAGGTACGTAAATAAATCATAATTGTATATTTTTCTAGAGTTTATTGGAGTAAATATATTGAAATATAAAAATAAAAAGATCCATTTTCAATAACAAATTGTAAAACACATAATTTTAAACACATACTATAGACTTCAAAATGGTACTCCAGTTATTTGCATTATCATTGTTTTCTTTGCTGTATGTACCAATATCTTCGGCTAAATCATGCGATAGTGTAGGAGTATGTATTGAATTGTTGTTTTGAGAATACAGCGGATGTGAGGCTGAAAAATGTTATGCTTGTGGTTGAGGATAGAGTGCAAATGTCTGAAGGATACATGACTGGTAAAACTGGAATGGTAGTTGTGGCATACTGGCTCGATTTTGTTGCTCAAAGTGTGTGAATCGATATGACTGATTGGGAAAATTAGCTTCTTGACGTGTAGCTGATGTCATTAGGCTGGAATTCAAATTTCCTGATTCTGCATCGGTAACTATACGTTCAATTTGCAATTGTGGAAAAAATGTTTTCTCTGTTTCAACCATGCAATCGAAATATTTTGTTTTTAAGTCTGATATTTCAGGATGCTTTCTTAATTAGTTGATTTTGTCGATTGAAAAAATTTGTAGCACTGCTGCTGTTGACAGTGCATTTTCCGTCTGTGACTGAGATTTTTTTGTGTTGACAATTTTACCTTATTAGAGGCAGCACTGTAGGTGCCGTATAACCTGTGAAGTTATATAGCAAAAATTTGGACCGTTGGTGATGCCTACTTTTTCAGAAAGAACTTGGCGGAAAAAAATTCAGGAATTCCAAATAATTCGAAATTTTCCAAACTGTGTTTCTGCCATTGATGGGAAGGAAACATATCATTACTCATAAACCTCCCAAATAGTAGATCTTTGTATTTCAATAACAAAAAAACGTTTAGTATCGTTTTACTTGCATTTGTAGATGCTCATTACACATTCACTGCTATTGATTTATGCGTTTATGGATACAATAGCAATATAGGAATATTTGCAAATTTGGCCATAGGAAAGAAGTTGTACAAAATACTTTGGATTCAATTCCAGAGATGTCTTTACATAGCACTACTGAAATCCCGCCCTACCTTTTTGTTGGAGATAAGGCCTTTCCTATACACAAACATTTAATGCGTCCTTATCCTGGTAGTAAAATACTGCATAACAAGGAAATTTAAATATACAACTACAAACTTAGTAGTACTAAACGAACTTCAGAAAATTGTTTCGGAACTTTTATAAAGAGATTTCGTATTTATCAGAGGCGCCTGCAAATTATCAGTGAGCGCACTGATAAAGTTATTCTTGTTACATGTTGTTTACTCAACTTTCGCCGGAATGATACATGCCATTGGACCGTAGCTGACGACGTGACGACGATACTCAAGCCTCACAAGGATTAAGGAATATATATCATTAGGAGAATCTTGAATCACAATTACATTGGAGATTGGGAATAAATTTTAAATTTATATGAGCTCTGTAATCGGTTAGGTGCCGTGGCAGACAGAAGTAGTTAGGAAAGGTAAAAGAAATATTTGGATTCAAATTCATATTAAAAATGATACTTTCCTTTTTGTATTTTCTGAGAAAATAATAAAATTGTATCGAATTATTCCAATCTCCGCGTACTGACTGTATAAATGAATTAATACATACAAATATTTGTTAAAATGGCAATTTCCGTATTGTTTTAGTCAACATCCAGTATTAATATCACTATTATCATGTTTGTATATGTTTGTCAGTTTTCGTAAATTGTAACGATATACTTTGTCTTCTTGTCAATTTATGTAATAGAATATTCGTTTCTGGAAGAAATTTGAACGTTTTATTCTGATCAATAATAAACTTATTATTGGAAAATCACGCTCTGCTAACAGGTTATGGGCCCAGAATACAGTGTAATCTGGAAATTTGTGGAATAGTCGATTTTGTTCTAATTAATCATTGATCAAATAATAGTGACGACGAGAAGTAAGATTCCCCTTTTCGACGGAACGAGCTATGATAACTGGCGATTCAGAGTAGAAACCATGTTGGATGAAAAAGATCTACTCAAGTATGTTGAAGAACCGCTGGAACTTCAAACAATCAGACCAGAGGACACCACAGCCGAACGAAAACAGAAAGAGATTAAGAATGCTCAAGAAGAGAAGAACGACAAGAGATGCAAATCATTAATCATACAGAAAATAGCGGACAGTCATTTAGAGTATGCAAAAGGAAAAGGAAGGGCCTATTGTGTCTGGAAGGAGTTGCAGAAAACCTTTGAAAGAAAGGGAGTTGCCAGTCAATTGCGACTCAGAAAAGTGTTCTTTTAACAATGAAACCGGAGCCACATTGGAAGAAACGGATATTGTTTGTCACCTACTGCTTACCATGTGTGAAGAAAAAACCTTTACTTTATTAGGCTTTAATCAACGTATTTGTCAACTTAACAATGACAGTAAAATCAACAAATTCATACAGAGTATCCCAAATGGAAATAATCTATTTTATATAACATTCATCCCCTCTAGGTCCTGAGGAATTCCTCTAAATTCTTTGGCGGTTTCTTGATACGGATAGGGCGATCTGATTGCAAACATTCCATAGGTTCATCTTGATTAGATGCGAGATCTTTTCTGTTGTTCGTTTGAGTCAGGTCTACGTTTTTATTCCCATTCACAGCCTCACTCGGTGAAGTATCGCTTTCCATTTGTTAATAACCAGGGCTTGGCAAATCTGAATTTGTTTGGGTATAATTCTCTTCATTAACGGGCATCGAATCTGAAGGCAATTTTGTATCTCCTCTGGGAGCTAGATGACGAATCGAAACTGTTGTTTCGTTTCCATTGTAATAGCGAACATGGGCATACTCAGGATTTGCTTCAATTAATTCCACTTCTTCCACTAATGGTTCATATTTATTAGTCCTTGCATGTTTTTTGAGGAGAACAGGACCGGGAACCATTAACCAATTTGGAATTGATTGACCATTGGGAGATCTTCGTGAATGACTGAACATTCGCTCATGGGGAGTACAATTGGTAGCAGTGCACAACAAGGATCTTATAGAGTGAAGTGCATCTTGTAGAACTGATTCCCATAGATTTATTTTCAGATTTTGTGCTCTCAGTGCCAGCTGAATAGTTTTCCATATAATTCCGTTATACCTCTCACACTGTCCATTTCCCTGGGGATTATAGGCCGTAGTACGGCTAGTTGCTATTCCATGTGATTCCAAGAAGGTTTTTAACTCTTTCACCTTTACTTTATTAGGCTTTAATCAACGTATTTGTCAACTTAACAATGACAGTAAAATCAACAAATTCATACAGAGTATCCCAAATGGAAATAATCAATTTTATATAACACTATGCTTCCTGAATATGATGTAGTGGTAACTGCAATCGAAACTCTATCCATAAATCAATTGACAGTTGCATTTGTCAAGAATAGACTTTTGGATGAGCAATCTAAACGCCATAACCAAGGGCGGAATAAAATGAAGACTGAAAACCAGCCAACAACATCCTTCGCAACAAACTCAGGGCGAGGTGCACGTCCAAAATCTCAGAAATTTTTGAGAAGTCATACAAGGAACACATATTCCAAAGTTAATGCTAGTTTTCCTTTCAAATGCTATAACTGCGGTGATATCGGTCACAAAAGGGTAGACTGCACGAAATCTAAACCTCTAGACCAGAAGAACAAAGAAGGGTATTTAACCTTCTTTGTTGCAGTTGCAGATGAAAAAGAACAGAGCTATTGTTTTCCCGCATAAAACATGAAAAAGTGCCTGGTATCTTGACTTAGAAGCCACCGAGCATTTAGTGAATGATGAATCTCTACTCAACAATGTCAAGGAGATGGAAAACCCATATAAACTCAAAAACCATAGAATGGGAAACATGCGAGACGTGCATGGAAGGCAAGCTTACCAAATTACCTCATAATCAACAGTGCGTGCCAACCGACCTCTTCAACTTATACATAGTGACGTTTTTGGACCTATCACCCCAGAGTCCTACGATGGAAAAAAATACGTTCTTACCTTCATCGACGATTTTACTCATTTCACGGTGGCTAGCAGCAAAGTCGGAAACTTTCCATTATTTCAAGTTGTACGAAGCAATGACGACGGCTCACTTCAATTGCAAACTTAGTCACTTCAGAGGCGAGTACATCTGAATGGAAATTAAAAATTATTTCGAGAAGAATGGAATCCAGTTTGAGTTCACTTTCCGTTATACACCCCAGCAAAACGGAGTCGCTGAAAGAATGAATCGTACCATCATTTAAAAAGCCAGGTGTATGTTGTTAAGTTCTGGTTTACAGAAAAGGTTCTGGTTCGAAGCAGTCCTAGCTGCAGTTTATTTGACTAACAGAAGTCCAACAACTGCCTTGAAAAGTGACTTACCTGCTACTCTATGGTATGGAGAAAAACCCAATCTCAATAAACTCAAAGTTTTTGGTTGTGTCGCATACCTTCATGTCCCAAAAGAATTAGTGAGAGGAAAGTTCGATTCGCGATCCAAAAAGTGTATCATCATATCATAAATTCTGAAATGCATAGATACTGTGACAGTGAATCAGACGAGCAGGAAAATTCGATGAGAGAACCGGTCGATGGAGGCGGAGTTGCAAGCGAAAATATGGGAAAGGCAGATTCTACGACGGAAGAAGATGACGAAAGGAATGGAGCGAATGGAGCTCCCGGGCAGTCACGCCGGTGTAGCGAGAGAGTGTCACGTCCTCCAAAGTATCTAGATGACTACGTTGTTTTTGCGTTGAATGCAGAAACTTACCTTGACAATGTACCGGAATCCTTTGAAGAAATCGTGTATTGTGCGATTGAAGCGGAACTTGATGCACTTGAAGAAAACCATACCAGGACTTTGAGTTGCCACAGGAAAAGAAAGCTATTGAGAATAAATGGGTTTTTAAAATTGACGGCGACGAATCAGGTAATATCGAACGTTATAAGGCGCGATTGGTAGTCAAAGGGTGCTCAAAGGAAGGGGTTCGACTATAATGAGACATATGCTCCCGTTGCGCGTTTGACAACTGTCAGGACATTTCTAGCTGTCATAAATCATAGCAATCTACTTGCGGATCAACTTGACGTAAAAAATGCATTTTTACAGGGTGATCTTGATGAGGAAATTTTTATGAAACAATCTAAATATTTTGCTAATGATTCAAATCTTTTTTGTAAATTAAATAAGGCATTATACGGTCTCAAACAGGGTCCGAGAAGTTGGAATATACGGTTTGATAATTGTATCAAGCGTTTGGAGTTCAAACATTCAGAATATGATAGATGTTTGTATATTCGAAGAAATGATGAAACTGCGGTATATTTGAAATGCGTTGATGAATGAGTTTAAGATGAAAGATCTGTGAACATTAAGATTTTTTCTAGGAATAAAAATTGAACGGAATGAGAATGGTATGATTCTTAGTCAAGCAGATTACTTGAAAAACTTGCTCGAAATATTCAGTATGGACGAATGTAAGGCGGTGAAAACTCCGATGGAAGTTAATCCTGTGAGAGAAATTGACAAAAGTTGTTGCATCATGAAAGTAAACCATATCGTGAATTGATTGGTTATTTAATGTATGACATGTTGACAACAAGGCCAGATTTGAGTGCTTCAGTAAACTTCTATAGTCGTTATCAAAGTAACGCTACTGAATCACAATGAGCTGCACTAAATATCGCTTTTATTTTATATTCAGTAGAAAGCTTGAGGACTCCTCTTTGGAATATGCTATTCCTTATAATTGCCTTTCAATTCAATAAGACATACTATTTTTGGGAGGAAAGTAGGGAGAGTATGTAGAGAAAATTATATGGAGAGGTAAATAAACTGTTTGATGATTGAAATAATATTGGCTGCCAAAATTTGTCTTGAAAAATATATTGAATTTGAATCTCATCATGTAGTGTATGATAAGAAAGGTCTCGATACCATGATTAAAATGTAATGTTAATTGAAGGAGTTGAGTGAGATATAAAGTTCAGAAAAATTGATATTCTGAAAATATTCAAGCAACAGAATCTACTTAACCATTGTGTATATGATTACTGCGAAGTATCAAGGAATTTGTGGGTACTCATGTTGCATACTTGGATCAACTTTGTTGCATAACGTAATGATAGCTGTCGCAGGTACTATTTGATCTGATTTTGATGGATTTCGATATTTTGTTCATAAATTGGCTATGTACTTTATCTACCCATGGGCCGTGGTGGCGAACGGGTTAAGCGCTTGCTTCTTAATCCAATCAACCATAGGTGCCTGAGATCAAACCTCAGCATGGTCACTAGTTTCATGCATGGCATCACACGTTTAAAATGGTGAATACTACGTCTTTCCTAGCTCGCACAAGTCTCTTGGAGACTTCTGAGGGTTACTTATAAAGGTGCAGCCGGTTGACGGATATAACAATTTCAACAAGCAATTTCACCAATTTGAACCTCTTTGATTCCTTGGTAGAGTTTGTCACCAACGATGCATAAATATTCAATACGTGGACCTGAGATCATGTCCTATGCACTGCTACCTATTCGACAGTTGAGTGAGGAAGCTCAGAAAGCACGGAATAAAGGTTCTAAAAGATACGGAGAACATAATTCCAGGAAGTGTAATAGATCCAAAAGTAATAAAGCAATTTTCAACTTATTTTTGATCAGTAGCGATCCAGTCATCACAAGCAAAAAAAAATCGAAAAGAGAAAAATACCAGTGGAAATTTGCACTTGGTGGAAGGAGAGGAAGAAGAAATTGATGATGATACCGATCCTGATTTGTAAAATGAAGTATGAACCTGACGTAGTTACATACTTTGTGTGTGTAACCGTTTTCTGATTTTTTGACAACTTTTTGGGTATCTTGTTCCACTCTGCGCCCTCTGAAACACTCAGTCGGGCAGAAGCGAACTATCACTGTACATTGCAGTTGAAGTCCCTCCTTCTCCCAATACCCTGTGGCGAAGTGATAGTTTTACGGTGTTTTATTTATTTATCTGTTGTAATGTCGCTATACAATTTCATGAAATCTTCATTAAAATACCCTTTTCGCCTTTTACCTTTGCTTATTGCCCGGAAAGGATTGCAGCTTTCCGATCCTTACCAGCAAACGACGGTCATCATCGTAGGCTAGCAACGGCCAGCACCGGCCTGCGCTTGTCGACATCAACTTGTCCAAACTTGCCTGAGAATTTTCTATATCTCTGTTTTGCAATATTCCAATAGTTGACAGAACATTATCAGAGGGTACTCATCAAAATGGCCGAGAAAGAATTGCTTGGTCCAAAAATATAAGGAACTCTATGACTTCAGTGACAGTAACTACCACGATAAACAATGTAAAGATAATGGGGAGGAAATTGCAGAAGGAATACATAGACCAGGTTAATATTTTTATGTTATGAGTACGCGGAGATTGGAATACACGCTATAAAATTCCATTCATTTTTGTCTCAGAAAATACAAACTTTATTTATCACTGTAAATATGGACTTGAATAGTTTTTAAGTTTATTCCTAATCTCCGGTGCAATTGTAGTTGAAGATCCTACTATCCCTGATATATCCCTCAATCCTTGTGGTGCTTGAGTATATTCATGAAATGATTCATTGGACCGAAGCTGATGAATTGTTGTTTTTGTTTCTAAAAAAAACAATTTTAAACAAAAATTCATCAGCTTCGGTCCAGTGTACCATTTCGGAGGAAGTTGTGTAAACAACATGTAGTGAGAACAACTTTGTCAAGGTGCTCAGGGATAATTTGCAGTTGTCTCTGGTAAATACGAAATCTCTTCATTTGAATTCCGAAACAATTTACTGATGTTCGTCTAGCACTACTAAGTCTATAACTGTAGATTTCAATCTCCTCGATATTCAGTATTTCGTTACCAGGATAAGGGTGCACTAAATGTTTATGTAAAAGAAAAGCCCCATCTCCAGCAAAATATTTCATTAGTGCCAGGTAGACACTGATCTGGAGATAAATCCAAATTATTTTTGTTCAACTTCTTTCCAATGGCCGAATTTGCAAATATTCCTACATCGATATTTCTCCCATGAGGGCCTACATCAATGGCAATGGATCTGCAATGAGCGTCTACAAATGCAAGTAAAACGATACCAAATGTTTTATTGTAGTTGAAAAAATAGTGATCCACTATGTGGGGATTTATCAGTAACGACATGCCTCTTATCAATGGCAGCAACGCAGTTTTGAAAATTCCAAATTCTTTGGAAGTCCTGTTCCTTTTTCAACCAAGTTGCTTCTGAAGGAGTAGGAATCACCAATAGTCGCGATTTCTGCCATATAGCTTGACAGGTTCCATGCACAATATTACGCACTGTTGTTTCTCCAACTCGGTAGCTAAACGCAATTGTCCGAAACGTGTCTACTGTAGCAAAAAAATATTAAGATAGTACAAAGGACCATGCACACTTTTTATGCAAAAAGTCTTTCGGTCAAATTGTCCAAAATTTCAATATGTTGTTTAACTCGGTAAATCATGACTTTCCAGAGTTAAGAAAAGTGAAAATTATTTCAGAATGAAGCATCAACGTCATGAGTCGGATCATACCAAAATTGAATATATACGATAAGATAGGCTGAATTCAAGAAATATGTTTTCTTAAATACAGAGGAGATTGAAGGTATATTATTCTTTGGATTGCGTGATTTGACCAATTCAGTGCACTAGTTATATGAGCCAAGTGGCCACTTGATAGAACGTAAATTATGAATATTATACATGAGACTAATATTAAGAGAAACGAGAAAAAATAAAGAAAACGGATCGGTTAATTCTCCTGACTTCTTCTCATTTTACAGAGAATATGTCGTAAGAACTTTTGTGAGAAATACAGAATTTGTCTATGTCTAGTTTTCGTTTAACATAAAAAAATCAATGTCATTATCTTCCAATTTATGATTCAAACACCAATAAACTTTCTTAGAACATATTGAAACTTTTGAAATTTGGTGTAAGAACTCTCACCGTATTACTGTTCGCATCAATCAATATGTTTATCTATACTGATGGTAGCCATGGTGTAAACTTTACATGTCTATATCGTTATTTCATTGAGTACGGACCAATTCCATATTTTGAACAAATTGTGCATATCCTTAATCTAAGAGCACCCGCATCATGGAGAAAATGTGGGGTCATTTTGTCAGGAATCAATTTCAGATATGCTTCAAAACAATAATAAATGATCTTCCAGCATCTTCATCTTCAAAAAACCTGACATAAAAAAAATCTGTATTTGATGCACAAGTTCATATTATATCATCTACCGGGTGGCTACGGAAGTATTGCCTACGGAATATCTCAGTTATTGTATGAAGTAGGTTTGTGAAATTTGGAGCGTCGATATAATGACATAAGAGCTAGAATTTGAGCATATTGACATGTCGAAGTTAACTTCCGGTCTGACCGAAAGTAACATCAACTTTCTTATTTTGGAAACCCTATTTTTTTTTTCTTTTCGCTGTATTCAGCATTCAATTCCCTTCCTAATGACATATCACAAGTTGGTATCTAACCAGAAACTAGATCAGAAAAAAATTATTATTGAAATTCACCGAGTAGGCCGTGGAAGCAAAATGAAAGCCAAAAATTGAAATGTTGGCTATGGAAACCATACGTCACTTGATAACAGTTGCTACTACTGTGATATTTTATTTTCATTCGTCGGCGTTATAAAAAGCCGCCAAAAAAAATATTGGAAAAATTGGGAAAAAAACAATACTCTGTAGGTCCATAACTTAAATAGGAACATACAACTTTTTCTTGCCTGTACTATTCAGCATAACCATTCCTTTCTAATGATATAATAGAAAGTAATTTTTTGAAATGAAATACTAAAAAATCCAATTATTATTATTCAAATAACAAAAAAAACAGATTTATCGAAAAAAAAAATTCAAATTGATAGGATTAAAGATAAAATAAATTCAAAACAAATGTTCGAAATGCATTCCGTCAGCGTCAATACATTTATTGACTCTGGTGATATTTTCATGTAAAACGTTTCTCAACATTTGGGGCGTGATATCTTGGAAAGCTCAACGAATTTTTACTTCTAGCTCATGTAGAGTTGTAGGCTGTGTGGAATACACCCTATTTTTAAGATGCCCCCATAGAAAAAAGTCACACGGAGTAAGATCAGGTGACCTTGGTGGCCACCTGACTGGACCATGGGTTGTTATAAGTCTCTCTTGAAAGCGATTTTGAAGATAATTTCTCGCTATTCTTGAATTATGCGGAGGGGCGCCATCTTGATGGAAGTACATTCTCTCAGTTATTTCCGCTGGTAGGTTGTTAATGAATTCCGAAATTTCATTCGTTAAAAAATTAAAGTATCTCTCTCCGGTTAGTTGGCCTTGAAAAAGAATGGGGCCAACAATATGAGTTCCAACTATTCCTGCCCAAACATTCACACCAAATCTCTCCTGGAAGCCACCTTGTTGAAACCGATGCTCGTTTTCTATCGCCCAGTACCTGAAACAAAAGACCGTTCACACTTTTAGCACTTTACACTTCGACTATCGACAATAATCCAAATAAAGTACAGTACCTACCTTGTGTTATTCCTGTTAAATAATCCATTGTTGGTAAATCTTGACTCGTCCGTAAACAAGATATAACAGTTAAATAGGTGATTCTCAGCATTTTGTCGAAGAAATCAATTACAATATTCCAGGTGCCTTTCAACGTCATTTTCATACAAATGTTGATGCAACTGATACTTGAAGGATTTAAATCGATGTTTTTTTCAAAATTTTCCTAGCAGAGTCCTTACTTATAGCTAATTCGGCGCCAATCTGCCTTGAGGAAATTGTGCTATCATATTGTACTAAAGCTAATACATTAATTTCAGTTTCCTCATTAATAACAAATGCTTCTTGGTCTTCGTGAACATCAGGCTCAGTTCTTAATTTTTCTTCAAGCCACTGGAAATACCTTCTTGACGGTTGCTGCCTCCCTGGATATCGCTCTAAATTCAATCGTTCAGCGGCATAAGAATTTTTTGAACATTCACCATAAATGAGAAGCATGTCAATTTGTTCGGTTCGTGAATGACGGGGCATTTTTTGAATATTCCACTAACTGATTTCGATTTCCAAACCCTTTTAAAATGGCAGAATCAAAAACACTACTTCGAACGTCAAAATAATATGGATAGCAGCGTTCGTGAGAGCTCTCGTTTCTTTTCTGTTTCATTCCAAAATACATCTTAATCAGCCTACTTGTTAATATTTTGGTTCGAATGATTATTGCAATGGAATGACTATTCTGAATAGCACAAACATCGTCCATAGGTAGATATTAGAATATCTATGGACGATGGCACAGACCAAGTACGTTTATGTTCCTATTTAACCTAGAACCTACAGGATATAATTTATCATTCCACATATTTTTGCGTATGGCGATAATCTGTTTTGTTATTTGAAGAATAATAATTGGATTTTTTGGTATTTCATTTCAAAAAATTACTTTATATTATATCATTAGAAAGGAAAGGTTATGCTGAATAGTACAGGCAAGAAAAAGTTGTATGTTCCTATTTAAGTTATGGACCTACAGAGTATTGTTTTTTTCCCAATTTTTCCAATATTTTTTTTTGCGGCTTTTTATAACGCCGACGAATGAAAATAAAATATCACAGTAGTAGCAACTGTTATCAAGTGACGTATGGTTTCCATAGCCAACTTTTCAATTTTTGGCTTTCATTTTGCTTCCACGGCCCACTCGGTGAATTTCAATAATATTTTTTTTCTGATCTAGTTTCTGGTTAGATACCAACTTGTGATATGTCATTAGAAAGGGAATTGAATGCTGAATAAAGCGAAAAGAAAAAAAAATAGGGTTTCCATTTAAAATAAGAAAGTTGATGTTACTTCCGGTCAGACCGGAAGTTAACTTCGACATGTCAGTATGCTCAAATTCTAGCTCTTATGTCATTATATCGACGCTCCAAATTTCACAAACCTACTTCATACAATAACTGAGATATTCCGTAGGCAATACTTCCGTATCCACCCGGTATATAAGAGAAAACAATCGGATAAATTTACCCATCAGTTTTTTTTATACAGGGTATTTCTGTAATTTTAAGTAATATTGGTTTTGCTTATTCTTGAGTCACACTGAGTACTACTCAAAATTCACTTTTTTTCAACCTACATATAATTGATGCTCTGAATTGATTGAATCACATAATCCGAAACGAATATAACGAATACACATATACTTTCAATTCCCCCTGTATATAAAATAAATTTTCATATATTATGAGTTCAGCTGTTCATATGAAATATATCTAATACAGAAACATCAATTTTGATACAGACTGGTGAGATTTCAACAGATTCGAAGAAAGTTTAGTGGTATTTGAAACAATAATTGGAAGGTAATGATCTTTTTTATATTTAACGAAAACTAGACATAAGGAAATTCTGTTTTTTTCAGGAAAATTAACTGATTCGTCTTCTTTATACAGGGTATTTCTCAAATTTTTCTTAATATTAGTCTCGTGTATACTTGAATCACATTGCATAATATTCATAATTTACGTTTCGTCAAGTGGCCACATGGCTCATATAACTGGTGCACTGAATTGATCAAATCACTTAATCCAAAGAATATATAACAGATACACGTATACCTTTAATATCCTCTATAAATATATGAACAAAATACGTATTCCTTGAAATCAGCCGATCTTATCGTATATATTCAACACAGAAACTTTAATTTTCTTATGATCCGACTCATGACGTTGATGCTTCATTCTAAAATATAGTTACTTTTCGTAACTCTGGAAAAGTCATGATTTACCCTGTATATTGATTGAAAAAATGCTTCAAAAATATACTGTTGTACTGGCCAAGAGTAATACTGTGATGTGGATAAAACACTAATAATTTTATGATATTACCACCATTAAAGGGCAGTTAATAATGGCCTGAAAGTGACATTTTACAACTACAACACCCTGTATCTCGTGAACTGTACATAGAATTTTTGTGTGCACACAGTAACTTTTGTTCAGAACCCCGAATTAATTGCAAAATGTATAGCCACTATGCCACAACCACCGCTCCAACCCAGTGGCGTATTTACGGGGGGGGCAGGGTGCCTGCCCCCCCATCAGCCTCACAAGTGCATTGACTTACTCTGATTTCCTGTCAGGCGTATTCGCGGAATTCGTAGAGGCAACCCCGATCTCGCTTGCGCTCTCCAATCCACCCTAGCACCCAGTCGATGACTGAATTATTTGTATTGATTATTATTGATGATTTGGAATTTAACACTAACACAACATAACTCTTTATTTTAGAATCGTCTTAATGGGTTAGCAGTCTTGAGTGTCCATCGCCAACAAGAAATTAATATAAAAAGAGTTTCTAGACATTCTTGCCAGACAAAAAAATTGGCGCGTACAAATACTTCTATGATATTTTTTTGTGTAGAAGCATTGTAAATGATTTAGTTTTCATAAATAAAATAAATTTTTTATATACCATCTATCGTCCCCCCTCCCCAAACAAGTTTTGTAAATACGCCACTGCTCCAGCCACCATATCTGCAGCCTCAAACATCCTTCAGCCATTCCGCCCGCGTTTTATTCTCAACCACAAGCGCAACATTCTTCAGCCTCACATCGGCCGTATTCTCAACACAACAATTTAATATTTACTCCTTTACCATCACATTCGAATGATTCAACAGAAAACTATATCGAAGCGAACAATAATAATGCAAATAACTAAAATACTTACCATTTTGTATGTAAGTATGTGATAGAAAATTGTGTTTTCCAATTTGTTACTTTTATTTTCTAAGAATGGGTTATTATTTTTGAATTTTGATATTTGAATATATTTACTCCAATAAACACTACAAAAATATACAATTATGATTCATTTACGTACCTTAATCCTCTTCCTCTAATATTCTTCTGAAGTGATTTCATATGTTAGGCTCTACAATATCTAGAAATTCTGAAAATTTGTCGGGAATCATTCTAAAATACTGAATGTTTTCTTCTTCATTCAATAATGCTGCCTCTATAATGACGTCTTCGTCTTTAGAACTGCTAATGACATGTTTCTGTCACTGCTAGATGTCATCTAAATTTACTTAAAATCGTCGTTGAACAAACAGCACCTGCAGTATGCCGGTTTGTAGCTGGAAAAGCTTGAACTATAATATCTCCAAATCCACGATTATACCTATACAAAATAAAGTTCAGTTCGTATACATAACAAAGCACTAGTAGTAGTACATCAAATTCAGAAATGCCTAAAATGATTTCACTAGAAAAATCAGAAAATCTAGGCAGCATTCGATTGAGTTGTCTCATAAAGTCAGACACCTAAAAACATGATAAACGTTTGTCCATTTCTACGTCATTCAAGCTGCAGTCTTGATTAGATCCATCGAATACACATTTCAGTATCACACAACAAAAATATAAAATCGTCCACATCCTATTGATGAATTTGAGGATGATCGAAGTAATCCAACCATTTGCTTACTTTGATTTCTATTCATCTCATATACCTACTGTTGATATTATTTTATCTTAGTTGCACTCTGTATCATAATGTATACGACTGGCTGCACTTATGTGCATTTATTCCAACCTTTACAGAGCTTGTGAGTTCGGCTGGATATACACTGCCACGGTAGCAATAATACGGTACCAATAATATTCTTATTCGACTTGGCATGTATTACTCGAGGTTAGAGCAAAATCTATGTTCGACTGGCAATAGCGCTCGCTACGAATTCGAATATTTCTGCACTGTACTTTGTGGACGATGCAAACACAGGTTCTGTTTTTTGATAATTTGATCGGTCCAGTCGAATACGTTTGTCACTTTACATGTGCCTCGTGTCAGTGATAGATGTGCTAAATAAATTCGCATTTTTTGCACATCAATTGCACTCAATACGCTCCAACACCGAATGCGAGCATTTCATTAGTTGTTCATGTGAAAAAAGTTAGTTGTCAGTTTTGACGGATTAAAAGAACACAACGGAAAGTAATATTTTCTTTGTATCTCGTTATCGGACACATTTTTAAAGATACAAATTGGTCCTTCGAGTAAACCAAATCTTGGTTTAAATTGGTACAAAATGAGCAGCAGGAAAATTACCCGTTCGAATTTTGGAATTCCTCCTAGAGTATATACACCTGATGAATTTGGAGACAATGTGGCTGATCATCAGGAGAGGCGTGTTGAAGAGGATGGAGTTTGGAAATCTGATGAAAATGAAATTCGAAGTGAACAACATGAGAAAAGTGGGATAGCTCAAGCAACTTCAGTGATATCCAAGAAAACACGAAGTAATGTTGCCAAAACCAAAACTGATGCTGATGACAAAGGAAAAATAGATGAAATACAGTCTTCGAAAAGAAAGATTGAGCTAAAAATGTTGGAGTTACAACTAGAAGAATTGAGTCAAGAAGAAAAATCTCTAAGAAGTAAATACTCTTCTGAAAATAGAACTTCAACTCGCACATCTTTGAGAGAAAGTGAGGTTTCAATGAATAAGAGTTCATTTATGAAAAATGTTTGGAAGATGTCAACCAGCAGTTCTTCTATTATAACAAAGAAACCACTTCAATTCCCATGAGGGAATCCAATCGACAGATATATGCTCCCAAGAACTATGATGATGTTCACAAAGACAAGTATTTGACTGTGAAAAACTGGGTTGAAAATAATAGAAAGTTCGCTTGCGATAATTTGGCGGAGAGAACTCGAGAAGGGGAAAACTGTTGGGAGAAACTAACACACAAACTGATTCTTGCAAATGCTACTTTTGTGACTCAAAGAACATTTCAAAATCATTATCGCGAAATGACTATGAAATTGATTCATCTAAAACTTTGATTTCAGTTCCCGAAACTCACGTAAAGCTGTAGGAAATTGTTCTCTGCAAAATGACGCATTTTCTTCTTTTGGTAAAGTGCATGCAAGATTTGACTTCGAATATTGAAAAATTAGCAACAAAAAAAGTTAATACAAAACCTACCTGATTTCTTCGGAAACGTCAATGAATTTCCTTTTTGGTTCACCGAATTCAAAAGAACTACAACTGAGGGACACATTTCATCATCGGATAATCTTGTTCGTTTGAGACAATGCTTAAAAGGAAGGGCATACCATGTAGTGAAAGACCTATTCTGCAGCTCTGATAATGTGGATGCCATCATAGAAACATTAAAACTGAATTCTGGCAAACACGAATGGCTTGTTATTAATCAAATGGAAAAGGCTAAAAAATGTCCTAGTCCACGAGAAGATTCAATTGACAGTTATATGCAATTTTCAATCCAAGTGTCAAATATGATCATGTCAATGAAAAGTACAGAATGCGGAAAATATCTCGACAATCCTGAATTGTTATACAGGTTTGAAGAGAAACTACTTAAAAATTCGAAACGTTCGTGGGCACAAATTAAATTTGAAAAACAGAAAATGAAGGAGAATGCGAACTTGGAGCATTTTTCAATCTGGCTAAAAAATGAATTAGATGTGCTGATGTCAGTAAATATTCCATCAAATTTTTATCAAAAAAAAGTTTTCTATAGATGAGAAAAAAGAAATTTACAATATCGTTGCTACTAGCAAAACATCAGAGTGTGAACAATGCAAAAACACTAGTCACAAACTATACCACTGCAAGAAATTCCTTACTATGAATGTAGACGAACGTAAGAAAGTTGTAGAAGATATAAAAGGATGTTACCGTTGTCTCAACGTGGGTCACGATGCAAGAAAATGTTTTAGTAAAGTCAGGTGCAATATTGGGAGTTGTAAAGGTAAACATCACCGACTGATTCACAAAGAGAGAGAACCATTATTGAACATACAGATACCATCACCCGAACAAGAGACTATTCCAATACCACTAGCAGAAACAACGTGTGTCATCAACAGAAATTCGGTTACTCCTCGTCAGACATCCATCTTGAAGGTGGTGAAGGTGAAAATAAGAAATGGTGCCGATTCCATAGAAACATACGCCCTACTTGATGAGGGATCTACCATAACCATCATTGACTCTGAGCTTGCTGATGCTATCAATTTCAAGGGTCTCAAGTCTCCAATATGTCTACAATGGGCCACTCAAGTGAGTCACAGTGAAGACAATTCAAGGGTTGCAAAATTTTGAAATATCTGGACAGGGCGAAAATAAAACATATCGAATCAGAAATGCAAGAACAATCGATGGATTAGCTCTTCCGGAACAACGCTTGGATATTGAATATTTATGTCAACTATCCCCATTTGGAACGATCTATTATTGAAGCTGTAAAACAAGCCCAACCAAAATTGCTGATAGGGCAAGACAACGTATCTCTTCTCATTTCAAAAGAATTTATCCAACCCAGATATGATCAACCAGTTTTGAGTAGAACACCGCTGGGATGGATTGTTCACGGACCGTATTTGAAGAAAAACGAAAATCTTGAAATATTAAATGTTTGTAAACACGATGATGAATATTTGGAAAAAATTATACAGGATAATTTTAAAATAGAAAACTGCTATAATAATACCCACAAAATTTCAAAGGAAGATAAGAGAGCTCTGCAAATTTTTGGGACAACGATAAAAAAACTGATTCTAGATATGAAATCGGTCTTCCATGGAAAGAGCAGGATATTATTCTTTCGGAAAGTTATCAGATGGCGTTTTCTCGGTTGAAATGCTTGGATAGAAAAATGGATAACGATGCCAGTTTTGCACAGAAATATTATCACAAAATTCAGGAATATTTGGACAAGGGCTATGCTGTAAAGTCAGCCCAGAAAAATTAAGAGAAACTGAGAAGACATGGTACCTACCGCACTTTGGGTTGGTTAATTCTAATAAACCCAATAAGTTTCGATTTGTATTTGATGCGGCGGCGAAAAGCTCAGCCTGCTTGAATGACTTCCTTCCGACTGGTCCCGACTTTTATCCACTACTCATTGCCATTTTGATGAAATTCAGAGAACGAAAGATAGCCTTCTGTGGTGACATATGGGATATGTTTCACCAGGTGGTTGTAAGGGAAGATGATAGATGTTGCCAGAGATTTCTGTTCAGAGAAATGGATAGGAACCGTGATCCTGATGTGTATGAGATGAAGGTGATGATTTTTGGATCAGTTTGCTCACCGTCAATTGCACAGTTTGTAAAAACCTATAATGCAAAATTGTTCGAAAATGACTTTCCCGGAATTATAGATATTATGGTCAATCAACATTATGTTGACGATTACTTGGATTCAAGAGATATGTTGGAAAATGCCATTTCAACAGTGAGAACTATCATTGAAACTCATAGGAGAGGTGGATTTGAAATGGTTAATTGGGTGAGCAACTCTGAAGAATTATTAAGAGCAATCCCCCAAAACTACCTTGCAAACAAAAATACTTTACTTAATTTGGATTCCAAATGTTTAGAAAGGATACTGGGACTCTACTGGAATGTTCAAAATGATACGTTGGTGTTGAATTTGAAATTTGAAAAAATTCCTAAAAGTATTATAACAAGAGAAAAACCTCCAACAAAACGCGAAATTTTGAAAATAATTATGAGTATCTTTGACCCACTTGGATTCTCATCTCCTCTAGTTGTAAACGGAAAGTTAATCATGCAAGACTGTTGGAGAAGAAACATGGATTGGGATGATATGATATCAGAAGATATTCACGAAAAATGGAAGAGCTGGTTTAAAAAATTGGATACAATCAACACCTTCAGAGTGCCCCGGAGCTATTTCAGTAAAATCACATCGATAGTCGAGTTGCACATATTTAAGGATGCGAGTGAAAGGGCCTTTTGTGCAGTAGCTTACTATTGAATAGAATTTAATACTGACGTAGAAGTAGCATTTGTAACCTCGAAAAGCAAAATAGGTCCTTTGAAGAAGTCAGTATGGAACTTCAGGCAGCGGTCTTAAGCTGCACGACTAGGAAATTTTATACGAAACGAAGCAAAATTTAAAATTTCTAATATTTTCTTATGGACTGACTCAGAGATAGTCCTCTGTTGGCTGAAGTCACAATCGCTTCGCCTAAAATCTTTTCAATCTGTTAGAATTCAAGAAATATTGGAATTATCTACACCTGAACACTGGAACTGGATACCTTCTGGAATGAATCCTGCTGATCTCGCAACAAAGGAAATACGTGAAGTCGACCTGTCATGTTCAGGAATGTCGTTGAAAGGTCCTACTGTTCTACAAGGAACCTGAAAAGATGAACTAAAATATTCCCAAAACGCTTCAAGTACCGCAGACACGTTGATTTTAACTGAAAGACCGCAAGAGATTATGTTCAAATCATGTCTACCAGATGCAACACGATTTTCCAAGTGGATTCGTTTTATACGTTCAACTGCATGGATATGCAGATTCGAACATAATTTGAAGAACCCTTTATCAAAACAGCAGGGAGAAATTAGAGTCGAAGAATATCAAAGTGCAGAACAAATGTGGTGGAAATACATTCAAAGTCGACATTTTTTTAATGAAATTAATTCTTTGAAGATTAACAAAATGGTCCTTAAAGAGCCCCCTTATATAACTCTCAGCGTTCATAGACGAAGATGGTATTATCAGAATGGATAGTCGAATCAAATATGCTGACGTGGATTATGATATTAAATATCCAATTATTCTGCCATCAGGAAAACAGGAGAATATATTGTACCTTCTTGTCTTGCATTATCATGAGCAAATCAAAAATACAGGCCAGGAAACTACATTGAATAATTCAAGACAAAAATTTTGGATAATAGGCATCAGACAAACAGTTAAAACGGCCTCAAAAATGTATTTAATGTGCAAAATAAAGAACGCCAAGCCCTTCCAACCCGAGATGTCTCCATTACCCGAATTCCGAATGAAAAAATTCATGAGAGCCTTTAGCTATTATGGCCTCGACTATTTTGGTCCCCTACTGGTAAAAGTGAAGAGAAGTGTGGAGAAGCGGTATGCTGCATTATTCACTTGCCTAAATATGAGGTGGTCGGTGGATCAGTGGTCTAATGCACAGGCCGTTCGAAACTCCAGCATAGCGATAGTCGGTTCGAATCCGATGTAGGTACGAGAATTTTTCTCAACTACTTTATATCGGATCGATAGGCGGCCGCGCATGCCTTGTTGAAAAGCAAGTGTATTGTGAGTTGTCTAGATGCCAATCTCGTCTAGTGCTAGCTTGGAGTGCACACCGACCACCCGAGGTGGTGCTGTAGGTTTTCCGGGTTTTCCTACAGCTGAAAAGTGAATACATCACCTAAAAAAAACATCAGTAAGTCGCCCCGGAGCGCCACGGCAAATAATAATAATAGCCGTCCTCTACCCGCACAGGCTATGCCTTTGGGTACACTCAACGAGTGTTTATGAGGGAGTATTATTATTATTATTATATTATTATTATTATATCGAACTTGCGAGCAGCTTATCCACGGATTTAGTACTCATGGCAATTCAGAGGTTCATGGACAGGTGAGGAAAACCTATAGAAATTCACTCGGACAATGGTTGCAACTTCGTGGGTGCTGCAAATGAGATGAAACAGTTTGTAGAGAAGTTCGAGCAAAACAAAAGCATCGGAGATCTAAGCAAGCAGAATGTAAAATGGTTCTTCAATACCCCATGTGCCCCACACACAGGAGGGGCATGGGAACGATTGGCACGTTCTGTGAAAACTGTTCTTCATATCACGTTAAAGGAGATGCACCCTACAGAAGAATTACTGAGAACTTTACTGACAGAGGCTGAGAGCATTGTAAATTCTAGACCTCTGAGTTAAATTTCGAACGATAGTGAGGACAATTTGGAAGCAATCACACCCATGCATTTTTTAATAGGGACAGCTAACACTGAAAATACGCCTGGCCATTTTGATGAAGCTGACTTATTTGGGAGGAAACAATGGAGAATTGCCCAAGTAATATCACAGAAATTTTGGGTTCGTTGGCTCAAAGAGTATCTTCCTCATCTACAAAAAAGGCAGAAATGGCAGAAGAAATAAAATGAAATAAAAATCGGCGAAATCGTAGCTTTACCAAGTCCAAAATGGAAAAAGGAATGGAAATTGGCCAGAGTAATCAGAACAGTAGAAGTAAAAACTCCAACAGAAAGTTTGATCCGACCTGTAAATAGCTCACTTCGACTGGAGGTTGGAGAATGTTGAAATTATTTTATCTTAGTTGCACTCTGTATTTGTTGTTCATGTGAAAAAAGTTAGTTGTCAGTTTTGACGGATGAAAGAACATAACGGCAAGTAATATTTTCTTTGTATCTCGTTATTGAGCACATTTTCAAAGATACACCTACGCAAAACGTTCATAATACGCGTTCATGATGCGATTACTATGTCTTCAGAATAATCCATTTCAAAGGACTTTATTCAATCCCAACTCAGATAGTTACTACAAAGAGATTTGCTCTTCGTTCAGAATACTGAACATGAAATGAAAGAAAATATACAAAGGAAACGAAAACATGAAAGAGTTTTTTTTATTAAAAAACATACATGCTAGGAAGACAACTCAATTAGACGTACTCATGCAATTACCTATATAATTCCAAAAGGTATGGTTCATAAAATTTTCAATATCTACAGAGTGAACTGAATTTAAGATAAGATAGGATAATTTATAACAAGTTAATATTCAATTTGTTATATGATATTTATAATTCAGTTATTTTTGAAGGAGTAATTTTCATTGCATTGAGATGCCTGTATTGTGTTATATTACTCATTCAGAAAATGGTTTTGTATTTGCCTTTTATGGAAATAACATGATTCTAGACTACAATAATACAAATTATTAGGAAATATAAAACTCCTGGAGGAAACAAAAACAAAAACGGGTATATAGGTGAAAGTTGTGTATATGCTTGTATAAGAGAAGATACAGATGTTACAGAAGCTGTTATTACATTTTTTTCAATATGTCAAATTTTTTATGAATTTTCGGTAATATATCGCTTGATGGTATCTTTAAATTCATTGATTTTTTCAATTGTTTTCAGTTCTAAGTAAGTTGTACAATTTCGGGCCATAATAGAACACGAATCTTTGTGGTATGGCTTTTCTTGCAGAGGGGTATTTTGATATTCAAATTCTCAACTGCTCTAGTTCTTGCTCTTATATGAGTTACATAGTTTTTATAATTCGAGAACATCCATATTAGACACTTGTATTTGTAGTGTATTAAAACTGCACTAAACTAATTTTTCTAATTTATTTGAAACACTACTTAAAACAATTGTACAACTAAAACATAGACTTCACTATTTCAATTTATCTATCTGCTATCTATCTGCGAACTCTCGAACTGGATTTGTAACTCTCTGTGACTGTTTATGACTACTGCGCCATCTGATACCCAGCGGCTTATATACTCGTATTCACAGTTCTCGACTGTTAGTTCGGGACAATAGAACGATTCATCTAGATGGATCTCTCTCGAAACTTCGTTTTCTTGGAACGTTCGAGCTTCTTCTACGCGGGACTCATGTGTTTGTCAGCGGAGAACTTGTTTACATTTCGAGTGTGCATCATTAATTGGACGATCAGGGCCGGTTTCGAGGCCGGTCTCGAAATCGTTACAGTAGCTTATCAATGTGGTTATTGAAGGTTCCACCCCATGCTATATTATGCAATATCTCATTATGGATTCAGCCAAAGACTTGATATATCAAAAATAAATATTTATTTTGAAAGAATGCCTCTGCTAGGGTATAAAATTTCCGCATTAGTAGTCTCATCTTTTGCATTACATATGATACTTGCTTATTCCATCTCATGTGCTGGTCGATAAAAAGACCCAGATATTTAATGGATTCTGGTTTTTCTATGACCGGGCATTCACAGTTAAGTCTTTTTGCATGTCATTTTATGCAATTCAAGTTCATCAATATGCGGCTGGTCATCTGAGTTGAGTGAAAAGGTTATAAATTTTGTTTTTTTTATATTCAGACTCAATACATTGTTATTCAACCAGCATAGAATTTTTCTTAGTGTCAAGACCCATATGACGTAGAACGTGACAGACACGCTCCGAGGTCATACGAGTACAGCAGGTTGGTTGTCCAAGAGCTTGAAGGAATTCCAAGCCTCCACGACTCTCCACCGCTGCTCAGTAACGTTACCTAGATTCTTAACACCTGCTCAAAGATCTGAGAGCATAGATCTGAGCCCTAGGATGGATGGGTGGCTCGAAACGTAGGAACGTCGATATAAAACAAATAGGTAACACTCGTCGAGCGGTACCGAGTGAAACCCGGTGAGTTCGTGCTATTTTTCGGCTATTACAGCTACTATAGGGAAGATTATACCACAAAAAGTCATAAGTATTTTAATATAAATGTTTTAATGCCAATCAACACAAAATCAACATAGATAGGTGTTATATCTTACATAACACTATATATTCACTTCCCTATTCATGTGCCTGTATTGGGACAGACTAATTTCAAACCCATGACGATATCAGTTTCTAAATGCGAATCTAATATATGCAACATATAATGCGCATTGTCTAAACAATCATGTAACCTAAATTGCATTACTTAAATTACCGATTCCAATATTACTGAATCCAACTATATATTGTTTCGATCCATTATTCTAACTCTAGTAATACTTGCCAGGGAACTCTTTGCTTTCTTAGTTGCTTAAGCGAAGAAATTACCTATTCATATTCAGTTATCTTACTTAACATAGAAATCCAAACTGTTGTCATTGAAGCATTATTGAGCACCTTATCATATTCAGACACTTTAATATCAACAAACAAGTACCTATAAGCATACCTTTAGACATAAAGGCGCCGAAATATATCAGCAGTAGTGCGGAAATACTAGTAGTTATCATATTCTACCTTTTACACCTTACAATTCTATAATACGAATCATACCATTCACTTCATACCTGGGAATGACATCTTAAAATATTCATATCGATTACACATATCTATAAAATATATTCAACTTAAATTATGCAAGGCGAGACATTTCTAAACCGTTCGATATCAGAGTAAATAACCACATGACGAATTGATTATTCATAGAATATTATATAGTTACAAAGTTGCAACTCTTTTTCAGACAGGTCGACAACAACGGTCACTTACGAAATACGATTCCAAGGAATCTATCTGAGACGTGTATCGGGCAGCGGTAATCACAAACCCGGTCCTTCATTATGATAAAAATTGCACAAGCATTGATTTTATTCGCGATCCCGGAGGGTTTACATCTCCAAAAGGCGTATACAACAAACGCTTTACTGCACTAACTACCTAACATAAACTACATACACGTAGATTACTCATATTTTCGAGTTACGTCGAAGTAGAACATCACTGGCTTGGACTAAATGGAACTGCCTTCTTCATTTCGCGATTAATCCATATATTTGTCCATTTTGCTCATGAATATGTTCATAACTAATAAATAATATTTTTAAATAACTGTGTTCATTATACTTTGTACATTGCATAGGTACGTAATAAGTTGGCGATAATACCGATCACGAATTGGCGGTATTACTAACAGGGGGAGGGAAATATTGCCAAATGACAGTTTTTAAAAAAGGCTCAAAATCAATAGCATACAAATTTCAATTATTATTCTCGAATTTACCAATCAAGAGTACAAATATTTGCAGTAAAAATTGTTTGTTCCAAATGTACCATTATTGAACAAAAACATCCATAACCTTACCTTATTCAATTTTGCAGATTGTTTGTACGGCCCAAGTCTTACCAATATCTATAAGCTGAAAATACAAAAGGTTCAAAATTCTTGCTTAAGGCTGATTTTTGGTATTCGTAGACATGAATACATTTCTCATAAATTGCATGTTTTAGGATGGTTGAATATGGAGAATCGAAGGTTGTTGTTTCAAATAAAGATCTATCATTATTAAGAGTAAAAGTCCAATTTATCTTCACAATAAAATTAAATTCCGCACTGATGTTCATACATTGAATTTTAGATTTAAAGGACTCTTAACACCATCTATTCATAGAACTGAAAAGTTCAAGTCTTCCTTTAGTTACCAGGTTACGATGATATATAATGATATTCCGAATAACTTAAAAGAAATGAAAACAAACGGTTTCAAAATTCATCTCAAAGAAACGTTGCTGAAGAAACAGAGCCCCCTCTCTCCAGGAGTTTTTGTGATTACGTCTTAAAAGGTTTTCGAACAAGCTTTTTTTTATTTTTATTGTTTTATTTTACGTATGTTTTGAAGTTGATTGGAAGAGCGGCTATATTTTTTCTCTGATACAATTATTCCTTTTCAAATGTATATCTCAAAGCTGAACTCCGCCTATTATGCCACCAACGTTATATTTATAAAAATGTGAATAATTGAAACTCAACGTGGAAAATAAAGACCAATTCAATACAAGCCCCCATCTGGAATCAAAACTTTTGGTTGCACCCTCTGTTCACCCTAAAAAATTATATTTCAGATAATGTTGAATTCTTGCTTGTTTTTACAAATCCACCAGAGATGTGCGGGAATATTTCATTAATGTTTCTCATGGTGCTTCTGGAATCAACACCTTTGGTTTAAACCTCTGTTCAACCTAAAAAATAATCATTCAAATATATTCAATTTTTGTTTCATTTTACTAACATACTTGAAATATGCTGGGATTCAATAATTCATTGTCTAAAGTGTTGTCTATCTGAATGTCATCTACTAACTGAAGATCATTTTGAGGGACCTGAAACATGTGTCATCACTTCTCACACTCGCTACTGTCAACACCTTGATAAAATATTGCACCCAAAATATCCAAAATTTTCATATCCCATTCTGATAAAGGTGTTTCCTTAGGTGGGCCTCCTCCAGTACGAGCAGCCTCCTTTTCATTATTTGCTGCTTTTTTCTTCACATTATACTTGATATCAGCCCATGCCTACAAACATTGCATTATCAATACTTATGAAGTACATACGCGAAAGAAACGACTGCCAAACCCTAAGGCATTCAACTCAGATGACAACGCTCCCACACTTGTCTGTAGATTGCTTTTCCTGTAGGTCCAGCGAATTTACCTTTGGCAAAAGAATCATGGTTCTCCATAAAAGCAACTAACACTTGCCAATGACTTCCATTCATTTTGAAAGACATAATGGATCAGTGTTGCCGCTCCTGATTTTTTTTTGTACTAGACAGTCTTTCAAAATTATACTAACTGGTACTAAATCAAAAAAATTACAGATTACACAAATACTAATGCGAATACTGCGAATTAACATCATCATTGTTGTGACCTTGAACTCAATTGATTGGTGTAAGTAGAAAATTATAAACAATTCATCAATAATTCATGAATTTTACGGTAATTTTTGGTAACTTTCGGCCAGTTATGATAGGATTGGAATTTTTTTCGGTACTAGATTCATGTGAAATGTACTGACGTACTTAATGTGAATGAAATGTACTAGAAAAGTACAATTATACTAACGGCAAACCTGTAATGGATTCTTCTGATAGTATCCAACTGTCCTAGAAGTATTCTATATTCTCGATTTCACGTTCGAAGTGTTGAATTATTATCGTTTTTGTTTAGATTTGTCTTGATAACGAAATCCTTAACCACACTTTATTGCTACTCGATACCTTCTTGGATATCGCCTGAGATGTATCGTATTTTTCGTCGTATCGATGGTTCATAATCGCTATTCTCGTTTAAAATGGCGGATATGATATGGATAGACCGTTCGTAATCCCACTGCAGATGCAATTTGTAGAAGACAGAGCCAGACAATTTGTTCAGGAAAATCAAATAATCTTGTTCCAGAAGTTAAGAACATAAGACTACACTAAAATGCACGTGTCAAGCGCTCTGACATAAATAATATTATTACCAATAATCATTATATATCGCTAACAATTTTGTACGGTTAATCTGTCTGCGTTAGTTAGGTTAGTTAGGTCAGGTTGGATTGGCTGATAATTTAAGCATTTTCATCTCAGTTTGTATGCAGCTGCATTTTCATTTAAAATCCCCGCCATTACAGAGACCATACAGAACGGTTTTATGCATTTTAGTGTCATCTATTTCATTGTCGACTATGAATGGAGGATCATAATTTGGTTCGTTTTATACTTTATTTTGTATTTATTTATTGGTTGCATACATGATACATTGATGTGATAGGGTATTTCAATGTTTCTCTAGAATGCAATGGGCGAGAACACGAAAAAATATAATTGCTTCAAATGTGTTTTAAAATACATAATACATATATAAATGTACCCAGAATTTCAATTACAGCTGGTCTAATTTCTTTTTGAAAAATAGCAAATTTTGAAGGTTTTAATATTGGCGCCCGAGCAGCCAATAGGCATAATCAGGTTGATTCTGACGTTTAACGGCAACGTTGCCAAGCTCCTAAAACTTTAAACCAGAGAACATAATACCGTTGAGAAGTGACAGAAGAGACTATTCCCAATGCAAACGACAATGGCGAATTTGAAACGTGTGAAAACCACCGTGAAAACATTGGATCTGTTATTAAACAATAAGTTTGAATATAAACAAAGAACTGGATAGTTTCAATATTGTGAATTATCGTGGTCTATAAAAATGATGTTTGAGACAGAAAGCTAGTCATTTACTTTGGTTTTGCCTCAAAGGTATTTCAGAGTTTGAATACTTTTTTCCCGTTTATAGGTACCTACTAGTTAAGTGGATGACTATAGAACATAAACCTGGTTATTTACTAAAGCGGTTCCTGGTAAAAAGTCACCATTATGTCATTTGAATCACAGAACGACAACATTGGCAGTTTGCTTACACGTTCAGTTGACCAACTTTGGTGACAGTGAATACTTTACCGCTAAGTCGTGTCATATTTAGAAGACAGAAATTATGTGATATGTCACCTCTTCTTCTGAATTTGACAACTTTCTACTCAAAGTAGTTGTTTTTGTTTGTGTCTTTGGTTTTGTTGTTTATGGTGTGATATATTGTGACTGTGAGATTATTTGTAAATCGAAAGTATTATCCTGAAAACTACTTTGCCCGAGTTTTCGGATCACTAGGAATAGAATAAACACTTTATTGCTATTTTTACTATTGTTCAAACACTTGGATCCGAAACGAACTTTAAGAGGCATTCTGAAAAATCTAATACAAAAAAGAGCAATTTTTTAATACAAGATAAACAACCACAGAATAAATATAACTCAAACTGAAGAAAAACAGAAAAAGGACCACCCCTTTTGTACGATACCAATTTAAGCAAGCGCATTGCTGCATTACTTGTCCACGACCACAGATCTCAAAATTTCGTCGTCTCAACATCTGTGTTTTGTGGACATAACATAAGTATGTCAACGTTGCTAAATTAATTGACGCTGTCAAGTGTGGGATTGGTTTCTCGGGGTAGTACGTCACAATGGCGCTAAAACGAAGCCATTAGAATTAATAAACTACAATTATTATTTTTTCAAGTTTCTGACAACTCGCAAAAAACCAAGAACATTGTCAATAGAGTATTCATACGCCGTAGAATCCAATAAACATATTTTGAAAATTTCCTATCATAGATTCGGGTCCTGGATGAAAATATAGTTTCTACCTACATAAACTGACCTTTATACATGAATTTAGGTTTACCAAATCCATTTTTGGAAAGAAAACTTAGGTCAGCATGTTTCACACAGGAAATTAAATATTTTTGAAATTTCAATAAATATCTGGCACGGTACTTGGCATAGACTTTTTCAAAACTTTGGAAGAGTATTACATGTTCTTGGTAAAGTTTCAGAAAGATATGCTTGTAATAGTGAATAATAATAAATGTTTCATGTAAGTAGGTATTTGGTTGTCCAGCAATCACAACTTAATTTAGATGAAGTAACAAATTTCAATTGAACTTTGTAGGATCAAGGTATGATCAATATAACCTAATTATTTTAGTGACATGAATTATAATAATTGGAAAAGAATCATTACGAACTTATATACTTATAATACAATACAAATGAATCTTAAGAACCACGCAGACCTGGAAAAAATATAAAAATTTTACATTTTGCGTATATTATTATTCACTAATCTTTTTTGTTTCCCTTGGTTTCGGAACTAACAAAATCTTGTTCTGTCAAAAATATTGTTACGTTTTTGCTAAATAATAGGCCGAGCACACTACTAAACTGTTTATTTTCTAACTTCACTATAAACAAACATACAACACTTCACTGACTAAAGGCTGAAACACAATGGAAGTTTTATGTTTTTAGTTTTAATTTTCATATTTTTGGATTTCGTTTCAAAGCGAAACTATCATTGACATTATTATTTTGATCACGCCTCATAAATAATCTTGTTGGTAAAATTCAAGCTTTATTTTTCAATTCTTTTTTGCATCCTGTTTTATTTGTAAATTTGATATCCAAAATCCCAAAACTTAAAACTTATTACATAAAACTTTCATTGTGTCTAATAAAACATTTAGATATATACAACAATACAACTAGCTAAATATTCCAAACACTTCTGCTTATTATCACTTTCTAATCTTCTTAATAAATTCTCTTCATAAAAACTCTTCTTTTTTTCCAGTCAAATATCTCGCGTTTATATACTTAGGTACTTAAGTGTAACCAGAATCTTCGCGACGCGATGGTTCGGTTATCCCGAATATTCATTACCGGCAGCTATCTGCCTTTTTCTCAGAAACCATATCGACGATACGCGTGCAAGTCTATCCAGCGGCGTAGCTAGGGGATTTTTATCAATCTCGTAACATTATCCCCCTCTCAATTTTGATCGTCCCGATCAAAAAATGTGTCGTTGTCTCCACTATAATGTTTGAGTCTCTCTAGGTGAACGACCTTCATTTTCGCTCTCGGGCTGCGTTGAATTCTACCACGTCGTTTATTCTTTTCACTATCTTCCCAAGATGGTGTTAATTTAGGAGAAAATCCTTTCTTACGACGAGGATTATACAGCCACACTCGATCTCCTTCTTTGAATCTACCAGTATTGGCCTTAAGATCGTATCGAGCCTTCATTCTGTCACTTCTGTCTTTTTTCGCAAATTCGTGGATCCCATTCAAGCTATCTCGCAGTTCGTGTGCATAATCCTATACATCTTTCTCTTCAGAACTTGGTGATCCGAACACCAACTCACAGGGCAACCGAAGTTCTCTCCCGAAGATGATGCTGCCTTGAGTGAGCTTTGTGGAATCGTGCACACAGGCCCTGTAAGCCATCAAGAATAGTGGAAGATGTCGATCCCAGGTCTTTTGGTGCTCCTCTACTACTTTGGAAAGATGTTCTTCCATAGTCCTGTTGAACCTTTCAACCATGCCATCAGACTGTGGGTGGAGGGCCGTTGTTCTGGTCTTGCTAATTCCCATCAATTCACAAACTTCCTTGAATGAATTTGATTCAAAATTTCTTCCTTGATCGGAATGCCCATTGGAACTCCAAACCTTGAAAACATGTTATCCACCAGAGGTCTTGCAACTGTGGATGCTTCTTGATTAGGCAAGGCATAAGCTTCAACCCATTTGCTAAAGTCCATAGCAACGAGGCTGTATTTGTTGCCATCATTCGTCATCGGAAACGGTACTGCTACATCGATGGCGATTCGTTCGCACCTACATTGTATTGTTTCATCTCTCCTCTCGATCTTGTCTTCGGACCTTTGCTTGCTTCACACTTCAGACATCTTCGGCACCATCTCACGACATTGGACCCAGTAAAATCTCTGCCGTATTTTATCCAAGGTCTTATTCACTCCAAAATGTCCACCTGATTTGCTGCCATGGATCTCCTCCAAGACTTCACTTATCCTTGACCTATGCACAACCAATTGAGAAATCACTTTTCTGCCGTCGGCTGATTCCCAAGTTCTCTTCAATAGACCATTCTCAACAATCAGGAAATCCCATTGTGCCCACAATGCCTTGAAAACTAGTGATCGTAAGGAGATTTCCTTCCAGGTGGGTCTTTTCGCTCCGCCTTCCATCGTAGAAAATCTGCATCGTTTGGATCACTTTCTTGGTCCTTCCTCATTTTCACTGTGGTCCAATTGTCGTCAACCATCAATCTCACTTGGTTGATTCCTTCACGACGTTCAATTCGCTCACATTGCTCGCAGGTATCCGAACAAGGTCTTCTGGACAAGGCATCTGCGTTGTTGTGCAATCGTCCTGGTCGATGTTTTATCTTAAAGTGATACTGGTTCAACTTCTCGATCCACCTTGCTACTTGTCCTTCAGGTGTCTTCATCTCGAATAGCCACTTCAAAGCTGCATGATCTGTTCTAATGAGCAACTCTCTTCCATATAGATATTTGTGGAAGTGGTCTACAGCCTTGATTATTGCCACTAGTTCCTTCCGTGTTACGCAATAATTTCTTTCTTGTTTGGTAAGTGCCTTGCTGTAAAACTCAATTACTTTTTCTTGACCATCTTGCTCTTGTGATAGTACGGCTCCAATCCCATTGTTACTGACATCTGTGTCCAAAACGAAAAGGCCTCTTTGACATGGAAAACTCAAAATCGAACTGGAACATAGAGCAACAATTTGACTCGGTCTTCGGTCAACTTATGTAGGGGTGCCGCAATATCAGCAAATCCTTCTACAAATCGACGGTAGTAGGTGCGAGCCCTAGGAAGCTCCTCACTTCATGTTTGTCTTTAGGTCTCGGCCAGTCTCGGATCGTCTGTATCTTCCTTTCGTTTGTTCGAATGCCGTCTGATGACACTGTGTGGCCCAGAAAATCCACTTCCTTCTGGAACAATGAGCATTTCTGAGGATTCAGTTTGAGGTTGGCATTCCTGAATCGTTGGAGTAGTTCTCGCAAGTTTTGTAGATGTTCTTCAAATGTCTTTCACATGACTAAAACGTCGTCGAGGTATACTAGACAAGTCTTCCAAGTGAGTCCTCGCAGAACCAGCTCCATAAGCCTTTCAAATGTTGCTGGAGCATTGCATAATCCAAAAGGCATGACAGTGAACTGATAAAGTCCGCTTCCAGTCGAAAATGCTGTTTTCTCCTTATCTTCTTCATGTATGCCCACTTGCCAATACCCGCTCTTCAGATCTAGGGTTGAGAACCAACGTGAACCTGCTAAAGTTGTTAATGTGTCGTCAATTCTTGGTAAAGGGTAGCTACCCTTCTCGTGGATCCATCCTTCTTATATACTAACACAACAGGTGCAGACCAAGGACTCGATGATTCTTCAATCTCACCATCTTTCATCATCTTGTCAACAAGCTCTTCCACCTCTTGTTGTTTGGCAAGTGGAACTCTTCTTGGTGGTTGCCGAATCGGATGGGCTTGGCCAGTATCGATCCTGTGTTTGACCAGGTTAGTTCTTCCTGTTATTGTTGAATCAAACATGTCGCTTTCACTTCTGATGAAATTTTTAGCAACTCTCAATTCTTCTGTCGACAAGTGTTCAAGTGAGTTTTCAAGAACTGTCATAAGACTCTTTGAGGCTTCCTATCTTTTCTCGTGGTCACTTGAATCATAGTGCGCTACCCATGAAATAGGTTCACATATTCCAATGATATCGCCTTCTTTAGTTGTTATTTCTTCGGGGTACACGTTGGCAACTCTCACAGGAATAGCATGTTTTGTCTTTACTGGGGCTCGTGCAAGAACCAAATCGCTAGGTGATTCAACACATGGCTGTACCATTCCAACGCACCACCCAGGGTCTCCATGTAATGTTGCATAAACTACTTTCTCCGAAAATCCAAGAATTTTCACGGTTTTCACTAATCGCAGTTTCACAGACATCGTCCTCTCTGTTGGAGTTGTGAGGACAAGTTCTTCTCCTCCAAACTTCATGATCCTCTCCTCATTGTCAAACGAAAACCCGTAGTCACTGATCAAATCCATCCCAAGTATAAATTCATCTTCTATATCCGCGACGTACACTGTATTTGTGATGGTGAGTCGCCCAAGAATCAGTGTAATCTCAGCTTCTCCTCGAATACGTGCATTTTCTCCAGAGACTGTTCGAAGCACAAGGTTTGAAGAGATAGGTTTCACGCTTTCTGGCCGAAGAATGTCACTGCGTACCAAAGAAACTGCAGCACCGGTGTCTATGGTGCATATGACGTTTTTTTCGTTCAATTTTTCTGAAATGGTAAGGCTATCGGTTGTTCTTCTTAGCCTGTTAATAAGGATGACCCTGGGGGCTCCATTATTGCTAGCCAGCATGCGCCCCGATATGCTGGCTAAGTTTAGTTTTCCTGCCGCACACTTGAAGACTCGCTGGATGACCTTGTCCTCATAGGTGATTGTGAACGTGGTGGCATTCTTACTCTGCAGTCCTTTATTAGATGGCCCAATTTTCGACATCTATAGCAAGCCCTGTTCTTCTGAATGCTCATTCAGCTCTTCAAAGATTTGATCTCATTCAGACCCTTCTCGAATAAACAAGTAATTGCGCCTGAATGTTGTTCGGGTTCTTCTATTGCTACTGCTCGTACTTTCGGCCTCGAGGTGTTGAAGGCCGCCTCTACTTCTAGAGAACGTACTAAGGCATCGCTACTCCTCTTGAAGTGTGTTAGTCGCAGAGTTCTTTGGACTTCGGTGTCTCTCAGTCCATCTATAAATAACTGCACCGCTAACTGTTCCTTGAAATCTCTCGGTGCTTCTGGGTAAGCCAGTTGAATTAGGCGTCTCACATCCGATTCAAATTCCTGCAGACTTTCACCTGATTTCTGAGTGCGCGTTTTCATTTGTGCCCGATACAGCTGTTCTCGATGTTGATTGCCTTACCGTAACTCTAATGCAGTAATCAGGTCTTTATATTTATTTTGCTGTTCGATAGGTATCGTCTGTAACATACCCAAAGCTGGCCCTCTCAAAGCTACTATAAGGGCCGTAGCTATTTCTTCTTCGCCCCATCCTTTTGCCACTGCTGCAGCTTCAAATTGTCGGCGATACATGGACCAAGAGGACTGTCCATCAAAAGTCGGTGGTTTTACGGAAATTCCTGATGTGGCAACCCTGTCTCGACGATCTTGCTTCTTGAGGAGTGCTATCTGATTTCCCAGTCCTTTCACCTCCTCTCGCACTGTATCCACTTTCTTATTAAGCTCATCGTCGATTTTCTTGACGTCTTCCTCTATTTTTCCTTTCAGTTCCTCCATTTGTACTTCGGTTTTCTGTAGAACATGTTGGAAGAACTTGTCTTGATGTTCTAGAACTCTGTGAAGATCTGATTTTCTTTGTTTTTCTATTCGTTCTAATTCATTCTTTTGTTGTTCGAGAAGTTTCTGGAGTGCTTCTTCTCGTTCATTTATCTGTTCTTCGAGAATTTTCTGGAGTTCTTCTTCTCGTTCTTGTTTTTCTTTTTCTCGTTCTTGTTTTTCTTCTTCTCGCTCTTTTCTCTGTTCTTCAAGAATTTTCTGGAGTGCTTTTTCCCGTTCTTGTTTTTCATCTAACTGTCGCATTTCCTCTTCTCGTTTTTCATCTTCTCGTTCTTTCTTTTCCTCCTGGCGCCGCTTTTCCTCTTCTTGTTTTTCCTCCTGACGCCTTCTTTCCAAATCCGCAAACTGAGTTTGGATACATTTCACAATGTCCTCCATCGTATCGTACGATGAACACCTCGTATTAACCATAAATAGTTTATAAATAGGTTGTTTCTGTTTTTCACTAATATCCCGCTTCGGACACCACTGTTACGGTTTTGCTAAATAATAGGCCAAGCACACTACTAAACTGTTTATTTTCTAACTTCACTATAAACAATCATACAACACTTCACTGACTAATAAAACACTTAGATCTATACAACAATACAACTAGCTAAATATTCCAAACACTTCTGCTTATTATCACTTTCTAATCTTCTTAATAAATTCTCTTCATAAAAACTCTTCTTTTTTTCCAGTCAAATATCTCGCGTTTATATAGGTACTCAAGTGTAACCAGAATCTTCGCGATGCGACGGTTCGGTTATCCCGAATATTCATTACCGGCAGCTATCTGCCTTTTTCTCAGAAACCATATCGACGATACGCGTGCAAGTCTATCCAGCGGCGTAGCTAGGGGATTTTTATCAATCTCGTAACAATATTTCATTTTATGTATACCTAAAATGAAGCCGTGTAATAATTTCAAACCTTCAGATATAAAGAGAAGTAAAATATTAAATTCATGCGCAATATACATATTTGCGATAGATAACCTATAAATAAATGACAGATCGATCGATGACAGATGAACGGATCTTCTGGAAGCCAACTGATTTTAAAAGTATGTGGATTCTCTCGCATAGGAGAATGAATTACCAATATATGAACTTGCGAAACATTTCTCCACGCTACCAAAGTCATATATTTGTAATTCATCCTCCTATGTGAGAAATTCCACACATTTTGTCGAAAAGATCAAATAGATGACCATTGACCCAAATGATGTACTTGTCAGTTTTGATGTAGTATCCTTTTTCACAAAGGTCCCGTTAGATGAAGCCATGAGGGAAATTGAACTACTTTTTCCATGCGATATAGCCAATCTTTCTAAAATTTGTCCAATATCAACTTTCATTTCGTTTTCAGCAACAAAATATACGAGCAATCAGATGGTGTTTCAATGGGAAGCCCATTAAGCCCAGTTATTGCAAATTTCTTCATGAAAAAACTAGAACAAAAATCAATTGAAACTGCAAATTCCAAACCCAAAGTATGGTTAAGATATGTAGATGACACGTTCATCATTTGGAAGCATGGACCCGAAAAACTCAACGAATTCTTCAACCATATCAATAACATACACCCGAATATTCAATGTAATAGAAACGAAGTATGGCTGGGGCAACACGGTATACATGTAGAAAACGAACACACACTGATCGATACCTCCACAATACATCAAACTATTATCCATGCCAAAGCAAGGCCCAATCAAGACATTAATAGATCGAGCCAGAAGAATCTGCAAACCCGAACACCTCGAACACCTACAAAGCATGGGATATTGATAGATGTATACACAGAAGAGAGAATAAAGACAGAGGAATCGATAGTAGACCGCATGACAGCCTAGACAATAAACCGAGCAGCATTTAAACTAACACCGACAAAAGGAAAGAATTCCTACCGTATGTTCCAAGAGTTACAGATCAGATTGTACGTATTTTCCGGAAGTACGACATTAAAACTATTCATAAACCTTTGACAAAACTGAAAGACCATTTGAAATCAGCGAAGGACAAACGAGACGTGCCAAGTCCTTCTGGGGTATATTATATAATATATTCCATGTTCCTATGGCAGCATTCATATAGGAACCACGAAACGTTCCGTTAAAACAATAATTAAAGATCACAAGGACAATTGAATCGGTCATTTGAGAAACAGCACAAATCAATGTTGGATCATTTTTCAGGAATCCAAAAAAAGTGAAAATGATAAATCTTTGATAAAAAAACATTTTTTAACAATTTGACTAGAATTTGGTCTATTAAGAATTCTATATAGAACATGAGTATGTTAATGCAATAATCCCAAAATGGCCGACATATTGACATGTGTTGTTTCTCAAATAACCGATTCAATTGTCGGTTAGGACACACTGATAAATCTGCTATCGCCAAGCATACTCTCAACAATGATAATCATAGATTAAAATTTGAAGAAAAGCAAGTCATCTGTACAAAGTCTAGTTCGTACCCTCGTGAATTTCGCAATTTTTCCCCCTGTCATGCCGGACCAATCGTTGATGCAGAACCATGTCGGCAGCCATTTTATTTGCAGAAAAATTGCGAAATTCTCGAAGGTATGACCTAGACTCAACATCTGCTTATTACCCAAGACTCTTTCGAGAAGCAATTGAAATCAAGAAACACCACAACAACTTCAACGAAGAATGTACTTATTAGCTCCTTACCCTCATAAAACCGGTATGAACTACTCGATGATGTAACCTAACGCTATGTACCAATCAGAGGTAATAACGTCGACTCATAGATACCAGCTATTGCGACCACAAAAGTTTCATAATAATATACTAAAATACTCAGTTATATTCTATTATTCATATAAACAATTACCTTTTATATATTATTTATGCTATGCTCGGTTATTATCAAAAGAAAAAAAAAGAGCGTGTTATATGTATTTGTAGAATACTTATATTATATTCTGTGTTTTTGAAACACGCTGCCGCTGTCTTTGGCAAACGGCACAAGTCATTTGGTATGCAGCACAATGATTTGGTAGATGTTGCTGTAAACAACGCTTACAGTTCAAGAGCTTCTTGTCACTGTTTATATTCTTGAATGAATTTATTTCACATTCTGGGTTTAAGGTTTTGAAATGTTCTTTACTCAAGGTTACAGCTTTGCAGTAGTCCACAATTTCTTCAACATCAATATTTTCCTCTCTTATTAATCTTGCTTGAATCTGTTTATCATTGATTCCTACTATTAATCTGTCCCTAATCATTCTTTCTTCATGACTTTCATGACAGTTTTCAGCTTTGCATGTAAAGTCACATAATTTAGCTTGCTTGCGTTCTGTGTTTTGTATCTTGTTGATGTACCATTAGTTACTGACAATTGACATAGATGGTTGTTATGTACAATCTTTTGTTGAGATATAAACAACACGGCTTGTAATGTGTTGATGAAAGCAGTTTCATAATAAAATACTCAAATACTCTATTATTCATATGAAGAATATCAAAACAGTAACGATGGCCGCAAAAGCCTTTTACAATTTGAAATTACCAATTTTATCATAAAGAAAATTGAAAATAAACATATTCCTAAAAGTTTACATTCTGAAGAAACAACATAAACACTAAAAATCCAAAACCTGGGTTATTTTCATTTCTGAAGCATCAAGTATGTTCCTCAACAAAATATAATAATAATAATATGACTTTTATTGCTGCAACACCTTATTACATTCTATGTAAATATTTAGTTATATAGATGTAGTATCTCATACAATATACTGACTGTACTTTCCATTTTCATCAATATTGAAATTGTTAAATAATGTTGGGATAGAGGTTTTGTATTTGTCAGTAATATTTCATTTGACGTTACAAGGTACTGCTGTCAGATCAATAATCAGAATCATTTAGACTTCTGATTTCTCGAGTTCTTGATGTTATCATGGTTAGGTACTTCAAAACACGGGCGTTTTTGAAAGTTCGATTTAAACACGCTAGGGCGTGATTTAAATTGGTAAAAATAAGGCACCAACCAATAAAATAAAATATATTTTGATCAAGTTCAAATTTTTCCCTATTCCATCATCATTATTCCCGTTCAGGAATGACTCTACAATAAATATTGTGGACATTGCTCAGTCACCTTCGAACATTTCTGGGATCTCCCACTTTCATTTCCAAAAAGAACAGGCCAACTGAGTCTTTCACAATGTTTGGACCCTTTCATCATGAAGGAAACTTCAGACGGTGACGAGAAACCCAAATGTTCAAATTGTTAAGAAAGGAGAACATGCACAGAGCCCTCTGTGCGAAGACTGAGCTGCAGTGTGCGGCAGTTATGATCATGTCAATCCTGGTGTAGAAATGAAAGCTTACTATGTATCAATAGACCTATTTATTTATTTATTTATTTATTTATTTATTTATTTATTTATTTATTTATTTATTTATTTATTTATTTATTTACTTATTTATTTATTTATTTATTTATTTATTTATTTATTTATTTATTTATTTATTTATTTATTTATTTATTTATTTATTTATTTATTTATTTATTTATTTATTTATTTATTTATTTATTTATTTATTTATTTATTTATTTATTTATTTATTTATTTATTTATTTATTTATTTATTTATTTATTTATTTATTTATTTATTTATTTATTTATTTATTTATTTATTTATTTATTTATTTATTTATTTATTTATTTATTTATTTATTTATTTATTTATTTATTTATTTATTTATTTATTTATTTATTTATTTATTTATTTATTTATTTATTTATTTATTTATTTATTTATTTATTTAAAAAAGTCTTTGTCAATCCAAACATTCCCTGAAATATCAATAATTCATTTGAAAAGATTTTCAACGGAGAGTTATACAGAAAGGAAAATAAATATCAAAACGATTTTCCTTTGAAAGGTTTTGATACAGCAGATAACATAAATCCATTACAATCTCTATGCTCTATCTAACCATTGTGGGACATCTTTTTCTGGACATTACAGCGCCTACCGTAAACATCCATATGCAAACAAATGGTATGATTATAATGATCTGAGAGTTGCACCGATATCCTCTTAATCCCTTGTTTGAGGGGGACCATATTTTATCTATTATTTTATGAGCAGTTTTCTATCGTGAGAAAAGACTTCTTCGGAAGGGAAATCCAGTTGTCTTCTTCATCATCAGGAAAGACTGGACCGAACCTCAACAGTGACATCTGGTGCCAGTGCAAGGAGGGATATAGTGATGTTGAGATATCAAATTTGGAATAGCTCATGTGGATTTGAATTTATGTATTGTTATATATTTTCTTCAAATTTATATTAAATTAGTATTTTTACGGTTTTATTTCTCCCATTATTCAGAGACTTTTCGGCAATTTCACGATTTTTGTTTCATTTTTAGCTGAACATTCCTCAATTTTCTCTCTATCAAACGGTCCAGACTTTCCATTAGAACAGACATGAATTATTTATCTCGAACGAGTTCAATCCTTGACGTGTTCATAACTAATCTTTTTTCTTGTAATTGGTCTTTTTTGAGTGGCATTTCGTCACAATTTTTTCCGTTTATTTGATATCGGAGGGCCGATAGGCTCACTTCGAATGTTCATACTGACAGTTGATTGATTTTGATTTCGGTCAGTGAATCCATAACAAAAATATATTTAATCCTTATTTATTATATTTCGGTTTTGAAAAATCACGCCTTTTTGGTCAAATGAGTGATGGTAGATTCGGTCCCAGGAGGTAGCAGATTAAATTGCAAATATTGATACCTGTAGTATCTAATGAGATGTCCGAATTTTCTACATCAATAGCATGCCCTGTTCTTCTGAATGCTTATTCTTCTTGACAGAGATTTTATCTCAATCAGAACCTTCTCGAATGAACTAGTAACTGCGCCTAATTGTTGTTCTGGTTCTTGTATTGAAACCGCTCTTACTTTCGAATTCAAGGAGTTGAGGGTGGCCTCCACTACTAGAGAACGTATCAAGGTATCGCTACTTCTCTCGAAGTGTGTTAATCGCAGGGTCCTTTGGATGTCAGTGTCTCTCAGTCAATCTATGAATAACTGCACCACTAACTGTTCCTTGAAATCTCCCGGTGCTTCTGGGTAAGCCAGCTGAATTAGGCGTCTCACATCTGCTTCAAATTCTTGCAGATTCTCACCCGATTTTTGAGTGCGCATTTTCATTTGAGCCCGATACAGCTGTTCTCGATGTTGATCACCATAACGTAACTCCAATGCAGTAATCAGGTCTTCATATTTATTTTGCTGTGCGATAGGTATTATCCGCAACATACCCAAAGCAGGCCCTCTCAAAGCTACTATGAGTGCTGCATCTTTTTTCTACACCGCCTCGTCCATTAGCCATTGCCGCAGCTTCAGATTTCTGGCAATACATCGACCAAGAGGACTGTCTATCTCGTTCTTGTTTTTCGTCCTGGCGTTTTCTTTCCAAATCCGCAAATTAATTTTGGAAAGTCGGTGGTTTTACGGAAATTCCTGATGTGGCCACCCTGTTTCGACGATCTTTCGCACTATATCAAATTTCTTATTAACCTCATCGTAATTTTTTTGACGTCTTCCTCTATTTTTATTTTGTTTGGTTTTCTGTAATACGTGTTGGAAGAACTTGTCTTGATGTTCTAGAACCTGTAACGAAAATTCGTTCCATTCAATTAAATTCAACAATTCCATTCAAATAATCATACTAAATGGTTTAGGGATTGTCAACCATACTACACACTAACCGACTCGTATAATTATACTCTCATTCACCAACATGTATACTCCGATGCCAAACATATTTTATTTTAAATCATTATTTCACCTATGCATTCCTGGTCACCCTACCTAGAATTCAGAAACCATAGAGCTTATTGGTTTTGAATTTGGAATCTATTATTCAATTTTTGTGAAGGATTTGCTACCTTCTATTTTATCTTTTATCTAACTATCTAGTGTTCCGCTCCTTCCTTTTAGAAAGGGTGGAAATATCATTTACAACTATTGTTTCTCTGGTACTCTTATGGTACATTAAAGTATTTATCATTATTGCTTGTATAGTACTCTTCTAGTACATTGAGTTGTGGTAAATCAACAATTTATCAAGGATATTCCTTACCTTTAACTTCTTTATTCGATAATTCCTTGGAGGGATTTTCAATGTTTTTTTTTCTTTTAAATATTTCAATAGTAATTTAAATATTAATTATTAACTTTCACCGTATTACAACTATTATTTCCATCTATCTGGAGAATAGTTAATTCTCTAAATATTGTTAATTTTGCTTGGAGAAAATTCACTTCTCATTAATTCATTTCTTTCTCTGGAGAAATTCTTTTATCCTCCAGATTAACTGTTATATTTTTTCATATTTATATCTATTTCTCTATACTGAGCATTCTTAATTGAATGTTCAATTTTGTTTTTCAATCAGACTTCAAGTGTTGAAATCTAGGCCTTGTAAAAAATTCAGAATATAATCTTGCGGTTCTAAGGATATCCTTGTCCCTAAAATATTGTACTATCAAATCTGATTCCTTTCGTCTGCTTCGCATGCCATCGAGGAAGCCACACACTGGGTGAAGACTGGTACCATAAGGAGATCCCATAGTCGTCCAACACGGATCGGAGAGGCTCAATTTCTTCGTCAAGTCACTTGTCCACCTTCGTGAAGACCAACTTACAGATTCACGTCAAAGCTAAACGAGACAAGCAATAAGCCTCTAACTGACCGAGCCAAGGACGATCCAAGTATAACTCGTCGGTGGGGATCCGCTACGTTGAAACCAGCCCAGGTATTAACAAAGAGGACCATCTTCGTTGAATCAGATTTTCTTGTGTAAATATTCTGAATTTGTAGCCTTCGGTTTACTTATCTTGTAGCCTTCAGCTAAATCCGTTGTAGCCTTCAGCTAAATCCGTTATAGCCTTCAGCTTACTCCTTTTGTAGCCCTCAGCTAAATCTTTTTGTAGCCTTCAGCTCAATTTTTGTAGCCTTCAGCTAAACAATTGTCCTTTTTAAAATAAAAGTTGTTAATTGTTTCTGGTCTATTTATTCTGCCTTCCCACTCAAGCTAGATCAAATTTTTTTCTTCTATATTCGGTTTTGTCTTTTGCAACCTGGCGCCCGACTATCTGAACTAGTCAGGTCAACTGGTGTCCTATTTGGTCAGTGGTAAGAGAATTTGTAGTACGCTATTGAGCAATCATTAGTTGAACACCCTACCGTATCGATCTGAGCAGCCTATCAGCACAAGGGTTAACTTTCAATAAATTTGAATTGGGATTTTTATCCAAATTTGCTTTTCAAAATTTTGTAAGGGTACAAACCTTCTGGAAGTCTGTTCTCCTTTGTTTTTCTATTCGTTCCAATTTGTCCTTCTGGAGTGCTACTTCTCATTCTCGTTTTTTCTTCTTCTCGTTCTTGTTTTTATCTTCTCGCTTGTTCCGTTGTTCTTCGAAAATTTTCTGGAGTTTCTCTTCTCGTTCTTTCTTTTCATCTAACCGTCGCATTCTCTCTTTTTGTTTTTTATTTTCTCATTACTGTTTTTCCTTCTGGCGCCGCTTTTTCTCTTCTTGTTTCTCGTTTTCTCGTTCTTGTTTTTCGTCCTGGCGTTTTCTTTCCAAATCCGCAAATTGATTTTGGATAAATGTTACAGTGTCCTTCATCGTATTGTACGATGTACTCCTCATACTCACCATAAAGTTTATAAATAATTTCTGTTTTTTACTAATATACTACTTCCAACACCACTGCTACGATTTTACAAAATAATACATCGAGCACACAACTGTTTTTATTAACTTCGCTATAAACATACAACTACTACACTGACAAAACTCTTAGATCTGCTTCAACTAGCTAAATATTTCAAACACTTATAAACTTCTTCAAAAACTTTCTACAAACTCTAACTTCTTAAAAACTTCTCAATCTCGTAACTATCCCCATTTATTGGTAGGTACATTCCCTCTCAGTAAATGAATAATATAAATACCTGACATTTCCGAAAATAGTTGTCTTAGTAAATCAAAAATATAAAATGGATTGAAATATTCAGTCGATTCAAGTATTATCATTGTAGTCTGCAACATGGATCTTAATATAAATTTGAGTGAAAAAGAAAAGTCATTAGTAGTTATAGATAACTATAATAAGAATAGTCATTAACGAATTTTAGAAAGTGGTGAAAAGCGACTGACTTGTATAAATAACAAGTGCAGGTCTTATTTGCTTAGTATGCGTGAAGTAGACAATGTAACTGTTACAAAGCATGTAAAGGGGCATTGCCATAATGCAAATATGGAACAGTTGAACCGTCAAGTTGTAAGCAATTGGAGAAGCCTGCAAAAATCATCTGCCGGAAACTCCAAGACAATCTGCCTTCAACGACCATTACGTCAGACGTTAATGAGAAAGAATTTGTAAAATGCTCGTCAAAAACTGCTTCCAGAATTGCTAACTAGTGTTCAACAAACTTTCCACATTCTAGCGACAATCAATATTGAAACATCCAGAGGTGCGAGGAGAATGCTAAAAATTACTTTTGCCCTTACTGTGTTAAATCCTGTAGAAATTAGTGATTGTTTTGTATTCGATCTGCTCTCAATTTTAATATCTGGGGAGTCACTGCTCTTTTCTTCACTTCGTGCTAGAAACTCAGCAGAACCAACACACACGCACTTCGAATACATGCGAAACTTTCCAGAGAGACTTTAATGATTCATTTTACAAATCTCAAGCAAACATTTTTTTTTTTATTACTAAACTCAAAGAGAAAAATCGATACCCATATTGAATTAAAAAGTGTACATTTTAATGCTAAAATTACCAATAGTAAAGTTGAAAACCGGCAAAAATGTTTTAAAAAAATGATTGAATCATGTACGAAAAACGATTTTCGTTTTCATTTTATCAAATGTGGCGTTTAATTATCACCTATACAATGTGTACTTAAGTAATGATAATATTTAAATTTTATTTAATAAAACAAAAATTGTTTGAAAAAATTGTTAAAAATTGTTTTTTTCATTAACCAGCTGTCACCTCCCTACGAACGACAGCCCTCAGAAGTCGAAACTTATGTGAGCTAAGGATTAATGAGGTCTTACCTTTTAACGTGCGATTCCTAGCACGAAAAATTATTCAATACTACAGTTTTTTTTTATTTCAATAGTCCCCCCTTCAAATATTTTGCACGGGACCGAATTCACCTATACAGTTTCTGGTACAAAGAAAATTTAGGACTGAATTTGACCGTTATATTTGACCCCTTTCTCCTTGGGAGAGATTTCCCTTTTTCCGGTCAAATAACACCATAAATACTAAGACCTGATATAGATTTGATGTGTTGGTGATAAATACCCAAACCCGGTTTTTTCTCGTTGCTTTTCCGGGAGATCAAGGAAAATTCGACATGCTCCAGATAGCCTGATGTCTTACACATAATTCATCAAGTGCATAACACGGAGGGGGCAGGGAAGTGAACCCAAGCAGAGACGTGCCCTCACAGCGTCTAAGGCCTACATAACATCGTAGGGCCTGCGCAAGTAGGTTTTGCCCGCCTGCTGGATACCCCAGAAGGGCAGGACAGTAGACCCAAAACCCCCCACATATACCCAATATTACAACATTCAAACCCCTGCGGCTTAGGGATGATTTTAATATTGATTTCATTTATTTTTTTGTTTTGTGAGTTGTATATATTTTATTGTAAATTTAATATTAATAAGTAAACTTTTTTGGTTTTGGTTTGGTGATAAATACATTTTTCTTCGTTTCAGGTCAGATGATATACATGGATAATTGGAAAATGATGATGTACTTAGGAACTCCTGTGATGCCCGATCTCAATTCACTTATAAACTCTGGCCTTTACATCAACGATCTCTCCATGCACGATTTCAGTAGGTACGCTTCTACGCAATTTGATTATAGGACCGATATATTTTGTTATAAACGTATTAAAATTTCATTTTAATATAATTCGATAATATAAATAACTCGTTCAAATTATGGGACTGAGATTTTCTTTATTGTGTTCATAGTGGTGCCGTATATATTGTAATCATTAACCACTTTGATTATACTCCGCCTTACGAACAGCACTGTTAATTTGAATTGCAGAGGAAATTGAAAAAAATCTCCCACTTGGGATCTTCATTCCAAGAGTCGGAGGCTCTTCTATCGCACCATATACGATTACTATGCTGTTATCGATCCAGATGAAATTTTGCACTCAGATGCTGAAAACATGGTCAGGGAGTAAATCTGCACCACACACTCTATATTTTTTAATAATATGCAATAATTGGTGATCAAAAGTCTCCCAAAATTTTGGACACATTTATTACAAATCACTGACGTATAGAAAATTCGAAAATTCAAAATACATTCCACTTATTCACAAAGATAATTCTCTAATGAGTATACAGGGCTATTCAATGATGGAAGGGTGGTTAAAATGGTGAAAAGTTGTTCAGATGTTAATTACATGAAATATCAAAATCTGATCTATCTTCTTCAGTTCTGGAATTATATAGGAAATATCGTAAATTTCGAAATTCTCATTATGCCTGTATCTTTTTATTTTGTTAAGATTTTCAAACATTTTTCACACATTGCCGCAGCAACTTCTTGAAAACTATCCAAATAAGCTAATAAAATGATAAACGAAGTATCGTACAAATTCGGCCACCCTCCTTTTCATTTTCAAATATGGACCTGTATTTTTATTGCATTTTCTCAAATGCCAAGAGTCATGTTCCATATTGGCGTATTATTCCCGTCTGAGGCGTATTATTCCCATCTGAACTACAGAGTGTTTTGGAAATATTGAACTACTCCCAGTGAAATTTTTTTTTTTTTATTCCATAACAACTATAATGGAAAATATCAGAAAAGTGAATCAATGACAAGTTGACATTTTTCAATTACAACTCAAAATTTTCAAAACACTCAATCGAAGTTTTGACAATTGCAAAATGAAGCCCCCCTTCACGAAGTTGTATACATGTCCACTTAAGTTGGCGCATCGAAAACTCTTTATTTTTCTTCATTGAAGGTTCTGCATATTTTAGTACCTTTTTATGAATGATGGAATCGTGTCAACTTTTCATAAAAATTATTTTCGATATTGTCATCAATACAAGTAGTTTACTATTGTGTTAAATGTTAAATTCATATTTTTCGACAGTAGGTCGTATACGACTAACACATTTTAATATTCAATTATTCACAATTACGACGACGTAAATGGTATACACCCCTCGGGAGGGATTTAACAAATATGACTCAACCGGTTTTTCATTTGACTCACTGCATCATTCTACAATATCTTACAGCGTAAGATAAGTAAATGTGAGACATTTCAATACCATTCCCCTCAACATTGATTTGAGTATTTTCCAGCCTTGAGTAGAAGGGCATTAAAACAATTAAGCAATACATTTCTGTAACACCACTTTGTGAATTCTTGCGATATTAAATTCTGTATTCACGGCAAAATAACAATCATCGGCAAATATAATAGTGCATTTTGTGCTCATGTATGCTGGCATATCATTGATGGATAACAGAGAGATCAAACGTCCCAATATAAAACCCTGCCCTGGGGAACTCATAGGTTAATATCTTAAAAGTCTGAGGACTCATTGTTAAGCTTCACGTATATCTATCTATTTTCAAGATATGACATTAGTCAGAATAGAAAGTCATCAATGAATCCTAGATTATATATGTAAGTATACTATTTTCTAAGAGAGTGTGATTCAGACTATCGAATGCTTTTAATGAATCGAAGAAGTGCGCTCCAACGATTCTATGTTTTTCAAGGTTGGTATGGTATTCGAATAGATCACTGGAGGCACTCTCTGTCAATTCACCATGTCGAAAAGTCATTTTGGTGATTTTTAATGATTTTGAATTTCGAAAGGAGTTACATTATTTTATTGTATACAATTCTTTCAATTACTTTGCTCAATGGTGGTACAGTAATGGGTCGATAATTATCGATGACAGTTATATCTTTGCTCATGAATACTGGAGTAACAGTTCCAATTATTAGTTCTTTTCGGAATTCACCAAGTTGAATAGATAAATCAACTCTGTGTTTCAAGGGTTCCTCTATAAACATGCCAATTGTTTTGATAACATTCGTTGTAAAGCAAAAGATTCCTACAGATTTCGTGTATTTCAGATTATTTATAAATTTATAACCTCTATGACACATGTGTAGTCTACAGCGGACCATTAGAAAGTGTTACAAGAGAGTAGCGAATGAGAGTAGACTTTTTAACATACCTGACACCAAAAAGCGTTTGGATACTTGGATTAGAAGAAACATATTTAGCAAAAACATTTGATATAAGTGTTTTCTCTTTTATAATTTCATCTCCTATTTTCAACTCCATGTCTTTTGCAATTTAATTTTTCTCTCTGTCATTGTCCTATTTATGATTTGCTGTTTTTTTTTATTTTGATATTTCTTTCACATATAATTTATTTGAGTTTCTCAGTGACTTCGAGTCAACCCATGGCCCCAAATAGACGTAAAAATATATGACATCACTACAACATTATCGTTCATTATTATTTTGATATCTCTGATACCTCTCTAGCTTCTCTGACCTGTCCCTGAGCAGATAATCCAACACCATTCATTATGTCGGAAAGTTTCCCCAAGAGCATTGCTCCACCCCTTATCTATCCCGTTAAAGCGTCAATATTGTCCGTTGCATTGTTGGCTAGGTCTGGTAGTTCAGCCATGGAGTTTCGTTAGATTGATCCACCCCCACGGCGAGATCTTCCTGATATATTCCAGTTCTCGCACGACAGTCCTGAGCTCAGTTTTGTGCATTCCTCCTGAGAGAGTCATGTATTTCATTACGGGACTCTGGCTGGCGATATTTCTCATTTTGACTTCGAGTTCGACTAAATGCTGGATCGCTACATATCGTCAAGCGTCTATCAGAGGGCCCTGCTCTTGAAAAGTTACAGGGTCATCAATTCGCCGAAAACTAGTAGGCATCACAGTTCCTCTCTGGTCATCATCGAATTTAAAAGTACCAAATTTGAATCAGTTTTCCCTATCTGGATCTGAAGGTAAATTTTTAGAGATCACTGGTTTACTTTAAATATGCGTTATTCCTGCGCAAACTGAACAAGCCCACAGTAATGAGTTATTGGAACAAAAAATTTGTCCCACTGGTGGTTCTTTTCCTTGACGAGAAAGAAACCAGAGAGGTTCGCCTAGCGCGTTTCCTTGGGGCAGGGGCCACAGTTGGTTTCACTCCGGGAAGCATGTTATACTTACGTAAACTGTAGACGCATAAAGCATAGCTGAACGATTCGGCATTTTGAGATCTATCGGACCAATGAAAATAGCAGTAAAGTGGAGACGTAGATTGTCCTTATACGTCTGTAGTTTACTAAGGTTGGTCAACTGGTGAATGGCAGACGTAGTTTATTCTGGTACGTCTACAGTTTTTGCATTTATGTAAATTAACATAGTGACAAATTAACACTCACAAAAATCACAATTTCTTAATTTTATTGTCACCTAGACCAATATCTCAACACACAGTTGCAATTTGTGTAGTGCTCTTCTTTGCTGGTTTCTTTTTTGCTCGTTTTCGTTCAGCTTGCCAATGTAACCTTACGTTTCGAAATTGAAGTTGGTTGTAAAGATATTTTTTTTCTTTTCTTTATACTGCCTGCCTCTCATTTTTAGACGGAATTTCTATATATTTGAAATCCGATGAAGAACGAAGATGAACAGGCCTCTGCGGAAGCTAGCCACTCGCTAAACTATTCCAAATCACGACGGCTGTTAAACCCGAATCAAAATAGTGATAGTGGACATTTTGGCCGCGAAAGCCCTAGTCAATTTATTAAAACTCAGGATTCGGCAAAATATCACAGGTACCTCTTACCTGAATTTAAGAAAATTTTGTACCCTTGAGTATGAAATTATATCGGATCCACTAACGACTTTTACCAACTTTATTCCATTACAGTTACAAAACGGTTAAAAACGGTACCCATGGTACCTTGGTGCCACCATCATCAGATAGCTATTGAAAAGTTAGGGAAAAAATGTTAAATTTAATTTTTCCTACCTTCAATCATTTTGTCACTGTAATGGGATGAAGTTAGTAAAATGCTGATTTTAAATTGTTTGTAGGTAACTTGAAAACAGTTGAATTTAGATATAAGACATGACATACAAAAGGCTGAAACACAATGGAAGTTTTATGTTTTTAGTTTTAATTTTCATAATTTTGGAAATTTTTATAACGCGAAACCATCAATGTCATTTTTATTGTGATGACGCCTCATAAACAATTTTGTTGGTAAAATTCAAACTTCATTTTTCAATACTGTTTTGCATCTTGTTTTATTTTGAAAATTGATATCCAAAATACCAAAACTTAAAACTTGTTACTTAAAACTTCCATTGTGTCTACGGCTAAACTCTGCCTAGAATCTTACGTAGTATCCAAAAATGTATCTTAACACTTAATGCAAATTGCAGACAATGCAGAAGTGTGAGATCCAATTATGTCTCCAGTTTCGAGCAACTAGCCCGAATTATGCCTAATGATTGGACTTTTTTGAAAAAACTTTATTTGTATTAAGCTGACAAAGACAGAAAATGAATGGTGAACAATTATATTCAAGGTATATAACTAACATCGGTTCAAAGTGACGTTGTGCTGAGTCGGCGGACTGGCTTCGGGGAACGGCCTGGGAACATGCATCCGTAATGTTAGAGGTAGTGGATTTTCTTAAGAGCTATGACTCACACTCATTGCCGATACGTAAATTTGTCCTCTGCTACGGTATGAGTCATAGCTCTTGAGAACATTTGCGAATTGTTTGGCCATTCCTTGTGAGTCTGCAGTATTCTTATATGCCTCCGGGAAAAGATTCAAAGGTCCAATTTGATTCTAACTTTTTGATTCATGTGCCAACGAATACAGTAATGCGTTGGACTTTCTGAAACATCAGTTGCAAAAATTTTTTGTTTTTTTCTACAGTTGTCGCTAGAAAATATGAAATGTTTTCTTATAGTCTAGTCAACAACAGAAAAATATTAAGGTGAGTTTTAACGCAGTAATATTGTTTTCTACGATACAGCGTTACCACCATACAAAATACACTGATGCTCTTACGAGCCGTTTCATCGCTATCCCAATCAGAGTCAGAAAAGGCATTAAACAAAAGAACATTCTCTTGTTTTAGTTGAAGCAACATTTTTAATTTCATCGAAATATCTCATACATAACTCTTTTCGCTACATTCTAGTTCTGATTATTTGGTTATTGCAAGTGTAAATCTTTGGTTGGAGTGAGCATCCGAATTTAAAATAAAATAATTTCTAAGTCATTGATCCCTTCTCTTGTCAAACTTCTCACTGAATATCTGTTATTTTGTGTTTGTGCAATGTTGGCAACGAGATTGGGATTGTTCGGGTTTCGTGGACTACGTAATCCGAATCTTCCGCCAAATATCCTATACAATAGGTATGGTCGTCGGCTAATATTCAAGAGAAAATAACTATTGCCCCCTACGACTGTTGAATCACATCTGTTTAATACTTGGCAAATTTTTCTACAAGAACTTATTTGCAATGCATTTTAAATATCAAAGCCGCAATTATTTTTCGATTTGATTGGGGGAACACCTCCGGGAACACGTCCTTGCCAATCATCAGCGAAGGCAAAAAATCCTTTCAGCCTAATTGGAAATCCCTGAAGTATGAATTCAGCGCCATCTCTGGGTTTCAGAATTAAAATGCACTCCGACTGCGTGTCGACTTCAATATGAAGTCAAAAACATCACGAAGAGGGGCGACACTACTTGACGGAAGCTTGATGAAACCGGTACGGAATTAAACCGAAAAATAATTTCGGCTTATATATTTCAAATGCCTTGCAAAGTACCTAGTTCTTTTGGAAAACTTTGCGAAGTATTAAACAGATATAATTCAACGGTCGTAGGGGGCAGTAGTTTTTTTCTGTTAAATACTTGCCGACGACCATACCTATTGTATAAGGTATTTTGCGGAAGAATCGCATTACGTAATCTACCCTTTTTCTTGATTAGTTCAATAGTCTTCCGTCAAGTAGTATCGCCCCTTTTCGTCACGTAGTTTTGTTTCTTCAACACGAATCCGAAGGCCATTGTCCTGATTATTATCGCAAAAAGGGGGACACCATCTAACCTGACCTAACTAACCTAGCTATCCAAGTTGCTGGTAATCCGATCACTAATCAGTATGAAAAAGTGAGATCAAAACAAATGCTCGCTCGCTGCCCTCCCATTTTATAAATTGCCGGAGGCGTGTCTCTTTCTTCTGGCTGCCCATGGACCTAGTTTCTTAACGTAAAAGGGGACACAACTTAACCTAACCTAACTAACCTAGCCATCTAAGTTCCGATCACTAATTGGTATGAAAAAGATAAATCAAAGCAGATGCTCACTGCGCTCGCACACAACCTGCCGAAAAAGTTACCTTCACCTTGCTCACCGAGTAGACCCGAAGAAACCCGAGCATTCCCAATCTCGTTGCCAACATTGCATAAACAAAAATTACCAGATATTCAGTATTCAACAATTAAATTAGGATGATTTGTTTACGTTTCGAAGAAGGTTGACTTTTTCGAAAAAATAATATTTTTTTTCACTAAAAAGTGCTGAAACCAAGTAAATAAATACCAATGTGTGGTGTTTCATTTGAAAGAAAAACCAATTTTGTGTATTTTCAAAACAGAAATTCACTCTTTCGTACTTGTTAGGATAATAACTATTTCCTACAAGCGTGCGTGTTCCGCCCTATTCCCGCACGCAATTTAGTTTGAGAGGTGTCATATTCCCGCACTAGTGCGGGAAAAATTTTCCCGCACGCTAACGTCACTTCAAGCGAGTTTTTCCCGCACTAGTGCGGGAATAATTTTTCCCGCACGTGAAAGTTTGTTCAAGAGCGCTACATAAGATGTTTCAATGCGCTTGTAGAAAAAATCTTGATCCTAACTCATACGGAAAGGTACTATCCCGCACTCGACTGCTTACCCGAACTCCGCTTTGCGTCGTTCGGGTAACGGCAGTCTCATGCGGGAATGGTACTCTTTCCGTACTTGTTAGGATAATAACTATTCCCGGATCGTTTACGTTGACGTCTTTTATACATTTTAGACAGTAAATGAATGCACGCAACAATAATTCCTTAATTTATGATAATGCTGATTGCGATTTCAGAAAAAATAGTATGTGTACCTCGTAGTAAAAGCACATTGTCGTCCGGGAATGTATTGCTTTCACTACTAGATACACAATATACTATTCCCGTATCGTAAACGATCCGGGAAAATTTTTGACGGCTTGTATACATTTTAGACAGTAAATGAATGCACGCAAACAATAAGTATAATTCCTTAATTTATGATAATTCTGATTGCAATTTCAGAAAAAATAGTATGTGTACCTCGTTGTAAAAGCACATTCCCAGACTTCAATGCTTGTTGGTCTCGGCTTATCGCCTTGGCCAACAATTTACATTGTCGTCCGGGAATGTATTGCTTTTACTACTAGATACACAATATACTATTAGGACCTTATTTATGTTGTTAATGCCGATAGAACGTACGTTCAGCTTGAATTCCTCCTGAATGCATCACTGATAATAAAAATTTATGATGAATAATCGGTATATCGTAAATATTTTGTATGGTTACTCTGTTTACGTGAGGTTAGTTCGTCAGGTAGGTTCGGCTAATCAGTTACGCATTTTTAATATGGTCACAAAGTATTCGACACCTCCCAAGCAATTCATATTGCTATTCTACACGGACCAATCAGGAAGTGGGTTGACGGAATTTTTTTATTCGTGTTGATGGTGGCCGACAGAGCCCTGTTGAAGACACATTCCCAATAGTCTATATGGGCATCTGTTCTTTTCTCGGACTGGAATATCTAAGCATTGGTTATTGCCGACCGGTAATTACCCTTATTGACCACCAATCCTCGATTTCATGATGGGAAATGGTTCTTTTTTCTGAGGTAGCAGTGGTTGTTTACGAGGGAGTCAAAGTCCCTGTGTGATGTTCCATTTGTCCACAACTATATTGTTTTTTCCCTGCTCGTAGCACTATTCTCTCCAACCTATCTTCGATTATCCATTCTGATTCCTCAGTTGAAGGCCTGGAATAGTTCAAAGTGAGTTAGTAGCCGGTCCACTAGGCGCAATAATTAGAGATTTTGACATTTCTTTATCATTACAACCATTTGTAGCTGCAGTGGCTCTGAAATGATGTTCGTACCTCGTCCAGAACATCTGATCATCTTATGTCTCGAGAGACCACCTTCAGGATTCAATTTGTTGACTTCCGTACTTTTGTCTAGTACTTTCAATTCGTTATTTTCTGCTCCCTGGTTTATTTCCGTATGATGAGTTTGGAGTATCATACAAATTATATCCCTTCTAACTATTGATGTATGTTACTTCCAAACATCTCTCAAATGTATCACTAATATTTTCCGCAACTGGCCCTCTTCTTGTCTTTGACCTGGAGAAGTTCCCAGATGCTGCTCCTTTTTTCCGTTAACATTCATCCAGCTTTCTAATTTTCCAATTACAATTTGTTTTGTATTTCTTGTTCTTTTTTTCTTCTCTCGAATTTATATATCCGTTACCCTTGCAAAAATGTATCAATCCACGGTTATCTGTCTCTTAGAGTAAGATCCCAGAGTGTTCTGACATAACTTATTTTCACATGAATGAAACCTTCACGAATTAGTAGCGTCTAGTATACTTTAAATACCTGCCTACTTGTGGAGCTTGCCCTGTGACACCTGGGCAGGTACCAGGTAAAAATATGAGTTATCTAACTTAAATTTGTATGGCTGAATTTTATATATATTTTGTAGAATATTATTCTTAACTAGAATTATAAAGTGTCAGACAGTTTTCATGGACCAGAGCTTTTGTCAGACGCTTTAAAGCTCGACAAAAAATTAATGAACTTTACTTATTTTTTCATGTCTGACTTTTAAGTATATTATTCAAGTAACTACTACAAAGTTATATTTCATCAGTCAGACAAATTCGAGTGACCAAACATCCCCTAAACACAAAACCCCCTAAACACAAAGTTATTCAGCCGGGAGTGCGAGCGAAAGAGCACTATGCGCATGCATTGCAGAGCGAGTGAGACGTTCACAACAACTCGGTTCCTCTTCTTAAACTCACCATCTGCTCCACTTTACAGTGTATACGTGCCATACGTACCATGGGTAGACGCTGCATTAGGGAGGACGGAGATGAAGGATGGGGACCGGAGCAGCCCAACTTCACGGTGAGGGAGGTACAAGAGGTAATGGAAGGATTAAAAGACAACAAAGCGACGGGAACAGACGGCATACCTAATGAGGTGATGAAACACGTGGCGAACCTAATAAGCGAAGATCTTACGGATATACTCAACGCATGCCTTAGGCTGAGGTATTTCCCTGCAGTATGGAAGGTGATGAAGGTTGTGTGGATTCCTAAGAAGGATAGTAGCCTAAGGCCGATCAGCTTGCTGACCGCGTTAGGGCGAACTTTCGACCGGCTTCTCAGCGGAAGAGTACAGGTGTGGTGTGAAAGAGGACAGAAGTTCTCGCCCTGCCAATTTGGCTTCAGGGCGGGATTGGACACATCGACTGCTGTTGAGAATATGGTGGAGAGAATAAAGAGAAGTAAGAACGAGGGTATGCATAGCATGGTGATGGCGCTGGATTTGTCGAACGCTTTCAACACGGCATGGGGACCTGCGATAGGATGGAATATGAGGAAGATGGGGCTACCGGAGAACATTGGCAAGTTGTGCATGGAATTTGTAGGCGAAAGAAGAGTCAAGAGTGGAGGCGTGGAAGTAATCGTGGACAGGGGGTGCCCGCAGGGATCCAGCCTGGGACCCACGCTATGGCTTATTGTCATGGAAGCGTGGTTCGAGAGGATGAGGGCAGTAAACGAAAAGGAATATGACAGGATAAATGAAGGGGTGCCAGTGGCGCACAGAGTAAGTAGTGGGACGAAGGTGTGGGCCCAGGCCTACGCCGACGACCAACTGATAGTGGTGGTTGGCCCGTCGGTAAAGAAAATAGAAAGGATGTGGAAGGAGGTGTGGAAAGAATGTCAAGAATGGGAGGATGAAATGTGGCTGAGGTATAACGAAAACAAGACCGAATGCATGTTTGTCCCGGCCAGGAAACTGGACAAGGAACCGGTGGTTAGGGTGAGAGAGCAACGGATTGAGTGCGGCGGTAACATCACATACTTGGGCATGATAGTAGACAAGGGCCTACTGTACATTGATCATCTTAAGGAGGTAAGAAGGAGAACGGCTATAGTTGCAGGAAAACTAAGAAGATGGACGGGCCGTGACGTAAGGCTAAGGAGAGGATGTGTCAGACTGATTTTCGAAAGAGTGGTTAAGCCGGCGGTGATGTATGGCGTCCAAGTGTGGGGAGCAAGAGCGAAGGACTCTAGGGTGATCAGACAATTGGGGGCGATACAGAGACCGTTTACGCTATCGGCCAGCGGGGCATATAGAACGGCGCCGTCAGCTGCGTTATGCGTGCTGACTGGGATGGCGCCTCTATACATAGAGGCAGCAACGAGGTATGAAGAATGGAAGGCGCACGGAAAAGAAAAAGTAAGAGGACGGATAAACGGGTGCGACAGAATATACCCATGGATGATCGGAACAATTCTGGAGAACCGAGAAGGGCTAAAAGAGGTATTTGTGGACGCGGTTAAGAGAGAGGATGGACGAGTGGGTATAGGATGGGCGCATAAGGAGGGGAGCGAGTGGAGAATGGGTCGGGAAAGAATCAGTGAGCTGGGAAGCGTACAGGAAGCCGAAATGGTGGCTATAGGTAAAGGGGTACTGATGGGTGGAGAGATGGACATAAGAATAATAAGTGACTCGCCTGGAGCAGTGGAGACCATTAGGAATGCGAGATCGAAGAGCAAAAGGGCAGCTCGTATTAGGAGAATGCTTGAAAACAGAAGGGTAGCGGGATTGGTGACGGAAATTGAGTGGAGGAAAGGGCATGTTAGGGAGAATGAGGGTAACAGAAGAGCAGATGTAGAGAGTAGAAGAGGTGCGGAACTGCAAGAGATCACATGGCAAATAGACTTGGGACATAGCAGAATGGAGGAGAGGGAAAGGATTAGGAGAATGGTGATGGAAAAATGGCAGGGTGAATGGGACAGCGGCAGGACCGGCAGAAGCGTACATGGTATGTGCAACAGGGTAGGGATGGGGTGTATACCATTAGCAAGGAAGGCAGTGCAACTGGTCACAGGGCATGGGAACTTTCGGGGTTACCTGGCAAGGTTCGGAATTGCACAAGAGACCCCATGCCAGTGTGGAACTGGCGGGACTGACACGGCGGAGCACATCAGGAACGATTGCATGCGGAGAGAAAGGGTAGAATGGAGAAGGAGGATCGAGGAAGAGGAGGATAGACTTGGAACGTTACAGCTAAGGGATACGAATGGTGTGAAGGATGAATGGGTAAGGATATTGAATGAATGGGCGGGGGCTGTGGTCGAGGATGAAGAAGTATGAGAACCAACATAGTGTCAATGCGACGGTAATAGTGACCTGGCTTCGAAATAAACGAGCGACGAAAGTAAATCGGGAGAGCAGGCGCTCGGATAGAATAAGACTGCCGACCAGGGAGGGCGCTGTTTGAATGTGGAGGATGAGCGGAATAAAGAAGGAAGGATCTTCCCCGCTGATTGCCCGCCCGGTATTCGGTGGGTCACGACCCAACGGTGGTGGGGGGGTGTGGCGGGGCGGAGGAGCGAGGGATATCGTGACGTGGACGTTGGAATGGGATGTAGGTGCAGCTTTATGGCCTAACGGCTTGGCAAGTGCAGCACACCTGGGGTGGTTTTAGTCAGTAAGAGTCTGACACTACTGATACGCGATGGACACCGAGCGATCAGAGTCCATGAGGATTTCCACCCCACTGAAAAAAAAAAGTGTATACGTGCTTATTGCGCGCGCAACCTATAGTATCCAGTGCAGTTCGGGTGTATAAGAGCACATGTTTTTGTTGTTTATATCGTGTAATTAGTGACCGATATTGTTATATGTAATAGTGAAAACCATGGAAGAAGAAAAACCAAAGTGTATATTTTGTAAACAACATCATGATAAATTAAAATTATTTACCGAAGAAACATTTAAAAAATGTAAACAAGTTTTAAAACAGCGAGCACTCCATAACCTAAAATTTAAAGACTTAGTTTTTCCAGAAGATTTGTATGACTATGGTTACCATCGAGAATGCTATAAGAATTTTACTGCTTTGCCAAAAAGGTATTATTCTGCCACTCCAGAAAATCCAAAAATTGCAAAAAAAAAAATTTTATCGAGTAATGTTGAAAATACATCAGTTACATCGACATCAAGCCTACCAAGTAATCTTGGTACTGATAATCATCAATGCATATAATTGACCTCAAGTCAACAAAATAATTCTATAGTTCCAGATTCAGATGTAGTATCAGACTCAACTCCAATTAGTACTATGTCTGAAACTATTGTAATACCTGAGCGAAGTGTTGAACCTAGTGTTGAATTAGAATCAGTTGAACCGGTGTCATGTATTTCTGAGGAACCTTGTGCGACATTTGAATGTGATGTTAATTCCTCTTCTCATGATGTTTCAATTGAAAATGATATGATAATTGACAAAACCCAGAGATGTATATATTGTGATCAAATGACTAAAAGACATAAATTGAAACGACTACCATTGCATAAGTGCGGTAAAAATGATTTTTTAATGAAATTAAATGTTGAAGAAGAAGACTTGGCAGAATTAATTGAGAAAGTGCAAGATGTAACGGATTCAACAATATACTATCATAAAAAATGTCAAATGGAATATTCCTATAAAATATCGTCAAAGAAAAATAAAACTCAAACATCTTGGCATGATCTTCGTAAACACCATCAAGCAGTTTTTGATGAAGTTTGTAATTTTATACAACAAAATGTAGTAGAAAAAGGTCGATGTTACTTTCTGACATTTCTCCACAGGAACTAGATAGAGCTATTTAACGAAGAAGTAGAAAACTCTAAAGAAGTTATGGGGAATTTCACTCCTCATAACTTAGAAGATAAAATAAGCAAAGTATTTACAAAGGAGATTAAGTTCTTAATATGTCATAATAAGAAGGTACTTGCTCCGAAACATGTTTCTGTTATTGATGAAGAGTTAGTAGACAATTTGAGGGATCAGGACATTCTTAATAAAGCTGCTTTGAAATTGAGGAAATCAGTACTACAAATTGAGAAAAAAAAATTGCCAAATAATTTATCTGTTCAGGATCTTAAAAACGGCGAAGTTTCAGTGCCAGAAGACTTATCCCAATTTTATTGTACTCTTATTGCAGGAAGTAACAGCAAAAGGAGAAACAATTTTAAGTGTGTTCGACTAGTTAAATCCTTGAGCCAGGATGCTGTCTATGTAAAACGTCAAAGCATATTAAGCTCGGAATGGCTTTAAAAAGCTTAACAAGCAGTCGTAATATAATCGACATCATCCACAGATATGGTCATTGTATTAGTTATCCAGGGATAGAGGAGTTGGAGACTGAAGCTACTTATTACTCTATGCGAAAATCAACTATGTGTCCTGAAGCAATTAAAATAAATCCGAATCTCTGCACTGGAGTTGCGTATGATAATTTTGATCGGTTTGTGGAAACAAAAAATGGGAAGGACACGTTACACGACACTGTTGGTATAATATACCAAAACGTGGATCAAAATTCTTTACACGAATCAGACACTCCAAATTTGCCTTTTTCCACCAGCGAAGAACCTGGAACGTCGGCAAAAAGACGACGAAGAACATTGGAGGTTACTGAGGTAGAAGGCCGACCATATATGAAAAAACCCAAGATGACTGATAGTTTGGAAATTTCTATTCATGAAGCTGAAGAAACACTACCTGAAAATTTACAATTATATAAAAACATTGATACAATTTGGATGTTAAGTCATGCTTATCATTTACCAAATCTTCCGATGTGGGTTGGCTTCAATTGTTTGATCAGTAATAATGAAGATAAGCCAAAGCAAGTTGTTTCTTATCTTACTCCGATCAATCTATCGCCCACAAACACATCGGTTGTTTTGGAGACAATAGAGCAAAGTTTAAAAATTTGCGATGAAGTTAAACAATCTTGCATTCAAATTACTTATGACCTTGCAATAGCAAAAGTAGCCTTACAAATTCAAGCTACTGAAGCACCCAAATTTGACAACCTATTTATTCATTTGGGACCATTCCATATCATGATGTCCTACTGCAAAGCTATAGGAAAGTTTATGGCCGATTGCGGTTTGTCCAACGTGATGGTGCAAAGTAGTTTGTTAGCTTCTGGGTCAGTTGCTGGATTTCAGGAAGGAAAACACTTCAACCGTTGTAAGAGGCTTCATCCGTTGGTGTCAGTAGGTCTGGAGATTTTACATTTCAAGTCTTTTTTAGATGTTAATAATATTGAAGTATCGGATGTAATTAATGAAGAACTTGTACGTCTGTAAAATGCTCCAATGTCATCTTTTGAAATAGAGAATGAAGAGTTGAAAGTACTATTAAATAATTATTGGATTTACAAACAACAGACTTTGAACGGTGAGCATGGAAAAACACCACAGTATTATTTAATATATATAAACTTAGTCAACTATTACTTAACTCTATCCAGAAGTATTCGTATTGGAGATTTTGATTTATTCAAGTACGTATTACCGAAGATCACGAATTTATTTTTTATCTTTAACCAGCCAAACAATGCTCGTTGGACTGTTAGATATTGCTCAAATTTATTAAACGTTGCCGAAACTCATCCTAATTTGTACGAAGAATTTAAAGAAGGTTTTTTTGGCATTCGAAGAACCAATAAGTCATTTTCTAAACAACCAATTGACCTTGTTCTTGAACAAACAATAAACGCTGATGCAGCGAGGAAACTTACTGGTATAATACATTTTACTAACTCAATTTCTGCACGTCAGCGATGGGCCCGCAGTCACGACATTCGATCTGCAATAATTAGTTCTGTGTATGAAGATTTGGATCTGCAGAAAGGACAAGACGTTTCAGCCGAGCTCACCAATCATGCTATAAAAAATAATGCTAAACAATTGCAAAAATTTATCGACACTTTTGATCTATTTATAAATCCATTCGACTCACAAGTGCCGAAAGATCTATTAATCAATATTTCATCGGGTAAAGCTGCGTCTGAGCCCGTAGAAAAATTTTTGCTTAATATTGAAAAAAATGGTGAAGCTAAACGTCTAACGTTCATCGCTGAGTGTGAATCGAATATTAGCAGATTCGAAAAAAGTATTCAAAAAACACCAATGGAAAACTTTACATCGGATTATTCCAAAAAGAATAAAAGCAAAGTAGGTGGTAAAGTCGAAGAGGTACGAATGCAAAGAGACTTTTTTGGACGTATTCTCGGCATATCTTTAGACTACAAAGTAAATATGGAGAAAATTCTATCATATCCTATTACTCCAATACCATTATCTATGTGCCATATTGATGGGGCAATTTGTAAAACCCAGAAGGCAACTTTGATGAAATCTGTGGAGAAAAATTTAGAGCACGATTCACCTAATCAAATAGACATCTTATTAATTGATGGTTTCTTTTTGCTTCACACAATGAAAAATGTACCAAAAACTTTTGGAGCAATCTCAAAAAAAATTATTCTCATGGTAACGCAGCTGAAAGCGACAAGATTCGACGTTATTTTTGATCAATATTTCTCTTCTTCGATCAAAGACTATGAAAGAGATCTTCGCAGAGAGTCTACGCAACTAAATTTCAACATCACAGGCCCCGATCAAGTTCGACCGCCAGATTTTTTAAAAGAACTTAAAAATATTAATTTTAAACAGGCTCTTGTTAATTTTTTTATTCAACACTGGGCATCTGATGAAATGATACCATTTGTTGAAAATAAACGAATATTAATTAACTTTAAACAGTGTCATTCTTACATCGTTGATAATAATAAAATTGTATCGAATGTGGATGATGGCTTATCGTGTCCAGAGCATGAAGAAGCCAAATTGTTTTTCATGTTTGTAATACAGACGTTGAAGCAAATTTCGTTATCAGATGCTCTGATACTGACATTGCGATAATTATGCTAGGGCATATGCATAACTTGAAAAATAATGACTCAAATGTATGGTTAAACGCAGGCACCGGAAATAACCAAAGATATATTAATTTGACAAAAGTTTACGAGCATTTAGGACCATCTTTGTGTAGAAGTTTGCCAGGATTTCATGCATTGACTGGATGTGACTTCAATCCCGCCCTTTTTAAGAAAGGAAAAAAAAACATTGAATTTATTAATGAAAAAACATGAATATCAGCAAGCTTTTATGCAGTTTGGAGATCCAGAGTTGTGTACTGATGAGCATATACAAAAAGACATTTTTCAAAAAATTCAGAAATTCATCTGCGAAATTTCCAGTGTTCCTGGTGTACTCGACGTTGATGCTGCCCGACTTCAGCTATTTATAAATAATTACAGCGTAAATAGTATTAACGAAGAATTCAATCGAAAAAATTTGAAAAATTTTGATGCAAGCAGTTTACCACCATGTAAAACTGAATTATTTCAACAATTTCTCCGAGCGAATTACATTGCTAGTATATGGAATAATGCAAATGAAAAACTAGTAACCATTTTAACTCCTGAACACAATGGGTGGAGGCTAGAAGAAAACCAATATCACTTCCATTGGTGTGATGGTGACCAATTACCCGGAGACATTAGTGAATTCCTTAAAAATTCAGGTACTATACTTTGACTTAAGTTTTAAATTTATTGTATTTATAATTTTATGTTTTTTAATTCTTTAAACTGTTTTTTGCAGAAGACGCTGCTAGCAACGACAACATCACTGATGACGACGAGGATACTTGAATGGACAATATCATGATTGGATGAACGATGAAAATTCCAATGACTGTGTCGATAATTGCGATGATTAAAAGATAAACAAATATTTGCTGTAATTAATCATAGTTATATATTTTTTGGTAAAATAATTTTTTCTTAAAATTTTTCTAACTGGTATCTTTTTTACAATAAAATAAAGATAATTCCTTATAAAACAAAATGGCTCCTCATATATTCACTATCCCAAATACATGCAATAAATAAATTCACTTTAATATTTATTAATTCACAACTTAATATTGAAGCTCATCCCTGATTAGAAAAAGAGATTTGAAAAGATTCGAAATGGCTCAAAGAGATTAAAAAAGATTCAACTTGACAAATATATAGATATACATTTTGACTGGGTTGAATCTTTTTAATTCTTTTTTTTTAATAAGAGATCTTACTGAAATAAGGATGCAAAAATCTTGGATTGAAATTAATAAGTATTTTCAATACATTTCAATTTTTTACTCTGAGACGCATGCGCATAGTGCTCTCGCGCTCGCACTCCCGGCTGAATAATTTTGTGTTTAGGAGATGTTTGGTCACTCGAATTTGTCTGACTGATGAAATATAACTTTGTAGTAGGTACTTGAATAATATATTTAAAAGTCAGACATGAAAAAATAAGTAAAGTTCATTAATTTTTTGTCGAGCTTTAAAGCGTCTGACAAAAGCTCTGGTCCATGAAAAGTGTCTGACACTTTATAATTCTAGTTTAGAATAATATTCTACAAAATATATATAAAATTCAGCCATACAAATTTAAGTTAGATAACTCATATTTTTAGTTACCTTTCTCACCTGGTACCTGCCCAGGTGTCACAGGGCAAGCTCCACGAGTAGGCAGGTATTTAAAGTATACTAGACGTTACTAATTCGTGAAGGTTTCATCCATGTGAAAATAAGTTATGTCAGAACGCTCTGGGATCTTGGACTATCTTGTCTTGCAGCTTTGTGAACACATTTCTGTTTATGTTTCTTGTTTTCATCTTGTTTCCGTCATTCTCTGTCTTCTTGTTTTTCTATGCACCCTCTATCTTCGTTGCCCTTCCTTTTCTAGAAGGCGGTCCTGTATGTCTTGTTTGTTTTTGGCTCTCTTGTTCTCAATCCTCATATTTTTGAATATCTTTGCACCTTGATTCTTAATCTTCTTCCGTCGAGCTTTCTATCATCATCATCTCCACAATTAGCAACGAGTGCCATTAGCGGGGAGTACTACTCTACTTTGAGATGAAGTAGATTTCTTCAAAATTTGTCGTAAAACTCCTTGCATCTACTCATTATTCTTTGAAAATCTATATCAGTGATTTTACTCGTGACACCAGAGTTACCAATCTCCTGTGGGGTCTTGAAATAATCAAAACTCTACTTGGATACAGAAAATCAAGAATATTTAAAATAAGATAAATATTTTAAATCGAACTAACTTCGAAAAGTATCCTAGATAGCATAATTTAAATGTAAAGGAAAATGTGATAAAAATACACTCAACTATTATCGTTTGTTGTTTGTTTTTTCCGTTAACCAGCTTATAATTTAATTATAATTCGCTAATTTATTTTTACCCCAAACAATAACTTCTAACGTGGAGCGTCCGGTAGTAGGTTTCCATAGGACCATTCTAGATGGCGCTCGTGAATTTCTTTGTAGTCCAGATTTATCAATCCAGGATTATTCGGAATGCGATAATCACGCAGAGGTCAGGTCCGGCTTCGGATTCGTTACAATTATTTTGACGGAGTCGAAATACTCTCTTTACACGTTTTCACAAAGTAGAGAATATGAGGCAAGAATCTGACAGGAAACAACTACTTCCCCGTATTGCATTATATCTGATATCCATTTTAAAAAAAAATCAACAATGCATGGCATGTTTCAAAGTTATTGCCTCTCAAGAAAAAAAGAACCTCACGATGTATGCAGGAGGTCATTTCCAACTCAATGAAGGAAAATATCAATTGTTTTTTCTATTTGTTTCTCTCAGATATTTGATTCATATTTTAAAGTGTGTGGAAAATCGAATGCAGTCGTGTATTTTATCAGAAGGTGAACATTAAACTGTAATATCACAATTGTTAATATTTTTATTTTTGGTTTTTATTTTGATTTTTGTTTTTTCTCGAAACAAAGCTAGATATGAAGAAAAGACAAGAGAAAGAAAGTTTCATTTGCAGCTGCTTAATCTAAAAATATTTGACGCCAAGGGCCCTAGTGATTTCAATGTAGTTATACCTTATTCTTTCAAATAAATGTACCAATTTCCAACCAAATCGGTTCTAGGATAATCCTGATATTTTATTGTCTCAGAAACGAAGCATCTCAGGTTTTTGAGGACTTTTCTTCTTAAAATCACCACCTGCAGTTAGGAACCATAGTTAGGAAACACCCTGTACAAGCATTTACCATCGACCCGACTTTTTCCTACAAAGAATACGAGGAATGTATAAAAGAAATTGTAATGTTTTTCAGAGACCTGATGTTGGCCGGCACCCAACAATCCGTAGAACTTAAGTTAGCATTAGATCAAGAACAACAGAAGAGCAAAAAACTAGAAGAGTCGATGAGAAAATTAGATGAGGAAATGAAGAGAACCGATGAATTATTATACCAAATGATTCCCAAACAAGTTGCCGACAGACTGAGAAAAGGAGAGAATCCGATAGATACGTGCGAGGTAACAAATGTTCAATGAATGTTTCAATGCGCTCTCGCCATTTCTTCGATACTGGTGTAGCCACCATTTCTTAGCACAACAAATCTCCAAATCTACTTTGTCGTCGATGCATCAGGGTAACAATCTTCAACGTACCAAGCAATCTGAAGAATTTTCAAATGACGCAAGAGACAGGAAACAAGTCAAACTGAGCCCTCATACTTGAAGGGGAATGTTAATAATCGGCAACAAAAGCTCCTTACAAATTATACTAAATTACGTAAACGGTAATTAATTTACTCAAAGAATGTTAGATTTCTCATTTGTTTGGTAGGTTTAGGTTTGAACGTGAGTGGGCCCATATCAGTTCTTCCACTGCGGCCAATAGCCTATTGTGGCTCGCTCACTCTATGGTTATATTTCTCCCAGTATATCCAATCTCTTAACGAAATTAAGGAGTACATTGAGAGAACAATTTACCAGGTTCTCTGGCCTTACTGTTGTATTGCCGATTGTTGAAGATCTGGTTCTTGCTGCTGCGGGGCATGTACACAAAATGTGTTCAGCCGTTTCATCCTCCTCCATGCATAGATCGCACTCTGCATCTTGTTCAAGTCAGATTTTATGCATGTGGTATTTGAGTTTGCAGTGGCCAGTGAACAAACCTACTATAACTCTAAGATGTGCTTTACTGAGTTCTAGCAGTTTGTCGGAGTCCTGTTTTTTCCTCTTGCAAGCAATAAATGCTTTGGAATGGGCTAGGCCCGGTTGACTACAACAATAGTCGAGTCTTCTATTGTCTGCCCAGGATGTATATGCTATACCGATTACCAGTTCCCAGTGAACGTTATTTCGCCTCCCCCCTTTTGCTAGCGCGTCTGCTATTTCGTTCCCTTCTAGGCCCGTGTGACCTGGTATCACTAGGTTAACATTGTTGCGTGGTGCCAGTCGGTTTAAGGTTTCTCTGCAGTTCAAGCGCTTTCAGTGATGCTTGACTATCTGAAAATATTTTTATTGTTTTTCGTGTGTGGTGTCGATTCTTCAGCTCCCTTGCACACATTCCAATGTCATATACATCTGCCTGGAATACCGTAGCTAATTTACCCATACTAAATGACCGTTTCACTACTGGGTTCATCCCGTATATTCTGGCTCCTATGCTTTCCAGAGTTTTGAAACCATCAACCATCGGTCAACCAACGTTCATTTGCCCTACATAGATAGGTCAGTCTCATTCCGAACCAAGTCTTCTCTTTCAGGGAAGACCACAGTGTAGGGTGTGTGAAGATTGATAGTTTTGTGCTTGATATCTGAGGGCATTCCTAGAATGTTGGAGCTATTATGCCTTCCAGCATGCTGCTGCTTCTCATGACCACTGCCTGCGATATAGTAATGGCCGCTTGGTGGAGTCTGTATGTTGCCCATCTTGCCTCTTTCTCCAGAAATATATGAAGAGGAAGTAATCCGAGAAGGGCTTCCATTGCTGCCGTTTGAAAAATGGCCCCAGTAATCGCCCGGCACGCTTGTCTCTATAGCCCGTTAAGTTAAGCATAGGTCATTTTTCGTTGGCCCTTGCTCCACCAGACTACAGAGCCATAGGTCATATGACGATCACGTACAGCCAGTTTTAGTGGCATACCCCATGTTTTGCTACATATTCTGCGGCATGTTCATAATGTCTTTTCCAGATGCGAGATCCAATTTAGCTTTTTTTCTAGGGTTATTTCCAGATATTTTGCTTCACTCGCAACAGGAATTGTTACACCATTGATGTAAGGAGGTATTAAATGTTCCAGCTTGTTTTTTCTGATGAACGGTACTATGACCATTTTGTGAGGGTTAATGGACATTTCCCCCCCCCTCACACCATTTATATCTAGTGTCCAATATATCCTGAAGGGCGTAGGAGATCGTCTCTTCGGATTTATCGCGTATTACTAGGACCAGATCGTCAGCATATGCTTGCAGATCATCCTCCCATAGCGAGAGAATGGCCAGCAGATGTTCCACCAGTAGTGACCATAGAAGACAGAGGGGCGAGAACCCCCCCCTCCCTGGTTGAACCTGTAGAGAGGTCGTTATAGTTCTGTTATGAAGCATAGATACAGTGGCGATAGTGCATTGTTAAATGTTCCTTCTTTGTCAAGGAATGCGGTGACTGCTACCTCCTAATGTTCCAGGGCGTCGCTTATTCCTGAGACAAGGTTGTTGAGGGCAAGTTCTGTTGATTTGCCAGCCTGGTAGGCATACTTGTGAACACTATAGTATGTTACACTTCAATGGGAAACAAATTATGAAATATTCATTCATAATAGGAGACAAATCATGCATGTGTGAATTTTCCTTGCTTGGATGATTCTTTAAGTAGTCAGGCAGCGAGTGGCTTTTTGGAAAATGTGTCACCGGTTAATTTTTATGAACTTTTGGTGTGTTGTAGAGTTTGACCTCTTGAACCCAAAGCGTTCAGGGGAACAACTCAATCACTTGACTAGTTTTTGAGATACAGGGTGTTGAAATTGTAAATTGGCTCTTTGTATAGTTATATTGCTCTAAGAAAAACACCTTGAATATAAATATTTTGGCCGACTAATAATAATTACAGTATTTTGGGAGTTTCACAATACAATGTTGAACAGAGTAATGCAAATATCAGAAGCATTGAATAAAATACAAAATAAGTACAGTTGCTCTCAATTTCATAAAAAATACTGAAAGCATTCGTTCCAACCCCACTAATAACTTATGTATTGCTTTTCTTAATTTTTTAATCATCCAACTGTTTGATAAAAGTTGGAAGCATGTTATACAGTTTTTAAGATTTGTACTATGGTCCTGACTCTGGATCTTCTGGCTCGCATTGGACAGAGGTTCGAGGCCTCAGTATGCGAGAATCTTTTTTCTCAAGTACAATGGTTTCTTTAGGCGGCCACTTGCCTTCTTGAAAAACAAGTGTGATGCGAGTTGTCTACCTAACTCTTCATCATCATTTAGATATATTATGAACATAAAAGGACCTGCAAACTCCCTTGTGGGATTTCCATTTCGACGGGTGTCGATTCTGGATAAACCATCAGTCCCGCCTGGTTTACAACTTTTCCCTTGCGAATAGTCAAGAAGGATCTGAATCAATTAAGTGAAGGTTCCCGTATACCATAAACACAAAATTTGTTAAACAATCGATTTCTTTTGACAGGTCTAGAAAAATTTCTTTCACAAGTTCTTTCTTTTAGTGATTGTAGAATATCGAGGGTGAAAATTATTAAATAAGTTGCAATTATTCATGAACAATTTAACTCTATTACACACATGGCTATTCCAAATTATTTTTAAGAAGGTGGTCTTATTATTTATTTTTTTCAATATAGGTTTTACCAGAGCTGATTCCAAGACCCCGAAATATTCCATACTTGAAAAGAATTTTTGGAAAATATAAACAACTGCATCTATGATACGAGTAATGCAAAGCTTAATTATTTTTGGTGTACATCGTATACCACTACTCATCTTGTTTCTGAAACTCTTCACAATGTCCAAAACTTCAACTTCAAGTCAATCCTTGTTTTAAATTTTATTTAGTTATTCAATTATTTGATTATTAAATTGATTATTTATTCATTTCTTTCAAATTAAATTCTCAATTTGCTCTATAAAATGGAGATGTGACCAAACCAAATGTCATACTGAAATGATCATTATTTGATTAAATCAAAATTGACAAATCAAAAAATTTGTACTGTGTCAATAATTCATAGTATTTTTGTTGGCGTTTTGTACTTATAATTTTATTTTATATTTTGAGCTTTGTGAACTACCAATCAAAATACCAAATCTTGTTAAAATATATTACAAAATTTGCAATTTGTCAATTTTGATGCACCAGAACATGAACATTTAAGTATGATACTTGGATCTTCATTTTATTGGGTCGATTGGTGTTTCAATTTTCAATAATGCTCACGCTGTATTTAACTTTTTTTTGTCAAAAACCTTATCTTCCTCCTATTGGGACGCAATATTAGATGCGCAAAAAATTTACATTTGGGATATTACTTTTAAAAAATGCCCATTAGCCAACTTCAACACCTTGTATCTCGAAAACTAGTTATAGGAGTGAATTGTGCCCATGGACACTTTTGATCAGGATTTTTTCATAAAGATTCACTACTGAATTTTTATAATCATACTTAATTCTGCTTCGTAATTCAGAAACGATGACAAAAATATTAATGATATACCATCAAATTCATGTTCATTTTTAATATGTTGTATACGTAAAAAAGAGAACTTCGTATTATTCGTTTTATCCTACATATAATTTTGATTTAAAGTTTCGAGATCAAAAGGAATATATAACATTCAAGTTTTGACAAACATTCACATATCAATAGATGTAATGATAGTATTTCTATGAAAAAGTAATCCAATAATATAACAGATAGGTACAAGTAGTAGGTATTCTCTGAGTTGAATTCATGTAGTTATGTAAATTTAGGTATGAGTTGAAATGTTGTTATAGAGATCAATGTACTCTTGACATTTTTTAAAGTTTTTGTTTCATCAACTCACTGAACTTCAAAATATTTAAATCAGAAGAAATCGTTTTAAAATAAAACGGCAGAATATTATTTGTGTTAATATAGTTATAGTATTCATTTTTATTTCATTCTCAATTTATTTTCCAATAAAAAACGACCCATTTGAAAGTACAGCGGTACTTGTATTCATTGAAATATCCACATTTACAATATACATCAATCATATTTTTTATAGATGTTCGACAGCGTATCCATTTTATTTTCCGACGTTGTTACGTTCACGGAAATATGCAGTAGAATTACTCCCATGGAAGTAGTTTCGATGTTGAATGAAATGTATTCCATATTCGATACGTTAACAGAAAGAAACAGGGTGTACAAAGTGAGTATTGTAACGAATTTTGGTTATTTTGCATCGTCTGTAGATGTTTTTGTGTTGGTGACCTCCGATCAAGTAACACAACCTAGATGAGTAATACTCAAATAGTACTGAAGGTAACATCTTCTCATAATGTAATCCCTCAAATCGTGACATTGTTGCCATGTGGCACGTCAGCTAGATCTTAATTTCTGTCGGGTAAATTCTAAGTTAATTTGTCTTAAACTATTGTTAGTTTTTATTATCAAGCATTGTGAAATGTGTAAAAGACTATTTTTTGATGCTGGAAATCAAAATATGTCATTTCATACGTAAGCTACCATCAGTGTCATAACTACCGAGAAAGGAAAACTGAATTCCATCATGATTTCAGGTTTCCATTCCATGTTTGGTTTCCATTATTTCTATTTTATTGAACCTCATTTTTTCTGTAAACAACGCACGGCACTGCGGGTGAGGGAAGATGTCGTTTACAAACAAAATTTAAGGCGTGAGCGGCGAATTACTCATTTAGGTTGTGTTATTTGATCGGAGTTGGTGACTAATTTTTCATTCCTCACTACATAATTTGGGATAAGAAGTTTTTCGATATTGCATGATAACTTTACACTATGAAACTCTTGAACTATGCGAAAACAGATTACAAAACTTGAAAGATGTACCCTATTCCTTTGATTACTTTTTGGACAAATTTCCAATTTCGCAATAGTCTCTACCTATTTTATTTTCAAATTCAAATGTTAATCAGATGAAATGATAAAAAACTCGATGATGATAAAAAACTGTTCAGATGCTCTCTCCGCAGTAAGTGTAAGCATGATCTTTGGTAGTTTCATCCGATTTGTCGAAAGAAAACAATGATGTAGCAGCAAATATCTGTAGGTCATTCTGATCGTTCTTTACTTCTTGTGGACTGTGGTAGAGAAATAGTCCAAGAAGAGAGCTGAATCAAAATGACAGTAAAACTTTTCAACTGAATTTTTCATGAAAGCTCGTTATTTCCTGTAATACTCTTATAATAATGATAATAATCGAATTGAGGACAAAAATGTTTATTGACCTCAAATGGTTCATTGTCAAGGTCGAAGTCAAAATTCGCTTTATTGTTAAAAGTTTATAAGCTTCATCAAATTACCGATTTAAATGTCAAAATAAAAATAAATTGCCTTCATTTTTCTTGCCACTCTCTGTCACTACAGAATGAATACTCTGGAAATAAGTGAAAGATATGCACATAAATCAAAGAAACAAGTATTACTTTCTATTGCCAACATCAATCTAAATTTCTTCTATGGAATACTCTGTATTATTCATATTCGTGGAATGAAGACGCGAAGAGCATTTCAAAATGTAATTCTCATTTTTCTTCGGTGCACAATATAATCAGAATGAAAATATGGAAATTAATTGTTGCTTTTCTTTCATATTTTATATGGCCCATGTAAACGTTTCTCTTCAATTCGAAAAATAATTTCAAAATTTGGGTGAGAATAGTTGGTGATTCGCACTGTGATTCGTAAATACGTTACAAGCTATGAGATTTGTTGTGTCGCCTTTTTTTGATATGAGGTTGAGAATTGCTCAACTTTCAGAATAGTTCTTCTAGCACTATTCTCACCCAAATCTAAATAAATTCCAAACATACCCCAGTCATATGTACTTTAATCGAATGTTTCCCGAACATACTTAAGGAACTGATCATCTTCAGACATTTTCATCTGACAAAAAGAATATCCACCTTATGAAGATATTCAAAGGTTTTCAGTGTGAACAACATAATCAGAGTTCCTTACAATTGACACAGTATTTTGTTGGAGTGCTCGACTTGTGGTCTGAAAAATTCATCAGGTCAGTTTTTATCGTGAAATTACTGATCGGCAAAATTATTTTGTTGAAAAAAGAAATGTATCCAATGAAAAAATATCTTCAACATTCAACTGAAACTGTCATTCAATTTCTCCACAGATAAATGATCTAGGGTTGAGTTTCGTGTAACGTGGAATTCTATTATCGACAGCTATATCTGTCGTCTGACAGTTTGGTGTTACCAAATTCGAAGAAATTCAAACTGTGTATCAAAACAGTCTGTAGTAATTATTTTGTATATCTTTCTCAAAATGGTTTACACTATTGCAGAAAGCGTACAAATTATGTTCATTCAAAAAGGGCGGTCGTATCCAAGAATCAGTAGCAAAATTTTAAGAAAATGGATAAGGTTTCAATAAAAAGAGGAATGGGCCAGCATAGATTGAAGTTCTTGGTCAAAGTGCTATGGCTCCCAAAATGTCGCATCATCAACCTTCAGAACGAAGTGGACTGTTGCGTAAATCAGTAAGAAAATTATTGAAGATTCACAAATATCATCCCTAATAGCCAAACATTTCTCATGAATTTGGGGATGATGACCGGGAAAGACGTATTGCTCAGCGCCAGTTAATAAAAAATATCTGTTTCAATGATGAATGCACCTTCTATTTAAATGGTAATGTGACTGAACAAATCTGCCATTATTCGATCGACATCAATCCTCACATTATCAAAGAGGGCGCCATACACAATATCCAAAAAACTAAATGTGTGGGCGGGCATATTGGGCAATATTGTCATTGTCCTCTATTCACTGATGGAAATTTAACAAGTATTCTGAAATGTTACATAGGAGAGGACCAACTGAATGGCAACCTAGGTCACCAGATCTGACATCTCTCGAATTATTTCTCTGATGTCACTTGAAATATGTTCATCCAAAACCTTCAATCTTACATCACAATGTCTACAGGAGATCTCAGCTATATTACTTCAATCTTGAATTAAAATTTCTTATCCACATTACCTCACACACATACACGATTGATTTGACATACTTGACATAACTGTCAGTAACGTAATCTGTCAGTTGTCAAACAGCTGATGGGGGGACAAACAAAGCTATTCCCCATAAGGCTGTCTTTCTTGTGAATTTTCTGCGAGAACCGATTTCCTAATGAAAAGTTTTTAGCATTGTGATGATTATTAATTCATTCTGTATAGTGTGAAGTAAGTGTCTAAATCTGTTGTCTTATTATAAGCTTGGATTTTTCAGTTTAAAAATACGTTGTCATGATGACAACACACCTAAATAGGTTTCTCTTTTGGATTTGGTGAGAGAAATAATGAAGAATGTGGTTTTTGTTGGGTTGTAGTAATCGATCTAATCGAGATCAGCATCGGAAATTTCCAAATTTCTATACACACCAGGCGGAGACAGGTAGACGCTACTACAGTATGGATACATGCTAGTTGGATAGCTGCTCCTCATAGGAATTATTTCACGGTTTCCAAGGCAAATGCACGTATGCTCTTCACAGTTAATGAGCTGACAAATACTTATCATCTGAATATGTGAGGATGAATATAATATATTTTCATGTTCATGTTTCCGAACATCCACACTATGTATCTTCCTAAATGTGTAGTACGGAACAAGAGCTGGGAAGTTACAGTCAACATTTTGAAGAATGTATAAAGACATTACATTTTCTCCTCTATTCATTCCGATAAAAGAAACTAATCCAAATTTTAATATTTAGTTGTTCACATTTGTTTAAATATAAATGAGGTAATCAAGTATTGTATTTATATATTTCATTTGTGTAATAAAAGAAGTTGTATGATGTTAATCTATTGTATGTATGACTAGCCTTGACGACGTCAAATTGCTTGAATTTCTGTTGTCCTTGTTCAACCATTCCACTCATATTGATACATAGTAGTCATTAACGTTTGATGTTTGTGAAGGTTTGCTCTCAAGTATTGCTATCTTTTCACTGTTATTTATGATAACTTGATAACAGTTTAGATATACAGAATTTAAACTTTGTTTTCCACTTTACAATAACTAAGTAACTCAGTTTATTAATAATTATGCTGTCATACTGGACCTAGTCAAATAATGCCAACACACACTACGAGTGAGATCACAACAAAAAGTAAGGCCCTAATATTTTCCCTAGTATTCACACAAGTCTCCCGAAGACTTCTAATGGTTGTTTTAGAGGATGCAGCTGCTTAACGGAATGGACGAATTTTCAACTAAACTGCTACTAATTTTTCATCAATTCTGAAACCAGCAAACCTCAATGCAAAAAGTATCAGAGCAACATGTGTACATACTTCTAACCCAGCTACACAATTACGATGACCAGTAATGATTATTCCGTTATCAGATACATTGAAAAGTCTTTGGGAATGGCAAACCTATAATAAGTTTAGTCTCAAGACAGAACTAAAACCCAGACGGCACAATCATATTGCATGAATATCCTAGGCATATTCCACCGGAATATTGGCATATTCTAGGGATATGCCATATCCTCCAAAACATGTGCTATGCATATTCCATAGATATTCAAGGTCACCATGAAATATATGCCAGGAATATTCCATACATCTTCCACCGGCATATTGGCATATGCCAGGAATATTCCATATCCTCTAAAATATGTGACACGTATATTCCAGGAATATTCCAAACATATTCCAGGAATATCCTAAAACACATTCATGGCACATAAAATCATGCCCGAAATATATTCTGTATGCTTCTTGAAGATGAATTCAGAACATATCCCAGGGTGTCTAGTTTATTAATGGAATAAACTACCCTTGATATATTAAATATGAGGTCCAATGTTGAATAAGAATAAAAAATTAAATACAGAAAAAAGTATTTATTGCAAAAACGACAAAAACAACATACATATGTATTCTAATAATACACTCTCTTGGCAATTATCAAGACCTTTGGAAATTCAGTTCACTCACACAAATTACTCAAATCGGTCTCATTGCACTTTTCAGTTCTTCAGGATCTTTCTTTGTTTTTCTTGATCCTAAAAAAACAATTAGAAGAAAATAAACCTCACTGTACAATAATTCACTTACAGAGTCCTATTGCAACTCTCAGTAGCTTAGAGCAGGAAAATAGCATGTTTTTCTTCGACTTCTCAGTAAATTGCTATGCGAGTGAGATTTTCTTACATACCCCTAAAAATACCATCAATATATTATCGAAAAGAATTGATGAATTATATTCATTTTGATAATTAAGCATATTGATATTTGCAACATTTTATTAAGGGGGAATACTTGAAAATGATGTAAGTAAATACATAATATTTCACATTAAAATATTGTAAAAACACTATGGTAAGGTTAGTCTAAAATTTAATTAAATTTGAAGTAATGACCAAGCCTCTAATTTTTATATACAATATCTCTTATTACATATAGGAATGCAGATTATGAAAATACCGAAAAAAATATTAAATATTCGAGAACAGTTGGTCAACATTGAGAAATAACATTTTTTTAATATGTTAAACTAAGTACATGTTATATAAATTAGGTGAAGGTAAATTTTAATTCAAATTGACGTCATCTGAGATTCTCTGTGGTATATTTTTACCTTTTATCAAAGTAGCCATGTACAGATTAGATAATTTTTTCCTTCCATTTCCACAATCTAGCTAAAGGTGCCTTAAAACATCATCGTCCACTAACTGAGGCATACATCTCCTAGTACACTGATGCGTCCAACATGAAGAAGCTTTGTCATCTATAAATAAAATTATTACGTCTCTTCAGTTATAGTGCACTAATAACAATTTAACAACAAGCACTATCAAAGTATTCGTGAAGGAAGTAAAAAAGTAAAAAATACTATGTTTTTGTCAGTAAGTTTTCCATCCAACTCCATCAACTCTATTATGAAAGACTATGATGGCATATCGATATCTACTGATTTTGGATTATCTTGGATATTATTTCCTTTCTTAGAATTTCTTATAGCCGTTATCATTTCTGCATTTTGTGTGGCCCTTCCCTTTCAGTAGAATCTCTACAAAACAAAGGAAAGTTTAATGAAAAAAAGGCATAAATATACTTTTTAGAGATTTACTTACTTTAACAGGATAAACAGTTTTGTTTTGCTGCGGTGAAATAGATTATTGAGTTCGACAGATCCGAGTTACTGCGTTCACTTCCTTTTCTCAGTCCACTGATACTGTTACAAACTGAGACGAGCTGGCTAGTTGCAAATTATTACCTGGAAAAATATATTATTTGTTATACTAACGAATGAAAACTAAAACAGAAAAGATTTTGGAACTTTTGATAAGGAGATTCAGAGAATGAGTTAAATTTCGAATTATCTTACCAGGAGTCGTTGGTGATTTCAACTGCGGATATTTTCTAGCAACTTTTTCTGGAATATGTAATAATAGTCTCAACAGCACTACAACACTTACACCCATACGAGGGCTTTCAGCTTTCACTTTCACTAAAAACATCTAAAAAAATTTCATTTTCATAGCCGTATGACTATTAACAAATGACAATTACAGCTGACAATGTCAAATATCCATAAACTGATCGCAGCGCCAATCAGCATTATTTGTCAGTCTCCGGCGTCGAGCGTAGATAACCGAAACATTTGATTGGTTGAAATTCCACTTCAAACTTCAAACGTACTACTTCATGAACTAACTAATTAAATGGGTCATTTTGGCTACGAAACTTAAAAAGTTTTTATAAATGCATGCTTTTCAGTTTTTATTAAATACATATTCGAGAAACTTTTGATATTTTTCTAACAAAACGTTTCTTCAAATTGAAATGCCTTTTGAATATTCCCAGAATATTCAAACACTTACGTTTCTGCTTGATATGCCTTTTGAATATACCAGCAATATTCAAGGAGAATATCTCATGGATATACGTGAAAATATATTCTAGGAATATTCTCAATGTGTATAAGATCAAATAAATATTCATGGAATATTCCAGGAATATTGCAATATCTTTTGGAAAATAGGATGTTGTAGGCTTATTCCAGGAATATTGGGTGCCGTCTGGGAATACATATTTACTTTTCAAATGATAACAAAGTTTATGTATTATTCAATTTGCAGATATTTATACGATTTGCATGCCAAAAGTACGAAGGCGTCCAGCTCTCATGCTTCAATTTAAAAATATGTTGAAAGGCTCATACTGAAGAGAAAGTAATATAAAATCATACTTTATTGAAATCCTTGAAATTTTGTTCAATGCTGTATCAAAATCAGATGATTCCAAGATGTATGTATATAAAATTAAATTTTATGATGTAATCAGGCCATTCCTGAAACACAGAAATTTTGGATTATGAAAATCATGTAATGTTTTTACTCTTTTAAACTTCCAAGGGGACAAGAATAAAAAGAGACCAAAACAAAAGCCAAGATTTTAGTAAAATTAGTCGATTTCTCATATGAAAAAAGGGACTATTACAATATATTATCAAAAAGTAGGATCCCTGAATGTCTGTAAAGTTTTTAAAAATCGCAATTAATCACTAACAAGAACTAAAAACCAAATTTCTTCTCATACACAAATGCTTTGTTTGTCCCCCCATCAGCTGATGACCGCCACAGAAAATGTCCTTCTGGAGTGCTCTCTAATCTGTCGTCAAGGTGGATCCTCTGTAAGCAACTGCAGTGTTTATCTCGGCGGACGGTAACGGGCAGCGAGACCTCGCGTGTATACAATTGTGATAACCTGGACTGCACTGATGAGGGACAACATTCCGAAACCGGTCTGTAGTTGGTTCTCCGTTTGAATCGGGTGAAGTCCTGCTGTTTGTTCAGAGAGCTCTTGCAAAGTTGTTCCTTCAAAGTAAGGATCTTTGCACATGTTTCTGACAGATATAATTCAATATCTGTCGCGGTATTAGCCAGAAAAGTAGTTGTTTTCTGTCAGACATATGCCATACATACTATACAAAGATATAGTTACTTCCTAAAGGATTGTTATCGACAGTTTTACAGTCACTTGGACATTATTTACTCCTTGAAACAAGTATTTCACATATACCATTTCGTATCCGAAATGTCCTTCTGGACTGCTCTCTAATCTGTCGTCATGGTGGATCCTGTAAGCAATTGCAGTGTTTATGTCGGCGGACGGTGACGGGCAGCGAGACCTCGCGTGTATACAATTGTGATGACCTGGACTGCACTGATGAGGGACAACATTCCGAAACCAGTCTGTAGTTGGTTCTCCGTTTGAATCGGGTGAAGTCCTGCTGTTTGTTCAGAGAGCTCTTGCACATGTGTCTGACAGATATAATTCAATATCTGTCGCGGTATTAGCCAGAGAAGTAGTTGTTTTCTGTCAGACATATGCCATACATACTATACAAAGTTATAGTTACTTCCTAAAGGATTGTTATCGACTGTTTTACAGTCACTTGGACATTATTTGCTCCTTGAAACAAGTATTTCACATATACCATTTCGTAACCGAAATGTCCTTCTGGAGTGCTCTCTAATCTGTCGTCAAGGTGGATCCTGTGAGCAATTGCAGTGTTTATCTCAGCGGACGGTGACGGGCAGCGAGACCTCGCGTGTATACAATTGTGATAACCTAGACTGCACTGATGAGGGACAACATACACATGTGATATATAATTGTTGGTCTAATGTTACCATCATTATCCTCAGTTTCACCGTCGTTGTGTGCATCTGATATCAAATAATCACTCTTGAAAAATGTACTGAAAACATTAACAATATCTAGAGGATTTCCATATTTCTCATTATTATAGCTAGCAGTTCCAGGAATCCTTGTCGTTTTATTGCTTGCGTGTACAAATGACCAAAATCTCTCTGGATTTTGAGACACTGAAATCTGAATGTTATCAAGGTATGCATCATATGCGACTTTAATTTGACTTTTAACAAGACTCCGTAGACGCTGAAATTCTTTTTTATCAAAATTGTTGCCGGATCTTTTGAATTATTTCCTAAATGTTTTATTCATATTAATATTTTCAAACCATGGCGGATGAGTATGTCGATAGTTCTTATAAATGGGTACATGTTTCTCAAAAATTTTCAACATTTTGTCGTAAAACCCATCTACTATAACATTAACATCAATAGAGATAAATATATGATTCCATTGGGTTTCATACAATTCACTATACAAAGCAGGAAAATCAGCTTTTCTAAAATTGAAGGTAACATTATTATTGTAGGATTTGAACATTGGTTCTTTGGCAAATAAATCAAATATATTGATATGCAAGGCAGGATGATGACTATCTTCTGGAACTAACGGTAGTTCATCATGAGTGACTTCACAAAAGAAGCATGTAATAATGAAGTCGATAAGCCTATTCAAGCGATTGGTTACATTATTTATCTGCTTACATTTGTATAAATGGATGAAATTGATAACCACTCTCGTTTTGAGATCTGTTACTGTTACTGTTGTAATTTGATACGATAAAATCACCCAAAAATATTGAATTACCCTCTTTCAAATAGTCTAGCTGGTCAAACGAATCAAAAAATGTTTCAAGTTCTTCAGCCCCTATCTTATCCGGTATATAAACAATTACTACAAAAATACTTTATAATCTAATCGACATTTAACCACTAAGAGATCAATAGATGGAAATTGAATATCGAATGTGCTTACGTCCATGCATTCAGCTTCTATGAAGTCGTTCAGAGCAATTGTTATTTAGATCTTCTCTTATACATTTTTAAGTTGGCTACATTATGTGCCCTTACTCTTACAACTCAATCTCTATTTATGTTACAATCACATTCGATTTAGTTTGACAGTGACATGATGTTGATTGAAGTACAACCCGGGGAGAAACCGGTGAAAATACTGTACCTTCGCATTTGCTCGAAATGGTTCACTGAGGAATTTTGAATCTCATGAGAGCTTCCTGATTATGACCAGTGCAACATGAAACTGTAGGCAGACCCGTCATTCAAAAGAATGCCTAGGTCGTTTGAAACGAGTCGGGTCGTCAATAGAATAATCTACTGCGGCCCTCAGAAGCGGGTTTTCGTGAGCTTCCGCCCATTCGAATACTCTCTGAGTGTGCGCTCTAATCTCACTCTTCCAGAGCAATTAGTTCACAACCTCCAGTTTCCTTGTGAACCATATCAAATCTGCGATCTTTTCAATGAATGGAGTTAATATTTGGAAATAGTTCATAACTTGCCACTCCTTCGCTCAACCAGGTTTCAGTTAATGCGATTAAGTCAAATTCATGCACAGCCACTTACTAGTGCGTTAAATTTATCGATTTTACTGTCCAGACCACGAACATTATGGTAATAACATGACAGATTATTTATACATCATCATCTAGTCAAAATACTGTCACCACCCCGAATGTGTGCTGGCTAGGGGATACCAGGTATCTGAGTGCCTAGCCTAAGGCTTACTGGTTTGTTATTCTTATCTGCGAAGCTAATTTTCCGAAAGGATAGAAAGTTCGTGCTTCTCGCGCAAAGGAGAAGTCTTGAAGTAATCTTGATATCAATGTGGTTCGGGGGAATGTCAAATCAAACACATCGATCAAAAAGACAATATATAATAGTTAATTGAATAAATGAAATAATTTGGAAGGCGAAAAAAAACAAAACAAAATCTTTAAACGAGTTGGATGAAAATGAAAAAAAAACTGTATCTCACAGAGAGTTAAAAAAACACAAATATGCTGTGTGGGAGGTGTCTCTTATATTCTCCTACTAGCTAAATGAGCCTAGCGAAGACAATCCTACTATATAATTAATCTTGAGCGGTGTTCTGGGAAAGTCTAGCTTTGTAACATTTCAGTTATTATTCTTATTATCATCTTTAAAATTCCAGCCTTCGAAATCAGAGTCTCAGTGGTTAGTTACAACAATTTTTCATATTATAGTTCGTACTCTTCCTTGAATTATTAATAGCAGCTAGTCCTAGTTAATAACACATTTTTTATTTTGATTCCACGTCGCGTTTATTATTATTATTTATCACAAGTCAAAGTTAGGTGCCCGAGGCCCGGACCGTCGCCTAAAAATCGTTAAAATTCATCTTCGATGTTCAACACTAACTAACTCTCCCAAAAACTCTTCCAGTCCTCGAGAGATTTTTCTATCCCCGTCGGCCGGATAGCAGAAGCCTTCCTACTCCCAGATTTGAAGCCTCTCTCATGCGTCAATCCGTAAATTATTGTTTTCTAGTTCTGACAATAAAATTTGTTCCGCCCATTCCGAAATTGCTTTGTCGTAATTTTTGTTATATTCACACCATTTCTGTCGAGTTTTCAAAACGTGCCTCAGCGTAAAATATCGCTCTCGTCAAAATCTATATCAGACTGTAGTCGCTGATTTGACGGTTTTTAAGTCAGGAAACAAAAGAAGGCTATTAGAATCCTGGCAAATGCCAAATATCGAAATACTTGCAGACCATTGTTTAAAAAGCTGAAAATTATGACCCTCCCATCTTTGTTTATTTTGAGTACTTTACTTGAGATCCATAAGAATTTACCAAACTTAATTATTCAATCTGATATTCATGAGCATGATACAAGAGGATCACATAAAATCAGAGTACCTAGATATAGACTCAAAGTCCATGAATAATTCTTTGAATTACCATCTCTACAATATACTATCTGAAACATTGAAGGAGTTAACCATGTACTGCTTCAAGAAAGCTATAAAATCGTTTCTATTGTACAATTCTGTCTACTCCGTAGAGGAATATCTGAAATGTGTTGAAGAAGGTGGTTTGACTTCTCATTCTCACTAAACCCAAATATTTTTAATGTGTTGACTATTTTAATTGTTTTTATTTATACTTACTTTACTATAATTACTGTGTGCATTATTATTTGTATCCTAAATTCTAACTATATACAAATTTTTTTTGTGACGTGCTATTAATATGCGATTGTGAATCATATAGTCAAATAAAGTATTCTATTCTACAACTTTGACAGACAGACAAATGTTTATTTGTTCTGACCGATCCAAGACTCAATCAAGTTTCAGTTGAATACCATATTATTATTTCATATGTCATTCAAATTAATTTCCAACATTTATTTTATTACAAATAACAAGTTTGCTTCTGAATCCCAAACACCGGCAACAATGTATTCTGACAGAAAACGATTATGCTGCCTTCACTTTCTGATATATTACGAATTTAGCCGAATATCAATTGGCTTATTTATCGTTCGACGCATATCCAATCGGTACTGATTCCAATATAGACATTTGTGGGTATCTTGAGATGTTTATTTTATGAAACAATAATCGACATTAATTTGAAAACTTATATCACTCTAAAATCCACTTCTGCCGCAATGAATTTCTTTGATATCATTCGAATCATTTAAATAAATTCCAAAATGAAAATCTAGGAATTAAAAGCCGATATTTTTCATTCTGCAGATGTCCACTTAAATGAAAAACGTTTTAACAAGGTGAAGTTTCACTTTTTGTTCATTTAATTTTTTGATCTCGAAGCTATTCGATGGGGTATAGTCTAACAGTTTCGTCATCTCATGAAGTTCGTTTTGACAATATGTGTTTCCCCGAGTAGGTTAATTTATTTCATTTGAATCTTGAATGTTTCCGAATGCGATGATCTTTCATTTAATAAAACTTGCATATACAAATAAGATTTACTAAGGACCGTTATGATTGATCTCACCATTGATTTATAATAATACTCACTGTTGTATTATTCAAAATAAAACAAGGCAAATCTATTTGTAAAATAGAAGCGCCTTGTCACTATAGGGTTATAGGAGTAGACCTCTATTCTGTTGGATTCCTGTATATAATCATTTGCAGAAGGCTTGGATTTTTCAAATCAATATTTCATTTAATACATTGTTTATTGAATTTTTGTCTTGGGGAGCATTCTAACAATTTATGAGTGACAATTTTATGAGTGACAGCTGTAATGGGCAATTCGCAAAAGACGTACTCAGCCTTTTTATCTGCAGGTTCAAAATAATTATTTTACTTTATACATATTGTATAAGAGAATTAGTATATGTAAACTTGCTTCAATAAACACGATATAATCATTATTATGAGTCGGATGGTGTCGATCAAAAAGCCAAGCAACCGTGGAGCAGTTAATGTTTGGTTAGAAGGCTGGGATACTTGGGCGGACACTTTAAGTGGGAATCCTTGGCCGTGCTTGGGATCGCACTTTGAGAGGTCAGAACCTTGTCATTCCCAGCTCCACCAAGTCTTCTGAGTACTTCTAAGGTTTTCCCGTAGGAGTGCTGCCGGATAGCGGTCGACACTTTTTTTTGGTATTAAATCTTCCCTATTTATCTGCGTGCTTCCCGATACTTACTTTTTTTTTGGAATTCACTGAGTTCACTGAACACTACATAATTCCCGTGTGAACCTGAAGATGAAAATGTTTCCTCAAGTGTGTTAGGTCAATGTTGTAATATTCATGTATGTGTTTAATTACTGCACTGTTGTGTATTTTGCACTTTATGGTTTAACACCAATCCATCAAAATATTTGCCATGCTGCTGGCCCCAGGTGGAGACCATAGGAGATGCGTACATGGTAGTGAGCGGAGCGCCAGAAAAGGAAGGAAACCATGCGGAGAGGGTGTGCGACATGGCTCTGGATATGGTAGTTGCCATTACGGATTTGAAGGATCCCTCTACCGGTGGGTATGAAATGTTTATTCAATCCTAGTAAATAAATAGTTATTTATTGTATGAAGAAAGCAACAGTCAAGCTGCGCTCTGGTGTTGCTCCTCTTGTTTTATATGCTATTGAGACATGAAATGCAATACAAAAGGTTATCCTCAGCTGACATGTTATAAATACGAATACTTGAGAATTTCTTCGATGTTTATGACAGCTGTCAAGAAGTTTAATTGGCTTTATAAGACGTCTGTAAACAGAAGCATTATGACTTTTTATAAGTTGCCAGCTGTGGATAAAATATAATATAACATAAACCCTTGTAATTGGGATACAAGTAGGGGCCATTTTATCAATTTCGTAAGAGGTAGAATAAAATTTTGATAAGAAACTTTCAATATCACAAATCACAAGGAATAAACGGTTAAAATAAATGAATAATTCAAACGAGCCGACAAGATTACTACAGTGACATTTCCATGTCAGCTGAATGTTTCTAACGTAACCGCGGGCGCTATGGCCAACTGAGAATAACTGAATTATTGATTATAATTGACGAATTCTTCGAAAACTATTGAATTTAGCCATAGATAACCGTATTCAAAGTTAGCCTCAAACTAGATACTGGATCGTATGAGATTATAAAATTGGGTGGTTTCCATTTGAAGAAATGGGCTTTTAATATTATTTTCCATCGCATTTGTATTATTGTCTGGTGGATACTCTGTAATGTTGATATCAGTATTCTGCTGAATAAAATTCTCTCCAATGAATTCATCAATATACAGTCAAAAATAAATGATCCTACAAAGAAATAAAAAAATATTCATCGTTCTGCATGCGCAATTTTCAACTTAAAAAAAAAATATATTTCTTTGAGAATTAAAATTAACCCATCCTTCCGAAAAAAATCCTGGGTACGCTTCTGAACATAACTAGTAGAAGATAGTGAATCACTGTCCCTATGTAGTTATAACTTTTACTAATATCTTATGACCCAATATAATAAGTTTATATTGAAATGTAATTAACTAGAATTAATATCCACATTTTTTATATTCGAGTTGGGTGCCATAACGTGTAAATGACTAAATTCTTCAAGGACGACATCTGAAAAATATCAAAACAATCAAATTAGGGTTTTCACCTATTAGAAGACGATATTCAGGCAAACCAGCAAATCACAAAACAAAATATTGTAAAAATGATACAATACCACAATAGAATATCATAAATCTGCAAAGCGTATTATTCGGAAGTCATAGAATTAAAATCGTGAAATCAGTACATTACAAAACCGAAATGTACAGAACCGAAGATCATCAGAAAGTGGATCGCGAGTTGCTCTACTCTCTCAGAGATGGCGCAGCGTGCGGTCAATATAAATACATTCTCATGTCGGGATTACTTTCCTTTTTATGTTTTACCACCTAATATTTTCGATATGGCAAGGCTCACATTAAATTTAATACCAGAATTATCAGAGTAAAGATTGAAATTTTCAAATAAATCATGAAAGTAAAATACATAACGAACGATTTTTTATAAATGCATGCGACGTGATTCGATTCGCCAACGGTCACAAGTCGGCGCCATCTAGGAGAAAATGTATAAAATTTTATAACGAGTTGATCGTTCTCTACAGGGCTGGTTCATTATTTACTTACCCCCTACACTCTTTCTGCTAGATTTCGATTCTGATCATTTTATATCATGCACATTTCGGTTCCATGCATTTTACGTTACTACAAATTAATTTTCGGAAAATTTGTGGGATTTATATTTTTAGATGGGATTTATTGTTTCCATAAATTTCATTTAGTTAGTTTTTGAATTTAACGGTTTCATGTTATAATCAAGTCAAGTTATTGAATTTAACGATTACCAAGTTTTCTTATTTCAGTCACTTTCGTTTCTTAACAAATTCAGATTTATGAAAACTAGATCTAACGGTTTTTGCGTATGATGCTTAATCGTTTCTCAGAAGTACACATTAGATGCATTTCTTTTCGGATAATAAATCAGGTCTATACATTTCATTCTACTGTTTTTAAGTCTTATAAAAAGATGTTCTGATTACTAATTGATCCTCCATCATACCACCGCGGCCCATATTGGCTTTGCATATCAGGTAACGGTTTCCTCCGTTATCGTTATTACTGAAATAATTTGGCTATTCTATGACCCACCCAATTATCAGTAGAACTAGACGGTTTTGACTATGATGTATTATTATTCGATCATATTGTGTGATACATAGTTTCAGTCAGGAAAAAAATACTTTTGAAAAATACAATAATCCAATGTAGCGCCCATAAGGTATTAAAAGGTAAGAGCTACGTCTTCCCCTAGCTCGCACAAGTATCTGATTTCTGAGGGTTGCACGTAGGGGTGCAACCGGTTGACAGATATAACACTCTCAACAGCAATAACAATAAGAAAAACCAAAGTTGAGTGTTGTAATTCTGGCATCAATATCGTCTTGGAAAATACGGTAACAGATTCAGAGTCCTTGTAAAAAAGTGTCTTCAGAATGTGCTAGTTACAAACGTCTAGTTCTTTTGGTTTTCTCTCAAAAAAATAAAAACAAATGACAAATTTTCTCAGATGATTATTCAGCATGAAAACTTGCAACTCTGCCCTAACTCAATCGACCTCATATCTTTTATAATAACTGAGATCCCCATAGTAGAGCTGGAAAAACGAGCTCCCGGTGTATTCAGACAATCGGAAAAAATAATGTATATTCACTAGCAAATTTAATTGACTATCTTGACTAAATTCTTAGCCTAGCTACCCTTGGCTATAAACTAGCAGTTTCAGCACTCAGTCTACCACTTTGCTTCTTTAATAAACAATAGTATTTTGTATCTTGTCAGGAAACTGTAATTTGGAAATAAGTTTGACGACAGAGAACGGAGGTCAAGGCATTCAATTACGAAGACTTACAAAACAATTTCTTGGCGCGTGATACACAATACTTTTCAGGCCGACAACGATTTATTCAAAATATTGTTTTACTACACAGTAAAAAAAATAGAGTGAATATTAACACTAAACCTGTTCCCAGGAGGACCACTAAACTTTAGAGTTGACTAGTTAACTCTGTAGTTGAGTATATTGTAGTGTTATTTCTTCCCTCTTTTCAGATTAAAATGTTGCACGTGTAATGTTGAAATGAACACTATTCAGTGTTGAGTTTTATTCGAGATAGAGTAAATCATTGACCCTATACAGGTTTTAATGTTACACTAGTGCAATTCCACTGTACTATATGCAGTGTTTGCTTCTACTCCAAATGATTCAATGCATTCGTATTAGTAGGTTACACTGATACTATTACAATGGACTCTATACAGTGTAGGGTACTACTCGAGATACAGTACATGAGTCACTCTATTCAGAGTACAATGTTACATTAGTACCGTTTCAAAGTACTCTATTTAATGTCGGGTTTTACTCGAGCTAAGGTAAATCATTCCCTCTATTCAGATTATAATCTAATTATAGTACTATTTCAATGTACTCTACTCAGTGTCAATCATTCACTCTATTCAGATTTTGATGTCTCACTAGTACTGTTTCACTGTACTATATGTAGTGTTCACTTTTACTCGAGATAGATTTGATCATTCAATTTCATCCAGATTATAATGTTACACTAGTACTATTTCAACGAACTCTCTAAAATGTTGGGTTTTACTATTGCTGGTGTAAATCATTCAATCTATTCAGATTATAATCTTACACTAGAACTTTACAATGCACTCTGTTCAGTTTTGGGTTTCATTCGAGATATAGTGAATAATTCACTCTATTCAAATTATAATCGATCACTAGTACTATTACAATGCACTCTACTCAGTTTCGGGTTTTATTCGAAATATAGTAAATAATTCACTTTCTTCAGATTTTAATGTTACACTAGTACTATTCTAACGAACTCTAGATGGTGTTGGGTTTTACTCGAGATATAGTAAATCAGTCACTATATTTAGATTTTAATGTTACTTGGGAACCGTTTCAATGAACTCTAATTAGGGTTGAATTTTACTCACGCTACGGTAAATCATTCACTCTTTTCAGGTTATAATCTAACACTAGTACAATTTCAATTCACTTTATCTGGTGGTGGGTTGAATTGGAAATATATTCAATGATTCACTCTATTTAAATTTCAATGTTACACTAGTACTGTTCCAGTGAACCCTATTCACTGTTGGGTTTTACTTGAGAACAAGTGAGTTGTTTACTCTATTCAGATTAAAATATTTCACCAGTACTTTTTCAATTAACACTGTTTGTGAGAGGTTTTATTAAAAATTAAATAAACAATTCACTGTACTCAGATTATAGTGTTCACGTATTGTTCCAATGGACACTATTCAGTATCTGGATCTACCAAACTAGATATAATCAACTACTCAATACTCACACTGTAAGTAGAATTTCTGTTCTGAGTAGTGTTGAATTCATACCGCCAGGAATGTCCCACTACCAAGAAATAATTGTGAATGCAAAAATATGACAAATATTCGTATTACCTTTCAGATAATAATTTTCTTATTAGTGTATGCATAATTATAGCTCCTAGAGTGATAAAAATTAGATGAATTGAATTTTTTCCGATAAGTTTAAAACGAAACTGAAGACCATGAATGTTATTTACATATTAGGGAACTATAGGTTAAAGATATTCGATGAGTTGGGGCAGTTTTACATGCTAAGGGCCGGTTGTAAAAAGCCTTCTGTTAACGTAGGATTAACACTGCTAACATGCGAGCGAAGGTCATCTGTTGAATTCTTTATACAACCGGCCCCAACTATAATAAAATATGCCATTACTAATAAACATTTATTTTAAGAGAGTAGCAAATAGTAACAAACATAAAAACATTCTATAATTAAGGATAAAACGGAAATATTTCATTTCTAAAAAACTAAATCAAAAACAGATATTATAGGTACATAAATTATTATTTCCACATATAACACTGTGGTGTTCTACATGTAGTAGATGCAAATATATGGAATTTTGTTTTTTGACTATATCAGGATATTATACGTATTTGTTTAGAAATAGATTTCACCTTTTTTAAATTAAAATCATAATTTGAAATAATTCAAATCATCCAAAATACTGTGGAACTTGATTCCATAAATGATATTCTGCTCTGTTGCCAGTGCACTATGCTCTTTATAGAGACTGCTTGTTCGGATGAGATTAATATTATCTGTGACTGACTTTTGAGCCGCTTTTTTGTCAATGAGACAGATACGGCAATAATGATTTGCTTGAAATGATTGAACCATACCATGAAGAGCATTAGCTCCCAAATTATCATGTGAAAGAGACACCAAAGTACCAAATACTGGTTCACTAAAATCATCAATAAGGATACCTTCCGTTTCTAAAATGATTAAATCTCTGACAATTGGTTTCAAAAATGAGTTCATCGAAATATTAATCATTTTCAAGTCGTTTGTGAAGAATAAAGCCAAAAGATGGACATTTTTCAAATGGGAATTGTGAAAACTTGATAAGTTTTTGATTTTGAAATAGAAGGCTCCCATTTTGTGACAGCTTGTCTTAGATCCCAGAGGGTTGGTGGTTTCAAAGTCATCATAATATATTTGAATTTGTAGGAAATATGTTTTTGATTTATACAAGTCATTATTCTTCATATAAGAGCACATATATTGTAATTTTTTTTCTGAAGATTGTTTTGTCAACAGTTTTTCCACATCTTTGTTTTTACATATGATAGACTTTAAAGTCTTCAACAAAGGGACATACTGAAAAGTGCATGGCACACTTTTTTCAATGATGTCATTTTTATTCACAATATTTTCAGACCTCATTCCAACTACAACCTCTTCGGGTTTCACGAAGCGCAAAACATTGAGCAATTTATTTCTTTTGTATATGGTATCATATCGGTTAAACTCATTTTTGAGCAAATTAAACTTTTGTCTGATGAATTTGGTTGCATTCAAATCTTCAAACTCGTCTAATAAATTATCGAAAATATTCTCAAACAGCTCAATGACAGAACTAAAAATACTTTGTTTTTGCGAATTAGGAATGGACTGTTTTAAAAGTGAACAACAGAATATTTTCAAAATATCTTCGATATTAAAAGATTGTTTCAGGTCATCTTGCAGAATATCATCATCATCATCTACAAAATTTTCAGTAGTATTAGTGACATTTTTTATAGGTGAATCATTTTCCATACAAAAGGTTTCAGGGCTGAACAGAGTCTCATGTTTTTTCAAATGTCTTCTAAATCCACTGAAACTGTTATATGTGGAATAACAATTCAGAAATGTACATTTTAGAGTAAGATTATGATTGTCAAATAGACTGTGAACTATTCTTAAATGTTTTATGAGATCGGAAACTGTGCCTAAACGTACTGAACACTTGAAACAGCTAAATAATTCCATTTTACTTGAGTACCATATGTGACAACTTTGTTCGCAGATCTATGACGTTGGGAGTAACTTTGACGGTTCCAGAATCAATCTTGAAATAATATACTTGCATGAATTCCAAAAAGGTCTTCAATAGTTCATCATATGCAATATTGAATATGTAATGACATTTGAACAACAGTTCAAAAGCTTTCACAGAACTACAGAGAAAAGGGCAAGAAATTATTTTTTCATCAAGTAGTATAGTATAGTGTGTAATGTTTCCCTTACTGGTCCCTTGGGCTACCAAGATTGGTTGTGAAGTGGTCTTCCTCTGGATAATTTCCGCAAGAGGAGTGTTTATCTGTATATGAGAGAAGAAAAAGAATTATAAAAATATATCGATTTTTTTTATAAATTTCTGGTTAATGAATTCATTCTTATTCAGGCTGTCAAGCCTCACTGTCATATCCAAGAATATCTGAAATAGGTAATTTAGAGGCTTACTCAATTTACGAAAAGTGTCTGGAATCGTTCATAAATAAATAATAATCAATTCATGTGAAATTTTCAATTAATTCAAATATTTTTGGTAAGTAGAATTAGCCTACTGATTTCTAAAAGTATCACATACTTCAGGTCCTACGTCAAATATGAGTTACTCTGTATGAAGTATTATAGATATTAATGCTGTACAGGGGTTAGCATATTTTTATTAACACAGGGTGTTGTGCCATCACTGTAAGTCAAAGTATAGATTACATTGCGACGAATAGCTTGAATTAGCCTTGAAATTTTCTACTTTCACTTGCAGTATGTCTGCCTCATGAGAAAACTCGTTTAATGAAAATGTACATTAAAAAAACTTACATTTTTGAACTGAATGAGCCTATCTTCCAAAGCTCCAATATTTTTTATTTTATTTCTCGTTCTAGCAGTGGGAGGCAACATAGATAAAATGGCTATTAGGGCTCGGGTTGGTTCGTCCCATCCTTAAAACACGTATTTATAATATATATGAGGTTATGACGATAAGTAAAACATTACCTTCATCACACAAGAGGTCCTTGCGGGGATTTGAACATGATGATGAATATATTTTAAAAATTTTGGTAATATCGTTTTTGAAATCGTTTTCAAAGTCAGCAACATCTGGGTACCTCAACTGAAAGTCTATATCAATCTGAAAAAAAAAAAGTATAATCAGTGTAGAAGACCTACAAAGATATAGGATCCAAGTTAATAGCCTTCTATGGTATATCACTGGTAAGTTCTCTATGAAGTATTGTTACTCAATAGTCTCCTGCTTAGTGGATAGTGACAGTGTTGGCAAACTGGTGGTAAGTATTTCTGTTATTTGGTGGTTTTCCATGCAAAACATTTTTCATTTAAAAGAATTTTGAAGTGAAAACTGGGAATGGGAAAATTACTCAAGTGACATCATGGCAATAATTATTTATTTACTACGGAAAACTTGTAACATTGAGGCTTACAAAGCATTCAAGACTTGAAAATACAAGTCTTGCGACATAATTATTGATGGAAAACTGGGAGTAATAAAAAAATTTAATCATTAACTCATGTCAAACCAATTTATTACTTGGTAGACGAATTGGTGTGCATATGATACATTTTCTAATTGCAGTGGTTATTGTCAAAAATTGATGTCAAATTGTAAGTTGTTTCGCCTTTTTCCACTAAAAATACCATTCAATGTTGCCTTGCACAATTTATCCATATTTTATTGAAATTGTTTTTTTTTTGTAATATGAATAGAAAAAAATTTAAAGTAATATTGAGTTCTATAATTGTTTTTGTGAAGAAATACCACCGATCAATGACCACCCTATATACATATAATCTTTCCACCATACAGCAGGCTAACTACTACTTGAAAGTTTAACCATTTGTTGAATAATCTCAGTTATTAGAAATTTCAAGCTGTTATGAATTTGGTATATTCAAATTATTATCTAACACGTATTTTTACCAGAATAGGCATGTCCAGAAATCTTGGAAAAACATTCAGTACTTCCACGCCTAGAGATCTTCTATATTCAAGAGATAACGTCATCATATGTCTGATACTTTCTGAATCTGTATCAGTTTTCATATTCTTTAGGAAATCAACTGCTTCCTCAACCCGGGAGTCGATGATTAGTGGTTTTTTTGAAAATGGTTCCTCATTAATTTCACAATTCAATTTCTTTCTTCTCTTCGTCACCCCTTTGTTGAGAATTCTTGCGACAGTCCTTAAACGCCAACTTATATAACCCTCGCCACCATTATTATGACTGTAGAAAGCTTCCTAAACACAAATGTGTATGAAAGTAAATGAAGCATTATCCAAATATCTAATTTCATAATGGCATTTTCAATACATGAAAATGAAATTTACGGATTATTATATGAGTAGAAATGATCCTGCGAGGCTGCGGACGAAGTAGGAGGTAAAGAAATGAGGAGTGCTTGCTCCAAGAGGACAAGTGCGACAAGGTGTCTTATAAAACGTGTATATATTCCATTTTTTGTATTAGAAAAATTGGGTACAATATCAATAAATATCGAAAATATTTGGTTATTAACAATTTGACAGATGCTGTCAGAGATGAATCATTCAGACTTTGAACGGATGTGCCTAATACAACGAACGCGGGATTCGCTTGAAAAAGTGAAAAATTACAAAGAGGTGTGGCTCAATGGTGCCGTTCGGTACCAGGTTACTTTGCTGAGGTTAGGTTAGGTTAGGTTAGGTAGAAATGAAGAATACCTACATAACCACATTTTCCTGCCGGATCGCGCAGATTGGGAAATAATGTTATTATACTAGAAGCCAAATTTCTTTTGGCACTTTCAGGTACTTTCAACTGATACAGCTCTGTCAACTTTGTGCAACATATATTCACTAATTTTTTTCTCCAGTGTGGTGGCAGCATTTCTTCTTTTTCGTATATCGCAAATATCTCTTTTCCCCCATTATTGTTTATATACGATCTCCAGTCCTGAACGTGAACAAAATTATATGAATACCTATAACAAAATAAAAGACAATACCTACCTCAATAGACATAAACTCCTTGAATTGCACAACCGAATTATCGATAGCTGATGGTTGTGCATTTTTTGTATTTACCAAACTGGAATCATTTTCCAGAAAACTGAAATTCATGGAGCCTGAACTCGAACTTGGGGTATCAATTACCCAACTATTGACGATTTCATTATACGTCATTGTTGTAGCAGACCCGGTAGTACTATCTACGGAAAAATATTACACTTGTCATCATTTTTATAATAAAATTATTATCTTACTATATTTTCTTTAGTTTCCATACCTGGCATCTTTTTTTTTGGTTGACTTTCTCCACGTTTACTGAGACAGAAAATAGACACACAAAAAAACACTTAATCCATTAGACAAATAGTTGTAGACAAAACAATTTGAATATATTTTTCACTTCAACACATAAGTGGGTAAAGTGCAGCTATAGCTCAAAATTTTTTATATAATTGTTCTAAAATATATCGTTTCAGGCGGGAAGAATGTCAAATACAAAAATAGGATGATCAATTATAATATCTCTATTCCAACCATTTGTTTGTCTGAGCACTTACCAAAATTAACTAACATGGTCATATCAACATATTGTTATCTATAAATTAGTCACTCTCGGATTGGAATAGAGACTTGAAGAAAAACTGTTCAAACAGATTAAAAAAAAAGTTATGCTGTTTCAAGATGATCACATTGCTTACCATCTATATATGAAACCAATACCGTAACTATCTCCGATTTTTTACTCTGCTCCAAGATATATTCTATGATAACATCCTGTTCAAGAAACGTTCCGTCAATATCCATATAGAAAATGTTTTGGTCACTCAACTCTTGGAATTTTTTCCGAGCTTCAATGAGAAATTAATTATATTTTCTATAAAAATCATTATACTGGGTGAATCAGCCAAGTATTCGCAGACTTGTAGCTTTTATATTTGAAGAAAAAACCAACATACCACGGACAAAATTGCTTTCGAAAATAATGGACGTTTCTTCTTCGAACATCTGATAATATTGTTTTTGTTTATTTTTATATCAATTCTTTTTTCCTTGCTGATGATCCATTTTTATGAAAACAAGTTAATGTTTCTCAGGAAGGTGAATTTTATGGCAAAAAGTTGACATGTCAGACTTCAAAAACTGATAAAATTTGGAGAATTGGAATTAAGTAATTCAATTGCTTTTAATAAAAATAAACCATTGAAAAAAGGTCGAAGGCGAATTACGGGTTTTTCTTCAAATAGAGAGAAATAACAATAATTACCAAGATGGAATTCCACTTAATTAGAAATATTTTTGGTAACATAGAAATCCAATGAAATTAGTTGATATGAAGTTAACTGGATGAAAACAACCAATCTGAAAAACATTATACTGAAAACATTCCATGGGCTGGTTGATGAGGATATATTTTCATTTATTTCGATTTGGAACTTACAAATATTGAATAATTATTAGAATTTCACGATTTGGTTGCAATACTGTCAAAAATCAAATTTTCAAATGAAATATTCCAAAAAATACTGTTGACAGCAAAACGTATTTATTGAAATCTAGCAATTTTGAGAAGTATAAATTAAGAAAAAATGTATATCCGAATAACCCTCACAAATTTTTTAACAACTTTCACAAGCTAGTTGCTCATAGGCATGTACTTTGTTATACATTTTTCTAACATTTATGTCCTTGGTTTATTATTACTGATAAAAATTTCATAACAGCTTTATTCTCAGATCTCTATTGCAGAATTATTGAATAGTACAATCAATAAACTGAGAAGTGAACACGAGTAGGTGTGTAACTGAAATCATCTCAACTATGGAAACTAACAAAAGATATATCCAGAAAATACATCTCAAAATTTGATGTACAGGTACACAACTGAAACTTTTCTGTATATCTATACTCACTAATATCCAATAGTTCATCATATGATAGAGTCTCTTCCAATTTCACCATTTTGGATACGTTTTTATGTTTAATTTTGATAAACATTTTGTGACCTGCAACATAATTTGAATCGAATTTAAAATTTAAGAGAGCAATGACTATATATGAATCATTCAGGAAGAAGAAACATCAAACGCATATTTTTCATGTTACCTCCACGCGAGAGATGAAGGGGGTAGAGTGCCCCCCCACCTCCTCGTTGAAATATGACACGGTAAGAGGTTGGAGCTCATTTGAAAAAAACTTTTTCGAAAATTCGAATGTTGATACAAAATTTGGATCAAATTCCACCAAATTATTACAACTCAACTAGTTCTGAATAAAACATGTTCAGATTTATCCACAAATGTTAAGCTCATTTAAGCGTAGGTAGCAAGCAGATGAAATCTTGTTATTTGTAGAAATAAAGTTTGTGATAGATATTAAAAAATATCAAGAATTATTATTTATTTAATACCCCCAAGTAGGGTTCGTAGAGAAGCTACAGGGTCGCAGGGCCCGCTTAAGCTTTTCTGGCGCCCTGTGCAATATTTAAATTTGGCGACCCTCTTTGAAATTTTCTATATTTGACAGTGTATTTGCCTGATAATACTAATTGAAAATATGGTGAAAAATAAATATAATTCTGTCAATGAAAAATGTATAATGGACCCCGCACAATAGCATAGGAAATTGGCCCACAAGTGGGATTTGATTGAAATTTACATATGTTATTGGTATTGAGTTTCTGATGAAATGTTCTCAAGGGCCCAATCCTCCAATACCAATGATTTAGCTCTCAGAACCGTATTCAGTATATAAAAATAACCATATTCAGTAACAAAATATAACAAAATCGATGAATTAATTTTGTTTTTTGTTTGTTGGGCACCTATACTAATTACGGCTCTGAGAGCTAAATCATTGGTCTAGGAGTATTGGACCCATGAGGACATTTGATCAGAAACTCAATATCAATAACATAAGTAAATTTTAGTCAAATCCCACTGTGGGCCAATTTCCTATGATATTGTGCGGGGTCCTTTCAGAAAGAAAATATTTCTTTAATATCGCTTGAATGCGTGAAAACTAGGAAAAATAAATTTATTATTTTTTTTAATAGTGGAAATGAAGCAAACAATTTAAATCTTGCTTTGGAATTTGCAAAACTTTTCATGGCTAATGCGGTTAGTTACTCTTGAGCCATTGTGGACCGCAAATAAATTGAAATTGTTTGAACATTTTTAAAACATTTGTAATAGAATTCAACACATTTCTCACCTTGAATAAATAACGAAGAATAGGCTTGTTCTGATTGCTTATTCGTTTATACAAAAATTGTATTATTGAATTTTCGAAAATTTTAGAGTGATAAATTTTTATATTAATTGTATTAGTATGTATGGCTTATATTTCTCTCACTGGAATGCACATTTTGGCGCCCCTCGAGCTCTGGCCCCCTTGGCGGCCGCCTACCTTGCCCACCGCATTAGTCAACCCTGACAGTGTGCATATAGGACTAAACCAAGATGCATGCATCTTGGACTAAACACTTAGTAAATTTAACATGTCAGAAATGTTTACAGTTTGGATCTTCCATTTTCAACTGTTACTTATAATCATTTGACGTATTTTTATAAACTTGAACAATGGCGTTCGTGAAGAGTTTTGTGATGGAATATTTTGGTAAATTTTGTTTGTGTAATTTTTGATGAAAATTCCTATAAAAAAGGCAATTGAAATGTATGAAAGAATTCCTTAAGAACAATTGAAAAACTGACTTTGAAATTACTCAATAAATTTTAGGTAGATATTCAATAAGTTCAATATACCTATAAGTAGTACTTAGCCATTATATTTTACAGATACTGTACCTACCTAGGTTTTATCACGTGAAAATGAAAAAGTCCCGATAAACATGGGTTCGAAAACGCTTCGTTTCCGAGATACAGGGATTTAAGAAATGGTTTTATTATTTAAAGTCGCTCAATGGGCATCGATTATTGATATTCCATTACATACCTATGTGAATTGAACAAATAAAGAATATCAATTATACCTGACCGACAAGTACCTATAGTGGAACATTTCAATCCACTACTGTCGATCAACAGTAGTCAACACTAGGAAGAGTAACTATTATTTCCATTAAGTACCTAAACATTACCTTACATAGGTACATGTAATTATTCAGTCTGAATCCAAACTAAACTACAAAATGTCAGTATAGTCGACAATTAGTGAGGCTTAGTGTCCATCAACTCTAGAATGATTGTTATGTCAAGTGTCCATAGATTATTCAATCTGAATCCATTGATATACAGAGTGAATTGAACAAAACAGTATCAATTCACCAACAATGCAACATCCACTTCACGTGGAGTTTTATTTATATTCAACATGGGTAGCGGCGAACAAATTGAATAGGCTATAAAAACTAAACTTTTGAATGTTAAAAATGTTCCTGTAATATCGTCACTAAGGCAAGAACGCGAATAACATCTACCTAAATAAAATCCACAACTTGTTCGCTGCCCTAATTTGTATAATATAGGTAGTTATACGTACCTTGAATAGCTTCTGCTCACGTTAAATCAAAATGATAATAGATTCACAATCAAAACCATGAACACAAACCTGTTTGTTATTGATAACACATTACCGGCGTTTGGCATCAGGTGTTTTACCCCAACAAAGACCCGAAGCCAAATAGCATGAAAATGTTGCCGATTTGGTTTTATAGGAATAGCATCTCTATAACCGAACATAGCCGAATAATACCGAAGGTAAATCGAAAGAGGGAAACAAGTCGACACAAGAACAGAACTATCCCACCAAATTCTATGACTTTTGACAGTGTTGCCAATCTCCTTAATTTAATGATTTTGTATGATTACATGTGATTCATACCTATCGAAATTGACTAAAGATTTGCAACATCTTAGTTTTCCCTACCAGCTTCCTAATGAAATATACTATTTATTTACAAAGTTTGAATTAAACTTAGTTGATTTCCCTAAAATGTACTCAATTTACACGTTCCACTTCCTAGAGTGTGAAGTGAATTTTAAATCAATCAAAAATGAAAGACGGATTGAGATTTTAGTTAAAATCTGAATGAGAATAATGGGGAAAAAATATTGACTCTACACAGTGACCGACCGAAACCATAATACCTACCTAAATATATGGAGAACAATTTCACCCTTCCTCGATTTCTCAGGAAACTTTACCTACTTGTTATGCTAATTTGTGACTCGTGATTGTTATTCGTCTTCACATATTAGTGGCTATTTCCATTTGTTACAGATTGAACACAATATGATAGATGATTAACTAACAATTCGTGTCAACCTTTGTTTGAGATTTTGTTAGGTACCATACACCCGCATATACTTCCACAACTTGTTCACATAAGTAGGTATAGGTACATGTTTTATAATTTTTTAGGACAAAATCATAAAATATGACCTTTAGGGCAGCAGAAGGAACTATATACATTACATAGGTACAGTTCGATTATTATATCTTTACCCGTGCGTCATCATCACAATACCATAATTCTTAGCTTAGCAGACAAATGTAAACGAATTTTGAATCGCTCATAGCGGTTGTTTTAGGAAGAGATGTTCGATAGAGGATGTGTGATTTCTTCGATCATAAATTGATGACGCATGGGTAAAGATACAATAATCGAACTGTACCTCAGAAGGTAATTGCTTTACCTCCCGCCATATTAATTAATGCCCTTCGCTTCACGGCGACCATCAAACATACGCAGGAGAAAAATCAGTATTTTCCTCCTAGGTATGTGAAAATTTATTTATTAGTCACTTCAGATAACTCTATTGTAACAACCAAATTTTAGATTAAGATCACTAATTTGATACAACCAAATTTCATATTGAGACCAACCTATACACGTTAGGAAAAGAAGATTTTTTTTAGCTGTTTACGATGCTCTAATAGAGTGTCAATAGTGTCATAATACGATATGAATTTAATTGGCTCAATAGGCCTTTACAATATTTACCCTCACAACCTGAATATTTTTCAGTCAAAAGTACGTTGATTACGTACGGTCGGCAACATTGCTCGACGAAAACGTCGCTTCCGGAAGACATTAAACAACACGATGTACCTACCTATTCCACTACCATGAAAAAAAAAAGAATTATTAAGATAATATTATTCAACACTAAAATGTGAAATGAATATAGTGATGGGAGAATTAATGGAACGACGAAAATATCTCAAACAAAAAACTTATTCACGCATCTTGCGGTTACTTTGAAATAAGTTCATCAGACATTTTCATCGGCGCAGGCATTGCCAGTTTATGCATAACTACATATTTGTTTTTCATTCGAAAATAGTGTAAAGAAACTCTTGATAATGCATTTAGCATTGGGGCATGGGGCACTGAACAAATACGTCTGGGGTGAGATCATGAACACTCGATACGAAAGCTGTCACGATCCGTGGGCTAAGAAATTTCGATACCTGATGGTTTTTTGAATTTTTTTTTTTTTGAAACAACAAATAAAGGTAAGTACATTACTCTTGCGCAAAATTTACATTCTTCGACAAACCTTATACGAATGCAACCAATTAATATCTGATTATCTCATTTTTTGTTTTAGGCCATGCAGAAATTTGTATTATGAATAACTTTTTTCATGAATAAATAATAAAAAAGTTTTCAATTTGCTTCCGACTTGGTGGGAAATACTGTAATATGAGAGAGCCAAATACGTCGAAACACTTTTCTACGGTTTGCTTGAGGACTATGTATTTTATTTTTATATTTTTGTATAATTCCTCTCAATATTCCATCCTTTTATTCATATACAAAAAATCATCTCACAGCACTGCGAACACAGAAAATAAATTAAGTATTGCCGAGCCCCCGCCTGAAGAATGAAAACAAGCGAATTCCAGTAATAGGTATTTTGTCCTTGACGTTTCAATGATGATTATCGATGAAACACATATTTCTATGAATGCTTTATTATATATATATAGAGTCGAAAGATTGTTAAAGATTGTATACATAATCGACAAGAAGTAGATCATTTCAATCTACAAGTGTCAATCAACACTAAAAAAAGGATTATTTCAATAATAGGTAGATCAGTCAATCTGAATTGGTATCAATTGATATTTCATTCTACAACGGAGTAAATTGCCAAAAATAGAAGAGTATCAATATAATTGTCAAGTAGTGGAAATGTTTACATCAGTAGTGCCAATTAACACTAGAATGAGTGGTTTCCAAAAATCTGTAGATTAATTAATCGAAATCTGTATCAATTATTGATGTTTCATTATATAGAGTGAATAGAACAAAGTAAAATTTTTAAAAAAATCGAGGAATAGTGGAACATTTTCATCCACTAACGTCGATACAAACTAGAAAGTATTATTTTGATAATCTGTAGATTATTCAATCTGAATCTGTTTTGATTGATACTTCATTTTATGGAGTGAATTGAAAGATGAAATAGTGTAAATATAATCAACAAGTAGTGAAATATTTCTATCATCTACAGTGTCTAGCAACACTAGAATGTCTATTATTTTAATAATCTGTACATTAGTCAATCTGAACCTCTTTTGATTGATACTTCATTTTATAGAGTGCATTGAAAATGAAATAGTGTAAATATAATCAACAAGTAGTGAAATATTTCAATCTTCTACAGTGTCAAGCAACACTAGAATGTGTATTATATTAATAATCTGTATATTATCCAATCTGAATCTCTTTTGATTGATACTTCATTTCATAGAGTGGATTGAACGATGAAATAGTGTAAATATAATCAAAAAGTAGTGAAATATTTCAATCATCTACAGTGTCGAGCAACACTAGAATGTGTATTATTTTAATAATATCTAGATTATTCAATCTGAATCTGTTTGGATTGATACTTCATTTTATAGAGAGAATTGAACAATGAAATGGTGTAAATATAATCGACAAGTAGTAAAATATTTCAATCATAAACAGTGTCAAGCAACACTAGCATGTTTAATATTTTAATAATCTGTAGATTATTCAATCTGAATCTGTTTGGATTGATACTTCATTTTATAGAGTGAATTGAACGATGAAATGGTGTAAATATAATCGACAAGTAGTAAAATATTTCAATCATCTACAGTGTCGAGCAACACTAGAATTTGTATTATTTTAATAATATCTAAATTATTCAATCTGACTCCTTATTGATTATTATTTTATTCTATATAGAGTGAATTGAACAATACAACAATGTCAATATAATCGAGAAGTAGTGGAACATTTTAATTCACTAGTGTCATTCAACACTAGAATAGAATAATTTCAATAATCTAAAGAGTAGTCAATTTAAACCTGTATCGATTGATATTTCATTCTAAAGATTGAATTAAACTATAAAATAGTGTCAATATAATCGACAAGCAGTCGAATATTTTCATTCACTAGAGTCGAACAACACTAAAATGAATACTTTTTCAATTGTTTGTAGATAAAGTAATTTAAAATGTAAATTTATTGGAGTTTCAAGAAGATAGAGTGAATTCAACACGCAATGATTTGAAATATGATCTGGTATTAGTTAAAAAAAAACTGAATTTGAGGAAAGTGTACATCCAGAGTGAATTGGTATATCAGAGTGAGGTTTTCAGAGTAATTCCACTCTAAAAACATACTCGGCAAATTTTACTCGAGGCGATTTTTTACTGTGTAATCGTTCAAAATTGTCTAATGTGTCAAATATGACTAAAGTGAAGCTGTCACCTTCAGGCAAACTAGTGTTCCACAGAGAACAGAGTTTTACTTTTCTGTCTAGGCAAGCAGAAGAGTGTTTCAAGAAGATTATTCACACGCATGTAAAACCATTAATTATACACGAAGGTCTGAAAATAACTATTACAGTTCCATAAAATCCTTTATAATTTTCCACAAAAGTAATTTTAACTTACACGAAATATGATTTTTCTGCAAATTTTAATTATTGTCGATGCATACAATTGCTTTTATAACACTGAAATGAAGTTGTATGTCATTCCCCAGTTGTTGATTATTGCCATTGCTGACTCTACATTATATAATGAAAAATGCACATATAAGATCGACAAACTCCGTGTACAGGTTCCTTACCTCATTTCGAAATGAAAAGTTTCTATCAGTTCCTAAAATGCATATCTGAGATGCAGAATGCTAATTTGCTATAACATATCGGAGTATTTTTCTTCCTCCTAAATATTTTTAATGTAGGAAAACTTGAAAACATGGCTAGAGTGAGTCTTATTAAACAAAAAATTAGGAAAATATGGCCACATATAAGTACATCCCTCATCCGTGAATAGTATCTGAGATGGTCATTTGCTCCTTCATACATCCCCAAAAACCACGAATTCTACGATGGCCATTATCACTAGCATTTGGGGCCATCAACTTCTGTCAGTAAACTGGCTACAATTGTTGTTCATGTGCTACCAGATTTACTGTTTAAAAAAAGTATTAAACTTCACGCACAACCCCCAGTGCAAGCTGAGGAAGATGTGATCCATGGAAACTTATTACAACTATCGAGTACAATGAAAAAATACCACATTCCTTTTTCATCATTGAAAACAAACAACAAGCCATAGTTTGTGTGACTGAGTGCCATGTTGTCATCAGGAGAGTAAATAGGCATTTGAAATGATAGCCACTTGTTCGTTCCATGAAATTGTGAATCACATCAGTATTTTCAGAGGAAAACGAATCGAAACTTGCGTTGTCGTAGACACAACTGTGAGAGAAAGGTATAATAAGTAGTATGTTTTGTTATAATATTGAAATGATATATTATATATAAATATAATATTGAAATTATTTGGAAATATGTTAGGTTCTTTCATGCATGTTTAGAGAATATGATATTTTTTGTTTTAAAGTAGGGATGGAAAAAATAAGTCATATCCACCTGAATGATTTGAACTGACATCGAGTGAGGATGTTTGCTGAATACAGGCCGATAATTGCTCCTTCTCGACCTTCATCGGTCGATTTTTCAAATGTTGGACATTTGCTATTATGCCCAAGTTTTCTACAATTTTGGCATCTTATCAGTATTTTCTCTGGCAGCAATTTCTTATTACTTTTCTTATGACAGATTCAATACTATAGCATGCTCCTGTGAATCTTCCTCAACCATTCGGACGTCACTTTGACTTTTGCAGCATTGTTAGCATCCTCGAATTCTAAAGAGCATGTCAGTGTCAGTGTGCGTCTAAAATAAAGGGTGTCCCGAAATTATGGTGCCAAATTGAAACAGAATATTTCTCTTCTCAAATGTCGTCCGTTGCAGAGATACAGGGTGTTGAATATGAAAAATTAAAAGTTATTTTTATTCATAACTTCCACAGTTCTGAAAATTTCTCAAAAAAAATTTAAAGAGTATTTGTGTTCAATAGGTGCTTCATTTCGAAAAAGAAAACACATTTTCAGTTGTTACCAGTGGCGTACTAGAAGGGCATCATGGTCCCTTTTCTCCCCTATTGTTTACACTACTGGTGAAATCAGTAAAATTAATAAGTTTTTTAATTCCCCTTTCAATTTTGGAAAAAAAAATGTATATTTGTTTCATTTCAGAAAAATCAACCGTTTCCAAGATAATTGCGCTTTTATGAATACAAACATAACTAGTAATGAAAAAAATGTTCGGCTAAAGTGAATTTTACAATCCTAACTACTGGTTAAACTAACAACTGGTTATTCTACCAAAAAATCAATGATATTTCCACATGCATTTTTTCTTGCAGAGGTGCAGGGCGTTGAAACTGGAAAATAAAAAGGCAACTTTCATAGTTACAAAAAAACAACTAAATTTGAAGGTATGCCTTTCTTCAATGGGTGCTCTATTTTTGAAAGAAATCAGTTAGATGTTATTTGGACCAGTAATCAGGATTGTAAAATTAATTTCTGCCGAACAAATTTTTCGTTACTAGTATGTTTTCATTCATAAAAGCGCAATTATCTTGAAAACGGTTAGTTTTTCCGGATTCAAATAAGTATACATTTTTACTGAAAATTGAATGAGAAATGTGAAAAATATATAATTTTCCTGATTTTACCAGTGGCGTAAAAAATAGTGGAGAAAAGGGACCATGACGCCCTTCTTGTACGCCACTGGTAACAACTGAAAATGTGTTTTCTTTCTCGAAATAAAGCACCTATCGAACACAAATACTCTTTAAATTTTTTTTGAGAAATTTTCAGAATTGTGGAAGTTATGAATAAAAATAACTTTTCATTTTTCAGATTCAACACCCTGTATCTCTGCAACGAACGACATTTAGTGAAAGAAATATCAGGAAAGTCCTATTTATTTTTCAAGGAAAATCTTCTGTTTCAATTTGGCACCATAGTTTCGGGACACCCTGTATATGTTGAACTCAGGGATGCGCCAAGTTCCTTGAGCGCCGTCGTGCAAAATTCTCATTGGCACCTTTACCCAATACGTATCAAGCCAAAATACCACCCAATCCCCCACAGTTCAATGTTCACCCTTTAAAATTATGACAAACTCTTTGTAATATATATTTTTTATTTGAGGCAAACTATATGCACACACAAAAATATATTATTTAAATTGTTATTTCACAATGAAACAACAAAATAACCTACAGTATCAAAGTTATAAAAAATTCCAAATCACTAAAACGTCAGTCATAGGGGGAACAATCTCTACAAAAGAGAAATAGTAGGGGGGACACAGACGATGACGAGGTAAGCAATGTAAGAACATTACTCTTTGTGGGTGACTGTACTCCTACTGTTGATTTTTCACTTCAACAAAATAACTTTCAATTTGAGGCAAATTGTACTTAGTAATTTTCTTCCAGATTCAATTGCAACTGGAGATGTGAATTTGCATATTGCCGAAACATAATTTGTTCCGACTTGATGTCAGATAAAATTTTTCGTAAAGAGATGAATCAGATTTTTTCCAACCCTAATTATTGACTCTATTCTTATCTTTGGGACTACTTCCTACATTTGTTTTAGGGAGTTTTTGTTATTTTCCGTCAAGTGTTATAATATAGAAAATGAAATATTTTTTGCAAATGGTTGTCTTTTTCGCAGATACCTTTCTCCCATTTCTATTATAAGTAATAATAAGGCTATATCCGCACAGGAGATACAGAGTAAATGAATCAAACTTACCTAAATCGTTGCCTCATCATGTATATGGGAAAGACCTATCAAAATGTAACTCTAATGATGTTTTCAGTTCATTTTTTTCAACGTTGAGAATATGAATATTTGTTCTTATGGTTGACTTTAGAAGGATGTTATTGGTTATTGGGATTTGATATTCTTATAATCAGGCTGCTATACTTCGGATTCAAAAAACGGCTCTTGTTATCACAAAACACATGTGAAAAAATAATATAATCAATACCATGTTAAACTGATAAAAATTACATGAAGGGGTGTGTTAGAAAACATGTTGGATAAAGTTCAGTTAATAACGAGAACTAGGTTTTTATCCAAAAACACTTAATAGTTATTTATGCAACAAGTGCAAAGAGTAAGTGTTTATTGCACTCGACGTGAAATTGTCTGACGAGGCCGTTAGGCCAAGTTGGACAACACGTCGAGTGCAATAAACATTTTTTGCACGAGTTGCATACAATATTTTTTCTACGTTCATGCAAAAAGCAAAAATTATTTATTTAGGTAAGGCACTAGGTGAAGGAAAATGAAATAAGCAATTTAAATAAATAATTATTACTATCGATTTCATCACCATCATCTAGTTTTCCATTACTATTACTCATTTCAAAATTTTAGTTCTGTAATTGTCAGAATTAAATTTCGACTGACGTTTATATAACCACAATTGCATTATAAAAATCAAAATTATATGAGCGCGTATGTTATCACGAGTTGTGGTCATAGTACAGACAGTTTGCTCTATGCAGGTATACTAGAACATAGCGGATCGGTTTTGATTATGGAGTTATTCTCGGGAAGGCATTGTTTGTTCAACTCTGACTGCTAACATTAATGCAAAATAATATAAAATATGTAGCTGTTTAAAACGTATGGCCAATCTCACAGAATATCTGCTAAATAAGTAGTGGGTTTGAACGTTTATGTGTATCATGATGACAGCACGTTGAAGTAGAATGACAGACGAGTGCAATAAAAACTTTATTGCACTAGTGCAATAAAGAGCTTCTTTTTCCACTGAATATAGTTCAATAAAGTTTTGCTTTTTGCATGAATGTAGAAAAATACTTTTGCATTACCGAATACATATGAACCATGTAAATTTAATTGACACTACTTGAAAATAATGGTGAAGACACCCAAACAAACATGCAATATTTTGAATTACATCTGTATAGAGTGGAAATCACACGAAAATTCAAGTGATCATCGGGAAATATATAGAAATTCACATTTGAGGTATGTAAAAATGCATGTCCAACTAATTTTAATTCACTAAAAAACCTGTATTTTTCCTCACACATACATGATCCAGTTATGCATAAGAAAGCATGTATTTTTAATTAGCACTACTTGAATATAATGGTGAAAACACCTAAACAAACATGTAGAAATCGCCATTAAATCTGGAATAATGAGGACGTTACATCAATATACAAGTGATAATTTATGGAATATATTAGACATTTATATTTAGAGTCAAGTAATGACTTCACATTATATTACAGAGGTATGTAATTTTACATATATATGCATGGCAACGCATTACTTATATGGAATCATGTAATCTCATGGAAATAATTTTTTTTGGAGTTTCGACATCCTGTATCTCAGAGGGGATGCATTTTAGGATATGCATTGATAGAAACTTTTCACCTCGAAATCTGTGCACGAAGTTTTTCGTCTTATTCTGGCTCAGCCTGTGTAATCAACTATTTCAACTCATTAGATTATATTGATTCTGCTTCAGCTTCCTAGTTCGATGATCCGAACTGTATTACCTATCCATAGTTTCTGTCGACTCGGTTTCTGTGTCTCCATCAATAATGTTGATGAAAATTCAATATTTAAAAAAAACGTAATGCTTGCTTTGAGACTGAAATGTTCAAAGTCTATTTATAGAAAAGAATATTGTTTTCTCCTCCAAATATTTATTCATATATAAAATTCATATTCTCCAAGAATGATGTCAAAGCAAAAATTTTTATATTTCCTATTCCTTGAAGAGTAGTCTATATTTCATACTTCGATAGTCGGTAGTATTGTCATTTCAACTTCAAATATACTCTTCATATAAAACAAAATGAATTCTTTGTTTTTAATTCTTGTTGCCTCCGAACGAAATGCAGCGAATATTGATCGTTTCTACTTTAGAATGAACCCTTTGTCTTTCATTTGAAGATGAAACATTTCATTTTGTCGTTCAACAACAAAGAATTTGAAGTACAGAGGAAGTTTGTACAAAAAAAAAATTTTCATGATACTGACAAAATTACTTCATATACTGCTACTTGCCATTGTTTTCATCCGTTCCATTCATCATGATTGTAATGAAAACTTGTGATAGAATTAATTTCGTTTCTTGATAGCACAAATATACTCAGGAAATATCAAATGAATTTTTGAATGTGATATCAATTATACTTACAAAATAGTACATTGTGTAATGAGGGTTTTAATCGTCCTTTTTATAACAAGTGTTCAATAAACGAGTGTCTAGACAAGTTTATGAACGCGTTATATACAGGGTGATTTATCACCACTTACACAAAATTTGTCTAAGCCTCCAAATAACCACACGGGTGCTTATTGGTGGATCATCGTCGAGGAGTTGCAGATCTGCTTCATTACCCACAATAGCACGATCCACAGCACGTTCGGCGTGTGTTGAGAAAGATGACCCGGTATCACGATGTCTTTGAATTGAACCCAAAATTTTAAACTACGCTCGCTGTCAAATCATACTGACGACTGACGAGTTGCCACATCTTCTCACGTTTCGGCAGTGCCGTATCGATTATGATAGACGTACAAACAAATTGGTTCAATCATCGCGGATAGCTCCCAAATTTTACAGGTGCGTTCGCACATGGTAGACCAGTACCCTATTAAAGTTTGTGCAGGTGGTGGTAAATCACCCTGTGTATAGCGTGCTTTTTCTGCGAACTCATGTTGAAACAATACAATTTTATTTTTTCAATGTTAACTTTTCTTGTATTTTCTTGGTGGTTTCATCTGACAGACCAAGACCTCTCAAATCAAACAGTTACTGAACTAGTGATTGAAAGAATGAAATTGCCATTTTTGAAAAATCTGCTTTCAACAAAGCGTATTTTTTTAATAATAAACGCTTTTTTTGGTAGATAGTGAACCATATAGAAAAGATACGGTGTGTACTAGGTAACTATCTACCAAATGGCAGAGTTAGCTCCGGTTCACAACCAGTTAAGGTATGGAACAGGTGTTGCATATATCCGTACGCTAACTGCCATTTTAGATATGAGTAGAAAAATTAAATTCTCACCATAGAAAATATTGTGTACTCAACAAGACCTTAACTATTGTCATAACATTTTATATTTTTTTCGGAACGATGAAATCTCTATTGTGAGTACAACATTTTACGCCGTATTTACCTCTACTACTTATGATCGTGACTTGTGATGGTCAATTTCGATTCTCATCACATAAATCGAGTCATAATTTAAATCTTACTTCAGTTTCAAAGGATACTGCATTATAACAAAGATCTACATAAAAAAATTAAGTTTGTTAACGAATATTTCTTTTAAAAAATATACTAGGTATCCCACTCAAATGAAAGTTTCTGTCACATTATTAGTCAACTATCTTCGGTCAAGTAGTATCCATTTCATTGTGAAATATTTCGGTTTTGAATTGAAGTTGGCACTATATAGTCATTGTGCTTTTTGGAACATAAATAAATTAGTCTCTTGAAACAATGGCATGGAAAACAAAGTCTGGCCAGTAGTTTAGTAAAGTCATTGAGTCAAGTGATTGTTTTATTCACATGAGTTACGTAAATCAGTAGAGTTTATTTAATCCAGTTTTTCTCTGTGGTGGGAGCTGCTACTCGACCAAGAAAATAGAATAAACTTTTATTTACTAAACTAAACTCGACCGTGTACTCGACTGCCAGTGGACTAGACTAAAACAAATGTGTTCAAATGGTCAAGTCACTAAATTACTAGACCACTTGACTAAACTACTGGCTGCCTCTGCTTCATACATCAAAATGATATTCGCAACAATAGACTCAACTTTTGGCTCTGGGTGAATCATCATTTTCATCAATTTTCGAAGCAATCGTATATATACACACAGTACGAGAGCAATGCAAGCAATGAGCGACCGTTGTAAAGTGACGTCACAGCGGCCGATGAGTTCGCGTCGTCGCATACCTTGCTAAACAATTGAACACTACTCGAAAACTATAAGACATATAAAAAAAATGAAATATTTTTTTCATTTTTAATAGCAGTTATTATTTATTTCCATTGCAAATGAATAATGACATGAATGTTGAGAAATATGAACACTGGTTTCTTCTATACTCAGTATACCGTAACTTAAAGTGTTAGATATGACATATGTGGTATGGTTGAACTCAGAAAAATGTGGGCTTTCAATTTTTGATATAAAAATATACCCTTTCAGTTGAATAAACATTTTGGTGAAGTCATATCTTGAAAGGTGGTGGGAGAAAAAATCAATTTTTTGTGAAAAAAGGTGGAAAACTAAAATACAAAATCGAGTTGTCCGAGCTCTACCTCCAAAAATTATCAACTCGTAAGATAATGGAGCGTTTCCACACTTTATATTTATATTGTATTGTAGTGAGTAAAAATTTTTGTATTTTCATACTTTCAATTCATACTTCTGTCTTATCCAGACAAAGATGTATATTTGTGACCATATTGTTATGGTTATCCCTAATGAGCCGTCCTATAGATGATCTCAGCAAATCCATATCGGATTCTTAATTCTTATCCACCTCTGTTATCAGATATCTTATGAATGTAGGTACATTTGATTTTCAAGTATTTGAAAGAGACATGAAATGGATATTCTTCGTTATCTGAGGCGTAGTTTGTTCTATTTCTAAATTGTGTTCGTGATCCTACCAATCTGGATATTGTATATCTATAAATTTTTATATTCAAAATACAGGGTGATTTAAAAGTACTTTGACAAACTTCAGGAGGTGATTCCTCACAATATTCTAATATGAATTGTCGATATAAATATATGTCCGGAAACGAAAATTGGTATTGGGAGGTTTTTAAAGGTGAAGAATTCAAATCAGATATTTCTATTGCTCTTACTCATAGGGGGCGCCACCTGCACGTCTTTCTCTTTTTTTAAAGATTTATAACATTTTGGAGCGTACTTTTAGCACATATTTCAGTAAAAAATCGATTCTTCTATCATATCTACGTAATAAAGCTACCCTTGTTACAAGTCGCTATAACATTTGGATTTGAAAGAATCAAGTCGACTATTTCATAATCGATGCATGTTGAATATTTTGCATTTTTCACAAGAATGCTTTGGAAATGAATTTGACGTTTGAGTAAATAGTTTGGTATAATTCCATATTTTGTGACAGTTATAAGTTTTGTTGAAGTTTCCGTAAGTTTTAAAACACCAATTTTGAAAAAATGGATTATTTAAACAATAATGCTCATTTAGCCGATATGCATTTCGTTTATGGCCTTGCGGATGGCAATGCGCGCGGAGCAAGACGTATTTACCAGGAGCTCCAACATTTGCCAGCCTCCACCGTCGTTTGGCAGAAACAGGTAGCTTTAAGAGGATAGCTGATATTATTGGAAGATCAGGAGCAGTCCGAACCCCAGAATTGGAAGAAGCTGTTTTGAACGCTCTCGAGGAAAATCCAGAAACAAGTACAAGAATAATTGCTGAAGCTCTCAATTCTACTCAGTCCACAGTTTGGAGAATTATCCACGATCATCAATTTTATCCATACCATATTCAAAGGGTACAAACAAGCTCTTTTGCCACGAGAGTTTCCCCAACGCATTACTATGTGTCAGTGGTTTTTGAGGAAATTGGCTGGAAATCCTCAATTTTTAAGATATTTACTCTTCAAAGACGAGGCAAACTTCTCCCGAAATGCTATCACAAACTTTCATAACAGCAATGTTATGGCTCTAGAAAATCCGCACGCAGTTAGTGAAAGACATTATCAATATCAATTTTATGTAAGTGTATGTGCGGTAATAATTGATAATTACTTGATAGGTCCTTTCTTTCTTCCGCTTCGACTGAATGGTGCAACTTACATTTTTTAAAAAATGAATTGCAGGTACTACTTCAGGATATACCATTAGAAATTCGTATCCGCATGTGGTTTATGCATGATGGTGCTTCACCCATTTTAGCGTTGTTGTCAGGGAATTCCTTAACACTGTCTATCCAAATCGATGGATCGGTAGGGGTGTAGAAGAACCTAACCAGGCGTGGGCACCAAGGTCCCCAGATATAAGAAACCGAATAGTAGACGCTTGTGAGCGGGTACGAGATTCAATGACTAGAAGACTGAATGTGGACACTTTCAACAATTTATTTGATAACAATTATATGGTTTCCTTTATTTTATTTTATTCTACAAATTTCTTGGAATAAAATGTTGATATTTCTTGCAAATATTTTTTAAACAAATACTGATTTTGCATCCTTGATACAAAAATAACTATTTGGCTTAAGGATGTCATACAGGAACGTGCCCAAAAGTAATGACCTCTTCAAACGAGTAAAAAGTAATAGAATAAGTTGCGCCCCCTACAAAAATCCCAAAGAACTTACTTAAACGTCAAATAAATTTCTTGTGAATAATGCAAAATAAAGGTCATTATTTCAACATGCATCGATTTATCAAATAATCAACTTGAAACTTTCAAGTCCAAATATCTAGAAAACGGTTGCGTATAGCGACTTGTAAGAAGAATAGCTTTTTTACGTAGATATGATAGAGGAATCGATTTTTGTACTGAAAAATGTGCTAAAAGTACGCTCAAAAAAGTTATGAATCCTCGAAAAAAAGAAAGATGTGTAGGTGGCGCCCCCTGTAAGTAAGAGCAATAGATTCGAATTCGTCACCTTAAAAAACCTCTCAATACCAATTTTCGTTTGATTATGGATAGTATTTCAAAAGTTATTTAAAAAACGAAAATAAAAATAAAACTTCAACACCCTGAATTTTGGAAACGAATCGTTTTCGGACATATACATATATATATATATATATATATATATATATATATATATATATATATATATATATATATATATATATATATATATATATGTAAAATACTTGTTTCAAGGAGCAAATAATGTCCAAGTGACTGTAAAACAGTCGATAACAATCCTTTAGGAAGTGACTATAACTTTGTATAGTATGTATGGCATGTGTCCGACAGAAAACAACTACTTCTCTGGCTAATACCGCGACAGATATTGAATTATATCAGTCAGACACATGTGCAAAGATCCTTACTTTGAAGGAACAACTTTGCAAGAACTCTCTGAACAAACAGCAGGACTTCACCCGATTCAAATGGTGAACCAACTACAGACCGGTTTCGGAATGTTGTCCCTCATCAGTGCAGTCCAGGTTATCACAAATTGTATACACGCGAGGTCTCGCTGTCCGTCACCGTCCGCCGAGATGAATACTGCAATTGCTTACAGGATCCACCTTGACGACAGATTAGAGAGCACTCCAGAAGGACATTTCGGATACGAAATGGTATATGTAAAATACTTGTTTCAAGGAGCAAATAATGTCCAAGTGACTGTAAAACAGTCGATAACAATCCTTTAGGAAGTGACTATAACTTTGTATAGTATGTATGGCATGTGTCCGACAGAAAACAACTACTTCTCTGGCTAATACCGCGACAGATATTGAATTATATCAGTCAGACACATGTGCAAAGATCCTTACTTTGAAGGAACAACTTTGCAAGAACTCTCTGAACAAACAGCAGGACTTCACCCGATTCAAATGGTGAACCAACTACAGACCGGTTTCGGAATGTTGTCCCTCATCAGTGCAGTCCAGGTTATCACAAATTGTATACACGCGAGGTCTCGCTGTCCGTCACCGTCCGCCGAGATGAATACTGCAATTGCTTACAGGATCCACCTTGACGACAGATTAGAGAGCACTCCAGAAGGACATTTCGGATACGAAATGGTATATGTAAAATACTTGTTTCAAGGAGCAAATAATGTCCAAGTGACTGTAAAACAGTCGATAACAATCCTTTAGGAAGTGACTATAACTTTGTATAGTATGTATGGCATGTGTCCGACAGAAAACAACTACTTCTCTGGCTAATACCGCGACAGATATTGAATTATATCAGTCAGACACATGTGCAAAGATCCTTACTTTGAAGGAACAACTTTGCAAGAACTCTCTGAACAAACAGCAGGACTTCACCCGATTCAAATGGTGAACCAACTACAGACCGGTTTCGGAATGTTGTCCCTCATCAGTGCAGTCCAGGTTATCACAAATTGTATACACGCGAGGTCTCGCTGTCCGTCACCGTCCGCCGAGATGAATACTGCAATTGCTTACAGGATCCACCTTGACGACAGATTAGAGAGCACTCCAGAAGGACATTTCGGATACGAAATGGTATATGTAAAATACTTGTTTCAAGGAGCAAATAATGTCCAAGTGACTGTAAAACAGTCGATAACAATCCTTTAGGAAGTGACTATAACTTTGTATAGTATGTATGGCATGTGTCCGACAGAAAACAACTACTTCTCTGGCTAATACCGCGACAGATATTGAATTATATCAGTCAGACACATGTGCAAAGATCCTTACTTTGAAGGAACAACTTTGCAAGAACTCTCTGAACAAACAGCAGGACTTCACCCGATTCAAATGGTGAACCAACTACAGACCGGTTTCGGAATGTTGTCCCTCATCAGTGCAGTCCAGGTTATCACAAATTGTATACACGCGAGGTCTCGCTGTCCGTCACCGTCCGCCGAGATGAATACTGCAATTGCTTACAGGATCCACCTTGACGACAGATTAGAGAGCACTCCAGAAGGACATTTCGGATACGAAATGGTATATGTAAAATACTTGTTTCAAGGAGCAAATAATGTCCAAGTGACTGTAAAACAGTCGATAACAATCCTTTAGGAAGTGACTATAACTTTGTATAGTATGTATTCATCTCGGCGGACGGTGACGGACAGCGAGACCTCGCGTGTATACAATTTGTGATAACCTGGACTGCACTGATGAGGGACAACATTCCGAAACCGGTCTGTAGTTGGTTCACCATTTGAATCGGGTGAAGTCCTGCTGTTTGTTCAGAGAGTTCTTGCAAAGTTGTTCCTTCAAAGTAAGGATCTTTGCACATGTGTCTGACTGATATAATTCAATATCTGTCGCGGTATTAGCCAGAGAAGTAGTTGTTTTCTGTCGGACACATGCCATACATACTATACAAAGTTATAGTCACTTCCTAAAGGATTGTTATCGACTGTTTTACAGTCACTTGGATATATATATATATATATATATATATATATATATATATATATATATATATATATATATATATATATATATATATATATATATTCAGATAGGTTTCCGCGGTCAGATATTTGAAAACTAAAAGTTCGGGTTGAACCGCGTCTAGAATTTGTTGAAATTCGACGTTTCGGCTCCGATTTTGGAGCCATTTTCAAGAACTGAAAAAGAAAGAAAATTAATAAATGGTTGAAACGTAATTCTACGCTGAGGTCTCAATCTGCCTACTCCTCAGGTATAATTACGTTCGGTTTTTGTGACTTGACGTCGGGGTCTCAATCTGCCTACTCCCCATGTCTCGTCACTGGTAGAATTACGTTTCAACCATTTATTAATTTTCTTTCTTTTTCAGTTCTTGAAAATGGCTCCAAAATCGGAGCCGAAACGTCGAATTTCAACAAATTCTAGACGCGGTTCAACCCGAACTTTTAGTTTTCATATATATATATATATATATATATATATATATATATATATATATATATATATATATATATATATATATATATATATATATACAGTGAGGGGCAATATTATGGAATAAATTCATTTTTACGAGAATAGGCAACTTTTGAGACAAATCCCGAAACACGTCGATTTTTATTTCCAAATTATGATTTTGTGGCAGATATGTCATACTAGTGACGTCATCCATCTTTGCGTGATGACGTAATCGATGATTTTTTTAAATGAGAATAGGGGTCGTGTGATAGCTCATTTGAAAGGTTATTCAATTCTCTATGCAGTGATATGAACATTAACATAATTATTTATACAGGGTGGCCAAAAAAATATTTAATTTGTAAATGAAATTAATTGTCACAAAAAGAAGTATTATCATTTATTTAATACAAAATTACATTGTACTACTGTCGGAAAACAGAAAAACAAATTAGTTGACAAATAAAAATTGCTTTTCGCTTAAATTAAATGTTCAAATTGCCACCCACCTGCCTCTTGGCAGTAATTGAACGGACGAATACATTCTTCTTGAACATTGTGGATCATTTCTGGAGTTGAATTACGAATTTCCAATGTAATGCTATTTGTCATATCTTGGAAATGTGTGGTCTATCGGCGATCTGGATCATCCTCATTGATTTTGTCTACTATTGAAACACTTGAAACAGTTTATAAATAAATGTTTAGAACTGCTGTGCTTTCTACTACTATGAAGAAACAAAAATAAATTCCGATATTAGGCAAATAAATAATGAGAACTAAAAAGATAGCAAAAAGTATAGTTTTTACAAATCGAGTTGGCTTGGGTCAAATGTAAGTCAGTTCTTGACATTTTCTCATAAGGACTAGTTTATTTCATGAAATAAATAAATAATGGCCCCATTAACTGAAACACAAAGAATCGAAGTATTAATTATGGTTGGATATGGAGATAGAACCAGAACACAACAAGAAGTATGTAATTTATTTACCATAAAATATCCTAATACGCCTATCACACAATCCACTGTTAGTAAAATTGAGAAGAAATTTAGAGAAACTGGACACGTGAAACATGTTGCAAATGCTGGTCGTCCACCAATGAATGAGGATGTGAAACTGTCTGTATTATTAAGTGTGGCAGAGAATCCTCAAATTAATTCTAGGCAAATTGCAGCTGATACAAACATTTCTAAAAGGTCTGTTTTACGTGTGCTGAAAAAAGAGAAATATCATCCGTATAAAATTCATAATGTCCACGAAATCAATGAGGATGATCCAGATCGCCGAATGCAGTTTTGTGAAGTAATGCAAGATTTATGTAATCAAAATCCACGCTTCATTCGTGAAATCCTTTTTTCTGATGAAGCAACCTTCTGTTTAAATGGAACAGTGAATCGGCAAAACTGCAGATATTGGAGTCAAGATAATCCCCATTGGATGACTGCGGTACACACTCAGCACCCTCAAAAACTAAACGTGTGGGCAGGGATAGTCGAGGATAGAATTATAGGTCCTTTTTTCTTCGATGGGTCTCTTACGGGGCAAATATATCTTGATTTTTTACAAAATGAACTTATACCCGCCCTTACAGACATGTTTCCAAATGAAAATGATCGTAATTCGCCAAATGAAAACATATGGTTTCAGCAAGACGGTGCACCTCCGCACTTTGCACGTCCTGTTCGTGATTTTTTAAACAGATGTTTCCCTAGGAGATGGATTGGTCGACGAGGAACAATAGAGTGGCCCGCAAGATCTCCAGATCTTACACCACTTGATTTTTTCCTATGGGGTTACTTAAAATCAAAAGTTTACATCGATAGACCACAGAATTTACAAGATTTAAGAAATAGAATTAGATTGGAAATTCGTAATATACCTCCAGAAATGATCCACAATGTTCAAGAAGAATGTATTCGTCGGTTCCATTACTGCCAAGAGGCCGGTGGGTGGCAATTTGAACATTTAATTTAAGCGAAAAGCAATTTTTATTTGTCAAATAATTTTTTTTTCTGTTTTCCGACAGTAGTACAATGTAATTTTGTATTTAATAAATGATAATACTTCTTTTTGTGACAATTAATTTCATTTACAAATTAAATATTTTTTTGGCCACCCTGTATAAATAATTATGTTGATGTTCATATCACTGAATAGAGAATTGAATAACCTTTTAAATGAGCTATCACACGACCCCTATTCTCATTTAAAAAAATCATCGATTACGTCATCACGCAAAGATGGATGACGTCACTAGTATGACATATCTGCCACAAAATCATAATTTGGAAATAAAAATCGACGTGTTTCGGGATTTGTCTCAAAAGTTGCCTATTCTCGTAAAACTGAATTTATTCCATAATATTGCCCCTCACTGTATATACATATATATATATATATATATATATATATATATATATATATATATATATATATATATATATATATATATATATATATATATATATATATATATATATATATATATATATATATATATATATATATATATATATATATATATATATATATGTTCAGATAGGTTTCCGCGGTCAGGTATTTGAAAACTAAAAGTTCGGGTTGAACCGCGTCTAGAATTTGTTGAAATTCAACAAATTCTAGACGCGGTTCAACCCGAACTTTTAGTTTTCATATATATATATATATATATATATATATATATATATATATTTGGACAATTCATATTAGAATATTGTGAGGAACCACCTCCTGAAGTTTGTCAAAGTACTTTTGAATCACCCTGTATAGTAGAAATATTATTGCATGTCAAAATTATTGATAGGACGACAGTTTGCTATGAGTTGCAACATATTTTTCAAGTTTCTTCGGTTTGTTACATATAGTTTGCGAATGTTCTAAGAATTTCTACCGAAAATAAATGGTATTCCTTCGTCAAGAATGTCGAATTTGTAAAAGCGCTACTCCACCATTTCCGTGTCAATAATCTAGTTGAAATCCAGTGAGGTTTATACATAATTTATCACTTTTAAAACAACTTTTCCGTCGACCGTTTATTTACGATGTATTTTAATGCATTAACGAGGTCTTACCTTTTAACGTGCGATTCCTAGCAGGAGACCAGTGACCATGCTGGGAATCGAACCCACGTCCCTCTGATTGATAGACTAGCAATCTACCGTCATGACCACTGCAACCAAACATATTTATACTAACCCGCTAAAACATTTATTTTGAAATCAAGTAGCTGTGTTAGTACTATCTGTCATTAATTATTTCTTTGTTGTAATTTCTTAAAATTCTACGTTTATTTTGAAATCAAAATATGGATAGTGACGAAGTTCTGTAAAAAAAATGTCAGAAAACATCAAATATATCAGTAAAATTGTCAGTAGCATTAATAGCTAGATAGTCACGCAGCCGGCTGGTAAAATGCTGGTTTGAGTCCTGAAGTGATAGCAAGGTCGAGGGTTTAATCCCCAAGTGGTACCATTTTTTTTTTAATTACGGTCAACGGAAAAGTTTTGTAACGAACTCGTGAATAAAAATGGCGATTAACAATCTCGAACATTTGAATATCTCAATTGTTAATCGCCCTTATTAATACACTTGTTCGTTAAATAACCATTACGTTTCAGGTCAACATCTCCGAATCAGAGTTGGCGTTCATTCAGGAGCGGTAGTGGCGGGCATAGTCGGGCTCAAAATGCCCCGATACTGCCTTTTCGGCGACAGCGTCAATACTGCGTCAAGAATGGAGTCAAGCAGCGAAGCAATGAAAATTCACATCTCCCAGTATACAAGAGAACTGCTACCCTCAAGCTACAAAGTTTCCGAACGGGGAGAAATTCAGATCAAAGGGAAAGGTGAGACTCATTCAAATCATCAGAAATCGAATTGCACCAATTCATTCAAACAAGTAGATTGGTATATTCAAAGTCAAATCAAAAGTCAGGATATACTTCATTGTCAGAAGTTATGTGAAGTTAAGATGTCTAAAAACCCTGGTGTACCGACAAAAAAATTGAAATCCCGTTCTGCTTCTGTAACCGGTTCCAGAAATGGCGTCCTCGACTTGGTGGCAATATTCCTCAATTTTCGTCATGACAGGATTAGGGATAACAGGTGACTATTGACAATTAATATTCCACAGGCTATCGTTGATCGTTTTTTGCTATCATTGGTTTTTAATATTTGAAACAATGTATTTTGATACACTGACATGTGCCATGTGTCAGCAATGACAAATGTCAAATTATTATTGGCTGGGGATTGGTTATAATAATTTGACATTTGTCATTGTTGACACATGGCACATGTCAATGTATCAAAATATAGTGTTTAAAATAATAATAATAATACTTTATTAACCATTTTTGGTACGGTGGTAAGTCATTTAAAACATAAATATGTGTAAAGCTAAAACACAATTACCTGAATAAATAAATCCATCGATATCACATAATACAAGTATGTGCATACGGTAAGTCATATATAACACAATAATAAAAATATACAACGATTATGATATGTAAAATTAAAAATACAAGTTACCACAAAAACAGAATAGACAACCTAACACAAGAAACATATTAAAATAACTTTTTGTTTTGTTCAGAATATTCTTTTTCTGTCAAATCAAAACCATATTTATCACAAAGTAAAAAAACAGCAGTATAACACCGGAAACAAATTTAAAGCTGAACAAATTACAATGGATCGTCCAAATATTCTTAATGAGAATAATAACATTTTTCAATGAGCAGGCATTTTATTTTGTTGAGAAATATTCTGTCACATTCATAATTCTTAATAATCAAATTCCAACCAAATTCAAACCAAAATTCATTACCAACCTGTCAGAGCAAAAAAACGATCACCGATAGCCTGTGGAATATTGTCAATAGAGGACTTCGGATAAGGATTCAGTCATGCCACCACACAACTTTCGCCACCACACGTTTTTCGATAATTTTTCTTCTTGTCGAGGTTCGGGGCAGCCTCAGGAACCTCGTACTATCATTGAAATTGTCCATCAAAGTGGAAATATTGAGATTTTCCATAAAATACAAAACACTAGGGACTTCAGTTTTTTTAGGGGTTTTTGTATAACAATGGCGCTAATTTCCAAACATATGATTTGTCTGAATTCAATGAAAATCGCTTATTTCACATTTTATAGTTAATGAATAATGAATCGATCTAAAAATAATTCTGAGCTTGGAAAATTTCACGGATAAACAAACTTTTATTACCTTTTTGACAAAATCTCTCAGCATTTCATTTAATATCAATAAGTGACAATAACATAACCTAACTTCGAGAGGTGTTTGTGGTGGTTAAAGTTGGTTCGTTAATAGTTATGAATAATTGAAGTGTTGTAAAGGGAAATAATCTCAAGTACCCTTTTCCAAAGAATTCCATATTGAATTCTAAAATTGGTATATAGCGATGTATGTATATTACACCTGAAACTTATGATGGAAAAAAATACTTCGTTACTTTAATCGATGATCACACTCATTTTTCAATGGTGTACCTACTCCAAAGTAAAGAGGAAGATTACAAGTATTTCAAACAGTATCAAGCAATGGCCACTGCCCATTTTGGAGCTAGAATTTCAAAATTGAGAAGTGATAACGGCGAAGAGTGCAAATCTTTAGAATTCCATAATTTTTGCAAGCCAAAAGGTATGGAGGCGATACAAACTGTTCACTTACGCCGCAGCAAAACAGAGATAGTGAACACATGAACAGAACTCAAAAGCAAGATTCATGATTCATTATATGCTAGTATGTCTAAGTTCATGTGGGGAGAAGCTGTTCTTGAAGCAATCTAAATATCAATGTATATCACAAATTGAAGTCCTTACAGAGTACAATTTCTTCGTCATCAATCGAAGCTGAAAATATTTCCCTTAGTACTGCTGTTTGGGAAGGAATATGAATTCAAAATATTTTAACCGATTTGAACATAAGGTTTCCGAATCCAACCACTTTAATTGAAGACAATCAAGGATCTACATAGCGATCTCAAAATGACCTCAAGATCACAAGCAAATGAAACATATCGATACAAGGTATCATTTCACCGAAGATATTATTACCAAGGCCCTAGAAAAGTAAAAAATCGAATAATTCAAGATATATTCTATTGAAGGGGGTATTGAAATGAATAATTAATGTTGTTATGTATAACAAAAAATAGTTGTCATAAGAGAATCTTTGTATTGTCAAAAGTAATTCTATTAGAGAAAAAAGTTGCTTCTATTCTCAACCCATTCACCAAATAGTATTTCTGGTTATCAGAATTTCAAAAGTGCTTTCCGTGTCTGTTCGTGTTGATATACATATTATTGTAAATATATTCCTGTGTTTTATGGACATACAAACAAAATATTCATGAACAACACCTAGAGAACATTTCTGCAAAATTTTTTTTGGGACCAAAAAAGAACCCTACACTATACTATCAATCTTTGTCTCTTTCGATAAGGATGATCTAGCAGTCTAATCTTTTTCTGTAAAATCTGTTCTCACGAATCACCATGGTTTGCGGAAACACTTTTAAATCAGAGCTTGTGCGAGCAAGGAAGATCCAGCAGCTACAGCTTGCGTACAAGTGGATTCCAAAACAATTAGCTCAGTGGCAGGCGGTGGAGATCGAACCCGGGTGGCCTGAGTGAAAGGCAAACGATTTAGCACCACGACCACTTCTACTCTAGTTTTAAATTTAGCACAATTTTTTAACAAAAACCCCTAAAAAATCGAAGTCCCTAGTGTTTTGTATTTTATAGAAAATCTCAATATTTACACTGTTATGGACAATTTTAATCATAGTACGAGGTTTCTGAGGCTATCCCGAACCTCGACATGAAGAAAAATTATCGAAAAACGTGTCAGTAGTTTTAAAGCCAAGAGTTGTGTGGTGGCATGACTGAATCCTTATCCGAAGTCCTCTATTTGGAGGCGATGTGCACGCTTCGAGCACTCCACCTGTGCCTCACTGACGTCAGAAACGTTTTTATCAGAGATTCACGGGCTTGACTTCATTTTTGCAGGCTTGGCTTGAAATTAAGCCAAGCTCAACAAAATTAAAGCGAAGCCCAACTATTCTGTCATCAAACCAAGCCAAGCTTTTGAAGAAAAAAAGCTTGACATTTCAAACTTTTTTTTACCAAACTCAAGCCTCATCATACCAAGCTTCAAGCTTTTTGTCAGCCCACTCAAAATTTCAACCTACACTGAAAATTATAATTGTAATTTTTATTTTATACTATTGAACAACAGAAATGGATGATGGGAGTTTTGAAGAATTATTAGATATATATTTTCAATCGTTTCAGAATTAAGTAGCATGAATAGGAGTATGATCTAGAATGAGTTTTATAGAATCCTAGCCAAAAATGTTTTCATTTCCTAAAAATGAGAAACAATACTGAAATATAAAAGTTGTATCCTTGAAAGTTGGGAGGGCAGGGAAATATTTCTCAGGTAAAAATATCGAACAATATGTGAAAATAACATGAGTAAGATAAAATGAAACAATTTCTCAAACAACGAAGAAAAATACATAAGCTGATGAAGATGTTCATTAATTCATTAATTAATTATTGTTTGAGGTTAAACTATTCAGGCAAATCAAAGACCTTCATCATTCAATCTATTTCGTATTTTTGGTCACAGTTAATGATGCTCTGGAATAGTTATTAGTTTTACTAGACAGCAAAGTAGTTAGCTGAACTATCAGCCGCGGCATTCAATCTACTTTGCTGCCGAGTTGAACATATTTTTTTTTTCTGATTGTTTATAATGATATATGTAGGATATTGTATTTGCCAATTATTACAATTCCCACAATCTTTTTATCATTCCTGTAGGATAAATAAAAACTTGAAAGATATCGCAATTGTTGGAATGGTTGGTTGCTATGGAAATAAATATGTCCATAATAATTATAATTTGAAAAACGTCGAGTGTTTTATTTGAATTTGCTGCCTAGGCTGGAAAGTCCTTAATTTGCTGCCTAGGCAGGAAAAGTAATACTTTGCCGATTGATATGTGTCTGCAGAATAAATATTTGCTGCCAATCGGCAGCCGAGATTGGAAGTATAGATAGTAAGACTCTAGCCCTTTTTGAACATTTTGGGATATCATTTTGATGGCCTTGCCACCAATCTAGAATTTCTTACCATCCTTCAGCCCTTGGCATTTTCAAATATTCATCTATTTAGTATAGCCATACTTTTCTTATCTGGTATTTTTTTTAATAAACTCAACTTATCTAAATGAAATTAAATTGTATCAAACATTTTGTATGTGTTCAATTTCGATAACCTCGAATTCGTATCAGTATTGGAAGTATTAGAACAGTATTTTACTTGTTCATACATCTCTTCAAATTTTGACACTGCCGGTCTTTGTGAGTTCCTTCCTCAATAGTGGTTGAGAAAGTTTCCACTTTGTTTCTATGATCTAAAATTAGGACCACACAATAGATCCAGTTGGTTCAATTATAATGTTTCCAAATGCTATCTCATGATGCTTGTACAGACAATAAAAATATCAATATTATTCCTGTAATTTTTATGATCCAAGAAAGATGCCCATTACTTCAACTTGTCTACCAATAAATTGATTTCAATAATCACTGGGAATCAATCATTTCCATGGCGTGACGAGCCCCTGAATTCAAAATGTGTGCAAAACAAACGAAATGTATGTATTTTGAATGAAAATGATCATTCAACCTCTCTAGCTTCACAACAAAAGTGAAGTTGCTGTTGGTACTGTGTGTTGTAACACTTTGAATTTCATTGTATATATGATAGAATTTCAGAGCGTCATTAAATATTTGAGCAATCGAATTTCCGGTATGATTTTCCTTTGCAAGAACAAAATCTAATAAAATTGCAATTAATTTCTAGTTTTCTTCGATAAAATGGGCTGCAATAACATAAAACCCATTTGTTGTATCCATGAAGTAGCAACACGTGAATGGCGTTTCGAGTATGTGGGCGGAGCAAGAAAAGCTTGCCTAGGCTTGAAAAAGCTTGAAAAGGCTTGAAAAGGCTTGAAAATAGCTTAAAACCAAGCCAAGCTTACATTCGTAAAATTCAAGCCAAGCCAAGCTTTTTGTTTTTAAAAGCTTGAATTTCAAGCCCAAGCCAAGCTTTTATATTTCAAGCCAAGCTACTTGGCTTGGTGAAACCCTGGTTTTTATGGACCTTGAAATAGTATTCTTCAAATACGGCCTTCTGAGGTGCCGTAACTAGACGTTCATCACATCTCTCTATGGCTGGCATGGGTATGAAGCGCTTTCGGATTCGCTTCGACATGCACCACAGAGAGTGTTGTCTTCTCTCACTTTGATTTTCTCAGTGGTTCTCAGTGAATGTTACGAATCGGAGCTTCTTTTTCCCCCTCAATTTCTCTGCGTTCTAACTGGCTTTTGAAAAGAATTGATCTATTCATGTGCGTTCTGAACTCAGTCAGTATTCTTATAGTCAAACAGCAACCTGGTTATTTTAGCCCGGCTCCTTCTTTTCAATTCAAACATAACTGGGCCCTGATCCGAGGTCATCTCGTGCACGACCTTGAGAACGCACAATTGCCTAATAGTCTCATTCACCACCACATCAATCGTGTTGGAGGTAAATCCGTTCCAGGGGTTGTTGGATAGCTGTTCCAAGTGCACCACTATCATTGTCTGGCTATAAGCCTTTGCTGTTCAGACTCACGAACATTCTCTACTTTTATCTTGTGTACAACTTTTGAACAATGAGTCTGCTTGTCGCTGTGTGGTTACAGTCCGTGAGTTACGCTTTATTACACAAGGGAAGGGCTTGCTGTGTGTAAGTCATCCTGTTACTCAACGAGAATATTATATAGTCAGTGATATAACTTAATATACTAGTTGGAAATAATTAATATCTTTGAGTAATCTTCATATGCATATATTACTCCTGAAAAAAAAAGTTAATAAAAATTAGTTAGTTATGAGTAATTCTCGACCAATCGTCTTTTTGCGTGAATATCTTTTTGATAATGACACGAAATATTATGATAACAATCTGATCTTTTGACTAGGAACGATGAAAACCTATTGGCTTCAACAAAAGGAAAGTAGAGCTCCGATCCCCAGAATCACAAAACCAGAACTAATTAGAACCGAAAAGGAGAAAAAAATGGAATTGAAAGACCCCTTTCCAGAAGCAGGACGGCCGGTTATTTACTCACCAATTACTTTCAAAGATGTGGCGCGAAGAAGCATTGCGAGTTCGCCAATCAAAACAAACGGCAGAGGTAAGAGAACTCGGAATGAAATCGTAAACAATATAAATTTGTGGAATGAGAAAATGAGTGAATTTGTACTCGATGGATTAGTTTATTTATCACCGATTGTTTTTTTTTGTCATTTTGAGGTCGTGCCAAATTGCATTAATTCTTGCTGTAGATGAAAGACAAATGTGGTGGATAAGCCGGGTGTAAAACCCTCGTCATTCGTAGCTCGCACAAGTCTCCTGATGACTTCTTAGGTCTGGTTCCACCAAATATCTCATGGATTCTTCAATCTGGGCTTGCTTGCCAATCGAAATTAACATTGTTTTCTATTTTTTCACGCAGCAAAATACGACGAAGAAGATCCAGAATAACGAAATCGGGATTTCATAATCAAACAATTAGATAAATTTGTTTCACTTGTCAATTTTCTTATGTGTTTCTTTGAAAACCAACGTGAATTTTTCACATGATGATTTTTCTGGTACTTAGGCTGACGTTCATAATGAGACTCGACGTTTCGCCAACACGAGTGATTGGCATTCTCAAGAGAGATTTTTGTAGTTGACAACTAGTCAATTCAATGTCGATTGCTTGACATTTGGCATTCGTTGTCGCAATAAGTCGTTAAAATAAAATAAAATAGATTTATTTGACCAAGTTACAAATATGTTTTTGGCAAGTCAGTAATCTGTACTGTAGATTAAAAAAGGTTTAAAACGACATCAAAAGAGTTAATGAAAAGTGGCATAATTTTTTTTAGGGGGTCAAGAGGCTATGCTGTTGAGACAGAAGGTGGCACTCAAATACTCGTCAATTGAATACAAATAGTGGCTAAGAATGTGTCGTTTCAGTTTGAGACAATTCCAAGTCATAGTCTTAAACTCGTCCGGCAAAAAGTTATAAGGTCTGACATCCAGTGAATTCATCTTGGTTTTATTGAGTCTGAAGCGGGGATGCCTCAAATCTGTAGCATCGCGAGTTTGGTAATTGTGAAAATCAGTATTGGCTGAAAAAGAACTTTTATTTTTGTGTACCTCTAACACTGTTGTAAAAATAAATAATGAGGGAACAGGCATAATAGATAAATCTCTGAAGATATTTTGACAGTGATCCCTGTAACCAGCATTGGCGATAATTCTAACTGCTTTCTTCTGCATCTTGAAAACCCTAACAGCGTGACAAGAATTCCCCCATAAGAGAATGCTATAATTTATATGAGCATGAATAAATGAAAAATAAAAGGTTCGAACTGTGTTGAAACAAAGGTGGTTTTTCATGTTGCGTAGCAAATAAAGCGAACTTGACAGTCTATTACATAGTTGATCAATATGGGCTGACCAAGTCAGTTTGTTATCTATGATAAGTCCAAGAAGTTTTACACTGTTGCCATTACCTGCATTTTTCGTGGAGAGAATAAGTTCTTGTGTTTTGTCATTGTTCAATTTAAGATTGTTGGCACTGAACCAGCTTTGTGCAATTTCGAGAGAACATGTCATATGCAACAAAAGACTTTCTGCGTCGGAGGCAGTATTGAGCAAAGTTGTGTCGTCAGCATATGCCACACATTTGTTCGGTAACATAGAATGAAATAAATCGTTTATATAAATGATGAATAGGGAAGGGCCCAGGACAGATCCCTGGGGTACCCCATATGAAATATTTTGAAACTCAGAACAAGTTTCATTTATATATACTGCTTGCTTCCTGTTGCATAAGTAGGACTGGAATAGATCGAGTGGTATGCCCCTAACACCATAGTGGTTCAGTTTGTCAATGAGGACACTGTGAGAGACACAGTCGAATGCTTTCGACAAATCGCATAAAGTAATACCAACTTCCATGCCATTTTCATAACCCTCGACTATATCGGTAACAATCTTGAAAACGGCTTAGGTTGTGCTACATTTGCTTCTGAAGCCAATCTGACAACTATTGATAAATTTATTCGTTTCAAAGTATTTCATTAATCTCTGCTTCAATAAAATTTAAAAACCTTAAGAAAAAATCGGAATAATAGATATTGGTCTATGGTTTGCCACCTGTGAAATGTCTCCTTTTTTGAAAATTGGTAAAACTTTCAAGATATCTGGAAATTCTCCCTCTGCAATGGAAGCATTGTAGAGAGTAACCAACGGATCTATTATCAAGTCTAGGGTTTGTTTAAAAGTTAAGACAAATTTCGAGCATTTATCAATAGCCGAGGGATGTTCAGTAAGAAAATTTTTTCATAGAGTTGTCACTTATAATTATACCGATCGACTCATTTTGGATATTTCCATATCTACTCAAAGGGACTGACATTTTGAAAATGTAATTGAGTAAACGTAAAACTATATCATAACCATGGTGACTCGATTGTTCAATAGTGATAATTTACCGGGGCACTTAATTATCACTTATAATCTCCCTGCTAGAACATGAATTATTTCCGGAAATTTTTTGAAAATTGCGCGAGGTGTCAGCCGAAGGAAATTTTCTTAAAAAATACGCCACTGAGGAAAATTTCCGGAATATTAATCCATGCTCGCGGGAGATTCGGTAAGAAAATTTTATACCAAAACTTTTTTAAAATAGAAATTAAATTGGTGACATAGTTAGGTGACATATTATTATCCATGTAACGGACATCATAGTAGGCCGTTGTTAAGGTTTTGTCTCACAACAGCGAATTGCGAATTATTTTTTTGCGGATTTGATATCAAATATTTTAATTTCTCTATGCTCTAGTGAAATGTTGTTTAAATAATTAAATAACAGATAATAACACGTACCTATAATTAAGTTATAAATAAATATCTATCAAAAATATTTTACGCCACTGTGTTCACGACAGCTGTCAAACCAGAGGGAAATTTCCACTTATTAATTTCCCTCTACGCAAGGAAATTTCCGAAGAAATTAGGTTATTGTCATAGCAACATGTCAAAATGCAGGCATCTCATTGGCTAAAATTAACTGGTATAAAATATTCAGTTAAATGTTTGTCTGATTGGCTATTTCTGGTCACTTGGTCACTCATACGTAGATATGATAGGTTCAAACTACATGGAAAAAATTTTCACGGAAATTCGTCCGTAGAAACACAAACAAATAACGAAAACGAGTTGCTGACGAGTTGCTGACTCCCTCGTTTTGCCGAGATGATTGAACACGTATTTACTTGATTCCTTGTTTCGAAAAGACTTGCTCCTGTCTCAGGACAGTAATGACACCGATTTCGTCACTGTTCCATATTTCACCGGACTGGTAGCTTCTGGTTTTCTTGCACTCGCTTATTATGTATCTTGATAAATTGGTTCGCATCCATAACTATTCCTTCTCGTTTGTTAATTGCTTCCTGACGTTTCGCTAGCCCGATTGATTAGATTGTTCAGAGGTTTGTCCATCTCACATGTAGCTTGAGAACTGACTCTGAGTTCATCTGATGTTATACGGAATCGGAAAGAATTTATCTTGGGTATTATGATTTAATGCGAGCGTTAAGAATAGTGTGCTAAATAATGAGAAAACATTACAATTTCTCCTCGAATAGATCGAAGAAGGGGTATCAACTAGACAGAGTCGTTGGGGTGTGCGGAGGGAAGAACAGCATTGCGTCTCTCTCGATTATGTGGTATTATAATATATTTGCGTTAGTTGGTACTCTTATAGATTTCTGTCTATCCCCAAGATATATTTATTCCGATACTATATATGGCCGGTGGAGCTGGGGGTGTGGCTATGGGGTCTGCTGATACTCTATTGGCTGGCGGTTAATCGATAGTTTTCCAGATTCAATTCAGTTTCGGGGTTTCCTCCTTCATATTCTATTGAACTTACGCTTGTAGTAATGCTCTTTCAGCCATTCAAGGCAAGGTATCGATATGGCAGATGACAAAGGATCCCTTCTATCCTTGGCTAATATCAGGCTTTATTGAATCTTCTTTTTTGGTTCTAACTGTTTGGATTATGAGTCACCCAGGAGATATACAGTAAATATGTACGTGTAACCGTTTATGCCTGTGGGTACACTCGGTACTTATAGGATGATGGAAAAATTATCATCATTCGGTAATTTTCTCACACTGATTGCATTACTGACAATGTGATCTTGTGAGCTTAATGAAAACAAATCTTGTTTGAGCAGCCCTGAGGAAGCGTTCTGATTTCGTTTGTGCTCGCGTTATCCAGGTGAATTTGCCCTTCTTTCGTCTATTTACACGATCTATTTCCAATAGTGAAGCCCGTGTCATACATACACACACATTCATTTTTAATTCAATAAAAAATCAAATTGGGATTATCATCAGCTGTTGCGGGCGCGCAGGGCCATACTTCAAGGAATATCAGTGACACTTTCTAGTTAGAAGCAATTTTTTTGTATTTTGCCGATTTTTTCAAGTTTTCATCGCAACAACTGTTTTTTTCAAAATTTCGCGCCAAAATCTTGTTCATCCACAATTTGGCAACTTTGGTGCCGTCTCGGCGAATCAGACTCGGTTCATCCGTTCAGTGTCGATATCGAGACCGAGTTAATCGGCCGCACTGGTTACTGCCTTTTTCATGGTCGCAGACTTTGCAGAAAAGGAGATAACTGATATCTTTACATGCCTCATCCAGAACCATTCTGTTATGCAGACACCTCAAACTCAAAAGTCCACGGCCTCCCCGTTGTCTGGAGGAGAAGCTCCTACGAATATGCATCATTTTGCCTGTATTCACGTGAGCTGACGCAGCTCCTTTTGAATCCATTTCATAACTCCAAAGGAGTAGAGTAGAATCAAAACGGCAAGCATAGTTGCAGCAACTTTGTTCTTTCCCGACAGTTCTAATGACCAGATCTGTCGGAGTTTGTGATTATACTTGCCGCGGAGACTGTATTCAATAGTTATCGATCACCGAGATCTCCTTGCAGCCAGCGACCTCCTTCTTCGACCCTCTTTGCTCATATATGCGTTCATACATCGGATCCACTGCGGAGAGTATTAGCATGTATAAGATGCGGGTAAACATCTTATGTTATCGGTATGTAGTTTTTGGGATCAGATAAATCTCCAATTTTGGGGATTAGCACGGTTCGTCTATCGACAAATCAATCCGGAATCTACTGCACCCCATCTAGCCATGCTAGATATTAGTGGGTACATGGGAATTTTTTGCACCAATAGATATTCAACCCGTCAGGGCCTGGCAGCAAAGTTCTTCGAGCCTTTGAGGGCCCGACGAACTTCTTCCGGAGTTATTGGGTTGCGCAGTTCATTGAGCTCTGGCTGAATGTGTCGCTCATGCCTCCCAATAGGAGGGGCAGTATTCCAACTTTCATCTTGGTACAGAGTCTGAGTGGCGTCATACACGACAGAGTTGATGGTATGATACGAACCTCCTCTACAGCCAGACCGACACGTTAATCGGCTGAGGAGGGGCTCTAAAATAGCCTCGAACCCTAAGATGAGATACATAATACATTAGATTTTGGGCGGAAAAGACAGCATGCTCTGGGTATAGTTCACACCACAGAGTATGTATCCTCTACGGACAGGCTGGCCGCTCTCATAGTAATGCAGAAGACCGTAACTTAGTTCATCCGTCCACTCAAAGCGTAATTTTTCATTGCGGTCGTCATTAGGTGGTAATCAATCGTTTTGGGCCCCACCACCTTGCTTATGACCCCTATACTGAGGGGGTCTGTTGTGGGGACCGCTTCCTCGTGCATTGGAAACCGAGTAGTAGGGTATGCCGGGAGGTTAACCTAGTATACCCACCACCGACAAAAGAGGGAATGAGCATTCCCTCCATGGTGCGCCATGGCTGCCGGTCGGTTTTGCACCTGTTGCTCATGAAAGTGGTGTCGCAACTCAACAAGGCCGTGGATGATAGTTGGCCCCCCAGATTATCATTATTATTATTATGAAAAGGTCGTGGTGTAGCACGGAAGTCCCAAATCTAATCTATTGGATTATTTTCAATGGCTACTCTAAAAGAACTGAATTGATTCGAACAATGTTCTAAAATATGTGCGGGAGATTATCACGATTATTCCACTTATGCTAAAATTGCGTGTTTTGATTGGTTGAAATGTTTGTTTTGATAATTGAAAACATCATGTTTTGGATTGTGTAGTTCGGCTCTTGATTGGCTACTGGATATGTACAGTTCGATTATTGTATCGTTACCCATGCGTCATCAATTTATGATCGAAGAAATCACACACGCTCTGTCGAACATCTCTTTCTAACAACCGCTATGAGCGAATCAAAATTCGTTCACATTTGTCTTCTAAGCTAAGAATTATGGTATTGTGATGATGACGCACGGGTAAAGATAAAATAGTCGAACTGTACCTATATGATGTGTTTTCGATTTTGTAGTTCGATTCCTGATTGACTACTGGATATGTATATAGATCTACAGCTGTCAGTCAGTTGACAAGATCCGGGATCGAAGAACAACAAATAATAGAGATTTCTAATGGATCTGGACACCCTAATAAAAAGAGACGAAAGTTCTTAATTTTTCCGTCCTTGTTGCCAGGGAATGTACTCTGTGATTGGTTACTATAAGGTCAGGGAGTATAAATGACATTTTCAACTGTAGCTGTCATGTCATTCAAACTCCTTGCCATTATGGTAACCAATCACAGAGCGCGCCCCTGGCAACAAGGATGGAAAAATTAAGAACTTTGGTCTCTTTTTATTTGGGTGTCCAAATCCATTAGAAATCTCTATTGAAATCACTGACCATAGTAGTCAAATGGTTTACATTTTATTCATGAAATAGTCCTAATAAATACAACTCGTGTTATCGGCGATTATCGTAAATTCCTTCTCGTTATCAAAACAAATTATGTTGTTTTAGGAAACAAGCAACATAATTTGTTTCTCAAAATCGAAGGAATTTCTATTTCGATAATCACCGAAACACTTGTTGTATTACCTACGATAATGAAACGAATAAAATCGACAAAGTCGAAGTACCCTTTCTCTCCACACATTTCCACCAAGTGGAAAAGGCAAACATTATGTCATGGTATGTCATGGTATTAGCGAGTGAAGTAGTTGTTTTCTGGAAGATGTTTGCCTCATTTTTCCACTTGGATACGTATGGAGAGAAAGGTTACATCGTCTTTGTCGCTTTCATTCGTTTCATTAAGAAAGAACTCAATACAATAAAAAATATTCAATAATAATGACAGTACTTTTTTTCATTTTATTGAGGTAACATCGAAACCAAAAGCGAGCCGTTTCGGCTCAACGTCATTCTCGATAAAAATTAAAAAGTACTTTCAAAATTTATATGGGTTACCTCACTTCCTGAAACACTCGGAAATTTTCAACTGAATTTGTCTTCTTGTAGAAATGAGATCAAACTCCGCAGGTGCAGTTTGCACAATGGCCGATCCAGCTAGCTTTTTTGGTTCTATCGTGATGGAACAAGATGAAAATGAAAAGTTGCCTCATTTCGAACTTCCCTGTTCGTTCAAATACAGAAGTACAACTGTTCCACCCAGATCAAGTCATTCAGACTGCCGCAAAAGCGAGGTAAGAATATTTGTTATGAAAACCTAGACAAAGTAATTCCTTACATTAATGCACAGTGGCGGATCATAGGCGAGGCGCACGAGGCGCGCGACTCTTATTTTTCCAGGCAGGGGTCGCCAAACAAACAGGGCAAAACAAAGTCAGAAATAAAAATAAAACCTTCGCGCCTTCTCACTGAACTTAAATGAAAACTGGGACAACTTACTAGCCAACGACCTATCCTGACTGCCCTGCTGCGTTGGCATTAGTGTTTATTGAACATGGATTGCAATATGTATCGATATATCGATAGTTTTTGGCTATCGGAAACTATCGATAGTCTTTAGCGATAGAATAAAACTGAAGTTGATGCAATTGGAAAATGTTTTCGTTCCCAAATTTGTCACATAAATGTCAAACTATTTCGAATGAATAGAGTAAAACTTGAAAAGACAAGAAAATAATAAAAGCACACCAAAATTATTCAGCTAATACGTCGTATAAAACGTGACAGGTCATAACTCATACGTCATCAGTCATATGTCATTTGTTTATTTGAATATTTTTCGCCAATTTTTGACTTGTTTCTATTTGAAATTGTTAGTTTTGTAATAAATTTGACCATGACTTCTATCAAAATTATGGATAAAGTGTACACTTCGTTTGTAATGTACAGGCTATATGCAAAGTTCAATATAAAAGAAGTATAAACACATCAAACTTATTGAACCGCATTAAACGAAAATATCGAGTTCTCTGAACAAACTCAACGAGTATAGGTGAAGTAGAAAATAACAATGCAAATGATGCAAGTCCTTCTGCAATTTCTACACCAGAAAAAAGAACTAGAATTTTTAGTTAATACCACATGGAATATTGATTATCAACTCGTTCTTACATTGCCTCATATTTGACAGCACTATCGATAAGTCGATTATTGATAGAAACATATCGGAAACTATTGATAGTCAAAACATTTTTTTTTCTTCTTCTTGATATATTCGTAGGTTAACGATCTCACTACTCAGTACTTCAGTAGTTTTCATTCACTTTGTTCAAGATGTTACTAAGCAACTACCTTCAGAACATGACATTTTATCCCTGAATATACAGACTGTTTCACTTGAAATGGTAACACCTCAGTAACTTTTTCATTCTTCAGTTGATAAAAAAATTTAAAAAATCCGATATGTTAGTCTTTTCAAGATGGGTAAGCTACATTTCAGCCATTGCAAAAAACTAGCCTAATACTGTGATTAAAAATGTTGGCATAAAAAAAAACGGAAGAGGGATTTTTTTTCAAAATTTCTATTGGAAAAACTTGTTCGGAATTACCTCAAAACCCCTAATTCCAAATTTGGTTGAAAATAAAAAATAAAATAAATCACCCCAAAAAAGTTCTATTTTTTATTTCATTCTCAAAAGTCGCAATCCGGAAAAGTAATCATTATTAACCGAACAACAAAAGATAAGTCTCTTTTTACATAATAAAAAATCATCAGCTGGAAAGTTTATAAAAAAAAATTTCAAAGCCCTTTCAGTTATTTTTATCGAAAAAGAAAGTCATGAAAAAACTGAACTTCGAAGATGTGATAAATGACATTGCAAAAAAAAGTCCAGAAAGATTCATATTTAGACTAGACTTTTGTGTGATACATATTTTTCATTAATTTTTCATCATCATGAAATGTTTCGTTTTGTTTTCCCTTTTTTGTTATCGTTGACAGCAGCAGCAGCAGCAAATTTTATTTAATGAATTCGTATAAAACCGAAATTCGAGAAAAACTGTATTCGTTTTTTAAATATATGGTCTGCTGTGAAGGCACATTTCAGAAGGAAAGGGGCGCTGAAGTCAATTACGCTTCAGTCTGCCGAAGATCATGATCCGCCACTGTTTATGCATTCTTGAAAAATGCAGTATTTCGCGTCTAATTGAACTCGAAACTCATCAGTTGATAATACGACAAAAATGTAAAATTCCATGAATTAAAACACTCAAATTATTATTGATACAATTGCTACAATTTTTCATCGTAATAACTGTCGTAGACAATAATTTGTATTATTCATTTATGTATACAGCGTACAAAAAAAGTCCTACTCTAAAACTTGTACCATGAATATTTTTTCCTATCACATAACTGAAATTACATTTAAGTACGCTAAACTATGGATTATTCACAATCTATATTTATAACAAATTTCTAAAAATAGCAACTACGTTCGTCAAATACATAACTATGGTTACTGTTCGATTTTCAGCCCGCCTGACAGAGTAGGTTTTGATTTGTCAATTTGAACTGTCATGATAACGTAAGAGAGAAATCAACTCGAAAAACTACAATATTGTTGTGATAATATGAGTTCGTAGAAAGAAAACGATATGTATCGCGTTCAGAAAATTCCCTAGAAATTCGTTTATTAAACACTCACTCCGCTATACTACGCGCGTACTCAAAAAACTCGTTACTAAAAAGACGTTTACAACAATTGTTAGTTACATAATCCTAAAGCCGGACCGGTGTCAGAAGTTGGATCAACAAGCTTTTGCGTAGATTAACAACCTGACGAAAAAGGACAGTAAGATTCTCCCAAGAATAGATGGACACGTTAGCCGGTTCTACGATTTTCTCGGCCCTTGATCTGAAGACACTTAAATCTGGTTCACGAAGCCCGAGAAAGGAGAGCCTTCACTGTGGGTTCAGGACTGTGGCAGTTCACGGTTATGCCATTCAGGCTCTGTAATGTTCCAGTTACATTTGAAAAATTGATGGAGACGGTTCATGAAATACGTGTCTGGTTTACCTCGACAACATAATTGTGATTGGCAGATAGTTCAACGACCATTTGAAAAAGGGGGAAGTATTCGAGTGACCAAGAAACTCTGGATTGAAACTGAGCCCCAAGAAATGGCATCTGTTCCATAAGGAAGTACGAAATCTCGGCCATGTTATCTCTGGGGAAGGAGTACAGTAGATGAACAGAAGATCAAAGCTGTAAAAGAATGGCCATTTCCAAAAGAAAGGTGGTCGGTGGCTCAGTGGCTAAGGTAACTAGCAGTGGAGGCAGGTCCAGATCCGTCTGGACAGGGAAATCATCCCGTATTTAGAGGAGAACAAGATCGTTGTGAACCCGACCAAGTCCGAGGCCATCAACTTCTCGAAGAAGTTCAAGTTCTCGAAAGTTCTCCAGAAGTTGAAGATTAAGGGCGTGGAGGTCAAGACAAATGTGAGATACCTGGGGGTGCAGCTGGACAAGCGCACAACGTGGCATAAACACATTAACCTGGCTATCCAGAGGGCTGCGGCTGCGGTAAAACGCACGTACCCTCTGATAGCTAGGGGATCGCACATGTCGTTAGAGGCTAAAATGGCTATATATAAGCAAATTATAAGACCTGCCATGTTGTACGCTTGCCCAGCGTTCTGCAACCTGCCCAAGACCCCATTTATGAGGCTGGACAGGATGCAGAACAAGGTACTTCGTATCGTCACTAAGAGCGACAGATACATTCGGCTGGATGCGCTGCGTGCCCTTGCTGGCGTCGACTCCATCCCGACATATGTCAGAAACCTGTCGGATAAATTCTACAGGTTTCATCTCCCCAACAGTTCGCTCACCAGGAGCCTTACTCGACTCAGAATAAATGATAATCAGCCCCGCAAACACGGCGGGCTGATTTATCAATCGTTGGCCATCTTTCAAGAAAGATGGGAAGAACCGGTTCCTTAGGGAACCAAGCCGCCTCTATGTAGTGCGCGAAGTACCTCGACCCGGTTTTTTGCCTTAGCCTTTTCCGGGGTTTACATCGGAACAATCAGCTCTGAACAAAATTAGACGACAATGCAGTATCTACATTGAATGCTACCGAACGACGACATGCATAAGCTTTGCAGGAGGCATGTATTATGCGAGCTACCACCACTATTTGATTAAATGTTCGACCTTCCGTCACCATCAGCGGAGGCGGATACCAGCGCCCCTCTTGTCGGGACCCTGTGTACCCCTTGGCACAGGCGCTCCCTTGCTTCGCAGCCAGCAATGTCTGCGTCCTCCCACCCTCTTCCCTCCTGAGCCCTTTTGGGCGAAGCGTTGGCTGAGTCGCTGGAGTTTTGAACATATAATTTCTAGTGTAGAAATGACGATTACTGTGCAAAATATATTTTATTTATTTATTTATTTATTTTACTAGCAGTGGAACTTCTGGCTCGCATCAGAAAGACAATCGAGGCTTCGGTACGGAATTTTTTTTCTCAATTACACGGGTCTCTTTAAGTTATCACATGCCTTATTTTGAATCAAGTGGACTGGGTTATGCATTACTTGACCAAGCACCATTACCAAATTTCGAGATACTGGTGTCATCTGACTATCAACAGTCTAACTTACTGATGAAAAAATTTAACCAAACGTGATCACTTAAATTAAGGAGTTATAAGGCATTGAGCTGAGCGCCAGGTCCCAATACGAAATTACTGATTTGTAATAGACTGGTAAAATTTTTTCACTCTACTGAAAGAAAGCCTTTTGACCTTTGGTCGAGTCATGCATAACGCGGTCCAAGTGTGATGTGCGTTGCCTGGATGCCAATCCCGACGTCTGGTGCAAGCTTGAAGTGCGCACCGACCACCCAGGGTGGTGCTGTAGGTTTTACGGGTTTTTCTACAGCTGAAAAGTGAACACACCACCGAAAACATCAGTAAGACGCCCCGGATCGCCACGGCAAATAATAATAATAGCCGTCCTCTACCCGCACACGCTATGCCTTTGGGTACAATCTATGAGTGTTTATAAGGGAGTATTATTATTATTTTATCCATGAGGAATGTACCAGTCAGGCCCTGTCCCCGGAGCTCCGATACTACCGGAGGGCGTGCTGGTGTATAATTAACCCCAGCAAACACTCCCCACGTCCGTGGGGTGAGTGATTACTGGGACCGAGAAACATGTGCCCTGAGTAAACGGAGTGAACCAAGAATAACAGTCTTCTGCATTCTTCCGGCGAGGTTTTCTGCCGCATCACGGCATGCCGGTATGATTTTTAGATTCGAGAGCAGTGTTTCCATCATTCCTCCAAGGACCCCTATTGTTTTAATTTTTTTTTTTAGGAATTTCCAAGACAGGCCCTGTCTCCGAAGCCCCGATAATTCCGGAGGGCGCGCTGGATCATTTATCCCAATAACCACTCCCACGCCGTGGGGTAAGTGACTATTGGGTCCGACAATCATGTGCCCTGAGCAGGCGGAGTGAACCAAGAATTACGGCCTTCTGTATTCGTCCGGCTAAGATTTCTGTCATATCAAGGCAAGCCGATATGATTTTTAAGTTTGAGAGCAGTGTGTCCATCATTCCATCAAGGACCCCTATTATCAGAACCTCCATTTTGGCAGAATGGTTTGGATAAAGCCTACGGAGTTCAAAGAGTAGATCTCGATATTTAGTCCATTTTTCCTCCTCTTTTCGGACGATGTTCGTTTCGCCAGGAGCTGAAAACTCAATGACGAAAATCGTCCTACTTTGATGGTCGAGGAGGACTTCATCAGGCTTATTGGCTTGTATTTGCCTGAGGGTGGGGAATGAGTAGTTCCAATATATTCGGCACTTCTCATTCTCCACAACGGACTCAATATCCCCCGGAGCATAAGGCAACACCGGTGTCTCGTCTACACCGTACGAGTGTCGTAGATGGTAGTACAACACTCGTAGGGCCGCGTTATGCCTATAGATATAGGCTGAGACCGCATAAGCTGGACAAGCTGATAGCAAATGCATTATGGTCTCAGCTGCCCCATGACACTCTCTGCATCTAGTGTCAGGGACCTCTATACCCATCACGCGACTGCGGTAGACGAGGGTGTTGAAGACACCATCCTGGCAGGCCATTATGAATCCCTCGGTTTCCGACTTCAGCTCACTTGACCTGAGAAAAGCGAAGGTCAGGTTTCTGGATAAGCCAAGGTCTTCAATGTTCTTGAACAAGACCCCATGCATTGGCTCATCCCTATGTAGCTGAAGGAGCCTGTCACACTCCGCAGCTTTCACGTGGGCTTTTTGCTGAACGGGTTCCAATACGTGCTGACATCACTGAACCACTGACCAGACTTACAGAAGATCAAACACAGTTCCAGTGGTTCGAGGAAAATGTCAAGATTCGTTTATAGCACTGAAAACGGCCTTGATCAACGAACCTGTTCTGAGCTATCCCCTTTCGAACGGAAACTTCATTTTGTATACGGACGAAAGCAACGTGGGACTCAGAGCTGTCCTATCTCAGATCCTAGAAGGACAAGATGTCATTGGTTACTTCAGCAAGACCCTCAGTAAACCGGAGCGGAATTATTATGTCACCAGGCGGAAGCTGTTAGCAGTTGTTGAAGGAGAAGAGCACTTCTACACACGTGTATGGCAGAAGATTTCTGTTGAGATCTGACCATGCTGCTCTGAAATTGCTTCTTCAGAACAAAAACTCCGAAGGTCAGGTGGCACGTTGAATTGAGAGTCTCCAATAAGTCGACTTCGAGATTGAACATTGAGCGGGGACCAGCCATAAGAATTCAGATGGCCTATCACGAAGACCATGCCCATTATATGACTGCTCACATTGCCGAAAAGCAGAGGAGAAAGAGTCAACACTTTGACATCAACTGGAATAACAACAACATCGAGTAGGACCGAGAGAGATCCAGATCTTGGTTTAGTTATCGGCTGGATGAAGAACAACCGAAGACCAACATGGCAGGAAATTGCAAATTTTCTGTCAGCCGTTAAATCCTACTGAGCTCAGTGGAACTCTCTCAACATGGACAATGAGGTCCTGAAGCGTATGGTGGACTCCAAAGATGGCGGGGAAGAAAGGCATCAAACAGTAGTACCCAGGAGCAGAAGAAAGGAAATGCTCCGAGAGATTCATGATGGGGTCACTGGAGGATATCTGGGAGTGACGAAGACCCTCCGGAAACTAAGGCAACAGTTTTACTTGGCCAACTGCCAAACTGAAGTCAAGGATGGGTGCAGAAATTGTGCTATACGTGCTGCCAGCAATAGGGCTCGACCACGACCTAAGGCACCGATGCATTAGTACAATGTAGGCAGCCCATTTGAAAAAATAACTGGCCCGTTCCCGGCCACGAAAGAAGTACATTCTTGTGGCAATGGAGTACTTCAGCAAGTGGACCGAGGCCTATGCCCTGCCTAACCAAGAAGCCATCACCGTCACCGACGTCTTAGTAAGAGAGTGGAAATGTCGATTCGGTATTCTGTTGGAGCTTCATTCGGACCAAGACAGAAATATTGGGTCCAACCTGTTCCAAAAACTGTGTCAGATGCTGAACATTCGGAAGACGAGAACCACGGCTCCGCTTCCACAGTCCAATGGACTGGTGGAGAGGATGAACAAGACGATAAACCGCCACCTCTCCAAGGTAGTCTCTGACCTCCAGGAAGATTGGGAACAGTAACTCCATTCATTCATGATGGCCTACCGTTCCGCAGTACATGAGTCCACCGGCCAAACTCCTACTAGTATTATAATGGGCCGAGAGCTGCGACTTCCCAGTGACCTGAAGTGACCATCAATTGAATGAAGGGGGCCTACGACATCAAAGCCAATTCTGGAGGATCTCAGGTTGGGGACCTGGTTTGGCTGTAAAACCTCAAACGGCGTTGTGGACTATCACCAAAGTTGCGGAACTCATAGGAAGATTTTTATAAGATCATGAAGAGTATACACGACCTCGTCTACAGAATCTATAAGCCAGCACGAGGAAAACCCAGGGTTTGTCACTTCAATGGGTTATCCCCATACACCGAAAACCACAACCATGTCTACACCCCCAGACTATCGGAGGATGGAATGACGTTCCAAAGATTCATGTCCATGTACTCAAGCCGTCAGGTGCCTGCCGATTACGAATTAGCTCACTGTATGGCAGAAAATCTCCAAACATATAGAGGCATCGCCATGGTATTTTACAAGAACTTCGGTAAAGTACATGAACTATGGGAACAAATCCCAGAAGTTGGAGCGGTGCTACAGTTGAAGAAGGGCCAGAGAAATATCTACTAGGAACCTGTTTACCAAGAAGCATTCTCGAGATAAACCATCATATATAAGATCTCTGGAAGAGCCCAACCAGATTAAGAAACACGATGCTGGACCAGAATATTGTGGACCTGGCAATCTCAAAATTGTCCTGTGGGATCGATGGGCTGGACTGTAGAGTTATAACAAGCATGTTGGAGACCATGTTCAGATCCAGCGGCGTCAAAACTTTGGAGTGCTGTAACTTCCTCCTCCTCGAGTCAACATGAAGACTGTGGAGTGTTACTTCCATCGAACTTCAAGGTGCAGATATGGGAAATCTGGCAGGTATCCACCCACTCCAAGGACGACATTTCGGGATGAAACGTCTTTAAGAAGAGGGAATATTACAATCTCAAAGCCGGAACTGACCGCGTCTGTTTGGGTATTCACGCTCAGCCTGCTCGGATGATAGATAGCATCACTGTTCGTTAAAGGTACCCCATGACTCATCGTTCTATTCGCATCGAGAATGTACGAGTGCTATCTGAACGAGTCACCGTATAGTCTCGATAGTTCGTGAGTGGTACTTGCCGGTATATAAGATGCTCAACATCAGATGGCAGGCAGTTGCAGTTGCGGAAATATAGTTCGAGAGTTCGCAAATAGACAGAGTAGCGACAGTGATTGCTAGATATGTTTCAAATAAATTAAGTTATTGTCTACAGTGTGAATAAACCAGTTAAGTGTATTTTTACTGCATTACATCCGCATTTACTCTCAACGAAAAAATTGATTATTGAAGACATATATTCAGAAACACAGTGAACCTTATACCTTTAAATCAAACTAGCAACGGAAGGAAGTTGGATATACAATTATACAAAGATATTTCAACATATTCCCTCCACTGTTTTGTTTTATATACCTTGTTAAAGAGATACTCCCTCTCCATCTGCATGGATATTTGGTTTCATCGACAGAAAGGCAATCCACATTGTACTTGCTCCAAACGAAGACTGATACATGCCGAATGCTGTCTGAAAACGTCACAACCATAACCCCAGAAAATCAAAATTATTGCAATTCCAGAATAAATTCAAGAAATGAAATCATCACAAATGCATGATGAAATACACAATATGTGAAGAATTTTTTTTTTTATACCTGCTATGGTAATAGAGTTGATTGATATACTTAGTTCAGTACCTTTACAATATAAAAAACCATTGTTTCAGAAAAAGTCTGTAAAATGCTCTGTCTTTCAATAAAAACTTTTTATTCGTATAAACTACTTAGCAGACTGAGATTTTTTATGGTAATGCCTGATTTTCAATTTTCAGATGAGCTTAACTTCGCAAGGATGCCCTTTTCCCCTTCCCACCGCACCTGGTATCTTAGTGAGTGACATGACTTCACAAAAAGAAACAAACCAGTCGAAATTAGCAGTTACCCAAGTTATCCCACAGAAATTCGAGTTTGGAAAGTCTATGTACGAATATTTCAAAAAATTAGAGAAAACCAACGACGGCAGTAATCACATTGAAATGACTACATCGAAAAGTGACGGAAATCTCTGCAACAAGAAATCAAATCACGTTACGGGAAGTAGCCGCCCGCTTGTGATAAATAGGCAGAGTCCCCAGCAACAACAACAATGTTGCTCAGGATTCAATACTTCACATAGGAATAGATTTCAGAGCAACGCATGTTCAATAAATTAGTTTTGTCATTAACAAATTCTGACGGAGCAGCTCAATCCATATCATATTTTTAGCCAATCATTGCTGGTTGAAATAAATTCAATAGTCTCTTCGTCGCACAGTAACGTCAATTATGTTTTCGACTTCGTATGAACCATGGTCTCTCTAAAGAAATTGTTATAGATTTGATTATGGAATAGTTGAAGATAATTCAAAATCCCATCCAAAGCTAATAACGAAACTTTTCGAGATAATGAAAAAACACTGATTTTCAATTTTATTGGTTACATTATATCGATCATCATCTATTTCGAAATAAGCTAGTACCCACAGCTAGGACAAACCACTCATCAAAGCGGATCAAGTTATCACTCTGGGAACTCGATGGAGACGTGAACCAAAATTTGAATAAATGAAAAATAGAGCGAATAAATGTTAACAATAATTGAATCATTGGTGGAAATATTATTCTAGAAAAATAGACTTATAGTCGGATCCTCATTGAGAAGTCAGTACTGCAAGATAGGATAACGCTATTGCCGGAGTTCGTACATCAGAAAGAGGCATTAATGACATTTAAATAGCAGGTCCGTACGCAGGTACGCTAGACGGTAGTAATGTTACTGATTGTGAACATATTTTGAACAGTTTGAACTAATAGTAGCGTTTTCATTGAACAATTGGAGGAAGTTACAATATGCGCGTAAATCATATAAATTAAACAGGGTATTCTTAAATTTGCACCACAACGAAAAGGTGCATTATTTTCGGGAAGGATAAACACTAATACCTATGTCATTGTACATTGAGGCTTGAAGAGCGGACTTTATTGCTGATAACACCTGCTACATCATCTACAGATTCTCATATTGCCTGTATGAGGAAAGTGAACTGAAAAGAACGCTCACTTAAAGTATATTCAACAAAAGTCAAAATGGTTTTGAAAAATGTTATATTTGATCAGGTCTGGGGAATTACAGATACTTTTAGAGTAATTTCAATTGCAAAGCACTTTTTCAAAAAAAGAACTAATTATAATTACAAATAACTTTTTCAAAAAAGGATCTAATTACAGTTACAAAGTACATGTCTTACGAAAAGGAAATACTAATTACTTTTTTTAATTACTTTCCGGATTAAACAATAAATTATAATAAAATTGAGGAACTTAAACATTTAAAAAAATTTAATAATGAAAAGTGTTCAACTGAATGCTGAATCCCAGTACAAATAAATCGAAAAATTGATTTCAATAGGTATTTTCAAGAAATCAATTGAAAATTTGAGTACCTGTGTAAGCACAAAATCAATAAAAACTAAAAATTAGAATATTTTATGAAAAAGCGGAATAGGTAACTGATACTAATAAAACAAACATTTAAGACTTTATTCACTCGGAGCAAAAAAGTTGCATCAAAAGTTTGAGAACTTTTTCATTATAAGCTATTAATTTAATTAATGGGGCACCAAGTCATGCCTGTTGTATTCTTTTACAAATAAACTGATTAAGATATAGTAGGAAGTCATATATAAGTACGACATGAATGAGTAATTATTTGATATTCAGTATTTTACCCTAAAAAACTGCTTTATGCATCACCTCATATATTATCTTATATATCTTGAAAATATAGAAATCTAATTACTTACTATTATTATCTTGAGTTAAACAATTTCTTCCCTGAAGCACTTTCACGATTCAACGTTTTCTTCAAATGCAAGGTGCGAGATCTAATCTCATGACGGAACTATACGCAAGTTCATGCAGAAAATGTCTTAGTTTAAAAAACCACGGGACCACACTGACCATCAAGTGTATCTTGTAAAGAAACATGCATATAAAAGTAATTGTAATTAGAAAAAGTAATTGTACTTATAAAAATGTTATTGCAATTGGAAAAAGTAATTGTAATTGAAAAAGTTATTGTATTTATGAGAACTAACTGTTTAAGATTATATGAATAATATAATTACAATTTACAATTACCGCACAGATTTGGCTGCAATTACATTTCCAAATTACAATAACAAAAAAAGTACTTAAATACATAATATTAAAATTTACACGAAAAAAATAAATGAAATTGTTAATTCCTTTCTAACTAGGAATTACCCAGCTCTGTATTCAATATTAGTTACGAAAATGAGTTGCAATTGGTTATTCCAATATTCGTATGATCAGAGATAATGTTTCATGCTCCAAAGAAGCTGCATTCAAAAATTATGAAAAAAGTTTTGTTTTATTTCCTTTTATTTGAATAACTCTTATAACACAACAGAATTTAAATTTTCAATGCAGAAATGAATTTTATATGGAAAACTGAATCATATATGCACCACGAGTATGATTTAATGATAACGCGCCTTTAATTAATTAATTATGAAGCCATAGGCAGTAAGAGCTTAAAAGGGTTTCCCATGTCTGTTCTATACTTCCTCTGTAGCTTTATTTTGGACTGTCGGCATAACAAATATTTGGACGACCGATTAGTCTATAGAAACTATACGCCTCTCACTATTTTATTTTCTCCAATTATTTCAAAGAATATTTCCTGCAAATAAAAACTTGCAGATTCGAAATAAGCTATTTATCATAACTTCCGTAAAACCAGAATGGTGAAATCAAGTTATTGGAAACTTTTAAATTCTAAACAGGAAATTTTGTCACATTTTGAATGTTTCTTCAATAGTGCTCTAAAATCGAAATAGTGTCTACTACTAATTTACACAAATTGTAGATTAATTTCAACTTAGAATGCTACTTAATTTTCAGTACATTTCCACAAATCAACTTGTTGAACCAAAAACTTTAGGGACACACTTTATTGCTCGGCCGGACCTGTAAACGACGTAGGCAACATTGACGTGAAATGTCCCATTTGAAATGCATTGACGTATGTCACGTTAACTGACTTCTCAATGTGGATCAGTCAATAGATGATGCTGTCCTTTTGATTCTTTCAAGTTTCAAATAACGTTATCTCTGCCCCAATAATATAGGATAAAATGTGTTTTGATGTTCAAATTTGATAGTTCTACTTCATACCTGTGCAATTTTTAGTATTATAAATATAGCTATTGAGTATATCGCTGGTTCATACAAATCAACTTCAGAGAAACGAAAACTGAAAACAAACTATGATCTAGCGAAACTAAATGTATCATATTTGACTTCGTAGAAATGAGAAATCATGAAATGTTTGATTTCATAAAAACGAAATAAAGGATTCAAGAACTAGAAACTACCCACTACAGCGTCAATTTCACCCAACGTGCGTTTCGCCAACAAAGTTGGCATCCTCAGGAACTCAAAAGCTTACTGAACTACTAACGATGTTCTAGATTCCTTAGGTTTCGGAAGTCCATCATCTTAATGGGGTGACTGTTTGACTTCTTTCAGTTTTTCACGTTTCAATTGCTATATAAGACCTCGTAGCATCTAGGATGGGCCGCAGTGGTCATGCTGGTAGAGCGCTAGTCTATCATTCAGAGGGATGTGAGTTCGATTCCCAGCATGGTCACTGGTCTCGTGCTAGGAATCACATGTTAAAAGGTAAGACCTCGTTAATCCTCAGCTCGCACAAGTTTCGACTTCTGAGAGCTGCAGGGTTGCCAGCGCTTCAGAGGGCCAAAAATAGTAGAATAGTGACTTATCTTTCACAGAAATAGTGACATAATATTGACTTTTTTGTCTAAATAGTGACATTTTCCCAACCAATTGAGGAACTTTCATGAAAGCTGGTCATGTTTTCCTTCATCAAAGCTTATTTGCAGTATTTTAATGAGAAATGTTTGGGATATGAGAAGTTAATGAAGGACAAGACAAATACTACAATAAAAGGATAAGAATATTTATCAAGATTAAAGTAATCTTTACTTTGAACATTGTAATTAAAAATTCACTGAAATTTTTACCCAGCATTCAAAGTTAAGTTTTGGTAAGAAAAACTTTTTTTTTGGGCCAACGTTTCGATCTATATTTAATTCATCATCAGGGTTCCGTAACAACGGATTTTTTTTTGAAAATTTGTTTTACTTGCCACCATGTACTAAACTAAAGAATGAAAGTTTGGATATTCAGGAAGACTGACGAAAATTTTGTTTTAATCTACATAAAATGCTTGGAATAATTTTAAAAACGGATATTTTAAGAATCTTTGAATAATTAAAACATTAACACATACACGAATACTGAGAGCCAAGTACAAATGTTTTTTTTTTCTGAAAGTTATATAACAAGAGCCCAAAAAGAAGGGGAAATAAAAACATCGAAGACATGAATATATGATTAACTTCAAACTAAAAAATATTGTGATTGAACCTTCAATATTCCTTCTGGTATTGACACTGTTATGTTTGAATAGGGGAATAATGTCACTGAGAAGTCCTTTAGATAAAAAGGGTTGCGTATCAAAAACGATGGGTGTCATAAAGTTAAAACTGTGACCTTTTTCTGTGATGTGTTCTACCAGAGCGGTAGAGTTGTTGACATATAGTTTTTTGCATCTCTTTCGTGATCCGCTATCCATTTTCACAGGTAACATTTAGTATGTCCTATATAGCATTCTCACATTCAGTTTGGTTGACCACATTTGATGTAATCTAGGGGAGTTTTTTGGTGTGAAGAGAAATGTCTTCCAATGGTATTTTTATTTTCAAACGCTATTTTTGAATGTCCATCTTCAATAACTGCTGCAAGTCTTTCTGTAACATTTTTTACATGTATTTTGTTATAAGTCGATTTTGTTGTTCTATTCGTTTTTTCAGGGTTCTGTTTTTCGCTCAGTATTTTTTTGACTAATGATGTTTGGTAATTGTTTTGTACAAGGTATTTCTTTATCATTTCTAAATTTTCAATGATGCAAGGTATTCTAACGAGCACCTCTATTCTAACCACTTCTGAGCTCTAAATTAGTGACAATAGTGACCAAATTTCGAAAATAGTGAGAAAAGTGACACGATTTTAAAATAGTGACCAATAGTGACACGATTTTAAAATAGTGACTCACTGGCAACCCTGGAGGGCTGTCGTTCGTATGGGTATGATAGCTGGTTAACGGAAAAAACAATTTTGATAATAATCTAAACTTGTCAGTATTCAACTGAAGACGATTGCGGATACAAGCAATTGAGAAGTTGTTAAAAAATTAAAGAAGTCAACCATCTTTCAACCCATTGATATGATGGACGTCCAAAACCTAAGTAATCAAATTGCTACATCATCTGCAGCCTCCAAACAATCTATTTATACTACCTATCTGAGTAGCTATATAATCGCACTCATCATCATTCTACTGCCTACATTATATCTGTATAAAGTCAATTATTAACTTCAATTTCTAATTTACCTGCTCAAATCTATTTTTGTTTTGGATCCAATGACAACATTCTTGAAAATAGATGACTAATGACTTCTTTACTGCACTATGATCTTGAACAAGGTATTGGTTCCTTATCGACATTCATACTTTTTTACATTTTATAATTGTCAGACTCTTGAATGAATCAAGAAGTCCATATTGTCATGAATCTGTCCAATTAAATTCAAACATGACCCATAGCATGTTGGGCCACACTCGATTTCTCTGGTCTTTGAATCGTATTTTCATGGCCATTCTAGTTTAACCCACATATATCTTTCCGCAATCCTTGCAGCTGATTCCATAATTTCTCGACTTTTTTGGGTAGTTTCTCTTTCTTGAATTTTATTCACACCAAAAATGTACCAAATAAAGAAGTTTATGCCATTTACAAAACCCATTAAAAGAAATCCATATTTTAGGAATAACTCATTGAAAAGACTATCGCTTTAGTGATATAATATTACAGTATAGAAACCGTTCATTTTCATGATCGTCCTCCAACTTGAACTGTTGATAAAAAGTTCACGTGCAAATAATCCGTCTCCCCTATCGCTGCAAATTGCAACACACTATATTAGTGAGCATAATTCATACATATTGAAAAGAAATCATCCTGTTGTTCACCGGCTTTGCGACTACCTGTTCATTATACTGAATAGATGTCACATACAATAGGCATTCATGAATAATATATACAAAACCAAATATAAGGACAACACTTAGCAGAAGGTACACCATATAAATAATGAATTCAACAAATCCAAGAATTCTGCGAACAAAATCCTATACAAAAGGAATGTTCGTCGTCAAGAATCCAACAAAATATAGCCATGCCCCCTACAACCGCAGCATCCGTCAGATTCACGGCAGCGATTTTACAAAATAAACTTATAGTCCAGTACGTGGGGGTTTTTTTGGATGCAAAAGGCGGGGTAGTAGCGATTTTTTAATATGTTGTTGGACTTGGGGCCCTAATGAAAAATCCAAGTTTTCGATCTCGAGGCGCATGCGCTCGAGCCGCCATCTTGGATTTTACAAAAATTTTGTTTCACTCAAAAACGGTGGCGTTCACGACAAAGTTGAAGGAGACAAAATTTTCTACATATTTTGTATTCACATTTTTTTTAGCACACATATGTTAGGAGTTACAGCTCCGTGAAGTTGCACTATTTCGGATTTCCGGCATATTTCCGCAAGATTGTTCGTAGTAGAAGCCACATACAACCGAACATTTAAGCCCAGCCTTTCGGCAGCTGCATGCCCCACCACACCCTTTATTGCAGTTACAAGATACCGCTTTCAATAAGGAATCGGGAGCTGGTTTTTTCGCCATTGTTATGGGTGTGAGCCCGTGAACGCCATATGCTTCCAACCACAGTCTTCAGGATTTCGATCAGTTTTTCATTAATATAATTTTTTTGGCATGCGCCATGCCACGCACAGTTACAGAAGATAGTGTTTTCAAAATGCGCATATGAGCGCGATTACCTCGTAACTCACTCGATTTTAGTGTCTTTACACCTGTTTCCTTTACAACGACAACGTCACCTTCACTTATACTTTTCTCACAAACTAAGCACAAATCAACTTAGGGATTTTCCATTATAACAGCGTAACCTTCCGCAAGCAAGACAATAAGCACAGTGACGCATAAATTCTATGCACTGAAGGTCATTTATGACCCTCTCTCATTACCTACTAAAATATGCTCTTGCTACCTGTCTATCCGTTAAGGTTTAGGGCAACCTATAAAATTAGAGTCTCTTTAACAAATATTTTAATATGATCTGCATTTGTTGATGCACTGAAGGTCATTAATGACCCTCGCTCAATATCTACTATTGTGCTCTCGCTACCTGTCTATTCGTTAAGGTTCAGGGCAACCTATTAATATAAAATTAAAGTAGTCTTTTTAAAAATTATTTCAATATGATTCGAATTTGTTTAAAATGTTTGTTTTAGTTATCAACAGCCAAATAACAAAATATAATACTTTTTTTTCAAATAGTGCAATTTCACGGAGCTGTAACTCCTAACATATGTGTGCTACGAAAAAAATGTGGACACAAAAAATGTAGAAAATTTTGTTTTCTTCAACTTTATATCGAACATCTTTTGTTAGTAAAAGCCACCGTTTTTGAGTTATTATCAAAAATTTTTGTACCTAAAATCCAAGATGGCGGCTCGAGCGCATGCGCCTCGAGGTCGAAAACTTGGATTTTTCATGAGGGCCCCAAGCTTAAAAATATACTAAAAAATCGCTACTACCCCACCTTTTGCATTCAAACACCCCTTTTCGGTAACCACGTACTGGACTATTAGCGCCAGCACAAACCTCGCCCACAGTCGCACGTAATTATAAAATCGGAAAATATACGCGGCTCCAGCAATCCGTTACTAAATATACTTGACATACGACGGCAGCGAGTAGCTGAAAATTGTTAGTTTTTGTGAATAATAGTTACGCTACAAAAGCTCACTGACTTCGGTACCTGCATCATTTAGCTTTCAATTTTGCAAAACGCCGAACCCCACCAACACAAATCTAGTACAGGTATGGTTATTAAGTCTAAGTTAGGTTAGTCAGGTCAGGTCAATGTATGCATTCTAAACTTAGTTTGCATGCAGCTGCCTTCATGCTTATTGATTCCAATATTCTGTTGTCGCTGGTGTCAAGTATATTTAGTAACGGCGTGCTGGGACCGTGTATATTTTCGGATTTTATGATAACGAGTGATTTTGGGCAGGGTTTGTGCTGACGTTAAGTATAATTTGTAAAATCGCTTCCCGGCAAACCTCCTCGAAGAACAAATTAGCAAGTGCTCTTCACGAACAGCTTGGAAACCAATTCAAACAAGAGTCACCTTCGTACATGTTTAATGATTATTTCCGTTCATTAGTACAGAATAGATCACAACATGCATAGTCTGGTTCACAAGTTCCATTTCGTCAAAAAATCTAGGCTAGACCATCCAAAATTATGATATTGGGCTCATTCGATTCCAAATGACATCTTCAAAAAATGGAAAGAAGAAAATTTGCGCCCGACAAAAATTATAAACAATAACGTAAGAGACAATAGATTAGTTTGGTTTCTTGCGAAAACTATTTGAAATAACCAAAATTTGAAAAAAGATCCGTTCAAAGCTCAATTCGTTCCTCAATGACCTGAGAATTAAAAATTTCCCAGCGTTTTTATCGTATTTTCAATAGTTTATAATATATTTGAACTGAAAAGTAAAAAAAAAACTTCATTTCGACGGAATTATATAATACATAATAATACAAAATTAATGAACGATTGAATTAGAGGTTTGGTTGAAAGCTCAATCTGTTCATTGATCAATGGAGAATAAAAAAGACTTGAAGTTTTCTTGTCGTATCTTCGATAGTTTATAAGTTATTTCAATAACAATGAAGAAAAACAGAAAGAAAGTGACAAGAGTAAAATATGTTTAATAATTATAGAAAATAGAAAAAAAATCTTATAAAAAAAGACGTACAGTTGTTTCCTTAATATTTTTTAGTATTAAAAAAAATATAGCCCAAAAATTGTCCGTTCAATAAACAAATAAAGTATTGATTTTTTTTTCCTAATATGAAAGAACGTGATAAATACCTAATGATTAAAAAACAATGGTTCAGTAAAAAAAAATTGTTAATTAACAAGTGCGTTTTTTGTCAATAAAAATTTTATTCAAGTAACAATTTTTTTCTTAAAAACCATTATTTTCATAAAGAATTAGATACCCAAAAATTGTTATTCAAAGTCTTATTAAGTTTAAAACAATATTTTGAATATTGAAATTGAAAAATTTTAAAAAATTATTGTTATATTATCTTTCTGTAATAAGAAAACAAAATTATTACAATGAATGAAAAGAATAGTTCATGATTTCTTTATTTGCATTCTCTATTTATTAATACCTTTTATTGTGAATAAAAAAGTGAATAATCTAAATTTTTATTCCAAAACACGCGTGCAAGAACACCCTACATTGTGGATTCTACTGTGGAATGAAATATCGAAATGGAAGGTATTTTGTTTGTGAATAATTTAACGAATATAAAATAAATGTGCTCTCTGTAAATTGTTTCTAATGAGTTATTGGAGGTAGATAACCTTGAATGGCCCATTCTTCCTGTGCCCAATTACAATGAATAAAATAATATTTCATCTACTTCTGGATACTATTCACTTTCTCAATGGTTTTATTAAAATTGGTGTGTGATACATATTCAGTTAAGAGAATCGTTAAAAATACTCAAGTAGATATCGATAAATGTAAAAGATTCAATTTTAGAAATAATTTAAGTCGATTTGTACATATCTTGAATTATCAAAATAAAAAAATTATTTCGATGTGCTTGTTTCATTTGCTGAAACCTAATAGTACCCAAAGGAAAGGCCTGACGCAAAATTAACCCAACCTACGTACCCCACATCTACCCACTACACCACTTTACCCATTACTCATTTCCACGGTTTTATGAAGGCGCTTGTCCCATTACTCAGTATATATGAAGATGATGTTTTGGAGTGTATTTATACCTATTTAATAAATCTCTCCAAAAATGACACAAACGTGTGTCGAAACAATTGTTAGCTTTATAGGTTAATTTTTTGTGTAAATTGGAGGTTTTCATTTTCTATCACACTTATGACTTGTCTCCCTTGTCACACTTTGCAAACCCATCCCTCCCTCTTAACGTGTGGCGTAATTTATGGATGGTCCTAGTCAAAGCACGTCACACCGCCAGCAAGATGGTTGTCATCACCTGAAGCCTCCACCACTATACGCCCCCGAAGGTTGGGTCTCGGAAGGAGAAACTACCAAGCATTGAAGATGCCCGGACGTTCCCTTTTCCCCACCCCTGCTATCGGAGCGGATTCTCATCCTGCTGATGGCGGTCATCAATTTGAAATCCAACCATGATATGGAGTGCTCATCTATTACATACCGAAGCTTCCTTTACTGTGAATGGTGCCCCCTTTGAACTGGCGATGGCCTTGTTTGCCGGGCTGATGGCCCTTATTTTTAACAGTTCCTCCACCTCTTGTCCAATGATAAGTAAGATTGGGTTGTGATCTGGCAATCCTTCGGCCAGCTGAGGCCTCAGCGCTATCGCAACGTGCTGTCTCATTTCCATCAGTCCAACATGACACTAACAACCAAATGCACCAAGTTGTAACACGCCAATTTCGAACAATTCCATTTCTGATTCAAACTGATTCATTCCTCTACACTCAAACAAAAATAAAAATTTACAGAACTTCAGTCATCAAATAACGAGTTGTTAGAGAAGGAGCTACTGCACCCAAGAAGGCACATCCTGGCAAATCTTATTATCCAAAGACAATGTAGCCAAAATTACCTCTGTCGAACACTCATGTAAAAGGTTAACAAAGAACATCGGTCAAACTTTACTTGTGCTGACAGCTATTATTGGAGACGAAACATTCAGCAGTTTCAAGTCACAATGAAAAAGACGAAACTAAAATTAGTTATTAGCTTACTGAAAAAAAGTTGAGTATTTCCGATTATTCCACTCGTGCTGGAATACGAGTTTGTTTGATTGGTTGAAATATTTCTACATGTTTTTGATTTTATAGTTCTGCTCTTGATTGGCTATTGGATACCTATATGATAGGTGGCCGGGGTGGTGCTGTAGGTTTTCCGGGTTTTCCTACAGCTGAAAATAGTGAATACCACACCAAAAATCAGTAAGTCGCCCCGGAGCGCCACAGCAAATAATAATAATACCCGTCCTCTACCCGCACAGGGTATGCCTTTGGGTACACTCAACGAGTGTTTATGAGGGAGTATTTTTTCCCAGTCGGACCCTGCCTCCGGAGCTCCAATACTACCGGAGGGCACGCTGGTGTGTCATTAACCCCAGCAAACAATCCCAACATCCGTGGGGTGGATGATAACTGGGTCCGAGAATCATGTGCCCTGAGTAAACGGAGTGAACCAAGAATAACGGCCTTCTGCATTCTTTCGGCTAGGTTTTCTGCCGCATCACGCCAAGCCGGTATAATTTTCAGATTCGAGAACAGCGTGTCCATAATTCCACCAAGTATTCCTATGATCAGAATTACCATTTTGACAGAATGGTTTGGGTAAAGCCTGCGTAGTTCAAAGAGTAATTCTCGATATTTTGTCCGTTTTTCCTCCTCTTTTCGGACGATGTTAGTTTCGCCAGGAGCCGAGAACTCTATGACGAAAGTCGTCCTACTTTGATGGTCGAGGAGGACTACATCAGGCTCATTGGCTTGTATTTGCCTGAGGATGGGGAATGAGTAGTTCCAATAGATTCGGCACTTCTCATTCCCCACAACGGACTCAATATCCCCCTGAGCATAAGACAACACCGGTGTCTCGTCTATAACGTAAGTGGTAGTACAACACTCGTAGGGCCGCGTTATGCCTGTGGATATAGGCTGAGACCGCATAAGCTGAACAAGCTGACAGCAAATGCATTATGGTCTCAGCTACCCCACGACACGCTCTGCATCTAGTGTCAGGGACCTCTATACCCATCACGCGGCTGCGGTAGACGAGGGTGTTGAAGACACCATCCTGTCAGGCCATTATGAATCCCTCGGTTTCCGACTTCAGCCCACTTGACCTGAGAAAAGCGAAGGTCAGGTTTCTGGATAACCAAGGTCTTCAACGTTCTTGAAGAAGACCCCATGCATTGGCTTATCCCTATGTAGCTGTAGTAGCCTGTCACACTCCACAGCTTTCACGTGGGCTTTTTGCTGAACGGGTTCCAACTCGGTGACAGAGTTTGGGTTCATCCGTTCAGTGTCGAATACGAAACCGAGCACGGGTTGCTGCCATGAAAAGGAATGACCCAATCCCTGCTTTTTCGTGATCGTATACTAAGCAGAGAAGGGGATCTGAACTCCTGATGACTTTACAGGTTTCATCCAGTATCATTCTGTTGTGTAGACACTCCAAACTCAAAACTCCACGGCCTTTCCGTTGTCTGGGGAAGTATAACCTTGGAACAGACGATTTAGGATGCAAGCTTCTATGAAGATGAATAATTTTGCGAGTTTTTATGTCGAGTTGTCGCAGCTCTTCTTGTGTCCATTTCATCACTCCAAAGGAGTAAAGTAGAATCGGAACAGCAAGCATATTAGTTGCAGCAACTTTGTTCTTCCCCGACAGTTCTGATGACCCGATCTGTCGGAGTTTGTGCTGATACTTGCCGCGTTGTTCCACCCCTAGGTAGGCATACGTCTTTCCGGCATCCAGATGATGTAGGATGCTTCTGTCTACGAGCTGAACGTTGAGAGAGTATTATTATTATTATTTGATTTTTCATCTCGCTTTCTTATTGGTTACCTATTCCATGAAACAAACTCACCATCCAGCAAGCTGCTAAAATGACACAACAACTAACTTTGACAAAAACCGTGACAAGTAATCACTATAATAATAGGGAACACGCATTATATTATTTTTTGGCTTTTCTTTATCATTTTAGGTCTCAACAATAACATTTAATGAAAATAATTCATTAAATCCTGAGGTCGAATAACTTCCCCCAAACACTAGCGCTCCTTATTGTGGTTGTTAACGGTATGATGAGTAATTTTGACAATTTTACACAGCTTTTGAGAGCCCTCAAACGGTGAATGTTTGAACCGTGTGAAGTAACGATACATAGAGTCGCTAGAAGTACGTTTTTAAATGGAATGAAAAAATTTGCATTTTCAATTAAGTTAAAAGAAAGGAACCGCAAAATTTCAAATTCTGAGTCTGTCACTTTTAGCTTCTCGGACAATAACGTTCATGAGCAAATAAAAATATTTCAGAACGGGGATATGTATACATGCCTGTTCCCTATTCAAATCAATTCGACAGACCTAAGAAAATGTTGCAGTTTGATAGCGCGGCAACAGGACAACACCAAAATACACGAAAGACACGCTTCGTGATTGGTCACTGTAAACTGTAATAGCGGAAAGTTTAAAATGACAAAACAGCTAGGTATATGCGAACTGAGTCAAAATGATGTTTTATTAGTTGGATAATTTTAGAACTAGTCCGGTCAAATTAGACCAAAAAATAAGAGTAGTTACCTAAATTCCCATCAAGCTGAAAATCGGTAAGATTGTTTGAAATATCGTTAAAAACAAAATTTGAAAGTTCCCCATCTTTCCCCTGTGAGGAAAAAATTTTATTCAAGGTCAAAGGTAAAAAAAATGAGTTTTTCGCAATTTTCAGTAAAACGGTAAGTTTTATCATAAAAATATTTCAAACAAATCATAAAATTATCTACAAAAAATTAATCGATACTTTTTTTTCTACGAGCCACCGTTTTTGAGATATAACGATTCAAAAAGTTGTAAATGTTGTAATCGTCATAATATGCATGAGTACGCCACGTATATATACATCTCTATAGTTGTAATATATGTTAAAATATTTTTCTATCGGTGATTGTAACTTACACTACTAATATAAAATATACATAAGTTATAACTATAAGAATATCAGGTAAAATGAAGCTCAGTCCCTTAATTTATACGCCATTGAAACCTTGAGAAAACATCTGTCCCCTGTTCAATTGTGTGCGTGGCTAGCGTACCTGCTATAATAAATGAAATACTGTTAGTCTTGAACGCCAGTTAGTAGTGAAAACACGTGTTTTTAAAAATAGTAGTTCTACTCGACAAGAAATTATTACTAACGGCATTCGCTTTCTTCTTTCTATGTACGGAGCTCCTAAAAAAACTACCTGCTTAGATAAGTATAGATATGCATGTTTCGTTAAAAACACCAAAAGTAAAAAACAAGTACAATTAGCTTGTCTTCCTCCAACCTCAGTTGCTGCTCCTCAACATCTTTTTAGGGTATATTACCAAGTTCAAGTGTGGCTTGGTTATCAGCTAGACCCTACAGACTGGGGTTGGAAGTTGGTCAACAATTTATTAGAACCAGTGCACACTTTACTTTCACCTGCGCCGGAAAAACTGCTGGACTCGATTTTTTGCAACTGCAAAAAGGGATGCAGGGTTGAAAAAAAGTCGGACTGTTGTGTTCTTGTGTTAGAGGATCCGTTTGATTCCAACGAGGCAACATGCGATACATCGCTATTAACGCAGTTTACATGCACTCAGGATAAAGATGAAGAAGAACAAGAGCAAGAAGAACAAGAACAAGACGAACAAGAACAAGAAGATCAAGAAGAAGAAGAAGAACAAGAACAAGAAGATCAAGAAGAAGATTTTGAAAGTTACGACTCGGACGATTAAATTTCACTACTTTTTTTTAACTTGAATTGCTTTTATCTTTTCAATCTCTGCTAATATCCATTATTTTTCAATAGTTTCAAATTAAACAGGATCAAAACTGACCCGTGGAATAGGCCTACTGGGAAAATCACAAAAAAAACGCGCTAAGTACACTACCTCATAGGTGGCGAGGAAACGTGTGCATATTATGACGATTACAACTTTTACAACTTTTTGAATCGTTATATCTCAAAAACGGTGGCTCGTAGAAAAAAAAGTATAAATTAATTTTTTGTAGATAATTTTATGATCTACAATTTTTGTTTGAAATATTTTTATGATAAAACTTACCGTTTTGCTGAAAATCGCGAAAAACTCATTTTTTTACCTTTGACATTGAATAAATTTTTTTCCTTACAGGGGAAAGATGGGGAACTTTCAAATTTTGTTTTTAATGATATTTTAAACAATCTTACCGATTTTCAGCTTGGTGGGAATTTAGGTAACTTCGAATGTCTAAATTGACCGGACTAAACCTGGGGTTCTATTCTTGACCATTCGCAATATCCCCGAATGCTCTATTCCTAATGTTATGTTTTGACTTGCCGAAAGCATGTCAATGACATGCAGAGAATATCAGAATGTGATAATACCAGGACACGTTAATATTTACTTTTGTTTCCCTGAATTAAAGTTGTGGGCTGTTGCATGATTGGACGAAAACAACAAAAAATGTTGTGCATTTTCATCAAATAATAAATCTTAAACAATTTATGCATCAATTCAGAATTGTATCTATATTATTATAGTAAACAAACGTACTGGCACAACTAACAATATACTTTTTACACCGTTTACCCATGATTTCTTCATACCTGAGTACGTCCGTTCGAAAAACAGAAAGTAATGAAAAAAAATAGTAGTTTTGCATGTTCATCAACACGAGAGCTTTCAGCGCATATGTGTAATTCAATCTCAAAGATGTGAGAAAGTGAAAGGAAGGTCACTGCTTCATTCATGATTTCTTTAGCAAGTCTCACTCGGCGAATAACAATTCAAAAACAGAAGTTGTCCGAGGAGCTACTATATAAGATGAAGAGCAATGTTGCGAAAAGTTTTTTGGTGTTGGCGGTAATCTGTTTTGAAGGAGCTCTGTTAGATGATAAGGTGAGTCTTCATTTCATAACTGAGTACCTTTCTGAAAATATTCAGTGATTTGATAAACACCAAAGACAATGTGACAAAAAAACTATACCAAAGAACAATTATATAATCATTTGCATTATTCATTCCACAGCACTTTGCAAAGACATGTCACTCTCGCACAAGTTCAAATCGTTTCTTTTTCCTGGGAATGTGCTCTAGGGAGTCACATCACGGTGTAGTATGTAGATACATGAGCGACAAATAAAATTAGGGTAAGGGAATCCTATAGGGTTCAATAGAGAAAGAATATTGTACGGGGCAAAGTTGTTTATGAGAAAAAATGTTTAGAGGAAAAAATATAATTGTTGATTGGCTATAATGGCATAGTGTTAGAATGCGTTCGGAGCAATTCTCTTCAGGATTAAATTTCATTTAGTAGTGACTTGAAAAAAAAAATGGTTTTTGAGATGAAAGGCACAATATGATTTTTTTTTAATTTCTTTCCAGGATCATTCGTTTCCGTTGTGTATCGATTTATTCGTAGAAAAGGACTCAATTCAGTAGAATTCTGATATCAATTTGATTAATTTTATGCAGAGCGTTAGTCAGACAATGATATAAAAGCGGTTGAAAGGACTATTCCTAATAGACCGGGGGTTGGTGACAGATTTTGAGCCACGATTTTACTCAGTATGCCTTCTGGAGGACAGTATTGTCTGTATTTCCTCATGATAATAAAGCAGGAATAAAAGAGTCGACCTGGGTTCTTCCTAAAAAAAAAAATTATTAATCATTTGTTCGAAAAATATGTGTTTCGCTACGATTTTAATCAGGCTGCTATGTGTTTTGTAATGAAATAACGAAAATAAAATACTCAGAAAACCATTGGCATACCGTTAGGGCGGGTCCGAAGGGTTGGTATGGTCACGTGAATTTGTATGAGAATAAGGAAATTTTCCGTGTTTTTAAACAGGCTGATAAGTATACAAGTTATTGTTCTGCAACTGCTTAAAAAAAAGATGGCATACTGAATGCGTATGCCTAAGTACTGTTAACTCTGCAAAAATTTTGAACAGGTATGGAATAACATTCCGTGATTTTAATCAGCACAAAATTTGTTGTAATATAAAGTTTGTCTCCTGAATTGTTGATATGTAACATGGCATACGAGTTGTGCGGGTTCGTCATACTAAAAAATTGAAATGAAGTTGCAAAATAGATTTAAAAAATTCCATGTTTTTAAGCAGTATGCCTGTCTGTTTTCATTATAGCCATGGTATATGGAGATGAAATAAGAAATGGCATACAAGTTGTGCGAGTTTTCTATATAAAAAATTGTAAAATTATGAAATGTCTTTTTAAACAGTATGCCTCTTGGTTTATGAAAAAAGTTAGTGATTCACTTCGTTAAAATAAAAATGACATACAAGTAAACCGGGTTTATCACATTAAAAAATGCAATAAAACTTTCTTACTATTTCGATTATCCGACATTGCCATGTTGGTCCCCTATCGCAGGACCGTTATATGTGGCTTCTTTTTCATTTGTATATTTTTGTACAGTATAGTTTGTCTACGACTTAGTTTTTGAATTAAATTGAACGTAATCTGTTTTTTTTTCTTAACAGCTTTTATCATAAACTCATATGCCGCTACGAGTTTGAACGTTGCGAGTGCTCTAAAGGCACTTCTTCACCACGTGCATCATACGCTATTTTTATTATGCCTCAATCGTGACTTCAGAAATAATGCTGGAACTGAATTTTCCTACGACTACATGAGAAAGTAAAGCATATCGCACTGTACAGTCTCACAGAAAGTATTTTCCGCACTCCTGCTATATCAGTTATGTTCATACATTTAACTGTAACGTGGCCTTTATTCGAGCTTTTGACCGCCTCAGTAAAATTGTTGAAATCGTGTTTCGTTTCTTAAGGCTCAATTCTACCTGATGGTGAAAACTATCTCCTCTGCTGACATATAACTATGTCCGGGTTCAAAATATTTAAGATGGAAATTTTCTGTGCCAAATTCGGAGCTCTTGAGAAAAATTAATGAAGTAATAAAGGTCCAATTTGGACTCGTACAGTTATTTGCTCAAATTATATGTACGTCTACATCTCTATTAGATTTTGAAAATGTATGGAAAGCACTTATGATGTCCTCTTGTTTTATTCCTGCTATCCCTTCGTGCCAAAGAACTGCTAATGGAAAATGTTTTTTCTGAGACCCAAGGGGGACAAAATTTTCATTATGAACACTAATTCTTCGTGTGAAAAGGACTCTTTTGAACATGTCTATTCTTGGTAACATAATGACCTTTTGCAAATTAGCAGAAACTGCTTAAATGTTTGTCTAATTGGTTTCCATTTTTGTCGCGTTCTCAACATCTTTTTAATAAGCCATTCGAGTGTATTCCACGTGTTGTATATGAATTTTTCATAGTTTACAGATTTCACACTCATTATCCAAAGACTATTTGGTGTGAGGGAAGTTGTGAAAGGAATACTCTTCGCATTTTGCCCAGTCTTCGTTTCCAAGTTTTGTAAAAGAAATATTTAACTTTATCACTTCTGTATAGCCAAAATTATTTTAAAACTGTAAAATACGCCCATTTTTCTTCGTCAAATTGTTGAAAAGGCCTATACAAGCCCCCAAATGATATATCTCAATTTTGATAAATATGTGGAATACGTGGTTTTTTCTTATGAAGTTAGAATAGGTGTTGTCCAATGATGAAAAACAATAATTACTCTATAATATAGTTATGATTTAAATGTTTCGTTTCCAATAAACTCAATTTTTATAAATACCTTTTTTATTCTTGGTTTTTATAAACCTTAGTCCTCATCAAGAGATGTGAGATTTGTTATTCCACCTACATATACCTATCATGAAACCGGAATGGAATAAAGCTTAAACACAAAAATTTTTATGTTTCTCTCACATCGGTTTCCCCTATATTTGCATCATTTTTTAATATTTTCAGAACTCTTGGACTTTACATATTGGTAGGTATGTCATATGTTATTCCACCTACATATACCATGATTATAATAAAAACAGAAAGGTGTTATGACAAAAATTGCCACGTTTCTCTTACACATCAGGTTATCTCTATTTTGAATCACTTTTTATATTTTTGACAAGCTTGGACCTTATCGATAGGTATGCCTTTTGTTATTCCAACTACATGCACCACATCATATAAACAGAAAGGCATACTGCTCAAATGGCGGAAATTTTTGTTTATATTTTGCGTATGCCTGTAATTTTTACTCTCTCAAACTATATGCCAATTTCATATACATCTTACATTACCATAAACTTAATGAAAATGGAATGGCATATTCCATACCTGTTCAAAATGTTTGCAGAGTTAACAGTACTTAGGCACACGCATTCAGTATGCCATCTTTTTTTAAACAGTTTCAGAACAAAAACGTGTATACTTATCAGTGGCAGCCTGTTTAAAAACACGGAAAATTTCCTTATTCTCATACAAATTCACGTGACCATACCAAGCCTTCGGACCCGCCCTAACGGTATGCCAATGGTTTTCTGAGTATTTTATTTTCGTTATTTCATTACAAAACACATAGCAGCCTGATTAAAATCGTAGCGAAACACATATTTTTCGAACAAATGATTAATAATTTTTTTTTTTAGGAAGAACCTAGTACGACTCTTTTATTCCTGCCTTATTATCATGAGGAAATACAGATAATACTGTCCTCCAAAAGGCATACTGAGTAAAATCGTGTCCCAAAATCTGTCACCATCCCCCGGTCTATAAGTAGGTACATTTCATCAAATATGGAAACCCTACATTTTATATTCTCATTCGATTCAACATCGAAAATGGGACTCATATTTTTAATAATAATAATGTTTATTAACCAATTCAGATGTACAGTATAAAAAAATTAACAAGCAAAAATCCCATAAAACTAGAAGTTGTGAATGGGAATACAGTCGGCAAATAAACGTTTAAAAACCACAGAAACAGCAGATGCTGTTTATACGTGGTGAAAACAATTCAATTATACAATTTTCCGGAACTAAAATTAATGAAATTAAAAATAGTTTAAAATAGTAGTAATAGCTAATGTAAAAAATATAATATAAAATAGTAGTATTCTACAATAGGTACATATAAAATATTCAAAATATAGGTACAATATTTGTGTTACACGGAAATTATACATGAAAAAATAAGTGTATATCGGGTGACCACGAGGTGAGGTACGCCCCCCAATTTTTCTATAGTTTTAAAGATACAGGTTTCAAAGTTGGTACGTCGATATATTACTCGAATACCCATATTTTTACCCCATTAACGAAAATTCACTACTTCCGGATTTACTGGAAGTGACCCCAACCTTTTTTTTTCAAATCACACCCTGTACAGCACAAAAAGCTCTTGAAGTCACCCACTTCTGGGACTGCAAACAAACCCTGAGACAACTGGCATCGCACGATCAGGTAACACTGATGTGGGTGCCAGGTTACAAGGGCATCGAAGGCAATAAGGAAACAGACTGCCTTGCCAAAGAAGGGGAAAACACACCAATCCCCAACCCAGAATCCTTCTATGAACTCTCCAAACTCCACTTAAAATAAGAGTTTCGGCGCTGGGAATTCGATGAATTGATATCTCACTAGAATAAAGTGCCAGGACAAATACAAGCGATAAGGCGTGTCAAGGAAAACAAAACAGACTTGAAATTGGCAACGGAACTACTCACTGGGCACTGCCTTCTGGGGTATCACCTCAAAAAGATCGGCAAGTCAGAGAATGATAGTTACCGCTACTGCGAGAACTTAGCGGAAACTGCAGAACATCTGATTTGTGAATGCCCAGCACTCATCAAGTGGCTCAAATTTATGAAAGAGACACTCTTATCGTCCTCCGACATCAAGAACTTTGCTTCCAGGAAGTCTCAGAATCTCGGGTCTTAAATAGATAAAGGGCTGCACGACCCCCTACAATCTGCTGAGCTTTCCGTTTACCAATTTCTGCTTTTGGAGGGAATTTCTACTTTATTTATGCCAATATGCCCACTCGTTGTGTGACAGGGTGTAGATTAGATTAGATTAGTTAGGGGCTTCTGTGCCATAATCTTCTACACCGCGACCTTTGCAGATCTATTGTGGTGCCCTAGAAATCGTTTAGAGTTCTTTGTCTAGCCCTGTCTTCATCACGAGACTCCATAGGCCAGTTTTTAGAACTCCCATATATTTGAGAGCTTCTGGTTTTTCTTCTCCCAGCATTAGAAACCTCAGCCTTGACAAGCCCTCGCAGTGGCATAGTATGTATGCTGATGTTTCCTCTTCTTCCTGGCAGAACCTGCATAGCATTTCTTCTGCCAGGCCGAGTATGCTCATATGTTTATTGAGCCTACTATGCCCTGTGAGGAGTCCAACTATTATTCTAATAGTGCTCCTTCTCTGGCTTAGTAGATATTCTGGAATGTTGGCAGCGGTTTTTCAATAAACTCTTTGGCCTGTTTCATTTCCGGTGAATCATTCCATCATTCTTGAGATTTCTGCTGAATCCATGATTTGTTGCTGGTTTTTAGTGAAGCTTTTGCTATACCGCAAAACGGTTCTGGGCCTTTCAGGGCCTGACTTGCTCCTTCTCGAGCTAGTGAATCAGCCTCTTCATTGCCTCTGTAACCTGTGTGTGCTGGTATCCAAGCTAGTATCAGTCTGTTCTGACTGGCCAGCTCTTTTAGGGCTACTATGCAGTCCCAAACTAGTTTTGAGGTAATTTGCATAGAGTTAACTGCTTTTATTGCCGCTTGGCTGTCTGAGTAAATGACAATGGTTTTTCCTGAGAACTCTTGCCTTATTAACTCCTACGCACATTGATGTATTGCAACGATTTCCGCTTGGAATATCGTCGCATATTTGCCTAAGCTCATTGAGATTCGTATCTTCGGCTTGGCTCCGTATATGCCGGCTCCTGAACATTCACCGGTTTTTGAGCCATCAGTGTAGACGGCGATTTTGGCATTGATGGGAGGTCCCTCTTTCCACGCATCCCTGTCCGTTATGCTTATCTCGGGAGTATACCATCTGATGGCATTCTCATGATAGGGTCGTTTTCCAACTCTTCATATAGCTTGTTGCAGTTTCTCCCGTGCATCTTGCTTATGGGCGTTTGACCTTAAGTAATCTGCACGTGACCGACCTGTGACAGGGTGTAAGTCGAATTACAAAGGATGGATTTCTGCAATACCTCATACAAATTGGAGCCCCTCTCAAAGGTTTGTTTTATGTGCGATTCATTTTCATAATACTGATACCATCACATACGAAACATTTCCTCTACCGGATAGGTCAAAAAAAAAGGTTGGACGTCCAAAGTTGATAATAAAATAAAAAAAAAAAAAAAACTAAAGTTCCTTCAATGTTTCCGAATTTACTAAACTATTTTTCGAAACCTCGAAAGAACCAATCTGCTGAACTTTCCAGAATTTCACATGAGTGTCTTGTCAGTACGTTCCATAACCTTTCGGAGTCTTTGTTCTGGTTTATTGCACGATTTTCTTCCACATTCTGTACTTTTCCTTGTACAGAGTTCCAATACTGGAAAATTCGAGAAACCCGTGTGGAATGAAACATCTATGAAATGGCGTGGTAGGTGGAATTCTTGAGAAACGTCTAGAATATCAAAGAAAAATCCGAAATGTACAAAATAACCGTGGAATGAACCAGAACGGAGACTCCGGAAGGCTATAGAACGTACTGATAAGAAACTCATGTGAAATTGATCAAAAACTACACGCAGGCCAGCTTGTTGAGAATCTGTATCCGGAAGCTTTGAACTCTGAGAATCCAAAGGCCCATGATTAATCTCATATGAGCTTATATGTAGAAAAATTAATAGTATTATAATTATATTAGGCTGATCTGAGCCTTACAACTCGTAAGCAGCCATGCAGAGGTGTTAATTATCTTTGGCGTGAAACAGAAACCAAGTTTATGAGAATGATTCAATATTTATTTTAAGATAAACGTTGAAGTCCTCTTCGAATCATTGTGTCCTGATAGCCACAGATTCATCGAAAATCAACTCTATCCAAGCTGGAAAGAATTATCACCATATGTTAACCTGAAATTGGTACCATTTGGAAAGAGTTCGGTAAGTATAATCCCTCCGCTGTAATATGTTTACTAATTCTTTTTTATTATAGAGTTTGGAAAATGGCGCGAAGTTCATTTGCCAACACGGTCCTCAAGAATGTAAGGGAAATAAAATTATGTCATGTGCTTACAAAATGTTGGAAAATCAGGATCAGCAAGTAGAATTTACCAACTGTTTCATGAATACTTTCCGTTTGCAAAGAGATGTCCCCCAAGAATTTGGACAGCAGGTAGGTACAGCTTTTTAACTGAGAACGGTAAACGCGTTGACATTAGAGGGTACAGGATATACCACGATGAGAGCTGGGTAGATATGTATATGGGAAAGTATTGGGAGTTTTTTTCTGAAAATTTGTAAACGGGAGTTTTCCGACGAGCTCGTTTCAGTTATCTACGACTTCCGCCGGTTATATCGGAAGTGGATCCAATTTTGTTTTTTTAAACAGAACACCCTGAATTATTCAAAAAATTGTACAAATGCAGCCCTTCACAAAAAAATAAATTTTTTGGAAACAAAGAGTGTCAGGTCAAAAATTGACAAAAAAATGCCTGAATAAGACCTGTAGCTTCCTCAATCTTTGGAAACTTTTCAAAAAAGTTAGACAAGGTATTCAGAAATTGTGTAACTCATTTTTTCAAATGGCAACGTCAATTTTGCTCAGTGTCAGTGGATTACGATAAAAAATAGGGGGGGTTGAATCAGACGGGATTTCTATCACGGTATCGCGAACGAAAGGTTTTACAGGCTCTGTTAAGGTTGCCGTTTGATCAGGCTTGACCAACTAATCCGACAGAGGAGCCACAAGTTACTCGAATGTTATCGAAATCAACTCCCACTACGTGATACGTTGGTTCTTCACTCCCCAATCCCAGTACCCAATCTGAAATAGGTATCACGCTGTTATTGTCAGGGGAAACATTTATTCTTGTTTAATTTTGTACAGTATCGGAAAAAATATATCTTGGGTATTTTGATTTAATGAGAGCGTAAAGGATAGCTTGCTGAATGTTGACAGAGCATCACAATTTCTCCTCGAATAGCTCGAAGCGATATCCAATTGTCGTCCGAACTGGCATAGTGACGGAGTCAGTTGAATAACCACATATGACTCATTTCAATCGATTTGTAATATTATTCAAAAAGTATCGTTTCCGGAATTTGGGCCCGTGGTCGGTTTATCTCCGTAGGATGTTTCGCTCACAACTGCGGTAAGCATCTTCAGCGTGGATTTTGTGTTCTCGGAGAGCGACTTAATACTGGAGTTTGTTCAACTCCATTGCCAATTGCCGAATCCATAGTATTTCCTTCGCTGCTTTGCTCGATTACTCGTACCTCGCCTCAGCGGTGGAAATAGCCATCGTTGACTGTTTTCGTGATCCCCACGTAATGGCTACCCCTGAATTCATAATGACTAATCCACTAGTTGACTTTTTCTACCACTGAAAAATATTATTTGTTCTACTTGGGGTGTTTGGGTTACCTGACCGAATGGGATGTTGTCATTGTCTAACTGCATTATTACAGTGTCATTATTACCCTTTCTTACCTGCTCGATTGTGGTGTGTTGAAGTGGTTGTTAATGGTGGTGTTATCTGATGGTTTTTTGGTGGATATCATGGGTACCCTCTCCGTAGTCGTGCAATGTAACAGCAGACTTTTCAGATGGACAACTGCCTTTTCTGGATGTCTTAGTCATCAAAAAACCAGATGGAACTTTGGGCCACAAAGTCTACAAAAAATCCACACATACAGACAGATATCCACACAAGAACTCAAACCACCACTCAAGGCAGAAACGTGCAGTTTTAAAAACTGTAAACACCAGAGCGCAACGCATCTGTGAGCCGGTTCATCTAAAATCAGATCTAAGGCATCTGAATGACGCATTCAAGCCAATGATTACACCCGTCAACAACTGGTTAGGGCCAGGCGGAAAAGTCTGCCATTGCATTGCACAACTACGGAGAGGGTACCCATAATATCCAGTTCAAGAATACGGAAGTTCTCTCGACCACAAGACAGTTCTAAGAAGCAATAGAGATACACAAACACAAAAATAATTTCAACAGAAAAGATGAATCTCTGAACAGTGGCGGACTAGCCAGGTGAGATAGTGAGAAAAAACTCACGGGGCCCACCCCCCATTTGGGGTATCGGGGCCCCTAGGAAAACAGACATGGAAACAAGAATTTAAAATTAATTAAGAAAAAAGGTCAAATGTCGAAATCGGTTATTGTCAGAAACATGACAAACGCAAATATTTACTTTCGATTTGGTAGGATTTCTTGAGGACCTCTTGCAACGTGGCAACAGTGATGCGCGAGTATGTATGGTAGGTGGGCGATGGGCTGTTTTGGATTTGGCGCGCGGCGCGCTGGATTACTGATTAGTCGTATGCGAGACACTGAGACAGCAGAGAGTAAAGCCTGCCTGTTTCCAAAAATAATTTTTTTGGCGTAGTTGCAAACGCGGCCACGTAAATACAACTCTATATATCGGGTCGCTCAAAGTTTTGTTATGTTCATTTAATTTTTTACTCTAAGACAAGTGTAGAGCTGATCTTGCACCTTAATCATTAATAGTACGAAAACCAATAATTTGTTGAAATTTCCGTATGCGACTCATGAAATAGAATGAATCTGGTAATTGACAGCCCCAATTTTTCAAAATCTCACTTGGCAAAGATAGGCCAGTCCGGCACTGTCTCTGAAGATCAACAAGACCTGGTACCCAGCACTGAAAAACACGAAAATAAAACCATCGAACACCACTGTTATACAACACACCCCAATCGAGCAGGTAAGACAGGGTTATCATATGACACGCCAAGCAGAACAAAAAATTATTCAAAACCAAGTTATTAGCCAGGCTGTGACTATTACTTGCGAGGACCCGCCTAACAGTACCTATTACACGTGGCTCTTCGAAAAGATACAATCCACGCTGAAGATGCTACCGCATTTGTGAGCAAAACAACCGTAAAAACCTATTACTCTACGGAGGTGAACCGATCACGGCCCCAAAGCCCGGAACCCATACTTCTTGATTATACTTCCGGCCGTGTATATGTATGAAAAAACATCAAGAAATAAATGAAATTTGATGTTGAGACGAAATCTGAAAGAAACTATATTGTGATCTCGGTAAAGGTAAAATATATAGGGGTGGCTATGAATTGGGGAATCGTAGCGTTATTCATAGGTCAATTATGTGAATCCAAAAGAATTTCTTTTGCCTAGGTGTAACTATTTATTTTGTTGAGATTTTTTAAAACTTGCGGCACTTTGCCGTACCAACTGTTTGTAGACTATCCAATTATGTGAATAAAACTCATATCCAATGTTTCGTGAAAATTGGACCACCCCCTCAACTTTCCATTTTCAAATACGGACATATATATTTTCATTGCATTGTTTCAAATGTACGGAGTGTTTTGTAAATATTCAACTAGGTATTATACCAGTAAAATTTCACAATTTTTTAATTCCATTAAGTATATCTATAATTGAAAAATATCGAAGAATGAGGAGTGAATCAATGACAAGCTGATATTTGTCATTGAATTAATTTTGATTCTTCCAGAAAAAAAACACTGATAATTCAGATATCTCCAATATAACCACTCGGAAGATTTAATTTTTAAAAGTTTCTACAAAAACCATTTAATTTAAATGTACGGTTGTAAATATACACTCCCCCTATTTTTCAGCGTAGACTAAACTGGCGTTGAGAAAAAATGGGATTGCCGTCTGAAAAAATAAAATACACAATTTTCGAGACAGCCTATTTCGGCGCAAATTTCTGAGCATCCGTATAATTTTTTGATAAGTTTACAAAGATTTAGGAAGCTTCAAGTCTTATTCGGGCAATTTCTGACAGTTTTTGAACTGACTCTAGTTGTCTCAATAAATTTAATTTTTTTTTGAAGGGCTGCATCTATCAAAATTAACAAAAGAAATAATTGAAAACTGGAGTCCTTCAGACATATAATGTTTCGATTGAAGTTATATTGATATATCTTAGATTCTAAAAAGACCAAAAAAAATTAAGTTGAGGTCTACTTCCGGTATAACCGGTAGACAACTGGAAGTAGTTTCCCATCTACATATCGTGGTATCATCGTAGTATGGAAAAAAATCAAATCGTAATTTTAAAATATCAAAATATTTGTTTTGTTTTAATCACACGGTTTTGCGTGACACATGCGTGACAAACATCTATTTGATATTTAGTTCAAGCGCAGGAGACTAAATATTCCCTAAACCTGACATTAAATCCCATGGTAATGATTTTTGGAACAAAGGTATAGTAATGATAGTGTTTTAAGAAAAAAAATTGTTCTGCACGCGAGCTGCTCCGGAAAGTGTCAAAAATTCCCGGAAAACACACCAAAATCGATATTTCGTTAATAACGTGAAATGAGTTAAGAATTTCGCTATAGTGTTATGGGCAAAGTTGTAGAATGCAAAAATTTTGACAAAAAATGTGTATACATATACAGGGTGTCCCACGACGATGAAGGCAGGGAATATCTGGGAACCCGAGATTAGTAGAGAATCGTAATTTTGGGGTTCCGAATTGAAGCAATTGGTGCAGCTTTTTTTGATATTACGTTACCAGAAGAGCTTTCCATTTTCAGTCACGTGACATCAAATTCAAAATTGTTATTGGAAAAACCTGTAAATTTTGGCATTTTTATGTTCCTTCTGATGAAACGATTCCAACAAACTATCACACTTGTGGTCTAACACGATTAATTTAAGAACTACAGGTACTTCAATATCCTTTGTCCCACGGCGATTTCGATTACGTTTCTTAATGAAATATGAATTATTATTATTATATCACCTTGTTAATCACCACAAGAAATATAGGACTGCTCAAATATACAAGCAGGTGACCCTGAACTTAAATAATTTGGCAGTTGCTCGTTTCAGACGTTTGTCATAATCGTCTTAAATTAATCGTTGTAGACCACAAGTGTGATGGTTGGTTGAAATTGTTTAATCGGAAGGAACATAGAAAAGCCAAAATATACATGTTGTCCCATTAATAATTTCGAATCATGTGACCGATAACGAAAAGCTCATTGGCTAATATTATATCAAAAAAAGCTGCACCAATTACTTTAATTCACAACCCCACAATTAGAATTCTCTACTGCTCTCGAGTTCCAAGATATTCTCTGTTTTAATCGTCGTGGGACTTCCTGTATTTTCAGAAAAGCCTCCTGCAAGAGATAATCAGCAATTATCGCTGATTTAGATTTGTTGCAAACTACTCGAAAGGGAATGGATTAATAAATTCGATATAGTTTATAGAAATAAAGTTGTGAAACGCTGAAATATCAATAACAAATAATGTCTGCAAATAATGTTTCGAAAATATGCTTATTAATTTTGAAGATCTCTAGCACTCAAATAGCTTTTCTTACTACAGTTTTTACAGATATTACAATTATTAGAGTCGCACATGATGAAATACTTTTCTTTTTAAACTTTTTCCATACTTATTCACTGATTTTTCACAGAACAGCACAAAAAACGAAGCTCTGTGTACAATACGCCGGCATGGGCAAACGTCAGCATGTATTCTGGCAAGCTTAACGTAGATGGTGCAATTGTTAGTGGAGGTCAGATTGGAGTAGTTGATAAGTGCATAACGGACATGAAAAGTTTATTCCTATCCTAATCGAGAAATCTGAAAGAATAAGATTTATAGCCAGTAAATAAATTTCACCAAATATAGACAAGTTAACCTACAAACTGACGTTTATGCACCGATTCCATCCACTCATTTTCGTATCAACTGTTCTTTACGGCTGGAAGTTTTTGCTTTTCCTTTTTTCAATTCATAAATGAGGCTTTTTACACTTATAGGGCCGTATTTCTCCATAACAGCAAGTAATTAAAGTGTTATTGTATATTATTACTTGTTATTACTGTCACTCATGACCTCCACTCACACTAGCGCTCTCTGGCGGGAGCGATATCGTCCATGCCTGCCAGTGAGTTGACAGCCGCGCACCTTGCCGAGCGGCCGTTTCTGTGACGACTTGGTCTCTGGTATTAAAAAGTGCCGGCTTTAATTTCAATCCTAAAATGGCCTGAGATATCCAGGACAAAAATAAATATCACCAGGAGATAGAGCACAACCTTTACTATAATTTTTCACATTTACAGAACGAAAGTTGGAAGAATAAACTTGCGCGACTCAGCAAAAGAATTTTTATAGCTTTTCACGATTTTTCGAGAAATGTACAAAATCATGAATGAAAACTTAATTACAAGAAGTTTTTTCAGTGCATATTCTGAAAGTTCAGCTATCAAATCATATATATCTCCTTTAACAAATCTTTATCTTTAATATAATTATGTCGACTGTAAGAATAAGTGCCATAAAAATTGCTCGAGGCAAAAATAAGGGAAATTGAGAAATTGGTTTCATTTTGGCCCAAGCGATGGGAGGTAAAAAACGGGATATGTGATTTTGTACGTTTTCTATGGGGCGCCGTTAGTGTCAAAAGTAGTTATTCTCATATATTTTATTTTCACTGAAATATATTTGTTGATGACCATATATTTATTAGTTCACACCAATATGTATTGAAACCGAACAAATATTTCTATTTTAGCGTTCATTCATTCATAAATATATCGTCAATGCATATTAGCAGTGAAGAGCAATATATTTATTACTTGTTTCCCATATATTTATGAAAATGAGCTTTTCCGTTGAACTATCAGGTGGCGCAAACATCAACTAACCCATTTCTTCGCAACGTGGCAACAATGTTGACAACAATAAGAAGAAGAATGATACAGTTTCCCTATCAAGATATCTAGTTTCAATACTAGATGGCACTAACGTCGTACATTCGGTGCACAGAACTATAATAACGTATAGTTCTGTGATTCGGTGGTACATTCCTACCATTTTCGTATCATAGTACCTATTTCCCTAACTTCGCAAGGCGGCAACTAGACAAGTTTGAAAGTTTAAATAATATAACATATTACAGGTTTCCAAATTCTAAAACAGAAACATCCAAAACGTTTTTACTTACCAATAATCAGTCAGTATCTAAAATCTGTTGCGCTAGTACTTTCAAATACCTACATCATTTTGGGCAGTGAGATTCAATCAATTGATGATTTTTTTAACGAATTAGTCGAGTGTTACGAAAATTTTAATATCGTGCTATCAAGCGGTGATATGTACCTCTTGATTAATTCTCGCAGAAGAATAGAATATTATTGTAGAATATTAAATATCCTAATTGGAGTTCAAGATCCATCCTACTTTGAGAGAGCTGTTGACATCTCTATATGATAAACTGTGGAATCTTCAACATAATATTGAAAGTACATTAGAAAGTTCACAGGCAATATTCATTATTTTTCTTCTAATGTGGCTCTCTAACAATATAAACAAAGACGCCAGAAAAGGCATGACATAATGGATATGGATGGATACCACATACCACATAAGACATGACATAACCAACACGATTCGTCTTCAATTCAAAAACGAAACATTCATTTCGATCAGAAAAATCTTCTTATTATTTTCAACATAGTTGCCGCTTCTCGAAGAAATGGTTCAGGTTGATGTATGCGCCATCTGGTAGTTTGACTAAAAAGCTCATTTTCATAAATATATGGGTAACAAATAATAAATATATTGCTCTTCACTGCTAATATGCATCGACGATATATTTATGAATGAATCAACGCTTAAATAGAAATATTTGTTCGGTTTCAATATATATTGGTGTCAACTAATAAATATATGGACATCAACAAATATATTTCAGTGAAAATAAAATATATGAGAACAACTACTTTTGACACTAACGGCGCCCCATAGTTTTCAGCTGGTTAATATTTACACGGCTTCAGTGATTTAGATATATCAGCGGAAAAATTATAAAAATTCATACGATTCCATCGTTTATTTATCAACAATTAGTTTGTTAATACACGAATATCAACTAGAAACCTCTTCTACGGCACTTGCTAGCTGAATATTTCGAAAGTTTGTGGAAGTTCCTTCAAAATGCCGTTTGATTTATGAAGATTCGTTAAAAACGAGAAGTTAGAGTGATTCTAGTCGAGCGTCAGGAGGAACCGTGTCATTTTTCGAGGAATTCGCGCGCAAATCTGGGACCAACGATTATAGCTTATTATCTCGTCCAGGAAGCATTTTCTGGAAATATATGTGCATACATTTTTTATACAGATTTTTGCGCTCTACAACTTTGCTCATAACACTATAGCAAAATTCTCAACTCATTTCACGTTATTAACGAAATATCGATTTGGGGTGTTTTCCGGGAATTTTCGACACTTTCCGGAGCAGCCCGCGTGCAAAACAATTTTTTTTCTTAAAGTACTATCATTACTCTACCTTTGTGCCAAAAATCATTATCATGGGATTTAATGTCAGGTTAAAAGCTCTGGGTCTTGGACTAATTAGGCTGCGTTAACGGCGATAATAGCTTAGGGGAGAGAATGAATAGGGAACACGTATGATTTTATTTATTGGCTTTTCGGATTCAATTTGGGTCTCAAAAATTATATTTAGTAAAAATAATTCGTTGAATCGTATTTTCTTCCGAAATTTCAATCTTTGAAATTTCTCTTCGATAAAAACACCTTGAGGTCGAATAACTTCCCCCAAGCACTAGCGCTCCTTGTGGTTGTTTCTGGGATATTGTTTTGACAGTTTTATACAAATATTACACAGCCTATAAGAACCGTAAAACGTTGAAAATTTGAACCGTGTGAAGTAAAGGCTGAAATACAATGGAAGTTTTATGATTTTAGTTTTAATTTTCATGATTTTGGATATTTTTTCAACGCGAAACTGTTGGTAAATGAACTATAAATGTGTAATTCATAGTAGTCGTTGATATTGTTTCAGAGGGTTGTTATGTATATGGGTATTGATATTGTTTTATGATATTGAATAAAAAAATATACTTCTGACCGTTTATCTTCCTTATAACTTGAATTCCAACTGAAACTATCATTGCCATTATTATTCTGATCACACCTCATAAACAATCTTTTTGATAAAATTCAAGCTTAATTTTTCAATTTTGATTTATTTGTAAAATTGGTATCCAAAATCCCAAAACTTAAAACTTATTATATAAAACTTCCATTGTGTCTACGGCTTAACGATACATACATCCGCCAGGGTCGCTAGGAGTAGGAACGTTTTCGAATGGCATTAAAAAAGTAGCATTTTTAATTATGAATTAGAAGAAATAAAACACAAAATTTCAAATTTTGAGTATGTCAGTTAAACTTCTCGGATGATAACGTTCATGTGCAAATAAAAATATTTGAGAACGGATGTACAAGCCTGTTCCCTATTCATTGCCTCCTATCGCCGCTCTTATCTTTGGTTCCGGAAGGTACTGGTCATATTCGGCTTCGATAATAGCCGTCTACTCCCACCTTCTACTAATATTATTATTCTACTTTGTAAGTGACGCAAAACCTTATAAATACGAGAAAATTTAAGAAACTGTTTCGAAATTTCAACTTCTAGAGTGTTTGATTTAATTTTTGAAACTTTGACGTTGAAGTCGAAACGATGAAAGCCAACTCTGTGGCACTCTTGCGCTTTCGTATTGGAGAAGCGCTGAAGTGAAATATTGGTAAATTTAAATGCCGTTCTGTCTTCTTTTCAACAGAATCAGCAACTCACATTGATTAAACGAATCGATTATAAGATGGGCTGTTAACTTGTGTTAAGTTTCATATTCTTTTATTCAAATTAATAATTTTTTAGTGTGCTCAAACAGTTGGCTTGGATATAAACAAGATTCTTGATTGTTATAACTCCCAGGAAGGAACTGTTTCTCAGTTGATCGCTGAAAAAGATACTGGCAGAATTCGCCCAAGATCTGTGCCCACGATACTGTTCGAAGGAGTAAGTATTTGGCTGTATCAGTGAGATTTTTTTTTTAATTTTGTGTTTTTCTTCTTGCAGCAACTTGTTCAAAAACTCCATGATGACAGCATTATCAACTTCAAAGGAGTGGTTTGCGAGCTGGCCAAAAAGAAGCACCCAGAAGCTTGTCAGGGTTGAAGTTTAGTATATAATAATAATTATAATGCCATAGTTCGGGTCAATTAATTTTGCTAATAGAATTACTCTATCCGATGTAACATTTCTACCCACTACTCTGTTCAAAAGACATAAGTGTTGACCAGAGAAAAAATAAATGGTTTGAAATCATTTTAGATAAAATTGTCATTATTAAAACATCGGTAAATTGTTCCACAAATTCCACGAATCTCGACAGAACAAGATGAGCAATTTCTTAATTTGTACCTTCATCACAAAATCCTAGAAAATCTCATAAAAGGTCAAGTGATTTAGAGACTGAAAAATAGTATATTATGATACAAGTGTATAAATGACTTTCAATGTATGCTTCAAAGGCAATTATACACTTGTGTCATACGCTATTTTTCAACATACCCATACCATGACTTCAAAAACATTACTAGAAATGACATCCATTGGATGTCCGGTAATGTCCAGCATCTGTCCGACTGATGTCCAATGCAAGTACTTAGGCCACAAGTTTGGATATCCATTGGATGTCAACACTGGACTCTATCAGTAGGTGAACTACACTGTTACCTGTGTAATTTCTTATATTGTATAACCACAACAGTCCATATGTGCTTTTCGAACTATTCACATATGAATTGTATTCAATTTATTTCATTCAATGATTCTTCTAGTATTTTGATTAGCAATTAATAAATCTACAAAGATCAACATACAGTTTTATACTCGACTCTATACTCGATACATATGCAATATAATTTTTTTTAATGTTCATCCTTCTCTCGAGGTCTTCTCAAATATTTTTTGACAACATATTCTGAATTTTTTCAATATAAATTCAATTTCGATTGTAGACCTCCTGAATAATTGCTGCACAGAACATAAATATATGAACAATTAGTTCAAAAATGTGATTTGCTTGTAACTCTTTTAATTGTGTATTGTGTTTTGATCACAAATATGATGAAATAATAACACTACTGAAAACTGAGTTCTTTAATTTGCATGTTGATTTGACAATGCTTCAATTGGAACTGATTTTACCTGCGCAGCAGGGTATGACCTTAGGTACTACCATATATACAGGATGTCACAAATTGAAAAATATGATAATTCACATCTCCTATCTAAACTTATTACGTCAGTTTAAGTACAATAAATGGAGTATGAGTATATGAAGTTACCGATGAGCGTCCATCAGTATATGCAGTAAAAGGCATAGGTCGTAAATCGATTCAATTTCTTCAACAGATATGAAAAATATTATCAGTATATAGCAATCCCAATACTGCCGCGACTGCAGTTGATGTGCTGACACTGTCACGTAAATTGTGCTTGAGACAAACAGTAGTACAGTTGAATACATGACTCGCCAGTATATATTCACAAAATGAAAATTGATTAAGAATAATCAAGCCTTTCGCTTATTCCCTATACAATAGGGTGTCGGCAAACGTCGAACAGATAATAATTCAACAGCCCCATACGACTGCCAAATAACTTCAGCCCAACGCCTGGCAAAGTTTTTGAATTAACTCTGCAATAAGTACTTTCCGTAATAACTACCAAATGGTAATCGAAAACAGGTTACTAGTTTCACGATGCAACCCGATCATCACTACAGCCCCGGACACAATATGCAAACGATTTCCATTTGGGTTTTGTCAACAGGCCCTACGACCACCCAAGACTCACTAATAAAGTGAACACCAGAAAAGCACTCCGACCCGTACAAAGACTTCGCATAAAGCCAAAGAAACATCACTTCATCATGAAAAATATTCAAATATTGTGGTGGAATCACTTAAGACATTCATATGAGGTAAAAATAAATAATCTTGTCTGATTACAAAAATATAGCGTTCTTTTTACACTGTTCTTAGAGGGAGTAAATGTTTTGTCCCCTAGTGATCAGTGCAGCGCGAAATGATTTTAATAAGGAAAATGATCATGATAATCTAAGTACTCGTTTGGAGTTACAAATTAGGAGTCAATTCCCAAATATACTATATATGAAAAAGACCTGCCCCGTAAGGAATTGAGTCTCTCCTCTATTTGCACTCGACCCAGTCATTTAGTCAGAGTATCAGTGCCTAGAGATTTCGATCTTTCTTCTACCTTCGTCGAAATATCAGTGCCTATAGTTCACAACCTTTTTTCTGTCTCTGATTTAGTGTGCTACCGTTTCCTCTTTTATCCATCAGTCTCCACCTCACTTCTGCCATCCAAGCGCAGATCCAGGGGTACGTCAAAACGGTCATGATCCCCCTGGGCCTAGGTCAACCGGTGATTTTTCTCTTGACTGTCGCCAGTCCATTCCTCAACACCAAATCGTACCCCAATACCCCCTAGAGGAAAACACTTGGCATGGCTTCAGCGATGTTAGCGGGCAGGTCCATTTTATGAAATTAGAGTCAATTTCGAGTAAAATCCACGCCTCGTACTACGCTCATGCATATATCGATTGGAGCTGACAGTGCATGAGTAGGTTGCTATTCTCGGAAAAGGCTCACTGCAAAAAGCTACTCATAGTTGCCTTTTACAGGCCTGTTGCTCCGTAACGCTACTGGAATAACTCCAGAGCATGACTGTTAAGGCCCCCGTATTTACGAGCGTCGTTGTTATAAGTCCTAATGCATATATAAGTTGTATGAAAACTATTTAATACACATATTATGTCAGAACTGAGTCGACGCCACTGACCTTTCGTAGGGTAACTAGCCCAATATACCGATCTCTGGTATGTACAAGATACATAATACAGGACAGCGTATAATATTGCCAGTCTTTATTCTGTATGATGCTAGTGTACGTTCCATTCCACGCAGAAGTCGAAAGACTTAGGTGGGTTTTCCCACTGTATTTCATCTTACATTCATTACGAATGAACTTGTAAACCATTTGTATTTGACATTTTTTTAAATATTTTCATTATTAATTTTTCTATCCGTTAAGAATATCCCAGTCAGGCCCTGTCTCCGGGGCCCCGACACTTTCGGAGGGCGCGCTGGATCATTTATCCCAATAACCACTCCCCACGCCGTGGGGTAAGTGACTATTGGATCCGAGAATCATGTGCCCTGAGCAGGCGGAGTGAACCAAGAATTACTGCCTTCTGCATTCGTCCGACTAAGATTTCTGCCATATTACGGCAAGCCGGTATGATTTTTAAGTTTGAGAGCAGTGTTATCAGCACCACCATTTTCACAAAATGGTTTTGGTAAAGCCTGCGGAGTCCAAAGAGTACATTTCGATATTTAGTCCGTTTTTCTTCCACTTTTCGGACGATGTTGGTTTTGCGGCAAAAATCGTCCTACTTTGATATTCGAGGATGATTATATCAGGCTTATTGGCTGAGCTTGAAGAACGAATAATTCTAATAGACCCGGCACTTATACTACCACTTACGACACTCTATGGTATAGACGAGACACCGGTGTTGCCTTTATGCTCCGAGGGATATTGAGTAATGCCGCGTTATGCGTGTGGATATAGGCTGAGATCGCATGTTAACTTGAAACGTATCGAAATTTACTATCAAAATGTTCGCGGTTGAGAACAAAGCTCAAGGAACTTGAACTTAACATAACCACCAGTGATTATGACATTCTAGTTTTTACAGAGAGTTGGCTACACGATGATATAAACAATGAAGAACATGGCCTATCTAATTATACCATATTTAGGAAAGATCGTTCACATTTGACCAGTAATAAGCTTAGGGGTGGCGGCGTACTTATCGCAGTTAAAAAATGTTACACTTCAAGATCCGTTACCATAGAAAATGAAAATGTTGAGCAAGTGTTTGTGTCTACAACGATATATGGAAAAGAAATTTTAATTGGTTCCGTCTACTTGCCCCCTGCTTCCAATATTGATCTGTACAAAGATCACTGTGCCTGCATTGATAGTGTATTGGAAAGGTATCTTCAACATAAATATTTTCTCATTGGCGACTACAACTCACCTAACGTTGAATGGTCAAACGATGAATATGGTGTAAGAGCCATTGATAATAACAACAATGCAGCTCAAGCCATAGTTGACAGTTTTGCATTTCACAATCATTTTCAGTTAAATAATATTAGTAATTGTTATGGGGTTATGTTGGACCTGATATTTTCAAATGAGATGAATAACTGTATAGTAGAAGTTTCTAGTGACTGTATATTGGCATGTGATGCCCATCATCCAGCAATAACACTATCAGTATCTACTGGGGATAATTACAACGAATTGGAGTATGAAAGTTATTACTATGATATCAAGAGGGCCAACTATACAGGATTAAACTATTATCTAGCGAGCATTGATTGGGACTATCACATGAGTAATGTATCGAAATTTGATCTTGCAACTGAAATATTCTATATTTTATATATAGGAATTCAAACCTTTGTTCCATACGTACGTTTCACAAAGCCTAAATTTCCTCGGTGGTTTGATAATAATCTGAAAAAAGTTACAATGGAAAAGAAAAAAGCTCATAGGACGTATAAACAAAACAAAAGTTGGGACGATTATGTAATATTTTCTGAATTGAGGGCGCGATGTGAATTAGCTAGTAAAATTTGTTATGAAACTTATATAAGGGAAGTCGAGAATAATATTACATCAAATGTAAAACACTTTTGGGCCTATGTTAATAACAAACGGAGAAATTATGGCCTACCTGATACTATGTACTACGACGACACAATCTTGAACAACGGTAATGATATTGCAAATGCATTTGCAAGACAATTTCAGTCAGTTTACAAACCAGTTACCATTGATGATCAAATACCAACTTCTAATTATGACAAAACCATAGATATCAATAACTGCAAAATCAGTTTGGAAATTATTGTTGACAAATTATCACAGTTGGTATATTGATTGAGGCTTTCGCGGCCGGGATTTTTGATAATGTTACTCTTCTTCGGGTTTGTTGGCCGTCGTGATATGGAATTGCTTCCTAACGTTTCGCCCGCACGAGTGGCTGGCTTCTTCTGAGGTTGGTTTCATGGCTCTGTTGATCTCGGTATCACTATATCCATTCGATCTGAAGGCCACTTGAAGGTGTTTTAATTCTTCTTGTAGATGTTCTGGCTCACATATTCTTCGAGCACGTTCTGTCAGTGTGGAGATGACGCCTCGCTTTTGACTCGGGTGGTGGTTTGATAGTGCATGAAGATATCTATCCGTATGTGTCGGTTTTCGGTATACTTTGTGGGTTAGATTTGTGCCACATCTTTCTATGAGTACGTCTAAGAAGGCTATCTGTTGTTCTTGTTCGGTTTCCATGGTAAATTTGATGCTAGGATATTGAGAATTGAGGTGATCCAGGAAAAGATTCAGTCTCGCTCTCCCATGTCTCCAAATGACAAAGGTGTCATCTACGTATCGTAACCACATGGTCGGTTTAAACTCGAAAGATTCGATTGCCTTCTTTTCAAATTGTTCCATGAAAAAATTGGCTATTACTGGGCTAAGCGGGCTTCCCATCGCCACACCATCTAATTGCTCATAGAAGTCTCCCTTCCATTGAAAGTAACTTCCGGTGAGACACGCCTTGAAAAGTCCGACAATGTCATTTGGGAACATATTGGCTATTTCCCTCAGGGAATCTTCTAGTGGGACGTTGGTGAACAAGGATACAACGTCGAAACTGACAAGAATGTCACTTGCCTCCAAGGTTACGTTCTTGATTTTTCTCACGAAGTCTGTCGAGTCTTTGACGAAAGAGGGAGTTTTTCCCACATGGGGCTGGAGCAGCGAGGCTAAATGTTTTGCCAGATGATACGTTGGCGAACCTGGGGCACTTACTATCGGTCTTAGTGGGACATCCGGTTTGTGAATTTTTGGAAGACCGTAAAGCCTTGGTGGAACGGCTTCCGTTCTGAGAATTACCTTCTTAACGGTTTCGGGTAGTGACGATGATTTAATTAGACCGTTTGTGGTTCGTAACCTTGATTGCGTCGGGTCTCTTTTTAGCTTGCGATAGCTGGACGGATCGAGGAGTTCATCAATCTTGCTGATATATTCTTCCGTTTTTAGGAGAACCGTAGCATTCCCTTTGTCAGCTGGTAGAATCGTAATCCCCTCATCTGAGTTCAGGGTCCTCAAAGCTGCAATTTCTCTCCTTGGAATATTGCATTTTGGAGGTCGTGCCTTACGTAGAATATTTGCTGCTTCGATCCGGATTTCTTCCGCTTCATCAGCCGGTAGACTTCTAATTGCCGCTTCCGTGTTTGCTATGATTTCCTCATTTGGTACCCACCGCGGCATGATCGCAAAGTTACCCCCTCTTGCTAGTACTGCTTTCTCGTCTTCCGTGAGGACACGGTCTGTTCGGTTTACGACTACTCTGGACATGTCTAAGCAGGGTGGTTCTGGTTTTTGGATCTTATGAAATTTCTCATATTTATCTTTGTGGTTCTTTCTTACTTTGTCCCGGTCATTTCTCATCTTAGAGAAGGATATGCCGTCTAACTTGCTCCAGTCTTCCGGTTCCATTCTGTTGCTGAGTTCCAGGTGTATTTTGTATAAGGTAGTGTCCACTTCCGCTAGCTGGCTCCGTGTGTTGTGGATTCGTTCGCGAAGGAGGGCTCTTTCACTTCTCGAAAATATCCGATTTGCCTGAGCTGATTTGAAGATACGTCTCAGCTTCAAAAATGCTGGTATGATGTTAGTGTCACGGCAGCGACATAGGAATGTTAATGTTTCCAGTAAATGCGCTTTTCGTTTCCTAATTTTATCCAACTGATGGTATTGTTTTAGTGTTTCCTCCCCGTAGAGGCGTTTGATATATTGATTGAGGCTTTCGCGGCCGGGATTTTTGATAATGTTACTCTTCTTCGGGTTTGTTGGCCGTCGTGATATGGAATTGCTTCCTAACGTTTCGCCCGCACGAGTGGCTGGCTTCTTCTGAGGTTCCATCTTGAAAGATTTCCGATGACTGGTTGGTTCGGGATCTAAGCGCATATTTATATGTCCGGCTGGTACCTGCAATTATTACGTTCTTATCGTCCGTTCCTGGAATTAAATTATCTCTCAGTATTGGGGTTGCAGGTATATTCCTTTCGGCTGTTCTTTTCCTAGCTTGACTAAGTAATGGATTCCAAATTCGGTTGAGGGTCAGTGTCTCTTCTTTTCTATTGAAATTATCCGTATGTTTATGGATTTCAATTGCTTCTCGTATAAGCCGATTGTGATATCCCTGGTCAGGAGCAAGAAGTTTAACGTCTTCAAACAGTATCTTGTGGTCCCCTTCACTCAGCGCGTGTTCTGCAACAGCTGACTTGTCCGTCTGACCTAATCTACAGTTTCTCCTGTGTTCATGTAGTCTTGTTCCCATGGATCTTTTCGTGGTTCCGATATAGACTTTCCCGCAAGTGCACGGTATACGATATACCCCAGCAGCTGACAGCGGGTCCCTCTTATCTTTTCCTGATCTAAGGCTTTGTTGTATTTTCCTGGTGGGCCTAAATACTGTTTTAATATTGTGCTTTCCAAGGAGTTTTCCTATTCTGTCCGTAACCTTAGGGATGTACGGTAGATAAGCGCGCGCGACTGTTTGAGCTTCCTCTCTATTTTGGGACGTTGACTTCTTTGGTTTCATGGCTCTGTTGATCTCGGTATCACTATATCCATTCGATCTGAAGGCCACTTGAAGGTGTTTTAATTCTTCTTGTAGATGTTCTGGCTCACATATTCTTCGAGCACGTTCTGTCAGTGTGGAGATGACGCCTCGCTTTTGACTCGGGTGGTGGTTTGATAGTGCATGAAGATATCTATCCGTATGTGTCGGTTTTCGGTATACTTTGTGGGTTAGATTTGTGCCACATCTTTCTATGAGTACGTCTAAGAAGGCTATCTGTTGTTCTTGTTCGGTTTCCATGGTAAATTTGATGCTAGGATATTGAGAATTGAGGTGATCCAGGAAAAGATTCAGTCTCGCTCTCCCATGTCTCCAAATGACAAAGGTGTCATCTACGTATCGTAACCACATGGTCGGTTTAAACTCGAAAGATTCGATTGCCTTCTTTTCAAATTGTTCCATGAAAAAATTGGCTATTACTGGGCTAAGCGGGCTTCCCATCGCCACACCATCTAATTGCTCATAGAAGTCTCCCTTCCATTGAAAGTAACTTCCGGTGAGACACGCCTTGAAAAGTCCGACAATGTCATTTGGGAACATATTGGCTATTTCCCTCAGGGAATCTTCTAGTGGGACGTTGGTGAACAAGGATACAACGTCGAAACTGACAAGAATGTCACTTGCCTCCAAGGTTACGTTCTTGATTTTTCTCACGAAGTCTGTCGAGTCTTTGACGAAAGAGGGAGTTTTTCCCACATGGGGCTGGAGCAGCGAGGCTAAATGTTTTGCCAGATGATACGTTGGCGAACCTGGGGCACTAACTATCGGTCTTAGTGGGACATCCGGTTTGTGAATTTTTGGAAGACCGTAAAGCCTTGGTGGAACGGCTTCCGTTCTGAGAATTACCTTCTTAACGGTTTCGGGTAGTGACGATGATTTAATTAGACCGTTTGTGGTTCGTAACCTTGATTGCGTCGGGTCTCTTTTTAGCTTGCGATAGCTGGACGGATCGAGGAGTTCATCAATCTTGCTGATATATTCTTCCGTTTTTAGGAGAACCGTAGCATTCCCTTTGTCAGCTGGTAGAATCGTAATCCCCTCATCTGAGTTCAGGGTCCTCAAAGCTGCAATTTCTCTCCTTGGAATATTGCATTTTGGAGGTCGTGCCTTACGTAGAATATTTGCTGCTTCGATCCGGATTTCTTCCGCTTCATCAGCCGGTAGACTTCTAATTGCCGCTTCCGTGTTTGCTATGATTTCCTCATTTGGTACCCACCGCGGCATGATCGCAAAGTTACCCCCTCTTGCTAGTACTGCTTTCTCGTCTTCCGTGAGGACACGGTCTGTTCGGTTTACGACTACTCTGGACATGTCTAAGCAGGGTGGTTCTGGTTTTTGGATCTTATGAAATTTCTCATATTTATCTTTGTGGTTCTTTCTTACTTTGTCCCGGTCATTTCTCATCTTAGAGAAGGATATGCCGTCTAACTTGCTCCAGTCTTCCGGTTCCATTCTGTTGCTGAGTTCCAGGTGTATTTTGTATAAGGTAGTGTCCACTTCCGCTAGCTGGCTCCGTGTGTTGTGGATTCGTTCGCGAAGGAGGGCTCTTTCACTTCTCGAAAATATCCGATTTGCCTGAGCTGATTTGAAGATACGTCTCAGCTTCAAAAATGCTGGTATGATGTTAGTGTCACGGCAGCGACATAGGAATGTTAATGTTTCCAGTAAATGCGCTTTTCGTTTCCTAATTTTATCCAACTGATGGTATTGTTTTAGTGTTTCCTCCCCGTAGAGGCGTTTGATATATTGATTGCCGCGAAAGCCAGAATAGGAAAACTCCTTGGAAAGCACAATATTAAAACAGTATTTAGGCCCACCAGGAAAATACAACAAAGCCTTAGATCAGGAAAAGATAAGAGGGACCCGCTGTCAGCTGCTGGGGTATATCGTATACCGTGCACTTGCGGGAAAGTCTATATCGGAACCACGAAAAGATCCATGGGAACAAGACTACATGAACACAGGAGAAACTGTAGATTAGGTCAGACGGACAAGTCAGCTGTTGCAGAACACGCGCTGAGTGAAGGGGACCACAAGATACTGTTTGAAGACGTTAAACTTCTTGCTCCTGACCAGGGATATCACAATCGGCTTATACGAGAAGCAATTGAAATCCATAAACATACGGATAATTTCAATAGAAAAGAAGAGACACTGACCCTCAACCGAATTTGGAATCCATTACTTAGTCAAGCTAGGAAAAGAACAGCCGAAAGGAATATACCTGCAACCCCAATACTGAGAGATAATTTAATTCCAGGAACGGACGATAAGAACGTAATAATTGCAGGTACCAGCCGGACATATAAATATGCGCTTAGATCCCGAACCAACCAGTCATCGGAAATCTTTCAAGATGGAACCTCAGAAGAAGCCAGCCACTCGTGCGGGCGAAACGTTAGGAAGCAATTCCATATCACGACGGCCAACAAACCCGAAGAAGAGTAACATTATCACAGTTGGATCCAAACAAATGTCCAGGACCCGATGGAGTTTCTCCTATGTTGCTTGAAACTTGTAAATTTACACTAGCTAAACCACTTTTCCTCCTTTTCTCTGCATCACTGGATTTAGGGGAATTTCCTCAATTTTGGAAATCTAGTTTCATTACACCAATATTCAAATCCGGTGACCAAGCAAATATAAAAAACTTTCGTCCTATTAGTATATTGAGTACAATACCAAAAGTTTTTGAACACATCGTATGTGATAGTATAAGAGCTCCCCTAAATCAGGTGATAATTGATCAACAGCATGGTTTTTGTCAAGGTAAATCTATATGTACCAATCTGCTACTATATTCTCAGTTTATCTTGAATGCCTTGGAAAATAAACACCAAGTTGATGTTATATACACAGATTTTTCCAAGGCATTTGATACGGTCAATCATAGGGTTTTATATGAGAAATTAAAAGCTACTGGTTTCTTTGGAAATATGTTAAATTGGCTCGCAAGATACTTTCGTGACAGAAAATCAAAGGTTACACATCTCATGAAATTACTGTCAGCTCAGGTGTTCCACTTGGGTCCATTTCTGTTCAATATTTACATAAATGATATCAACAAAAAAATCAAACACTCCGAAATATTAGTTTTTGCAGATGATCTTAAAATATTTAGGACTATTAAGTCTCTCACTGATTGTGAGAAAATTCAGATGGATCTCTTGGCTTTCTCTGAATGGTGTTCTGAAAATCTCATGGAAGTTAATGTCAGTAAGTGTAAAAGTATATCTTTTTATCGAACTATGGATAAATATGACGTGATCTATAATATATCTGGTGAGCCACTCGAATGTGTTAAGTCTTTTCGTGATCTGAGTGTTGTGGTGGACATCAAAATGGACTTTCACCTTCACTTTGAGCAAATAATTAACAGAGCAACAAAAATGTTAGGTTTCATGAGCAGGACTACAAGAGATTTTTCGAATGTATATTCTATAAAAACTCTATATTTTGTAATGGTAAGGTCAATCTTAGAATACTGTACTTGTGTTTGGTCACCAACTTCGAAAAAGTTGATCTTATTTCTTCTTGGACTTTCCATCTCCCTCGCATTTAATAAGCTAAAGAATATCCCACATATTCATCAATCAAATAAAATATGTTTGTTTCCAGCAAAAATATCATTCGACAATTTGTTTCCTTCGATACCACTGACAATTTTATGAATTATCAAATAACAACTTTGAGACGAAAAAATAATAACTCCAACTTGTTTTCTATTTATATTGACAAAATCGTACAAAACATTTCAAACAAAACAAAAAACAATTTCATTCCTGTCATTTCAAACAAAACATTTTTTTTTTAAGGAAACAATACCAACTTTGAAAAGTTGAAACATTCAAATTATTACAATAGTTAAAATAAAGAATAAAACCTCCAGGCGGCTGTCAACTTAAAAATATGAAAATATGACAAAATTCAGCATTTCAAAGATTTTTTTTATTTTTGTGAAGGTAAAAAACTTTCAGAAGTCAGAGCATTAAAATTTTTACTCGAATGTATTTATAGCAAATCAAATAAGAACATTGCTGAAAAATTTCACCGACCAATTCGAGTGTTAAAAACTTCCTGCACAGAAATATCAAAAACTTTGTGGAATGTCGAGGTAGGTGTAATTTTTCAGCCAAGAATAAAATAACTGAAACATCACATCAAAAAGACCTAGAACTAGTCAATATTATTTGCTTTTTTGCTGCGTCCTAGAGCTTGCCCCCTCCCCCTACCAAGGGCTGGAAAGTCATTGGCGTCGTCGTCGTTTCTCCTGCCTCTTCCGCGGCCCATTGATAATTCCAACGCTAAAGAGTTAGTAAGAACCAAGACGATATTTTAGCCCTTTCAATAATGAAAAGTTCATTTATACATTTTCAGTTACCCAACCCTTCTCTTTCGTGAATATTGCATAATTGCATTATTTTTTAATGCTATCAAAAAAACAATGACTTTATAATATAATTATTATATTATTGTAAAAAAATATGCGTGTTATTGAATTTTTCTAAGGATCACTGTTTCTAATATTTTTATGTTTGTTAATAGAATTTTTTTTAAAACCTAATATCGTATGAATTGTAAAAAAAGCTCTTTTTTCCTGAACCCATAAGCCACCATATTGCCATTTGAAAAAAAAATATTATTGAATATTGAACAATCAATTAATTACCTGTTAATCACATCTACTGCAATTAAAAATATAATAACACTTGATTAATTGTCAGTCGTTTTTCCTCTTTCAACAATTTATCAATTGTCAATCTGTTTCATAATAATGATATAATAATAATACTCTGTCATAAACACTCGTGGAGTGTACTAAAAAGCTTAGCATATGCGGGCAGTGGACGGCTATTATTATTATTTGTCGTAGTGCTTCGGGGCGATTTACTGATTTTTAGTGCCTATTTACTTTTTCGGCTGTAGGAAACACGGGAAACCTACAGCATCAGACGTCAAGATTGGCATGAGTGTAATGTAAGGTATAAATAAAATATGTAGGTATGTTACAAATGAAATACTGCTATTTTTATTTCAATCAATTTTAATTAAAGGGCTAGTCAGCGGAACTATAAGTACTATATCCCAGGTATCCAAATATCTTTTCACAAACTTAAAATGTCTGTATTTACCCTGGATAATTGTTAGTTATAATTATTTTTTATTTTTTGAACAATTGAGAATGAAGTACTGATTTAGTTGCCATTGAAAATCAATAAGGATAATTCAAATAAATTAATTACAATGAGTTTCTAATAATAGTTCAATTGCAATTACTTTTTCAATCAATTAAATAATCCATCATTCTTCCTAAGAATAATCATTATCAAGATCCTTCCAAACACTTAAAATCACTGCACTACGTTAACAGATTTAAAAATTGTGAATATACTCACGTTTTGGAGAATCAAAATTTCCGGTATTGCTAATGAAAGATGATGCTGTAAAAAAAATAATGGTTAATAGAAAATCCCAAAGATCCCATATTAAAATGGGGAATAAAAAGTGGGATATTTACAGAATGACCTATTTAGGATAATAATTCGAACGGTTTTTTTCATGGTACCAATACTTGCAAATTAAATTCAAAATTTCACGGCCTTCTTCGAATTTTTCTCAAGGCAAAATATCAACAATTGTTTAAAATAAAATCTAAATGGATTTGTGGTACTTTCAAACTTACCTAACGAAAACATGTTTACATAAACAGAAATATAGTACAATAAACTTCGATATTTACTGACTCTGACATCTGTTGCAACAAGTTTCAAAGCCTGCTATTAATCAATTTTTTTTACTCAATTAACTGAAATGACATTTGATGTATGCATATGTTCCATGCTAATTAATCGAATAATCACAGATAAACAATCTGTGTTTAAACCCATTTTTCAACATTACCGTGGCAACTCCATTCTCTAAATACATCACTATGGTTACTGTATAATTCTAGTGGTTAAAAACCCACCTAATTGAATTATTTGTGATTATTATTATTTCAACCCAATTACTTGTAGAAAACACAAAATTAATTGCTGAAGTTGTTGAAATTGGATATTATCAAGGATTAGTCAATAACAAAACAATTTTTATGTAAATAAATTCATAAGAATTGTTCGAAGTGTCGACCAAACATCCACATTGTGTCAAGCCCGTTTTGCGGTAGTTCAAATGACACTCGTATTCTAGGTCCTTGCAGCTACATTTTTGAGTCATTAACTTTAACATTAGATACACAATTATTTAATTGCGTACAATGTCTGAAGTGAATGAAAAGAATAAATTAGAAACTTACGGATATCCATAGGCCTCCTGCTCAACCCTGATGTGCCCATGATTCTTGCATAACTTTTTCCACTACTCAATTCATAACTCTGACCACTGCTAAAGTCGTTGGGTGAAAACTGGTTCCAAGAAGCTGGTGGTGAAGTCACTTTCTTCTTTGCTCCAAGTGAAGGAAAGTTGTCATCACAATCTATGGTGGTAGACGTCGAAGTTTCGGAGATGAGAGACTGATTGTCCCAGTCTGATTTGCTCGAAAAAGATAAAACACTGTCAGAATCATCTTCACGTATTGATGTTTCCTGTGTTGAAAAAATATTTGCTTTGTTTAATAATTCGAATGTTTCTAGGCATAAGTAGTTTCGAACAAAGTTCCAGGAAGTGTGCCACTGCCTTTTTGCTCTTTTTGCACTCTCACATAATACTTCAATAACTTTTTTACTACATCTTTTTTCTCTCCCACTTTCTTCTCTTCTCTTTTCATTTATTTTTCTTTCGTTATCTGTATCATTCCCTCTTGCACTTAATCTTACATTCTCTCTCAGTCTCTCTTTCACTGGCTTCTTCAATCACTCCTTTACATATTATTATATTCACCCTTGTATTTATATTCATTCAAACTTTCAGTCACTACTATTCTCTTCTCCGCTGTCGCTTTTTTGTCCCTCTCAGTCTCTTTTTAATTCCTTCCACTCTCCTTCAAGTTTGTGTCCCGCTCTCTCTTCCATATCTCTTTTTTTAATATGCGCCTTTCCCTCTCTTCACCACCTTTCATCTCTTTCTATCTTTTTTTGCCTGTCTTTCTTAGTCATTCTTGTTCTCTCTCTGTCTTTCCACATATCTCTCTCTCTATCTTTCTGTCTCACACTATCTCTCTGTTATTTTCTCTGCAACTAACCAAAACTCACTTAGGAAAAGTTATTTCTAATTCTAAATCAATTTTCATTAACAAGCAAAAACCAGAACGAGATGAAGGGAAGTTCTACGGAATTGCAGCTACTTCGGACATAAACAAAATCAACTAAATGACCTGACATATTCAACAAGATTCTGTTTATGAAACGTGTATGATTGTTTTCATCACTTACCGTAGATCTAGAAGACCTTGAGGAAACAGACGATGCGGAACTACCAAGGTTCGAGCCTTTGTATGTTGTTTTCAAAGCCTTATCAGGTAAGTGTGTTCCCGGAATTAGAGTGATACGGAGTTCTGGGCAACAATTATCGCAAACAATATAGGCGTATCTAACGCAAATTGAACGGCTACAATAAACTGGAACACTTGTAACGTCATGATACTGAAATTGAAATAATGTCTCCAAATCATTCACTAACAAAAAAAATGAATTCATAACCTAAATTTGTTCAAATATCATAAAAACATTTTTTTTTCACAAGTATATACCAATTGGAACACTTTAAAAAAAGAACAAAGGAAACACCACAAATGAAAAAGTAACGAAAAGTAGTAAACGAAACAAACAAAAATTTGACCGCGCCCAGACCTATACCTACCTTTAACCACTATACACCCCATTTTAAAACTTAGTTGAAGTCTAATCTCTGTTTTAAAGTGTCCGAGTAGTATTTAAGAAGTAAATCAATCAATCAAAGAAAAAATTCAAATCGCGATAATCGAAAACCTAAAACACATTAATGGAATCGGATTTTTCCACTTTCTCATTTTATCATTTTATGTAAATACTGTAAAAAAAGGGGGTCACCGAATCCTGATATTTTTTGGGTTGCATACTTTTCCGGGGGTCGAAAAACTCCAATTACAAGCAAACATAAATACTCAGTCATCAGTTTTTCAATGCATCTCACTATTTGATCGGGAATATAGAAGATGGAACCTGATGCATGTGTTGGAGTCCGAGGATGGTGGGAAAAAACAACGTCAGACAGTGCCAGGAACATGAGACAGAAGTGATCAAACATATCCGTAATGGGGTCGCCGGAGGACATCTGGGAATGACGAAGACTCTCCAGTAAGGCAACGACTTTACTAGACTAACTGTCAAGCTGACGTCAAAGACTAGTCCAGGAAGTTTGCTGCATGCGCTGCCAGCCATGGGTCTCGAAAGCGACCTAAGCCTAATATTTGAGAGAACGCCATAGATGTCTCTGACCCTTTCCCAGAATCTGTCCATAGGAATAAACACATTCTCGTGGCAATGGATTACTTCAATAAGTGGGCAGAAGCCAATGCCTTCCCACCACTGCGATGGAATAGGAGTATAAACTGGCACAGGTCCAAGAAACATATACAAGGTAGTCTAGGGAACTGAGACTTCTTCGTGACTTGAAATTTGTGAAGATACTGCGGGAGATGACTACGTCAGCAAACTTCGTTGATAGACATCCATGAACGAGTCCATCTGAACACCAAGAGTGTCATGATAGAATGAAGGAGACTTATGTCGTCAAAGCAGATGCTAGAGGATATCAAACTAGGGACCTAGTTTGACTGTACAATCCTAAGCGTCACCGTGGCCCATCACCGAAGTTGCAGAACTCGTGGGAAGGTCTGTACTAGGTTATGAAGAGGATAAACGACCTTGTCCTCCGAATCCAAAAATCTACCTGGGGAAAACCCAAGTTCGTCCACTTCACTAATACGCCGGAAATCGTGACAAAATTCGCACTGCCCGAAATCGCTACAATTCAAGAAGGGACAGAAACACGTCTTTTCTTTAGTAACCAAGACGCATTCCTGTGATAAACCGTCTTATGAAGATGTCTGGAAATGCCTTACGAGACTAAGATATACGATACTGAACCGAATCTCGTGGACCTGGCAATCCCAAAATTGTCCTGTGGTATTGGTTGGCTGAATTGGAGATGAATGTTGAAAATGATATTTCGATCCAGCGGAAGTGCGTCTCGTCACCGCTTCTCAACGCTTCGCAAAATAACGAACTATAAGAGATTCTTCTCTCTTCGTTTCTAGAATACTAGCAAACAGGCGTTAGTAGAAAATTCACCGTTGACATAGATGAATAGTGTTGCATATATAGATATACCTAAGCTATAGTCGGTTTGTAAAAATGAATTATATTCGGCAGCTACATTAGTGCAGTTTTGTTCATTAATAACCTGCCTGATTCAACCATTTATAACGGATTTTATGTGCTGTACTCTTTAAAGAATGTCCTGGTATTTCAAAGTATTTTTAAATGTATAGTACTTTATAGTAAAAATATATAACAAATATAACAAACACTCTAACCATTAAACATCATAAACACCACTGAGAGAAGAAAATAAAATCTAATAGTACAGACGTTTAGTAGATTTTGATGATTCATTACAAAGCAGGATTTTTAGGGCTTGTAGCAGAATGAATTTTTTATTGGGTAACCTCATATACTTCTCCGACTTTAACGACCATATCCAAGCCTTGTCCAAGTGACATTAAACCATGTTTCTTCGAAACCGGACCGTTTCGAACGTATGCTGAAAGCGACATCAATAATTCAAAACAAAAATTTTTCAATTGAACATCACCTAGTTTCATCAGTTATTTCGGCCATGCTGTGATTAAATAAACTGAAAAATACTCACCTCGCAAGCTATTCCATTTGCATAAGCATACACATCTTTCTCTATTTCTCTTGTACCAAAAGTATCACTATGCCAAACTTCGTCTCCAGCGATTGTGTTTCTTAGAACCCTGAACATATATTGCAAGTCAAAAACTTTGAAAAGAGGAGTCTCTTCTCCGTAGTCATAACACCAGGTATCTAAGACATGCTGCACCATTTTCATAATTTTTTTGTCCGTATGAAGTATTGGCATGCGTTTAGAACCTGACAATTTTGTCTGAAATTGTAAATTTTTAATGCAATAATCAATAATATCAATTATGATAATATATTTCATTTCCTAACCAAACGAAATAATTTCACAAGAATAAACCATTAAAAATATAACGTTCAAACCATTTAGGATTACTACCGTACACTAATATAAACATATGGATTAGTACCAAAAAATGTTTAAACCGTTTTCCTCCCAAATTCCTGGCAGAAAACAACTTCTGTCCTGGCTGATGCCACGGTACTGAATTACATCCAACAGATACTTGTGCATCAGTAGATACAATTGCAAGTGTTCTCTGTAACCAACCAACAAAATTTGGTTTTGATTCGAATAGGGGGACCATCTGCAAACTATTTTCGAGATCCTGTCTCTCATAACTGCAAAGATAGGTCAATACAGACAGGACTGAAGCAATCTGTTCCCCATCCGAATCAACACACAACTCTGGCTATTAGGTCACTCTGATGAAACGAGGTTTAAGCCGGTCCACCTCGCGAGCAAAACAAGAAACACTGAAACATTCCGAGTCTCCGGGTTTAGAGAAGTGTTTAGAAAATTGAGCATCAGTGAAGGTAAGGTAAGTATGAAAAAAAAAAGGGTTTGAGCATTTTTCGTTACTAAACGATCACCCTATGCTTTATGCTAACTTTTCTAAAATATAGATTGATTGAAATCCCTGTTCGATAATCGTATTCGCCATCAGATGTCTTTTCTATAATTTGTACAGTTCAATGTTAATTATCCATAAGGATCAATAATCTGTGTCGTAATTTATATCGACTTCCAATATGATATGAGCCGCTTTTCAATTGCCACGGGTAGTATCTAGCACCCAATGGAGCTTGTTGTTACTTAACAGCACCTGACTTTATAAATTGAGTTTAATTGTAATATGATTTTTCATCATCTGTCAAACGACTTCAGGAGCTACCCGTAGTTACCCGTCTTAATTTGAAACTGGTTTTACGCCCTATTTTGCTGACACTAATATTTGACGCTACATTTGACATTCCATCACGTGACCGCATTTGACGCTAGCATCAGAATGAAAATCTCCGATCAAATAACATAACCTAGATGAGTATCTCGCCGCACACGCATTACGATTTGTGTGTAGTAAGGGGCATCTTCCCCCCAACGGCAGTGTCGTGCTTTGTTAATAGAAATATTGAGGTTCAATATAATAGAAATAATGGAAACCCAATATGGAATGGAAACCTGAAATTATGATGAAATAATCTCCACAGGATTTTGAGAACAGCCGATGCTCTAATTGACATGTTTATTTTCATAATTCATTCATTTTTCTCTTTTCCAATTTGGTTTCCCTTTCTCGATAGTTACGACTCTGGTAGCTTCGAATAATTGTTCTGTCAAATATCAAATGCAGCGTTGTCGTACTGACAAGACTATATCGACAATGAACAATCTCCGTTCGGCGATGGAAATACTATTGTTTTTATATGCTCCCAACAAGCTGCAATGAACGTTTCAATTGCTTTCTTATTGTCATATATTTTATCCAAGACAGTATTTTTGGGTTTTCGTTGTCATGAATATACCCGACAGATATCAAAATCTAGCTTAAAAAATTGCGACATGGCAATAATGTCATGATTTGAGGGATAACATTATGAAAAGATGTTACCATCAGTTCTATTTGAGTATTACTCATCTAGGTTGTGTTACTTGATCGGATATGAAAATGCACCTTTGAGGTTCTGAGAACCGTATGTATTTGATTCCTTCCATAATCAAGTTTAGTACAGCTACATGGGAAGTTCTTCAAGACTGGACGTATTAACTATTTGTGTGGCAAAGATGAGCTACCGAATTTTTGCTACATTGAAACTAACTTTACTGGTCTACCAAATTTTATTTCGATTTTTTGTTCCAAAATATTTTTTGATAGTTGTGGAATTTTATCCAGTTTCCAAAAGCATAGTCGTCGTTTTCATGTTGGGTCCCAGCAGACGATCCTTGTCCGGGTGCCATGAGACCAGAAGACACTGACGACTTATCTTTTTTTGAAACTTTACTTTCATTTTTAAAGTAATCAACATAGCCATACTGGATTTCCGGTACTGAAATTCCACCCTCCATGTCGTTCGAGGACTAGCTGATCTAATCCAGAATTCACTAACATTGTGGCCGATGATTGCCGTGTAAGATTCTGGATTCTCTAACATCAAAAACTTGGCAGTGGGTATCCGTTGTGCAATGGCTGTATAACCGTAAAATGAGACAACACTGCATGAGCAGATGAGTGCAAAAGCATAGGCGTTCCAAGGAGGATGTCGTACAAACAAATTGTTCAAATCATCACGGATAGCTCTATGGCTAGTACCCCATTTAATTTTTGACAACTGGTGATATTTCACCCTGTATAATTGATCTATCTATAAAAAACATTTCACTTACTGACAGAAAATCCTTCATTTCTTTATAAACGTCTTCAATATTATTATCATCGTCTCCAGCCATTGGTGGTCGTAACTGATGAGTTTCTCTTGAAACTAGATTTGCGTCACTTGCATACCCCAGAGGCAATAGTCCTGGAATAGGCATTATTGGTAAAGATTTCAAAAACGAAACTACAAACTTTTGCAAAATCTAATAAAATGAAGTTTCAGTAAACATATTCCAACAAAAAATGTCAGCCCATCTCATTACTTAACGGGTATTGAATATACTGGAGATTTATCCCGACACCAAACAGTGCAGTGCAACGGGTAGGGTTAAATGAATACCCATACAAAGAACATTCCAGATGAATTTTGCAAGTCGGGTACTGTCGGTAACTGAAGTCAAGCAACGTTGACTTTGATCATACGTACGGATGGGTGACTGACGAACTTGGACTGTCTTGAATAGTTTGTGGATTCTCGTCCGTATATGGCATCACATGTTAAAAGGGAAAGGCCTCGCCTTCCCTAGCTCGCTCAAGTCTCTCGAAGACTTCTGAGGGTTGCTCGTGAGGGTGCAGCCCGTTAGAGGAAAGAACAAAAAATTCGTTTAAAACCGGCCGATTTTTCATGTCAACTTGTTATGTTAAAAAAGCGGGTGATTCATCTAAAGACGTCATTGGCATTTTTTAACAGAACTGAAATATTGTTCAATTTTCAGAATCATCCTAAAAATCTTCATTCATCACTACCACATGTATGGCTCGAAAATTCATACAGAGCGTCATACACTACTCATCAAATAATGTGTTTGCTCAATTTTCAAGTTTTCAAACAAAAAATAACAATTTGGTAACTTGAAAGTAAGTAATCCTTCTTCAATCTTACTATACAGGAGGTCCCTCCGGGAACTGCATCGAGCAATATATAGAAAACCATAATAGGTGGGCCGAATTTGAAAATTTGTGATTTCACTATTGTTGATAAGTGCTATCCGGCTAAAATATTTTGAAGAATGTGGCACTTCCGGTTTTAGATTTTGTGCATGATTCTGAACATTTTTCATGTATAATGTCCTATACCCAAGTCTATCCGTTTTAGAAATATTTCAAATTTTTAGTTGAAAATTGCGTTTGCAGACCGAAAAATTAACATGTCCCAGTTCCAGAAAATCTCGTATTCTTGAGTTTATTTATTCTTAGTTGGCCATGGCGCCCGCGGTTGCGTTGGAAACAATCAACTGCCACGGAAATGTCATTGTAATCAATCATACCAGCTCGTTTGAATTATTCGAATGAAGATTACTTAAATCTATTTATTATTTATGGCGAATAGGGTTATCTCAAGAACATGTGATATATTTGCCATTCGGTATCCGCATAAGCAGAAGCCCTCACAAAACACAGTTAAACGAATTATAGAAAACTTCAAAAACTTTGGATCCGTTAAAGCAAGAGTGCAGAGAAACAAGTCAATTGTTGATGATGAAGATATTGAAATTGCCGTTTCGGGATATTTTGCCGCATATCCAACAATATCTTTGAAACAAGTTGCAAGAGAATCAGGATTGTCAAAAAAATCCTCAAGTACATAGAATATTGCGCAAACATAAATTTCACCCATATAAGTTCTCCATAGTTCAGCACCTGGAAGAAACGGATGTTCCACGAAGAGAAAGATTTTGTGAATTCGTTTTAACTTGGTCGCAAGGGGACGAATTATTTTTGGATAATATTATATGGACAGACGAAGGTAAATTTACAAAGAATAGTGTCTTCAACCGACATAATTGCCATTATTTCATATCATTTGGTAAAATCGTAACAGTGGTGTCGGAAGCGGGATATTAGTAAAAAACAGAAACTATAAACTCTATGGTGAATAAGAGGAGTAAATCGTACGATACGATGGAGGAAATTAAAAAATTTACCCAAAATCAATTTGCGGATTTGGGAAGAAGGCGCCAGGAGGAAAAACAAGAACGAAAAAACGAAAAACAAGAAGAGGAAAGAAGGCGCCAAGAGGAAAAACAAGAACGAGAAAACGAAAAACAAGAAGAGGAAAAACAAGAACATGAAAATGAAAAACGGAAAGATGAAATGCGACGGTTAGATGAAAAGAAAGAAGGAGAAGAGGCACTCCAGAAAATTCTAGAAGATCAGAGAAATGAACGAGAAGAAGCACTCCAGAAACTTCTCGAACAACAAAAGAATTAATTAGAACGAATAGAAAAACAAAGGAAAACAGACTTCCAGAAGGTAAAAGAATGAATTAGAATGAATAGAAAAACAAAGGAAAACAGTCTTCCAGAAGGTTCTAGAACATCAAGACAAGTTGTTCCAACATGTATCACAGAAAACCAAAGCTCAAATGGAGAAACTGAAAGAAGAACTAAAGGAAGACGTCAAGAAAATCGACGATGAGCTTAATAAGAAAGTGGATACAGTGCGAGAGGGGTTGAAAGGACTCGAAAACCAGATACCTCTCCTCAAGAACCAAGATCGTCGAGACAGGGTTGCCGAATCAGGAATTTCCGTAAAACTACCGACTTTTGATGGATAGTCCTCTTGGTCCATGTATTGCCGACAATTTGAAGCTGCAGCAGTGGCTAATGAATGAGGCGAAGAAGAAAAAGCTACGACACTTATAGTAGCTTTGAAAGGGCCAGCTTTGGGTATGTTACAGACGATACCTATCGAACAGCAAAATAAATACAAAGACCTGATTACTGCATTAGAGTTGCGGTATGGCGATCAACATCGAGAACAGCTTTATCACAAAATAAATGCTTCATATTCGGAGTTAATGAACGGCATGAAGATGAAATTTCAAACAATCCACATGGCCCAGAACTGTAGAATTCAGTCGCTTTGACTTCAGAAAATATCATAATTATCAAAGGAATGAAGATTTTTGATTAATGATAGAACCTATGAGAATCATGATCCAACACAATTAATAAAATACACAGAAAATAGTAAACAGTCTATGAGTCTGATTCATCAAAACCTTCAGTCAATAGGACATATTATAGATCCATTAAATGCACTATTAGACTATCATCCCGATTGTTATTTTCTCGCATCAACGGAACATTGGAAAACTGAACGCTAATTGACAACAAAAGGTAAACAGGAGCAGCTGTCTACATCTGAAATGGAATTAGTTATAAAATAGAGGAAAAAGTTAATAGATTATCAAATGTGACATATTTGAGTGTGCTGCAATTGAAAGCCATGTGAATAACACTAATTTCCTAATAAGTGTCTATCTATTGAAAAACTCGAAGAACTGCTAGAGGTAATAACTGATGAGAAAAAAGTAATATTCTTTGCTGGTGACTTCAATATTGAACTGAAGGACACTGTTGAACATATTACTAAAATGAATCTTCTATTGAACTTTTCTTTTGTGTTCACCATCAACGTATACACAAGAATAACACCAATTTCAAGTGAGTGTATTCACAATATTTTAACAATCATGAAAGACAGCTATACAACAGACATTCTGAATTCTTCTATTTCAGATCACACTGCACAAAAAATTAGTTTTTTCACAAATAAACCAAAAAGTAGAACCTTTAAAAATATTAGAAACTTTTCAGAAGAAAATAAAAACATTTTCTTAAAAAAACTGGATGATCATAATTGGTCAGACAAAAAATAATAATAATATAGGCGGGGCTGGTTACTATTCGGGAATCATGGGGAAGTGCACCATCTTGCTGGAAATACCTATTTAGGTAACTGGTTACTACACGAGAATTATGGAGATGTCGAATCTCCACGCTAGGATGACTGAACACATCAGAGATGAGAGACACATCAGTGTGGAGATTCTGAATGTGTGGAAGCCTCTCATCATTCGACTAGATAGACTGAAATTGCATTAAACAATACGGTGTCATGGTAATAATGTTGGTACTACTGAACTCTTTCAACACGGGGTTCAGTCGTTATCACAACATTCAATTACCGAACTACAGAACTCTTCAACACGGGGTTCAGTCGTTATCACAACATTCAATTACCGAACTACCTGTAGGTTCTTAACATAACAGGTACCTAGGCACCTTAATGACACAATTATATATAAACCATATCCCAGGTTTATGTCGCTGTTCATACACTTGAAAACGGTAATAGATTTTTAATTGCCAAAATGTTGTGAATCAAAATACATACAGAGTGTTGTATCACCATCTACGACACTCGTACGGTGTAGACGAGATACCGGTGTTGCCTTATGCTCCGGGGGATATTGAGTCCGCTGTGGAGAATGAGAAGTGCCGAATCTATTGGAACTACTCATTCCCCACCCTCAGGCAAATACAAGCCAATAAGCCTGATGTAGTCCTCTTCGACCATAAAAGTAGGACGATTTTCGTCATTGAGTTTTCAGCTCCTGGCGAAACGAACATAGCTATAATTTCTCATAACGGTATAGGCACATGATATATTGATGTATTCTGCAAATGCAACATATCGTGAGCATCTTAAAATTGATTTTATAAAAATTTTAAAAAGTGTACGTACTCACCTATTTGTTTGCGGATTAATTAATGTATGTATTTCTTCTCGAGAGAATCCATTTATTTAATAATTTCTTGAATAAATTGTTCCGAGTTGATATTTATTATTTCAACGGGAATTGAATTATAAAGTTTCGGACCTAAGTACTGGTAGCTTCTTTGAATTAGACATTTCTCTGCTCTAGGTACATAGACACGATAGAATCTCGTACTTTAAAAGTGGTCAATATTGACAAGTTCATGTTTATTGTTGTGTTTCCTGACGAGGATGTTTCTAAAGAATAGCTGACGAAAGTCCAATATTTGAGTTTCAGTAAAAAGAGTGTTTGTTCTATACCTCCAGGGTTTCTTGTATATTATATTCAGCAGTCGCTTTTGCACTAGTTCTAGACTGCTTAGGTGTGTATTTTGTGCTCCTCCCCAGGCTATGATTCCATAATTTATGTGGGACTCCACGAGAGAGTGATAAAGAACCTTCATTTGCTGTATTTCCAGGATTTGAGAAAGTTGTCTGAATTTGAAGAGTAGACTACGAAGTTTTTTTGTTAAATATACGATGTGGTGATCCAATCGTAGATGTCTGTCTGATGATTCCCAGGTATATCATACTCTCAGTGCTGGTGATTTTAAATGATTCTTCTTGAATAGTTATGTTCAAATGATTTTGGAAGGGTGGTAAATTTGTAACATATGAAGTGAAGGGTATGAAATGAGTTTTGTTATAGTTGACGGTTAATAATTTTCCATTGAACAATTTGAAAATCAAATTTAGATCTTTTTCAACATTATTTTTCAGTGACACCCAATGCGTGTCATGATACACGATCGCTGTATCATCTGCAAAACTTGTTATTCTTCCAGTCTGTGTTAATTGATATAAATCGTTTAGGTATATATTGATTAACATTGTACCTGGACCTTGGAGAACACCACATTCAACTTCCCTCATTATGCTGCTCTCATCACCAACCTTCACAATTTGTTCCCTTCCTTGTAAGTAACCGGTCATTCCATTCTAAAAATTTTTTGATTTTCGTTCCATTCAAAAAAAATTATGCCCCGTTATTTCACATCAAATCATTCAAAAGTTATCGTGGTCAGGTAAGAAAAGGGATTCGGACCACCAGATCCCCACTTATTCTGAAATTTCAAATGCATATTGTGAAAAAACGTATTAACGTAATTGAGATGATTGCAGAGATTTGAATTATCTTTTCAACGATGTGACACATGACCCCCCATGCCATTTAAATTTTTTTAGTTGGTGTGCCCCCCCGCGCCCTCTATCGAGCAATCACAATGTGTTTTATGTCAAAAAGTAGTATCGGTGAAACCCTGCAAACGTTTTTTTTTTTAAGTTTGTACGTCAAACCGTTCAAAAGTTAACGGGGGGGGGGGCTATTAAAAGCCGCACTGTACATATGAATGCGTTTTGTATTTGTTTAAGAATACAAACTCTTCTGAAAATAGACATAATCAAAGATATCCAATACGCAATAACAGTTTGAACTTTCCGATACACAGATTAGTACTATCAGAAAAACATCCATCATATGCCTCTATAACATTTTTCAATAAAATACCAAACAATGTAAAAGTTTTGAAGAGCATCGGTAAATTCAAAAGAGACGTGAAGAAGTTACTTATCGACCTTGAGCCTTACTCCCTTGAAGATTATTACCTACATACATTCACAAAGCACTAATCCCACCCACATTTTCAACTGTGATCTTGTTTTTTTAAGCTTATTTTAATTTTTTGTTTTATATTCTTTCTCTGTACAAAAAGTAAACATTCCATGAAATAAAGAATATATATTATTATTATTATCGGGCTCAAATGAAAACGCGCACTCAAAAATCAGATGAGAGTCTGCAAGAATTTGAATCGGATGTGAGACGCCTAATTCAGCTGGCTTACCCAGAAGCACCGGGAGATTTCAAGAAACAGATACCGGTGCAGTTATTTATAGATGGCCTGAGAAATACCGATATCCAAAGGACTCTGCGACTAACACACTTCAAGAGGAGTAGCGATGCCTTGGTACGATCTCTAGAAGAGGAGGTAACCTTCAACACCTTGAGGCCGAAAGTACCATTTCAGGAAAATTGAGTGAAATAGACGTCATATGCACCCATAGACTCCGGTGCTGCAGTTTCGTTGGTACGCAGTGACATCCTTCGGTCAGAAAGCGTGAAACCTATCTCTTAAAACCTTGTGCTTCGAACAGTCACTGGAGAAAACGCACCTATTCGAGGAGAAGCTGAGATTACACTAATTCTTGGGCGACTCACCATCAAAAATACATTGTACGTCGCAGATATAGAAGATGAATTTTTACTTGGGATGGATTTGATCAGTAACAACGGGTTTTCATTTGACAATGAAGAGAGGATCATGAAGTTTGGAGGAGAAGAAGTTGTCGATAGATGGCGCGGGGGGCACACCAACTAAATTAGTGAAAACCGTGAAAAATCCTGGATTTTTGGAGAAAGTAGTTTGTGCCACTTTAGATCAAGAAGGTGCTGCGTTGGAATAGTACAGCCATGTGATGAATCACCCAGCAATTTGGTTCTTGCACGAGCCCTGGCAAAGACAAAACAAGCTATTCCTGTGAAAGTTGCCAACGTGTATCCTGAAGAAATAACAGCTAAAGAAGACGATATCATTGAAATCTGTGAACCTATTTCATGGGTAGCAAACTATGATTCAGGTGACCACCAGAAAAGAAAGGAAGCCTCAAAGAGTGTTATGACAATTCTTCAAAAATCATTTGAACACTTGTCGACAGAAAAATTGATTCAACATCAACAGGAAGAACTAACCTGGTCAAACACACAATCGAGACTGGCCAAGCCCATCCGATTCGGCAACCACCAGGAAGAGTTCCATTTGCCAAACAACAAGAGGTGGAAGAGCTTGTTGACAAGATGATGAAAGATGGTGTGATTGAAGAATCATCGAGTCCTTGGTCTGCACCTGTTGTGCTAGTTTCTAAGAAAAATAGATCCACTAGAATATGTGTAGTTTGTAGGAAATGTTACCTCGAAGGATAGCTTCCCTTTGCCAAGGATAGACGACCCATTAACAACTTTAGCAGGTTCACGTTAGTTCTCAACCCTAGATCTGAAGAGCGGGTATTGGCAAGTGTGCATACATGAAGACGGTAAGGAGAAGACAGCATTTTCAACTGGAAGTGGACGTTATCAGTTTACTTTTATGCCTTTTGGATTGTGCAATGCTCCAGCTAAGTGCTAGGAATCGCTCGTTAAAAGGTAAGACCTCGTTAATCCTAGGCTCGCATAAGTTTCGACTTCTGAGAGCTGTCGTTCGTAGGGGAACGACAGCTGGTTAAAGGAAAAACAATTTTAACAATTTTTTCAGCAACATTTGAAAGACTTATGGAGCCGGACCTGCGTGAGCTCACTTGGAAGACTTGCCTAGTATACCACGACGACGTTTTAGTCATGGGAAAGACATTTGAAGTACATCTTCAAAACTTGCGAGAAGTACTCCAATGATTCAGGAATGTTCCAGAAGGAAGTGGATTTATTGGGCCACACAGTGTTAACAGAAGGCATCCGAACAGACGAAATTAAGATACAGACGATCCAAGACTGGCCGAGACCTAAAGACAAACAAGAAGTGAGGAGCTTCCTAGGTCTCTGCACCTACTACCGTCGCTTTGTAGAAGGATTAACTTATAATGCGGCACCCCTACATAAGTTTCACGTCGAAGAGGCCTCTTCGTTTTGGACACAGATGCCAGTGACAATGGGATTGGAGCAGTACTATCACAAGAGCAATATGGTCAGGAAAGTGATCGAGTTTTACAGCAAAGCATTAATTATTATTAATTATTGGGTATCAAGAAAGGAACTACTGGCCATAATCAAGGATGTCCACCATTTCCACAGATATCCGTATGGAAGAGAGTTTCTCATTAAAATAGATCATGCAGCTTTGAAGTGGCTACTCGAGATGAAGACCCCTGAAGGACAAGTAGCAAGGTGGATTGAGCAGTTGAACCAGTATCACTTCTAGCCTGGCACACACATTGGCCAATATATTCGCCGAAACTTTTGTAAAAACATTTGTACGAATATTTGTATATAATTATGCCACCCACACAATGGACATATCGCCTAAATATTTGCGGCAAAATATTTTTCGTCGAACACAGACTTTACAGAATTTACTGGCAGACATTGGGGAAATGGAAGTTATTGCAGCTGCAATAGCAGCAGTGTCGCTAATTATTTTTAATTATTTAATTATAGCAAACGCACAATCGACTTGAACTTCAAACAACACTGCCACAGATTCGAGGAATCGACTGAGTGCGACAAACAAGCACCAATGTATGTCCGGCACAACAATGCGAGAAAAAACTCTTCCGAATCCCTTTTGATTTGTCATCATTTACTGACAACCAAGCGAACACCGGCAAACTTGAATTGAACTTCGCGAAGGAATCAACTAACAAATTGAATGGTTGACGACAATTGGACCACAGCGAAAATAAGAAAGGACCAAGAAAGTGATCCAAGCATTGCGGATATTCTACGATAGAAGGAAAGTGGAGTGAAAAAACCCACCTGGAAGGAAATCTCCGTTCGATCACCTGCTTTCAAGGCATTGTGGGCACAATGGAATTCTTTGATTGTTGAGAATGGTCTATTGAAGAGAGCTTGGGAATCAGCCGATGGCAGAAAAGTGATGTCTTAGAGGAGATTCATGGCAGCAAATCAGGTGGACATTTTGGAGTAAACAAGACCTTGGATAAAATACGGCAGAGATTTTACTGGGTCCAATGTCATGAAGATGTAGAGAGATGGTGCCGAAAATGTCCGAAGTGTGAAGCAAGCAAAGTTCCCAAGAAAAGATCGAGAGGAGAGATGAAACAATACAACGTAGGTGCTCCCCTTCGAACGAATCGCCATCGATGTAGCTGGACCGTTTCCGTAGGACGAATGATGGCAACAGATGTATTACTTCAGCAAATGGGTTGAAGCTTATACCTTGCCTAATCAAGAAGCATCCACAGTTGCAAGAGCTCTGGTGGATGAAATTTTTCCAAGGTTTGGAGTGCCAATCAATCCGATCAAGGAAAAAAATTTTAATCTAACTTTCCAAAGTAGTAGAGAAGCACCAAAAGAACTGGGACCGACATCTTCCACTATTTTTGATGGCTTACAGGGCCTCTTTGCACGATTCCACAAAGCTCACCCAGCCAGCATTATCTTCGGGAGACAACTTCGTTTACCTTGTGACTTGGTGTTTGGACCACTAAGTGCTGAAGAAAAAGAGATACAGGATTATGCAGACGAACTGCGGGATAGTTTGAATGGGATCCACGATTTTGCAAGAAAAAGATTGAAGATAACCAGTAACAGAATGAAGGCTCGATAGGATCTTAATGCCAATACTGGTGGATTTAAAGGAGATCGAGTATGGCTGTACATCCGTCGTCGTAAGAAAGGAGTGTCTCCCAAATTAACACCATCTTGGGAAGGACCCTATACGATAGTAAAGAGAATAAACGACGTGGTCTATAGGATTCAACGCAGCCCGAGAGCGAAAATGAAGGTCGTTCACCTAGAGAGACTTAAACGTTATAATGGAGACAACGACACATTGTTTGATAGGAACGATCAAAACTGAGAGGGGGGTAATGTTACGAGATTGATACAGATCCCTTAGCTACGCCGCTGTCAGGATGTCCGAACCATGAAACGTAACTCATTTGCATAACAAATGAGCCCGAAGCCGTTTAAATTTCCTCGATTAGTTCCTGGAAGAGTGTAGATGTTTTTCTGTATTGAGTATTCTCGAAATCATCCCGAAAACTCTGGCCTAGACGAATTGAGTATATAGGGAGACAAACTTCACTTATGAACAAGTGATAAGAAAGATAAGAAGTTTTTGAAGAAGTTAATGAGTGTTTGGAATATTTAGCTAGTTGAAGAGATCGAAGTGTTTTATTTGTCAGCGAAGTAGTTGTATGTTTATAGCGAAGGTAACAAAAACAGTTTAGTAGTGTGCTCGGCGTTTTATTTAGTAGAATCGTAACAATATGGATAATTCGCTATCTGAATGGTATCTTATTTATCTCCTTAATGGTTTTGGGATCGTGAATTTTAAATTTTCCTAAGTAGGTAAACATTTGACTGACCTTCAATGTCAGTTATTTTGTTCAAGGTTAGGTAATTTTTGCTAATTTCCAAAAAAAACTTTTTTTATAATTTGATACATATTTTGGATTATTTAAGTCCATTATTACATGATCTCCAAATCAATCAATGCCTGATACAAAAGAAAAACGTACGTCAAGGGACCTGACCTAAGAATAATAGTAGAAGAGGTATGAAATCTGGTAACCTATCAGGTCATGTCATTCATAGATAAAATGTAATAGGCTTTAATAATAATAATGGCAATGGAGAAATATCAAAATTATCAAAAAACGATTTTTTAGAAATGCTTGAAATTATTTAAAACCACCTAACAATAACCAAAAGAATTGACATTAGAGGTTTGAAAATAGAAAATTCTCGATCGCAAAACAATTAAACAAAGAAATGAAATACCACTCAGATACTAAATTATCCAAATGTATATGAATATTCTATCTTCATAACTATGAATGATAGTTACTAAGAGTAACAAAAAAATCATCCTCTGGTAAGAATGAGAATGATAGACGTCAAATTAATAAGATTTATAATTATTTATGTATCAAGGGAATTAAGGTCTCAATAAATAAATGTACACCTCAGCCAATTGAAAAAAATATTTGGGAAAATCCCTAGCAAAATAATGTAAGTATTTAGGATTGCCAAACCCATCTTCCTATACAGGACATTGCCTTCGTTGCACTTCTGCTACTGCTCTTGCTAATGCAGGAGCAACTATGACTAACTTAAAAAGAAACGGAGGTTGGAAAAGTTCCACGGTGGCGGAGGGGTATTTGGAGGATAACATCGAATTGAGAAATAAATAAAAATATGTTGTCTACTTTGCCATTAGAAGGGGCAGGTACCTCGACAGTAGCCTAGACACATTTCAAAGTTGTAAGTACATTTATTATTTGTAATGACGTGAATAAAAAATAAAAAAAGGAAACACCCCCGTGTCTTCCGTAATTTTCAACGTAGAACCATGAAATTTTCAGGATTGATACATACACTGGAAATGAACTCACTGCACAAAAGATGTCATCCTAAGTGATATACACTGCACGCCAACAGCGATGGAACCACTTATTTTTTTCCGGAAAGTTATACTAGGGAGTAAAATTGGCCAGAAATTACTTCGGATTCGTATTTAGGATCCCCAAATTACTACTGATACACTTGTCTCCTGAAAAATTTTGAATCCTGACATATTCTAATTTGTTTCACTTCTCATGGAAACGCCCCCGTATCTTCCGTAATTTTCGACGTAGAATCATGAAATTTCCTGGATACGCAGATACACTAGAAATGAGCCAACTGCACAAAAAGGGTCATGATAAGGTGATATACACGGGGACGTTTCCATAGGAAGTGAAACATTAGAATTTTTCAGAACAGAATTTATTTCAGGAGACAGTTGGATCAGCAGTAATTTGGGAATCCTGAACACGAATCTGAAGGAATTTCGGGCCAATTTTGAATATAACTTTTCGGAAAAATAGGTAGTTTCATAGCTGTTGGCGTGCAGTGTATATCAAGTAGGATGACCCCTTTCGTTCATCTCTAGTGCATTAGTCGATCCTGAAAATTTCATTATTTTTCGTAACAAATTACAGAAGATACGAGGGTGTTTCCATGAGAAGTGAAATACACTATACATAATATATATATATACATATATTAGCATTTCTAATTTAATCTTTACTTGTGAAAGGTAGAGGGAATTATAGAATCTATAATGTCCCAAGAGAGTTCCGACCCTCTTTATTGATAGCATAACTATGACGATATAAGTCTGAAATAAAATAATTTGCAGTCAAGTTCAACTTTTTGTTCCTTCTCATTCATTAATGTTGTCAAAAAAATTGTTGAATTTCACCTCTTGATTTAAGTAAAATATCAAAAAGTTGTTCTAGGTATTTTTTGTTTCACTGATGTCTTTGAAAATGGAATAAAGAGTTCCGAGAGCTCTTTGAATTGTGGCCACCCTACTGACTGCATCCGCAATAAGTTATTTCCTCATATTTGAATAGTTGGCTGCGCATATTTCAAGTGACCAACTTACGACAAAAATTAAAGTTATTAAAAAAAGGAGGTTATGTTTGTGGTTATAAGATCAAATTTTTATGTAAAACAGTTATTCTTGGTGCTAGTAATTGTGAAATTAAGTAGATTAGTGTTTCAAAAAGTTTTGGCAAAAAAAAGGAGGCATTTTGTGTGAAAAACTCGTGTTTGAAGGTAGTCAATTTTCGAGATACAGAAAGGCATAACTCAGTGATCAAGACCTTGAATTTTCATCGGATTCATGTTATGGACACAAACCACGTGAGTTAAATCACTTGCTTTTATTATAAGGCAGGGCCCGGATAAACAGTAACAGCTCCCACAGTTGTTTGGCTTTCCAATCAACACCACTTTACGTGTCCGCTACAGCTGACTTCTAAATTAAAGAGGAAATTATATTGACTGGCTTATTCTCAAAGAATCTCGTTACTATCAGGGATTAGGTATTAATTATGATTTGTTCAAACCTTGTTCTTTCTGTCAATCGATTGCTCCTGTGTGAGCAATCCTCAGTATTACTTGAGAGACTTGTGCTATCCATGGAAGACTTCAACTTACAATCCCAAACACTGTTGAGAATTAAGCTTCAAGTCCATCTAAGTATCTCAGTCACCCATCAAATATCGCACTGTAATCCTAATCTATATTTCCTTCAGAGATTGTTTAGAAATAGATCATTTTTATTGTGCTTGATGCGAAATCAATGGTAATTATAACCTACCCTAACATCAAACCTTTAATGATGAAATAGAATCAAGAGGTATGCATGTCTGTTTTTGTATATCTTTATAGATAAAATATGATTTTCATAAAGGTATTTGTAAGGCAAGTAGTTTATTTTAAATACTTGCCACTGAAATTCATTATATAGGATTTTTCAAATTCCTTGGATTCTTATAACTATTTGTTCATTAATATCGGCAATGGCGTAGCCTTTTGCATCTGAAAAAACCAAGACCTAATTCTCACCAGGTTGGATCAGCCGGTGAAAAACATTTTGAGGCAACACTCCATCTTCTAAGCTAAAGCAAGTTATTGCTATTTCGGCAGGATAATATCTATCTTCAGAGGTGCAATAACAAAATGTGTTGAGGTGGATTATGAAAATTAGCTCATCTTGAATATGACCACTTGATCTTGCCATATTCCACATAGATTTGATATCATGCTGCATATCCTGTATTTTCATTTGTTCCTCCCTTTCTTGCTTTTCTAGTAGCTCAACATCTAGACCTTCGGAAGTAAACTTACCACCCCGAATATTATTTTTTTCCCTCAAAGCCATATCTTCATAAGGTTTTCTTTGCTCTTTAGACATTCTCTACAAAATAAAAGGGTAAGGACTACATTATGTTTGTGAATGTTCTAGAATACTAACATTCCAATGAGGACCTGCTGCTTCAGCAACATCCTTCATGTTCATACTTTTACCCTGCTTCACTTTAAAGTCCTGCATAAAATAAAAGTATGCATTTCGAGGCGTTTGCTTTTTCTTTGGCATATTTCTTCACTAGACTTTCAAAATTACAAAATAGTTTCAAATGATCGAGTTAAAGAACCTGTAGTAGGAATATCCTTTCAACCGTTCTTCTTCAAAGAAAAAAATCGCACACAAAAAAATACAAAAAATATACAACTCTATCTTCAAGCCAATCTACCGGAAAATATTAGAAAAACAGAGACAACAAAACAATTTAGCCACATTTGCGGGTTTTACCAAATTAATAAATTAACTATATCATTGTTAATTGACCTTGACTACTTTTTTTGCTCATGTGTACCGGAGAATTCCACCTTTCAAGGAATAGGAATATGCAATATGCGAGATGACATTATAGTTTGATTCATAGGACTGACAGAGACAGCACTGACCCCCTCATACGTTTTTCGGTGTTTCAGTATACCTAACCTAACAACAACCATTAACCATTACGAAAACTCCAATGGCGGGAAAAGTCACGCACTTTTGTCGAGCATCCGCGCATGTAGCTGCTCGGCTCGAGTCGCTTTTCCGGTGGCCTGAAGGGTTTTGACAGACATGAGACCTGAAAAAATCTTGTTCTACCTAAACCCTAGTAATGCCCGTAGCCCTTCTTTTCTGTACCAATTAATTACCTAAAAGTCACTTTACCAAAAGATGTACCAGTGATGAGAAAATTATTGAATAGATGGGTTCGCTGGTAATAATTCCGTGGTTCAAGACAGACCATACCAAAAAATTATTATAGCATATTTAGTAATGTATTGACTACGAATCATCAACGCATATTAATAATAAGACAGCCGAAACAAATGAGCGTCATCAGCAAAGTTGAATTTCTGCACTTGTGTCAAAATATGGTGACAGCCTATAAATAGAGCTAAATAGAGCTATAGGCGAACGTAGACATGCAGTACGCCCTCTACCGTTGACAAATATAACTATCGTATGGGCCATAGAATGTTTTGTTTACATTAGTTTACCTGTGTTTCATGTGAGATTTTGTTGTTTGATATTTGTTTAAGAGCTTTTATTATAGTAGAAAATATGAATCATTATTGTTGCGTACCTAACTGTTCATCTTGGGCTAAAAAAAATCCAGAATATAGCTTCCATACGTTTCCAAAGGCAGGAAAATCCAGAGTTATCATCCAAACAAAGTTAGGAAACAATGAATTGGTGGACAGAAGAAAGGTGTGGATAAACAACTTGAAAATTGGAAAAAAAGTGTCTGAACATATGAGAGTGTGTTCTTTACACTTTACTGAGAGTGATTACTTTCCCAAGGGTAAGTTAACTATTTTATTCACTGGAAACTTTAATAGCATTTATAATGTAAACATAAACAACAAAATAAAAAACATCTCCGCCATGTATAACTATAATTATTTCAACTGATGATATGCAATTTTCAGTTAACCGACAACGTAGAATTTTGAAGTCAAATTCTGTGCCCACGAAAAAACTTCCAAATGTTCCTGAATGTGAGGCTGGGCCATCTTCAAGAGATACTAGGTTATCAGTAAGAAACACTGCTAGCAAGTTAGAAGCCTTGGTCAATGAAGGAGATTCAATTCAAAAAAATGTGCTTTGTGAGCATATGGATGAAGAGAATCAAGCTGACAGGGATGCTGCTGAAACAATGCTGACATTAATAGAATCTCCACATCTACATAGCCCCAAATTCAGGGATGCTGAAATTCAAGTGAATACGCTGAAAGTTTTCACTCTATGTGAACTGCTTGTGACAGACGACAAACTGAAAAGTTTTACTGGTGTAAATAACTTCAAAATATTTGACTCCATTGTGAAAGTGTTTGAGACATATCATAAAGATAAGAGAGTTCACCGTCTAACTTCTCGACAAAGGGTTATGTTGGTACTAACAAAACTCAAGATGAGCCTCACCTATGTAACCCTAGGTGCTCTTTACAATATCTCTCCAGAAACATGTAAATTGTATATTACTGAAATGATACCAATGTTATCTTCAGTTCTGAGACCACTCATACATTTCCCCAGCAAAACTGAAATAATTCAAAATATGCCCAAGTGTTTTGATGAACTTCAAAATGTAAGAGTAGTTTTGGATTGCACAGAAATTTTTGTACAGTCTCCCAAATGTTTGTGCTGTATAATTCGGTTTTACTCCCAATATAAATCACATATGACTGTGAAATTTATGACAGGAGTGTCACCAGGTGGTCTAATTACATTCCTGAGAAAACCATATGGTGGTAGGGCCTCTGATAAAGTAATTTTCGAAGAAAGTAACATAATTTCTTTATTAGACCCTGGCAGAGATGCTGTTATGGTGGACAAGGGTTTCCGCATTGAAGATATATGTGAAATGAATAAAATAAAATTAATTAGGCCACCATTTCTCAAAAAGCAGAAACAACTTTCTGCAGAACAGGCTATTTTGAATGCCAAAATTGCTTCTGCCAGAGTACATATTGAAAGGTCTAACCAAAGACTGAAAATTTTTAATGTACTTTCTGGAAAATTGAACTGGAATCTGGTTCCTCTGATTGAAGATATAGTTGTTATTATAAGTGCATATCTTCTCCAATTTTAGCAGATGGTAGATTCTTAGAAAAATAATTTGTTTCTTCTTTTGGTTATGTAACACCCAAGGCATTAATTCATTTATATCTTGATTTTTTGGAAATTGAGAATGTTCCTCATTTCTTCATTTATATCATTTATGTAAATAGTAAATTATATTTTACTAAAAATTCATGAAATATATATATATATACATATATTTTTACCAGTATATTATTACTGAGTGTTTCTGTAGGTTATTGGATCCAACAGTAGATTTAGCAATTTGATAGGACAATAGCAACAACTATTTGGCCAACATCCATAATGAACTGCAATAATCATCGTTTATACATTTATTAACTTTGGTTTTTACAAAGAACATGTAACATTTTGTTAAAATAGTTTTTTTTTAATTACAGATAATATATTCCTTGAAAATCCATCATCATATTCTATTTCCATCACCAAAATACTATCATCGAAGGAAGCATGTATAACAAAAAATGTCTTGGACAAATTAAGTACCGCCATTCCCATTTGTATTTGCTCATAATACTTATGGCGTTTTTTTAATTTGAATTCTCCATCCTCTTGAATTACGTAATTTATTTTTTGTAGAGCTTCTGTGATAGTCTTGGTACTTCCTGAAAATTGACGAAATGTATTTTCTGAATCATAAATATGAATATTTATCATCATAGGTTAAATAGTTTCAATACTCTACCTTCGAAAGAACATTTTATTTCTAGAAGGTACGCTGGATTTCCTTCTAAAAATATTACCCCATCAGGAGAATACCCAATCCATCTATTTGAATGGGAAGTCACCAACCCACACTCAATAATATCTGCCCCTGTACTCTTCTGGAATACATCTCGGTCACGATGCTCCCACTTCAAACCATGCTTCACATATTTATTATTCAATTGTTTTGGATAAAAATACTTCAGGGTTTTAGTATCCCATTCATTTTTGGAATATGTGAATAACTCATAGCACCTACTTCCCGTCACTCTATATTTTCTTTGATTTGTCCAGTCAGTTGAATATTGTTGAACATTTATAGCAATCTGTCCATCATCTTCTGGAAAAATATTGGAAAACAGTTCTGAACAACAAGTTTTCTGTTCTTCTATTTCTACTGATGCTAAATACATCATACAAGCTGACTGACAGGCGTGGTTGAGAATTGCTTCATTATAGTTATTTTGATGAGAATCTGAAGTGTCTAGAGATGTGCTTGCTCCATCATCACATTCTTCCCGTCTACCGTGCCTGAGTAATATATAATATTATAAATCAGCCGTCAATGCCAAATTGGAGAATCGTAGTTACAAGTATTCATGTATCATACACCTTTCTAAAAACATATTTATTGATTGGGCCCTGCCTGTTAATAAATAAATGAATAAATAAACTCAACTATGCTTGGCTATAGCAGAATTGGGAAGGCTTTTACAAAAAAAATTGAGTATTCCTTCCTTATCAACAGCCATTACTGTCTTTTTGACCTTATCTTTCAAACAAGGCATATCATCTACAGGTACAGGTTTGTATTTGTCCATGGTAATTGCCTTCTGTATGGACCACACACATTTAATGTCTGTTGGAGAAATTTTTTCCAAAGATTCAACATCCTCTCTGAAAATGAAAATATGGTAAAAGTTCTGTAAGGCGGTTGTTCAGAATAGCAATTTCTTACCTAACACATTTGACCAGAAACGCTGAAATATGCTTGCATTTGCCACTATTTCCTGCTTTGCAGGAGCACAACATACTTCTAACAGTTATGGAGTTGTGGGTGTTTAATGTACCCTTTATTTCATGAGGATCAGAATTGAGAGCAGTAGACTGCAAACACAAGGCATATACTTGAATGTAATCGTCACTTCCATCTATTTGACCAGCCAAAATAAGATGGCCTGCATTCAAAACATTTTCGCCTTCAACTATGCATTTAGAATTTTCAGGTCCACCCAGCTACCTCATGTATTCCAATATACTCAGCTTCATCTCGGAACTACTGAAAATAAAGTAGGTATAAACTTATAAAAAGGTTCAATCATGAGAATTCAATAAGAAACTACAGTAATTATCTATTTGAATAACTCTACTGTTTAACAGATATATATAGTCCAGAATCACTTCACATTCACCATGTACCTTTTAAAAACACAATACTAAACCACTTTAAAATACAAAAATCATGGACTACCAGCCAAACACTTTGAAAACTCAATAGGAAATGAACTTAAAAACCATTTCCAAACAATGTAAACAATCCTCTTATGGCCCATGGATTAGTTCTGATTTTCACCGGTCTGACGCTGCGATCTTAATTTCAGTCGCCTATAGAATCATGCTAAAGAACTAGCATTATTCTGTGACAAAACCGTCCAGCACCAGAAGTGACGTAATTTTCGCGCATGTTAAAATTCGGCCACTGTATTAGATGGGAAATAATCCATCCTCTCAGCAGATTTGAGTGTAATTTATTTTTATGGAACATTGGTCTGTAGTCTATCAGATTTCTCCAAGTGTACTCCGTTTACTCGGAGTTACTCGGTGATACTCCATGTAATCATTGGAAAACGCTATTATTATGTAATTATTCAAAATTGAAAGTAAATAACTTCTAACCTCAATAATGGCAATGGCAGAAATTATTTTAAGTAATTTGAAGAGAAGTCGAAATTTTTCTTCATTCAAACGTAATTTTACGGCGGGAAAAATAATATTCAACAAGGCGAAGAGTGCTACTGGAAAACATCGATTACCAGACGTTCAAGGTCTTTCAGAAGCCTGTCTGAAAGTAGATACCAGAAAACTATAAATTACCCTCTTCACTATATATTCTTTCATTTTAGGTTCCTAAAAATCCCGTGGGCCCTGGAGCTGCCAAGAATACGGGATATAAAAACCCAGAGTATTTCAGTTATGACAAAACCAGTTATTTTGAAGCAGAAATTGAAATGTTGAAATATCGCTGCCCTCAACCCTCCTCTGATACACCATACTTTCCCAGTTCAAAATAAGATATTCACAGCTGTCCTATTGATGTTAATAAAGTTTTAGTTTTTATTAGGATTCTGGTAATATTCATTAGGTTCCTTATATAATCAACTACTTGAGAGCAGGAACATCCTCTACAAGGTTTTTTTTTAATAACAAGGTATATTATATCACGAATGATTAATTTCAGATTTCAGATCAAGCCAAACTTGGTAAAAAAGAAGTTTTTCCTTTGGAAAATAAATTCTATAGGTATTCCGAAATCAGCATCAATTTGCCAAGACTAGATTTCAATACATTCTGAAGCTGTTTTTTAATTGCAAATGTATAAGCTATGTTAGTTTTTAAGCAAGTAGAATCAATTTTTGAAAAAAAGCTTTCTGACAACCTATTAAATTTTTATTTGGAAGACTGGTATGATGTACTTCCCAAATATTTCAATATTTCTGTTGAAAATTTTCAAATATTTATGCAAAGCTTTCTTTGTATGGTGGTATTTTATGAGGTACCTGCCTACCTACTTTGATTCAGTCTTTAAATATGTTTGCCCTAAGCTAGTTATATATAGTATAGCCAATAGTTATATCTATTGGTTTTTAAGAGAAGCTACTGAAACGGAAATATGGAAGGTCATGTTTCAATGTAGGTGTACGAGTTATTCCATATATTTATTATGTTTAAATAAGTACTTACTAACTAATTCAAGATGGATTTTCAACTTCTTATTGGGTATTGAAATTCTGTATCTTCCCTTTTAATTAACCAAACTCGATTTGTCCGATAATTCATTTCAAGAAAATAGATGTTTTTGTTTTAAACTAAATGCTGAATTTGGTATGGTATGGTATGACTAATATCACAGAGTACATAAGTAAATTAGTAGTAGGTGGTCCAAGGTCAAAAGTATTTACTGGTCAGTCACAGTCAGTTCAATATCAATACAGTACAAGGTTCAAGCACAGATTAGAGAAGTTTATATAACTACAGTCCATAATCCCTATTTCATTGGATAAGATAAATTCAAAATTTCAAGCATAACAAAAGAAGTTGTTTTGTGAATTTGATATTCTCCGTGATTTAAGAGAACTAGTAGTAGTAGTGTGTACTGAAGTGTCAGAATATTAAATACCAAACAAATCTGAATATGAATAATATGATAACTGTACTAAGTATTATAGTATTTCTATGTTTCACCGACAAATTAAATGCTTTGCAGTGTATGGATGAAAATAATAATCCAGTTGACTGGTACATACCCACTACATTACTTTGCCAGGAAGGACTATGTTGAGTTGAGACTCATCCCTACCTACTTATTTTTCCATTACCTAACACAGAAACAAAGAAATATGAATCGTATCGATATTTTTCAGGTATGTGGTTTATAAAATTCCTAAGTTGAAGGAGAGAAATAATTTTACTCAACATGGACTTGCTTATACATATATGACTTCCAAGGATAATGCATCATGGAGGCTTTCTAATAATTCGATTAATAGTAGCAATTGTATTATTGCAAATACACTGAAGAACTTATACGTGAATGAGGTGAAGTATTTGATTATCCAAATTTCATCAAATCTGAAAGTACAATTTACATATTTATAGCTACACAATAATATTTCAAATTTGTTACAGACTAATTTATTGCACATTCTGTATAATGATGAACCACCAGATAAAAATAAGAATTCAGAGAAAGGTCATACCAAAGGGGTAGTTTTGGCGGACATAAGCGGTGGATTTTGGTTAGTGCATTCGGTACCGAACTTTCCTGAAATAGGGACTAGCTATTTCTATCCTCATAATGGATATGTTTATGGGCAGAGTTTTCTCTGCATTTCCTTTGATTTAAAGAATTTGAATACAGTAGGTATGTATGATTCGTCATGGAATCTGCAAGTAGTCATGAGTCTAATGGTTGATTTATAAACTAAACAAAACTAAGAATTCAGGATTAACTATTAAGAACTAACAATTAGCAAGTAAGAAGGTATACTTACAAACATCAACTAAGAAATAAGGAATTGGTTTCTATCATTAGTTTCTGCAAATATAATAAGATTTCTGTAAATACTGAAGTTATTTCAATTTTAGTTTATTGGTCTTCTTTTGAATCGACGTCTAGATTTTTTTAATATACGAGTTGTGAGGAAGGTGGTCACAATTGAAAGGAGATCGCCCATCACGGTCAACATTTCTTCAGGAACCATACTATTGTAGTTGTAATGAAATATTTACAGATACCTATCACTTTTGCTCAAACTTGTGAAAGTACCAAAAGAGAGTAAACAAATATAAATATTGCTACAATATTTCTAAATAATACTCCGAGCACTAATAGTATATTATATAACAAGGGACTAAAGTGAATGTTTTAATCCCGCACGTGATGTTTATGAGGGCTCGTAGAGCCCGAGGGCCAATAATCACGTAAGGGATAAAATATCTCTTTGGTCCTGAGGCATATACGCAATTTTTTGCACTTCCCAGTATTATAACTTTCAACATTGATACAATTAATCATTTTGATGAATTATATAAACACGGTACTTGGATTACTCAGTAGGTAACGTTATAGCAACAGTGTCAACAAAATTTGAAATGCAATTTTATCTCCCTAGGGACTAAAATATACATTTTAGTCCCTGTTATACGGGACTAAAGTTGGCACTTTAGTCCTGGAAGTGCAACTACTACACTGACTAATGAAACACTTACATCTCTTCAAACTGCTCAACTGATATCAACTAAGTAGCTAAATCTTTCAAAAACTTCTTCAAAAATTTCAAAATTTCCTCTCCGAGTAAAATGTGTCGCCTATACACAATTCGTCCAGAGAAGATTTTTCGGAATTCTTCTGTTCTCCAGATTGATCAGTACAGAAAAGATCCTTATAAACAGTTTCGAGAATGAGTAAATACTCTAACTGTGATCGGCGCCGGTTTATTTGTTATGCAAATGAGTTACGTTTTATGGTCGGCACTTGACAACGGCGTAACTAGGGGAATTTTTCAATCTTGTAACATTATCCGGCCCCCTCTCAATTTTAATCGTCCGATCAAACAATTTGCCGTTGTCTCCATTATAACGTTAAAGTCTTTCTAGGTGAATCATATAGATCACTTCGTTTATTTATCATCACTATGGTATAGGGTCCTTCCCAAGATGGTGTTAATTTGGGAGAAACTCCTTTCTTACCACGATGGTTTTGTACAGCCACACTCGATCTCCTTCTTTAAATTGACCAATTTGACCTTATTATTGTATCGAGTCTTCATTCAGATGAAATTTTTTTATTGATGAAAGTAGTTATGATTATGAGATTGTCAGGGGCCTGTCGGCGGGCGAACTTTTCAAAATTACAATACATGATATTGATGGCAAGGATTCTTATACATATAACTGTTGACATTTCTGATTAAAGAACGAAAATACATGAGCACTAGAAATCTGCAAGCGATGAAATTGTGTTTTGTTGACAGCCATTTAATAATGTATTTGTTCAATCAATGCGGTAGCTCACAACAAAAAAAAATTAACTAAGAGGTAATAAAAGAAGGTGCCATTTAATGAAACAATTTTTTTGAAAAATAGGCCTCATGAATCGTTAAATCATTTCTCTGAATGAGCAATCAAAATCACACTTCTGCAGAAGTAGAAGTCTGCAAACTAAATTTTCTTCTTATTGGACTACTGCGTTGATGATGTTTTGTTTTTTGTTAGCATTGACCAGATGGACCAGATGTGTTAATTGCAAATATTTATACGACATGTGTATTTGCCCTTATGCAAAGTTTAATACCCAACACTACTTTTGAAAATAAAACTATCCATTGTTTATTGATTCTGTTATTTCATTCACATCATCATTTATTATATCTACACTGATATTTTTTTTATTGCTTCTGTTATTTTATTCTCATCATAAATTATTATTTTTGTTTATACAAGGTATACAACTTCAGTACAACCAACCAGAAATCTATGCTGAGAACGTTCCTGCCAACTTGGAATCATTAGTACCTGACTTAGCTAAGGCTGCAGCTAACGTCACTATAGGCAATGCTCCTTGGTATCACATTACTAATATATATTCAAAAAATGGCATTCAGTTCTCTTCATTTGCTAAATCAAAGAATTTCAATAAAGATCTTTATGAAGATTTGGTTGCACCTTCTTTAGAAAGTGATTTAGTTGTGGAAACTTGGCCGAATGGACCTGGCAGATTACATTCTGACTGTACCAAATTATTCAAGTAAGTAAATGTTTAAACATTAATTTCTGCTTGGGATTTTTTTCACTTTTAAATTTTTCAGAAAATTATAATCATACGATTTAGGTTATTAAAAATATCCTCAACACTAACTCAGCTATACAGATATTCTCTATTTCAGGGTAAATAATATTGAATCAATCAATATTTCTGCAGCAAATACTTCTTTCAAGACAACACACGATCATTCGAAGTGGTCAGTTTCATCTATAGCATCAAATAAATATTGGACTTGCATAGGTGATATTAACAGAGCAGTGAGTTTCTATAAATACAAACGGTATTTCAATTTTCTTGTGTGAAGCATAATAAGCATGCCAGAATATTTCTAACTTGGGTATTTTGTTTTTAGGCCCACCAAGAAGTGAGAGGAGGTGGCACTATTTGTTTGAATAGTATGTCAGTTTCTAAAAACTACCAAAAACTTGTCGAGACAATTGAGAAATGTACAAAGTCTAAACAATGATATGTTGGTGTGAGGGATTCTGGGTTCACACAAAATCATTGCAAAATTACATCATATACAGTTCGATTATTGTATCTTTACCCATGCGTCATCAATTTATGATCAAAGAAATCACACACCCTCTATCGAACATCTCTTTCTAACAACCGCTATGAGCGAATCAAAACTGGTTAACATATGTGTCTTCTAAGCTATGAATTATGGTATTGTGATGATGACGCACGGGTAAAGATAGAATAATCGAACTGTAAGTTCCAGGTGAAAATAACCGTTTTATTGTAGTTACCATTTTTATTATTTTTCCAAAGTGGCTGAGCAAAAACACATAAATGAGGGATTAAAATGAATAATATTATCATCAAATGCAATGTTATCGAGAATAAAAATGTATTTCTTTAAATGATTGTTTTTCAGTACTCCTAACCACAGATAAATTTGTGCCAAAGCTGAAGGATAAATTGTAGCAACTTGGCACGTGATTTCTTGACATCATGTTTAGTTGGAAAAAAAAATTACCAAAAAATCGGGCATGGAACACAAAAAATGTTGACTTCAATAAAAAAAAATACACAAATTGGAGTTTTCTCGGAAAGAAGGAAGTCCTGTTACAATTCTGCGCACACCCCAGAAACTTTCAACAGAAATTCAATGCTGGATCTGAGTTTGAACTCTGTTGGAGTTCAAAAAGGAATAAAAAATGTCAAGGTCTGTTGACGAGCCTTGCATCATGCTCCTAGATATGGTTTGGACGATCATTGGACATACCTTTGCAAAAACACCGGCAAGAATTGAACCATCAAGTAGGAAGCTACGCACAGAGACGGGGGAACCAGCAATTGTGTATGCTGAGCTACCATCGAACTGATTCTAGGTAGCACTAGAGTGAAACACTGACCTTTAGTAACAGATATTGAGGATGAAGCAATCATTGGAATGGACATCATGAATTCCAGAGAGTTCGAGCCGAATGTGAAAGACGGCGTCCTACGTGTGAGCGAAGAAGAACTTGTGCTTCACAGAAGAAGTAAAAAATTGATTTGTGTCCTGTTGGCTGAAGATGCGAGCGTACCTGAAAGGACTGAAATTATTTTATAGGCCCGCTTGGATGGGGGTGCGAGCAATGGAAACGTGGTAATGTTCGAACCCAAGCTTCATGATAGAAAATTGTTGCTGTTGTTAAATTAGTGTCGGTGAGGGTAATAAATGGGGCACTGCTCGTCAATTTCCTCTGTGATTATGTGTGTATGCGGCATTGATGTTAGCCAAGCCAACAACTTGGCAGCGGACTCAAAAAATTGATTGTCACCTATTTCAAAGGCAAAGATAAAGCTCAACAAATCAATCTCAGAGATCTAGTCAAGAAATACCAAAACTTCTTTAATGCCGGACACGGTAAAGGGGATAAAACGAAGGCGGTTCAGCATGAGATTGACACCGGGAATGTCCTACCAATCTAGCAATTAGCTAGAAGACTTCCCCTCACCAAGAATGAAGAGGCCGACAACATAGTGATATGGAAAAGGAAAGAGCCATCGAGCCATCTGACGGTACCTGGTCCTCTCCGGTCGTACTGGTGAAGAAGAAAGATGAATCAACACGGTTTTGCGTAGACTTTCGTCAACTGAATAGCGTAACGAAAAAGGACAGTTACCCGGTTCTATGAGTTTCTCTACCCTAAATTTTAAGAGTGGATACTGGCAGGTAGTGGTACAGGAAGATAGAGAAAATACACTTTTGGCAGTTCGCAATTATGTCATTCGGGTTCTGCAACGCTCAAGCCACATTTGAAAGACTGATGGAGACGGTTCTGAAGGGGCTCTCATGGAAGACGTGTCTGCTGTACCTCGACGACAATTGTGGTTGGCAGATTGTTCAACGACCACGTGAAAAACATAGATTTCAACTTTGGATTGAAACTGAGCTCCAAGAAATGCCATCTGTTCCAGAAGGAAGTACGATATTTCGGCCATGTTGTCTCTGGGAAAGGATTAGCAGTGGATGAGCAGATGATCAAAGCTGTTGAGGAATGGCCCGTTACAAAGTATTTACACCAGCTTCGAAGTTTTCTTGGTTTGTGCACCTACTACCGCCGATACGTGCTGGGATTTGCTGACATCGCCAAACCACTAACCAGGCTAACGGAAGGACACATAAAATTATTCTGGTGGTCTGAAGGACGCCAAAATTCGTTCAGGAAGCTGAAAGGAGCATTGATTATCCTCTTTCAAATAGATAATTTATTTTGGATACGGAAGCAAGCAAATGTCCTGTCTCAGTTTCAAGGACAACATCATAAGAATGTAGATGTCCTCTCGCGGAAACCTCTGCTCACGAGCAGGGAAATGACAAGATCCAGAAAGATCAAGAAAAGATCCAGAGAGAGACAGGAAGTGCTCCGAGAAATTCATGATGGGGCCAGCGGAGAACATCTGGGAGCGACGATGACCCTCCAGAAATTGAGGCAACCAACGGTTAAACTGGGCTAATTGTTAAGCTAACGTCAAAGACTTGTGCAGAAAGTGTGCTGCCAGCAATAACCCTCGAACACGACCTAAGGCCCCGATGCGTCAGTACAACGAAGGCAGCCTATTTGAAAGGACCGCCATTGCTGGTCCGTTTCCACAATCTGATCACGGAAACAAGTACATCTTTCTGGCAACGGACTACTTCCGTAAATGGGCCGAAGCCTATGCCTTGACTAACCAAGTCGCAATCACCGTTGCCGACGCCTTGGTAAAAGAGTGGATAGATATATCGATTTGGTGTACCGTTGGAGTTGCATTCGGACCAAGGCAGAAATTTCGAATATACGGAAGACAAGAACCACGGCTTTGCTTTCACAGTCTGGTGAAATGGTGGAGAGGAAGAACAAGACGATAAACCGTCACCTGTCCAAGGTAGTCTCTGACCACCAGAATGATTGGGACCAGTATTTCCATTTGTTCTTGAGTCAACCGGGCAAACTCCTGCTAGTATTATAATGGACCGGAAGCTGCGGCTTCCTTGTGAACTGTAGCGTGGAACGCCACCTAGACATGACACTGCGGGAGATGACTACGTCAGTAAACGACGACAGCGAATGGACGACATCCATGAACGAGTCTGTTTGAACATTCAAAGTGCCAGCGATAGACTGAAGAAGACCTACGACATCGATGCTGGTGGATTTCAGACATGTGCCCTTGTTTGACTGTACAACCCTAAAAGTTGTCTCGGACTATCACCGAAGATGCGGAACTCGTGGGAAGGTCCGTACAAGATCATAAAGAGAATAAATGATCTCGTCTTCCGAATCTATAAGCCACCACGAAGGAAAACCCAGGTTCGTTTCTTTCAATAGGTTGTTCCCTTACGCCGGAAACCTCGATCGAGTCCGCACCCTCAGCCCACCGAAGGATAAAATGAGTTGTCTAGATGCCAATTTCGTCGAGTGCTAGCTAGGAGTGCACACCGACCACGTGAGGTGGTGCTGTAGGTTTTCCGGGTTTTCCTACAGCTGAAAAGTGAATACACCATCGAAAACATCAGTAAGTCGCCCCGGAGCGCCACGGAAAATAATAATAGCCGTCCTCTACCCGCACAGGCTATGCCTTTGGGTACACTCGACGAGTGTTTATGAGGGAGTGTTATTATTATTATTTTTTTTTTTTTTTTTTTTCGTTAGGAATTACCCAGTCAGGCCCTGTCTCCGGAGCTCCGACACTTCCGGAGGGCGCGCTGGCGTGTCATTAACCCCAGTAAACACTCCCCACGTCCATGGGGTAAGTGATTACTGGGTCCGAGAATCATGTGCCCTGAGTAGGCGGAGTGAACCAAGAATTACGGCCTTCTGCATTCGCCCGGCTAGGATTTCTGCCATGTCACGGCAAGCCGGTATGATTTTTAGGTTTGAGAGTAGTGTGTCCATCATTCCACCAAGGACCCCTATTATCAGAACCACCATCTTGACAGAATGGTTTGGGTAAAGCCTGCGGAGTTCAAAGATATTATTATTATTATTATTATTATCATTATTATTATTATTATCTACCTGGTTACCAAGAAGCATTCTCAAGATAAACCGACCTATAAAGATGTCTGGAAGAGTTTCTTCAAACTAAGAGATACATTGTGGAACAGAATCTTGTGGATATGGAATTCCCAAAATTTTCCTGTGGGATTGATGGGTTGGATTGGAGAGTTATAAGAAGTGATTATTCGATCACGATTTGTTTACGGTAAAAGCATCAAGTGATCATCATTCTGTCGAGTTCAGTCTGCACATCTGTTTGTCGCCACTGTAGAGACATGCCAAACATCTCTCATCCAGGGCTCGTTTATCCAACGATTGGCCAAGCTATGAGCTATAGAACTCTATGCCTTGGGATGTGTTACCTGCCTGCAGAAATTCAAGAACACCAAAGCTCATCAACTTTCCCTCTAATCTCACGATGTTTTCTAAAAATTAAAGGATTTTTTTTCGTTGGATCCAAAACATATATATAAAATATCTCAAATTCATAGTCAAATGTCAAAAACCACTTAAATACCCAATCTGCAACGATACTCAGTTATTGTTATATTCGTCAACCGTTGGCGGTAAAGATTTTAAAGAAATGCAAGAATTGCAATTTGTGGACTGACTTCGTACCCAATGGGATCAAATAATGAAACCTAATAGATTTTTTAATAAATAACACATTATACAATAATATTTTATTATCACACATATACAAGTATATAAGATAAAATATCCGAGAAATCTCGTAAATGGTGTAGAAACTACTTATAAAAAAATATGGAGTAGGATGAATTTGGAAATCCTAATTACAAAATAAATATTCCAGAGGAATGTGGCACAAAAATTACAACCTAAAAAACTTCCAAAAGTGCCGGAAAGGTTAGAGTTTGATCTGTTCTTAATAAGGTATTGAAGTTAGTCAAAGGCCACTCGGCTTCATAAATAACAATCATATACACTGTAACATTCTAAGTAAATAACATTCAAGAAGTTTGTCTTGCCTTGTATCTAGTTGTATAACAATAAAGGCAAAACATATCTAAAAATTTCGTAATACTCTTGGATGGATTAGGAATTGGTCCTAGGAGACTATCCACTGAAGAACAGCGGTATCTTTGCCGCCAATTGACACTATTCTCGTATCATCATGCAGGAAATTAACAACCGTGACATGGCTGCTATGTCCACCGTAGCTATGGCACAAGGACTGAAAAAAAAAGTAACTGATTAATTTTTCAACTCCTATATTTGTTCATTTCAAATTTTATGTTTACTATGTACAATATTGTAATGTATAAATGTAATGTATAAATTGACAGCTGTAGCTGTCGAGAAGCAGTAACGTGCTGAGCCGGGATGCTGTAGCACCCCGGGCCCCTCCTCGTCCAGCGCCCGCCAGGCCTTAATTCCTTTCGTCCAGTTAATTCCTATACCTGGTTTTGTTTTTGATTATTATTGCTTGTACCTGGAAAGGGTTTCATTTTAATCACCCCTTCCCCCTTCCTTTCGGTTGAAATTATTTTTAATTTCAATAGTCTCTCTGAAAATCTCCAGAGGTTAGGACCTGAGTTTAGCGAAACATGATTGTGTGGTTGTACTCAGTTAGTAGAGCATGCTTTTGAAAGACAATGTTATGGGCAAGTAATTAAACATTTACTCCCCCTCATTTTTCATATATAAAATCAATCGCATACCTTAGTCTGTGAGGCTGGATAATTGTACAACTTGACTCGCCCAAAATCATCTCCAGTAACCATTAGATCCGAACTGTGGCTACGATCGCAATAGTTAACATCTGTTCCGTCAGCTGTTTCTGGCCAAATTCCGACCGTCGTAAAACTCAAAGTGCAAGTATTAGTCGCCCAGTCGACATCTCGCATTATGCTGCTCTGCGGAATCTGACGACACGTTCCCGGATTCCCTAAAATTTCAAAAATAGTGGTGCCATTAGAAAAAATACGTGAAAAATATATACTACCTATTTCAAGTAAAAAAAGTCTAGATAAGTACTGTAACAATCCTAGAGCCGGACCTGACCGTGTTTGTTCGGATAATTACGCTTAGCTTGCCCGCATGACGACATCTTTGCTCGTTAACGGTACACCCATGACTCATCACATCCAAGAAGGAACGACACCTCCCGTCCTTTCTAGAGTGTTCAAACAGAAGCCTTTCCGGTATAAATAAAGGAATCTCGATCGGGTGACATAGTCAGTTGCAGATATGGTAGTAGTAGTCATGGAGAGGCCGCTGCCGCAGCCAGGCAAGTAGGCCTCGATGGGCCCTTTTTGTTTTCCCCGCTCTCCACATAACTACCTTGCCTCTCCTAGTCTTCCTTTACGAATCTTTGTGACCTTCTTTAATTCGATGAGTTCTTTTTGTTTTAGTTTTTCAACTCCGAAGATTTCGAATCTTAGCCTCCTGTACGCCTCACACTCGCCAAGGAAGTGAGGCGATGTTTCTTCGTCTTCTTTTATACCCATCAGTGACAGGTGTCTGCCTAGTTTGTTATGGCCTGTTAGTATTCCTACAAGGAAGCGTAGTGTTTGGCGATCTCTGCCTAAGAGCCACACCATACTTGACATGCTAGAGCCGGCTACAGAGTCTTTTGACTGTCTGCATCTGGCCGTGTTCCTCCAGAGTTCGTTTATTTAGTTCTCTTTACGCCCAGTTGTTCAGTGCAGAAGAGATTTGACTCCTTGCAATGCCTATTACTGGCTCCGGCCTATAGAATGGCGCCGCGGAACCGGTTCTGGCAAGTTCGTCAGCCACCTCGTTTCCCGGCACCCTTCTGTGACCAGGAACCCACACCAACTCGACATTCTTTTTCCAGAGCGTCTCCGCATTCATGTACCAGGACTGAACTTGGTTTAGGATGGCAGATAGCTCTGAGCGCTGCCTGGCTATCCGAACAGATATAAATTCTCTGCTCGGGTCTTTCTATCACCTCTCCACTTAGAATTGCGAACACTTCAGCTTGGACAACTGTTCTGTATCTTCCTAGAGCGTAGCTTTCTCCTATACTTCTTTCTTCGTTATTAATAAACAGGCCAACCTCTGGAACTTACTGAGCTTTCGACCTATTGTGCTACTTTGTGCGCCTGGCCACCATACAGCTGACCCATATTGGATCTTTGGTCTTACGACCGCCGTGTATAGCCAGCGCATAATCTCTGAATTGGTTCCCCAATTTTTCCCTACAACTCTCCTCAGTTGCCATAGGATGTCATGAAAGTTTGGAGTCCAAAATCACCCCCAGGTATTTGACCTGCTGAGCTAGTTGCAGCTCTTGGCCAAACATGGTGGGTGGTCTGAACCCATCCAGTTGCAGATATAGTTAGTTCGAGAGTTCGCAAATAGACAGAGTTAGTGACAGTGATTACTTTAAATGTAATCAATATATTAAGTAGTTGTAGGTTACGAGTGGAAATAAATTAGCGAAATGAAGTTGAGCGTATTTTTATTACAGTACTTATAAAACTACAGGAAATAAAATGAATATTTGGAACTTTCGGTGTAAATACAATTCCAGAAATTGAAACTAACAAAAACCAAAACTACATCAATTTCACTCTACGCGCGTTTCGCCAACAAAGTTAGCCGCTTATTCAGGAGCTAAAAACTTACAATGAGCTATTAGGTCCCGAAAATACTAAGTTTGATGGTGAAACTCGCTACTAATGTTCATACTGATATCAGTGAATATGCTAGACAGTAGTACACAGAAGCGAAATCAATAATAATAAATTAACTCTAATAAATGATTCAAAAAAGAACTTAAAAAATTTATAATCAACACATAACTCTTCAAGTCCTTTATTATTTCAACTTTGACTGCTATTACTATTATTTTCATTTTTTACTTAGGTTTTACTTATACTTCACATATTATTCTTATCACTCTCTTCCTATTTATTGTTTAATTCTTTATCCATATATATTGCTGTAGTTCAATTTATATAAAAAAATCCCTCTATAAACAGAAATGTTTCATGGGATCAATAAAGTAAAAAAAAGAACCAACTTTGTAATTAACAATTACTAAACAGCTATCTATAAAATCTGACTTAATGATAAGACATATTCCCAGTCAACCATGTGATACGGGAAACATGTATATGTGATATCACATTGTGACGTGCGACATCTCATTTGAAGTCACAAACATGTATCCATATTGAGGCAATGTGAAAATGTCCGCCTCAAAGAAAATCTTTGTGACGTCTTTTGTACATGAATCACATAAAAAAAATTGTTTGCTCCGTGACAGGCAGGAGGATCGAATCCGGGTCGCCTGGATGACATGTTAGCATGTGGCAACACCACGACCACTGCGCTTTACAACGAGTCACCAAATAGAGGCTACATTTAGGACTATTGTGACAAATATATATACAATGAGTCCAAGATAAGTTTGTCTACTACGTTGATATCTGAAACGGAAATAGATACCGTTTTGGCTAAATGGGGTGAATGTTGCATAACAGAAGGGCAGTCAATATGGAAGTATGGAATTATAAAATTATTTTCGAAAAACTGAATTTATCGATTTCTTTTAAAAATCGAGATGATCTGACACATAATGAAACTGCCATTTGTAATAAATCATTAAATTAAAAATGAAAAATTCTTCAAAAATATGTCGTGAGATGATCGTATCTTTCAGGGTTACCGCTTGTACCGTACCGCAGCAGACCAGCAAATAGTAGTAGATGAAAGTGGAGTAGACTCAGGTCAATGCGAATTACTTAGTACTTGACAATTTTCTTAACAGTCAAAAGTTTGGGATAGATTTCAATAAAAACTACAGTACATACTTGTATGTGATATGAAAATGTAACCTATAATATTCATCTCATAGATATCTCAATGTGATATCATGACTTATTAGCTTTGTTGACGTCGAATAGGTGTGGACTGTAATATCAAATATCCGTCGAATATAGGTAAAAAATTAACATCGCATTGGTTACATCACATAACCCTTCATGTCACACGATGGTTGGCTGGGTTAGCGTTTTTGAAATATTGTAGTTAAAAGGAAAGATCTTGTTAATCCTTGGCTCGCACAAGTTTCGTTTAATTTTTTTTTTTAATGACATGTACCAAGTATCTTTGAAATTATATGAATGCCTTATGGGAGGCTGCACTTTTCAGCTCATCCGGAATTTGATTCACGACTTCAACACTGATTTGAAGTCAGGATTCCGAGTTCAGTTATCATTTCTAAATCGAAACCTCAGATCAAAATTCAGATTTTTGAATGTAAAGTAGTGATTTTGAATTTTAAATCGCGTTCGCAATATGAAAATAGGAATACCATTATCAGAGTCAGAATCCCGAGTGTAAATCGAGACCTTGTGTTGTTGGGGTTAGGAAAACATGAAAAGTTCAGTCCTTTGTATAACTGGTATATGAGTGAAAGTATATACTTTCCAAACTGAATTGAAAAATAAAATACGTGTAAACAGGCGGGTGCGCCTTGAGAGTCTTATATGGTCTTCCATATTGTGTAAATCATGAGATACTTTTACTTAAACTCCATCATTATGGCTTCAGGAATATGACTCTCAAATGGTTTGAATCTTATTTATCCGATTGTAAGATATTCAGGATATTCAAAATCAAAGAATATCAATTGTGGAGTACCTCAAGGTTCTATACTTGGACCAATTCTATTTTTATTATATATAAATGACCTATTAAATATCCAGATTTCAGGTTCTTTCACTGTCTTTGCTGATGACAGTACTATACTTTGGCATCACAAAAACAAGCAGGATCTTGAGCAATTAATATGTTATGATCTTAAAAAAGTGAAAGATTGGTGTGATTCAAATTTACTATCATTCAACATAAGAAAAACTAACATGATATCTTTCAGATGTCATCTTGAAGACATTCCGTTAGACAATCACATCATTGAAAATAAAACGACTTTGAAATATCTTGGAGTTTATCTGGATAATTCGTTGAAATTTGAAGAGAATGTTGAAATATGTAAAAAAACTCTCTTCGGGTTGCTACGCATTGAGAGTTGTCTCGAATGAATTAGGATTTTCAGTTTCTAAGCCAGTATATCATTGTCTTATTGAATCTCATCTACGATATGGTATCGCATTTTGGGGAGTTTGCTGTAGTCATCGTTTACAAACAGTCCTAATTTTACAAAAACGTGCTCTGCGATATTTATGCAAAGCGAGATATCGGGATTCATGTCGACCTCTCTTTCTTAAACACAAAATTCTTACAGTTATTGCAATTTTCATACTTGAAACTGTTTGTTTGATACAAAAACATAAATCAAAGTTCACTATTGGCAGTTCTTCCGATCATAATACCAGACAGAGTAATGATTTCAAACTTCCACTTCCTAAAAGTACACTCATCAAAAACTCGATATTTTATAATGGATGTAAGATGTTTAATCACCTTCCAATAAATATCAAAAGTATCACATCACTTTATCGTTTCAGAAAAGATGTAAAAAATTTATTATCAGAAAAAGCTTATTATAGTCTACAAGAGTTTTATGATGATAATATCTAAAAATCATAATTTTTATATCATGAATCGAGCATAGTAAGTAAGCGTACAATTTGTTATTATTTTTTTGTTCCTTTGCTATTGATTGTTTCTATAACATCCACAAATTGATTAATATTTTTTTTCTACTTTCATGTACATACTCTTCATTTGTTCATAAACTTGATATCACGAGCTGGAGTTGCAGAGAGATGCGGAGATGAAGAAGTCCTTGTGTTATGATGGATGAGCATGTATTATGTTTTGTTTCATTTCCTCATTCGCTAAGGACTAAATGGTGGTACTGTAGGTTTTTCCGGGTTTTTCCTGCAGTTGAAATAGCAAATGCGCCATCAAAATTTCAAGTCGCCCTGGAGCGCATATAGTGGTGGTGTTCCTTCATATGGGATGATATGCAGATAGTGGGGAGTATCACCATTATACTTTATCATTAATTAATTGAATTCAATTTTAATATTAATCCAAAACCAAAAATCTTTGTCTATAAGTTTTTATAACTTCCGACAATAAAGTATATTTTGACTTTGACTTTGATAAAAATCCCGTAGCTACGCCGCTTAATCAACTTGCACGCGTATCGTCGATATGGTTTCCTAGAAAAAGGCAGATAATTGCCGGTAATGAATATTCGGGATAACAAAACCGTCGCTTCGCGAAGATTCTGGTTACACTTGAGTACCTATATAAACGAGAGACATTTGACTGGGATGGAGAAGATTATGAAGAAGTGATAAGCAGTTTTTGAAGAAGTATAGAAGTGTTTGGAATATTTAGTTAGTTGTATTGTTGTATAGATCTAAGTGTTTAATTAGTCAGTGAAGTAGTTTGTATGTTTTTAGTGAAGTTAGAAAATAATTAGTTTAGTAGTGTGCTCGGCATTATTATTCAGCTAAATCGTAACAGTGGTGTCCGAAGCGGGATATTAGTGAAACACAGAAACTATTTATGGTGAATACGAGGAGTACATCGTACGATACGATGGAGGACATTGTGAAATTTAGCCATAATCAATTTGCGGATTTGGAAAGAAGGCGCCAGCAGGAAAAACAAGAAGAAGAAAAGCGGCGCCAGGAGGAAAAACAAGAAGAGGAAAAGCGGCGCCAGGAGGAAAAACAAGAACGAAAAAAGAAAAACAAAGAGAAGAAACACGCCGCTTGGATGAAATGACAGAACGAGAAGAAGCACTCCAGAAAATTCTCGAACAACAAAAGAATGAATCAGAACGAATAGAAAAACAGACAGAGTTCTAGAACATCAAGACCAGTTCTTCCAACATGTTTTACAGAAAACCGAAGTACAAAAAAATGGAGGAACTGAAAGGAAAAATAGAGGGAGACGTCAAGAAAATCGACGATGAGCTTAATAAGAAGGTGGATACAGTGCGAGAAGAAGTGAAAGGACTCGAAAACCAGATAGCTCTTCTCAAGAACCAACATCGTCGGGACAGGGTTGCCACATCAGGAATTTTCGTAAAACCACCAACTTTTGATGGACAGTCCTCTTGGTCCATGTATCGCTGACAATTTGAAGCTGCAGCGTTGGCTAATGGATGGGGCGAAGAAGAAAAAGCTACAGCACTTATAGTAGCCTGAAGAGGGCCAGCTTTGGGTATGTTGCAGACGATACCTATCGAACAGCAAAATAAATATAAAGACCTGATTACCGCATTAGAGCTACGGTATGGCGATCAACATCGAGAACAGCTGTATCGAGCTCAAATGAAAACGCGCACTCAGAAATCAGGTGAGAGTCTGCAGGAATTTGAATCGGATGTGAGACGCCTAATCCAGTTGGCTTACCCAGAAGCACCGGGAGATTTCAAAGGACAGTTAGCGGTGCAGTTATTTATAGATGGACTCAGAGACACTGAAATCCAAAGGACTCTGCGATTGACACACTTTAAGAGGAGTAGCGATGCCTTGGTACGTTCTTTAGAAGTGGAGGCGGCTTTCAACACCTCGAGGCCGAAAGTACGAGCGGTATCGATAGAAGAACCCGAACAACGATCAAGCGCAGCTACTAGTTCATTCGAGAAGGTTCTGGAAGAGATTAAATCTTTGATAAGCGGAACGAGCACTCAGGAGAACAGATGTGGGAAATTAGAATATTTTATTAGAGACTGCAGGTTAAGAATGCCACCACGTTCGCAATCACCTATGAGGACAAGTTCTTCCAGCGAGTCCTCAAGTGGGCGGCAGGAGAACTAGACTTAGCCAGCGTATCGGGGCGCATGCCGGTTAGCAATGATGGAACCCCCAGGATCATCCCTGTTAAGAGGCTACGTACAACAGAATTGATATCGGGGCGCATGCCGGCTAGCGAAGATATAACTCCCACGGCCATGCCTGTGAAGAGGGTAAGAACAATCGAATTGATACCAGGGCGCATGCCGACTAGCAATGATGCAGCCCCCGAGGCTATCCCAGTTAAGAGGCTTAGAACTGAACTGCCCAACAACGCAGATACCTTGTCCAGAAGACCTGATTCGGATACCTGTGAGCATTGTGAGCGAATTGAACGTCGCAAAGGGTACAACCAAGTCAGATTAATGGTTGACGACAATTGGACCACAACGAAAATGAGGCAGGACCAAGAAAGTGATCCAAACATTGCAGATTTTCTACGATGGAAGGATAGCTGAGCGGAACGACCCACCGACCCACCTGGAAGGAAATCTCCTTACGATCACCAGGTTTCAAGGCATTGTGGGCACAATGGGATTCCCTGATTGTTGAGAATGGTCTATTGAAGAGAGCTTGGGAATCGGCCGACGGCAGAAAAGTGATTTCTCAATTGGTTGTGCCTAGGTCGAGAATAAGTGATGTCTTGGAGGAGATTCATTGCAGCAAATCTGGTGGACATTTTGGAGTGAATAAGACCTTGGATAAAATACGGCAGAGATTTTACTGGGTCCAATGTCGTGAAGATGTAGAGAGTTGGTGCCGAAGATGTCCGAAGTGTGAAGCAAGCAAAGGTCCCAATACAAGATCGAGAGGAGAGATGAAACAATACAATGTAGGCGCTCCCTTCGAACGAATCGCCATCGACGTAGCAGGACCGTTTCCGATGACGAATGATGGTAACAAATACATCCTCGTTGCCATGCATTACTTTAGCAAATGGGTTGAAGCTTATGCCTTGCCTAATCAAGAAGCATACACAGTGGCAAGAGCTCTGGTGGATAACATGTTTTCAAGGTTTGGAGTTCCAATGGAGCTACATTGCGATCAAGGATCAAGGAAATTTTGAAACAAATTTATTCAAGGAAGTTTGTGAATTGATGGGAATTAGCAAGACCAGAACAACGGCCCTCTACCGACATTCTGATGGCATGGTTGAAAGGTTCAACAGGACTATGGAAGAACATCTTTCCTAAGTACTAGAGGAGCACCAAAAGACCTGGGATCGACATCTTCCAATATTCTTGATGGCTTACAGGGCCTCTGTGCACGATTCCACAAAGCTCACTCCAGCCAGCATCATCTTCGGGAGAGAACTTCGGTTGCCCTGTGACTTGGTGTTTGGATCACCAAGTTCTGAAGAAAAAGAAGTGCAGGATTATGCAGACGAACTGCGAGATCGCTTGAATGGGATACACGAATTTGCAAGAAAGAGATTGAAGATAACTAGTGACAGAATGAAGGCTCGATACGACCTTAAGGCCGATACTGGTGGATTCAAAGGAGGTCGAGTGTGGCTGTACAATGCTCGTCGTAAGAAAGGATTTTCTCCCAAATCAACATCATCTTGGGAAGGACCATATACGATAGTAAAGAGAATAAACGACGTGTTCTATTATAGGATTCAACGCAGCCCGAGAGCGAAAATGAAGGTCGTTCACCTAGAGAGACTCAAACGTTATAATGGAGACAACGACAAATTGTTTGATCGGGGATAATGTTACAAGATTGATAAAAATCCCCTAGCTACGCCGCTGAATCGACTTGCACGCGTATACGGTTTCCTAGAAAAAGGCAAATAATTGCCGGTAATGAATATTCGGGATAACCGAACCGTCGCATCGCGAAGATTCTGGTTACACTTGAGTACCTATATAACGAGACATTTGACTGGGATGGAGAAGATTATGAAGAAGTTATAAGCAGTTTTTTAAGAAGTATAGAAGTGTTTGGAATATTCAGTTAGTTGTATTGTTGTATAGATCTAAGTGTTTAATTAGTCAGTGAAGTAGTTCGATGTTTTTAGTGAAGTTAGAAAATAAGTAATTTAGTAGTGTGCTCGGAATTATTATTTAGCTAAATCGTAACAATACCATATCAAACTATGCCCAATAACTCTTTCTTTTTGAAAAACTCCATTCATTTGAAATCTTAAAAAAATTATTTAAATATTGAGAAATCAAAAGTTAACTCAAACTTCGTATTATCTAGAAATTTCTCCGCCTGAAATAGACAACCGAATTAGATAAGAAACACGGTTAAATATTGAACGATCAGTAATGAATAAAGTACGTGTTTTGAAAATTGAGGTCATGTCCCACCGAAATCCAATGTGTATCATTATAAAAGTACAATTTACAAAAATAAACGTTTGCAATACTTTGTAGCAACTTTTAAATGTGAGCCAACAATAAATATGGATAAACTTAGTTGAATATATATTTTGAGCCAAACTACGAGGAAAACGAAAAATTCTTAAGTTAGATTAGATCCCAGATCTTCCTGAAGTAATACTCACAGAATAACAACTCGTAATCGCCCGAGTTACTCCTCAAAGTTTGGCTGTCTTTAGCCCAATCCAAATGAGTAATGAAACTTGAATGTCCCTGTAACAAAATCAATTACTCAAAATTATGGTTTTCATTTATTGGAAGCGAAGTGGATGATTCGGTTACTGTCGATAACTGAAGTCAAGCATTGCTGACTTCAAATATATCAATAATTGTACTGCTATCCCCCCATAAAAAAATTAACCAAACATTAACCCAACAATTTGAACTGTGATATCATGGACCTCCCCATGAACAGTTTTGAAAAAAAATTGTTGAGGATTGATATAGTTTAATTATTTAGTTTGGTATAAATTTTTATGGTGAGGTTCATAAACATTTTCTTGCCAGCTTCCAACATGCACACATAACAAAAACAATAAAAAAAGCGAGATAATGTATTTTCTACTAGAATACATCAAGGAAAGATATCGACATGACAAGGCAAAGTTTGACAGCTATCAAAGAAAGGGTTGCAATTTATTAGTTTTTATTATATTTGAAACATTTTATTTGTCATTTTCAAATAAATAAATTACTTGTATGAGTTTCTTTTTTTACTCACCGTACATCTGCCAACTCTGCTGTACTTCGTACCATCGTCTGACACTTGATAAACATAAATATGATTATCTCGTGATCCTAGCGCCACCATCGAGCCATCCGGGGAGAAACTGATAACTTGGATAGGCTCGTTGCCATCAGTGTGTTGAGCCAAAAGCTCTCTGGTTTGGGTGTCAAAGATCATCCATTTGCCACTGAGGCAGCCGACTAGAACACATCCACCATCTAATGAATATGCAACGCTTTGAGCTTGTTCCTAAAAATTAATTAATAATTACCATTTTCCAAAATGTTGTAGTGGTGAAGGATACTCGAGGATGTAGGCAGTTTTTGACTTCAACAGAAAATAAATCACTTGTTTATTTCACTTTTTCCACCAATTCGTTAATTTTGAGGTAGACTATTTTGTTGATAATAAAATATTTGAATTTAAAGCTAACCCGATTAGTTGTTTTTACACAGGGTGGCCCATTGTAAACAAACTAATTAGATTTTGGAGAGCATATAGCTACTAAGCAACAAAAAAATCCAAATTAAATCGTTTGATTTTCGAAATATTCATGATTTAAGAGGGATCCACACCCACTTGAAACGACTTTCGTTCTACTATCCACATTAGTCAACCAATTTAGTTGCAATTTTCACTGACCGTTTCAGAAAAAAATATTTTTTCCGGGAAAATGGTTATATTTTTTTAATAAAGGACACTGATATCGTTTTTATTTCGAAATATTGAAAATTGAACCAAGGAAAGCGAAAGTTAAAAATGCAATCGATTAGTGTCGCCCTCTAACAGATCCTTTTCCATCGAGATGGATGCATTGCGGTTTGCAATCGCCACGGCAAATAATCCAAGGGCGTGCGGCTTATTATTAGAAAATATTTCATTTTAATGCGTTTTCAGGTATTTGTAGCAATGGCTCATTATATGATGTATGAATAAGTAATTATGGTTCGGTTCAACCTACTGGTGTATATTTAGGTATTTGATAATATTGAGGAACTTCTTACGACTTGAAATAGTTACCTGTTCTCGTATAAATTCACTTTCGGTATGGATGCTTGTTTATTGTTAGTTCGGTCTAGCTCGAATTGAGTGCTACTGTGTGATTTTAAACCATGGGAAAATTAAAACAAATGAGGGGGGCTGAGGAGAGAAATTATTTGTATCCAAGTGAAAGAAGACGTAGCCGTAGGAAAGCTCTGAAGGAGGTATTACTGAAAAGGTGAGTTGTGTATGAATTATATTTTGTTATGAGAATTCCATGCCCGCCTGGAACTACACTCTTATTCTATTTTTAGTGTCTACATCAGTTATCCAATATTCATGCAAAATACTCTTTGGATGGATAATTTTTTATTTCTCGAATTTTACACTAAAAAAAAATTATTGACAATAAATTGTTTTGAAATCACGGAAAATGGGAGTTGCCCTTAAGTGAATAGGTACAAATTTTTGAACGACATCATTATGATTCAATGTTCTCTGTGGTTACAAAGTGAAAAACTGCGGTTAGGGCAAATCATTGGATTTCAATTTTGCATGCAATTTTTCTTTTGCATTACGCCATTTTGAAAAATAGACATTTTTTTGTTGTCAAAAAGTAGTTTACAAACTTTTATTGAACCGAATAAAATAAATTTTTTTTGTTTTGGATGAATATTGTTCGAAATTTTGCTCTCATACATAGAATTGAAAGACGTTCCGAATGAGGTATCACTTCACCCATCATGCCATTTAAAAAAAATCCTTCTATTTTACCCAGAAATAAGTAATAATTATTGATACAAATTAATACACGCATATTTCTCATAATGAATTTTCTTCAGATTTTTAGAATCGACCAACCAACTAACATTTTGAGCGAAATGTACAAATATTCCTTACTTCCACAATAGCCTGATGAATATGCACCTTGATCATGTGATCGACCATGCCGTGAGTAGTGTTGAAATTTCTACCTTCTCCCTATTATTGCACTTTCAGGTGATTTCTTTATTATTATTATTATTATTCGTTACAATAATAAAAAATATTGAAAAAATTATAACTGCGTATTAATCTTTGTAAAATACATTCGAGATCATATGTTTCATAAATACATTCAAATTTTATTGTCTTCAGACAAAAAATATCTTAAATACCTACTTCTCGACTGTTTGCCATGACGATACAATTTCCATGCAATTGAGCATGTATTATCTATGATTCCCTAGGTATTTACATAACAGTAACATAAAACCCTGATCCCCGCCTATTGTGGAAGGCAACGGTAGGCGAATTGCTCTTCGACTTGCTTGTCCTTCTGCGTTGTGAATATCGTCAGGAAATTGGAAGATGCCATTCGAATAGGTACTCTTTGATCATCCCTCTGGCATATATTGGGACACGCCTACAGACTCCCTCAAAATTTGGAGGTTAATGCATTTTCAGAACTCCGGTGTACGTGTGGATAATTCTTAAGAGTCAACAAAAAGAGAAATTGTAATGTCTACAACTGGCTTCCATAAAATTTTTGTTTCTTTCAAAAAGGGTATCATATTTTGAAGCATTTGCTCCTTAATTTTCAACGGCATTTTCCAAAAATTTGCTGTCGCAACTCGTTCACAGATATTATTAGAGATCGGAGTCGTTTTTTCTACAAACATCCTAACCACCAGTTGGTAAAACACCGTAAAGACTGCGTGTAATCGAAAGATTAATGATAAAAATATTTGTTTTAGCAGAAATACAATTGTTACGCGTGTCGAATGTTGTTTTTGCCAGGATCCTCTGCGTGTAATAAAAACCGAATTCCCTCTTGAGCCTTCTCAGTCATATACAGTATCGAAAAAAGTATATCGTGGGTATGGAAGAGTTAGTAAAAAGTCAAGAGTAACAATTAACAATAGTTGGTGTTTGTTGTGCCTCGATGGAATAATTGCTATTAATTTAGGAACTATTTTAGACCTCCTATACATTAATAAAACAATCGACGAAATTGAAATTAGTACTTACCCCTATATCTTTGCTCCACAAAATACTGTGCGACATAGAATCCCACAATTGAAGCATTTTGTCGAAACCAGCAGTTGCAAACTGAGGTACATTAGGGTGGGATGCCAAGCCCCAAAGTTCATCTGTGTGTCCCAGGATTATGGGTTGGAAACCAAGCTCACAGGTACCATTCAAGATGCAGTTGCGTGTGGTACCAATTAGGAGCTGGGAACCCCTACCTTCCGAGATGACTCGGATACCTCCATAATGGCCTTCGATCTGAAAATAAAATACAGCAATTGGTTGTATGGAACCATACATTATTATGAGAAAGCAGCAATTGTGTTTTATTGTATTAGAACCTATTTTTGTTCCCGCCAATGATTACAGCCTTCTGCATTCGTCCGGTGAAATGTTTTCCATAGTACGTTTTGAAAAGAGAGCTTAGAGCTGTGAAAATACCTTGTCAAGTCGATTAAAAACACTTGAAAGAGTCCGTAGAAAGACAAACGAATTCAAAGAAGGCAAACAAATAGCTAGAAGAAAATAAAGATTCCTCAGTTTCACAGATTTTCTTGAGTATCGATAAAAAATATCAACTTGAACTTAAAGAAATATGTAATGTTACTTAACGGCTCACGTTAATGCCTTTGTAACTAAAAATATCAGTTCGAACATCCTGAAAATCCTTGTAAATGTTTCGAGATGAATGTCATTCTCATTGTCAACATTAAAACTGTTAATTGCCCGAATTGCCGCATGGCCACATTTGCCAAGCGTTTGTTTTTTATTTTAGATGTGTTTTTTAAAGGTGATTAACCCTTATCAGGTAGTTTCTGTTGTATTGAAGAAAAAGTAGCACTTCTCTGTCTTGTTCTAAAAAATTATATTTCTGTTGTAGTCAATTGAGTATTGACTATTTTCAGATGTTCACAACTAATATTTAATGTTTTTGGGGTGTTATTTAGAATAACAGTTTTTGTGTTCTTACTAACCTGACGCACAATTCCAGTTAAACTCAAATCCGACCCAAACTCTACAATTCTTCCATCTTTGCCCCCTCCTGTCACCACACTTCCATCTTTCAAAACACAAATCGAAAATATGGAACCCTCGTGCACGTTTTTTACAAACTGGCAAATGGTGTTCGTGCCCCTACCCCAAACGGCCAGATTTCCGTTGGAATCCCCTGTGATGGTCTCTCCAGTTTGCAAAAAGGCGACGCACGTGACGTACTTCGGCTTATCGCGAGTTTCGAAAATGCCCATCCGTTTGTACAGCATTCCATTGGGATCTAACGACCAAAACCCAATGTGGGATTTGCCACAGGTGACAATGGTATTGCGGTCTAAGGGATGAAATTCTGCCGAAACGATGGTGTCGACGGAACACTAGAAAAGAAAAAAACTATATTTGAAACAGTTATCACACTTGAAATGGAAACAATATCTCGCTCATTTTGAGAGCAAGGTATTTGAATTTTTGAGGCGAAAAATTTCTTTTGGCAGATACACATATATAGGGTCCAATGAAATTTGATTTTGCGAAAACCATAATGTAACCTGTGGATTAATATATTGGGGATATATTAATGTTACGAGACTGATGAAAATCCCCTAGCTACGCCGCTGTCGAGTGCCGACTATAAAACGTAACTCATTTGCATAACAAATGAGCCGACGCCGTGAAATTTCCTCGATTCAATTCATAGGTTTGTTTAGATGTTTTTATGTACTTTCTGAGTAATCTGGAAGAATCTAGTCTAGACAAATTGAGTATACAGGGTGTTCCAAATCAAGTCGGCACCATTGCAAACTCCGTTATTATTGATGCTAAGAATTTGGTTAAATGGGCAAACTAGTAGCATTTTTAATGGCCTTCTCGATGCCGAAAACAAACAAGAAATTGACAGTCGCGTTTTCAGAATATTTCATAAAATGATATTTCTTTCAATGGAACACCCTATATTTTTTCATGCATTTCGATTCGTAATAACATGTTAAGTTTTTGATATTTGCGTAATCACCAAGCAGAATATTAATATGAATATTCAATAAAGAAAACGGCATATGCCGAAATATATGTTGATTTATTTACGTCGAAATACACACTAGTCAGTCGTGGTCGCTTAGCCGAACAAAACAACTACCCTTTTTTATGCAATTCTGAGTATTTACAACGTTGCCAGATTTATTCTATATATAACATCTCCCCCTTTAAAATATTAATATCCTGTCACCCAGAAATTACAATATCCTTAACTATTACTATATTTACAATTCAGTAACCCAACCTTTCAGGTTGTCTGATTTTACTTCTACGTCTTAATGATCTAGAATCAATATCGACTTGTTCTGTTTCTCTCCCTTCCATGTCCACTTCACTGACACTATTTTCCCCCACTTCACTATCTAAACTAGACATCTTTTCATCAAGTTCTGATCGTGGGATATATGAAACTGACGGTTTAGTTTCTGAATGAGCCACATCTAAATATCTATCTAATTTCAACTGATTTTTATGTCTCTTCCATATTTTCCCACAATCGGTTCTTATCAAATAGGTTCTCCGACCTAACACCCTGTATATAGTGCCCGTACACCATTTCTGAGAGTGAGCGCGATAATCTCTCACCCACACCTTATCATTCAAATTAAAAAACATATCTGTTTTATTGAAATGGTAATCTTTTTGATATTTTTGCTTTGTTTGCACTATGTTTTGCGTAGATGGCATCAACAGATCAAATTTAGTACGCAACTTTCTTCCAAACAAAATTTTAGAGGGTGTCACATTTGTGGTGGTATGTGGGGTATTTCTATACTGAAAAAGAAATCGATTTATAATGAGATGACAATCCACATTAGGGTTATCATGTTTAGCTTTCAAAATTGCATTTTTCATAATTTTGACGGCACTTTCCGCTTGCCCATTTGTGGCAGGATGATAGGGCGCACCTGTCAAATGTTTTATTTTTTGTTGCATTGTCTGTACAAATTTCGTGGGGTAACCCAAATCGTGCAAAAAGCTCTCGAAATATTTTGATGGTATTTGAGGCAGTGATACTTGACATTTCAAAACATTCAATCCACTTGGAATCTTCAATTACTAAAAAAAATTTGTTGCAAACACAGGTAAGCCTTTTTTATTGCCAAAAATAGTCAACAAGGGTTTATGATCGGTATATAATAAAAACTTTTGCCCATACAAATATTGGAAAAACTTTTTTACACCAAATATTATCGCAAGAGCTTCTTTCTCGATTTGTGAATACTTTATCTCAGCAGAATTTAGAAGTCTCGAGGCAAATGCTATCGGCTTCTCAGAATTATTTTCAAATATATGATTCAATGACGCTCCCAATGCGAACTGGGACGCATCCACCACTAATTTAATTTTTTGTTTTGGGTCAAAATGAGCCAGAACTGCGGTGGACAGTAACAACTGTTTTGCACTTTCAAAACTCTTTGTACATTCTGAAGACCATATCCATTCAGAATCCTTTTTAAGCAAAGTGTACAAAGAATGTAAAACTTCCGAACAATTTGGTAAAAATTTACAATAAAAATTGACCATACCGAGAAACGACTTCAACTCGGTTATCGACTTTGGGGTTTGAACCTTATTAATTGCCTCCACTCTCTCCTCTGAAGTATGGAGACCGTGTTTATCTATAACGTGTCCCAGGTATTTAACTGATTCCTGAAAAAATGAACACTTTTGTTTTTTTACTTTTAATCCACATTCATTCAATCTATGGAAAACTTTTTCCAATCGCTCCCTATGTTCCATATCGTTTCGACCTGTTACCAAAATATCGTCTAAAAAACAGACAACGCCTGGTATCATGAACATTTGTTCCATTATATTCTGAAAAATACTTGATGCGCTTGTGATCCCATAGGGTAACCTTGTGTACGAAAATAGTCCCCTGTGGGTAGTAATGGTAACTAATTTTTGCGATTCTTTTGACAAAACCACCTGTTGATAGGCGTCGGACAAATCTATTTTCGAAAATTTTTGACCACCCTGTAACTTTGTGAACAAATATTCAATTCTGGGTAACGGGAAGTGCTGTGCTTGTAATTGTGGATTCAGGGTCACCTTGAAATCCCCACATATCCTTAAGTCACCGTTTGGCTTTAAAATTGGAACTATTGGAGTAGCCCACTCTGAAAATTCAACAGCAACTAAAACTCCGTTGCCCAATAACCGTTCTAACTCAAATTCAATTTTAGGTTTCAATGCAAAAGGAACGGGTCTCGGCTTAAAAAACTTTGGAGTGGCATCACTTTTCAACATTAACGAAACTTCAAATTTGTTAAAAGTACCCAATTTCTCATCGAAAATATCTCTATATTTATCTGTCAGGTGCGAAATGTCAGAAGAACCTATTTGATTAGATAAATCATTAACAGAGTTAAAATTAATTTTACATACAGTGTGTCCCATCTAAAACTTGTCACCCCCCTAATATCCGAACTCATGAAAAAAATTGAAAATCGCTCAGACCCGTCGATTTTTATTTCAAGGGGGAACACTTTCACCAAATACACCATCATTGTGTTGTCAACCCCCTCAACCCCAGCACCCCCTACTTCAGAATTTTCAATGGGACTACTATACTTGTGATACATCATTTTGAAGGGAATTCAATCCCAAATACATCGGTGTACTGAAATTGAGGATCGATCAAGTGTTGTTGAAGTTTTAATGAAAACTAAGTTTTATCCAGATATTTTAATTTTTCATTACCTCAAATGTTAGCGTCGTAAGAAAGGTTCACTGTGGGTACGCCACTGTAGTGAAAAATAATATGCTGTCAGAAATAATAGTTTCGAAGGTGAGACAGACGTTTTTATGAAAAAAAAATTGCCCTCATGTGTTTTTGTATACGCATATCTTTGTTTACGCCTTGGTAATTGATGTATTCGAGTCACTGCATTCAACAATTTGAAAACATTCGAAAATGGTTTATACTGTAAAAGAGAGAATATCCATTGTAGCTGCGTATTTTGAAAATGGACGATGTGCTAGAGCTACGGCTCGAAGTTTCAATGAAAGTCATCCAGAAAACACCACATCATATCAGTACGTGCTTCAATTGATGAATAAGTTCTTGGAGTCAGGATCAGTGCTGAATAAAAAACATGAACGAGAGAAGCCTATGGGAAATGAAGGGGTCGCTGTTGCAGTTGCAGTATAAGCAGTGATGGACAACATTCGATCGTTAAGACAACTTGAGACTATTTCTGGAGTTTCGAAAAGCAGCGTACATCGAATTCTGAAAGACGCAAAATTCCATCCTTATAATATGCAGAATGTACAAGAATTAAATGAAGATGATCCTGACAGACGTACAGAGTTTTGTGAAATCATGAGTCAATTATTGATTGGTGATAATAATTACCTCTACAATGTGTGCTTTTCTGACGAATCTTCTTTTTATTTAAATGGACATGTGAACAGACACAACTGCAGATACTGGAGTGACGTAAATCCCCATTGGTACAGGGAAACTCATTCACAAACTCCCCAGAAATTGAATGTTTGGGCTGGTATTCTGGGAGACCATATTGTAGGTCCATATTTTATTGATGGTAACCTCAACGGACAAACGTATCTTGAACTTCTTGATACAACTGTGAACCCCAGAATCACTCAGTTACTTGAAGACGATGATAGGTTACTTGACGGTCAGCTCACCTTTCAACAAGATGGAGCTCCTCCACATTTTGTTGCACCTGTACGTCAATTTTTAGATGACAATTTCACAGGGCGATGGATTGGAAGGCGAGGACCAATAGAATGGCCGGCTAGATCTCCTGATTTATCACCATTAGACTTCTTTTTATGGGGTCATTTGAAATCCAAAGATTATATTACCCAGCCAACTTCTCTTGATGATATACGCAGGAGAATTGTTGTGGAGTGTCGTGCAGTGACTCCAGAAATGTTGAGCAATGTGCGAAGAAATTTCGAAGATCGCTTATACTTCTGTATGGAACTGAATGGTTCACATTTTGAACCTTTCATACGATGATAACATGTTAGGTGATGAAAAATAAAAATATCTGGAAAAAATTAGTTTTCATGAAAACTTCAACAACACTTGATCGATCCTCAATTTCAGTACACCGATGTATTTGGGATTGAATTCCCTTCAAAATGATGTATCACAAGTATAATAGTCCCATTGAAAATTCTGAAGTAGGGGGTGCTGGGGTTGAGGGGGTTGACAACACAATGATGGTGTATTTGGTGAAAGTGTTCCCCCTTGAAATAAAAATCGACGGGTCTGAGCGATTTTCCATTTTTTTCATGAGTTCGGATATTAGGGGTGTGACAAGTTTTAGCTGGGACACACTGTATACCAAGATTCAGCATTTTCAAACCATTTCTACCAATTAGTGGTGGTCCACCATTTTGTAAGACATATGTCTTCAAAATGTATTTTTTATTTTCGAATAAAATATTTAAATTTAAGAACCCAATTGGTTGAAAAGTTATACCCACATAATCTTTTAGAGATAGATAATTAGCATATAAAATTTTATTTTGAAAATGTTTCATACAATTTCTCAGAAATGGCTGAGTGAGCGAAACCAGAATCAGCTTCAAAACTTATAGGTAACTTCTCAACCAAAACATTTACAAAAGTGGGATTAACATTGCCACTTCCATCTGTGAAATCATTATTCACAAAAAAATTGTCACCTGAACCATCTAAACCCAAATTATAATTATCATTTGAATCGTGTAGGCAAAATATCGAATGATCTAAAATTTCATTATTACTTTTAGAATCCGCTCTCAAAAAATGTTGAGAAACTTTTTTACACAATGGTGCTAGATGGCCTTTCACGCCACATCGATGGCAAATGCAGTTTTTAAATGCACACTCGTTCGTTGCGTGGTTGTTACGTCCACAAACAGAACACTTACTTGATCGTGATTGCGGAGGGTTTCTGTAGCTTACCCCTTGATTTTTGCCGTCCACCTTACCAGTGCTACTACTACCGCCACCATAATTGGATGCCGACTTCGCCGAGTTGACCGGTTTACCCCGCAACTTCGTGTAATTTGGTCTATGGCGGTAAAAATGCATATCTGACTCTGTCTTGATGTTTAACTTTCCAATACCAAAGTTACTTCTTGCGCCGTGTTCTTTCAAAGCTGATTCTTTGGTTAGGGCTGCTTTTACCACCGTTTGAAGAGTAACTGTAGAACTGGAAGCATCCTCTTCGAACAACTTATCCATAAGCCTCTCATCGTTGATGCCAATAACAAATATGTCTCTCATCAACACACTTAGTTCGTCATTGAACTTGCAGTTTGAAGCTAGACATTTTACTCTAGCCTCCCACTCGGAAACACTTTCATTTAATTCCCGCTTCGCCGTATAAAATTTTAAACGTTCCGCAAAGTGTGATTTTACTGGTGAAAAATGATTAGTTAATAATTTGACTAACTCATCATACTTTTTACTTTCCGGCAAAGCTGGTACGCACAAATTTCGAACTAGGATATAACAATTTTCCGATAATGTGTTCAGAAGAATTGCTTTTTTCCTTTCCTCGTCGGAAATTTTGTTGGCAACAAAAAACTGCTTCAGTCTTTCTTTGAAAACCGTAAAATCAGACATTTTCGGATCGAAAATGTTCAAGGTTCCCAACAGTCCCATTGACTCCGACATTTTAACACTTTTTATGTTAAAAAAAAAAAATTCACTACTTTATTAAATACAAGTTTCACTTGCACGTAGATTCGTATAAAAAACCTCGTCGCCACTGTTAAGTTTTTGATATTTGCGTAATCACCAAGCAGAATATTCAATAAAGAAAACGGCATATGCCGAAATATATGTTGATTTATTTACGTCGAAATACACACTGGTCAGTCGTGGTCGCTTAGTCGAACAAAACAACTACCCTTTTTTATGCAATTCTGAGTATTTACAACGTTGCCAGATTTATTCTATATATAACACTCAACAACAAAGCTCATCACCTTTCTTCCTAAAGTGGAAAATGAGCGACTTATGTGGAAATATTTCTTTCTTTCACTAGTAAAAAAAAATTCTTTGATTTGGCGAATAAAACGCCATGATTGTAAAAACACCAAATTTTGGTACTTATACGAATGACAATATTTTGTTACTACACAGTAGAATGAAAAAATGGCGATGGGATGTGAACTCGTGAAACCCGTGATCATCATGTCGCACTACTCAATTGACACCACTGAGCTATTTGGTATTAATGTACAAAACGATAATTTCCACCTTAAAGCCATTCCCGCTAGCCGCATTTATTTTGTGAATCAAAATATGTCTGCTGTACTAAATGATAACTTTGGAGCCGTTTTTGTACAGAACAGAATATACTGGAGGATCATATGAATATGGTTGGAAAAAATTTGTTTGATTCGATAAAACATATTTATTATGAGCATTCAAGTTGCCTTGAAACTTTGTTGAAATACAAATATTCTCAAGTATATCATGACAATGTCATAAATTATTGTAACTGTCAACTACTGTTCGAATAGTTTTCGAAATGCCGTTTTCCCTTCAAGAAAAATGTGATATGTTAGAATCCTACTTGGTTTGCCAGAAAAATACCGTAAGAGCACTCCAACACTACAGCAAATTCGTTCCCCGATCGTGAATTACCCAATCGGCGTTTAAAAAGTTTTTGAGAAGAGGAGAACTAAAAATCGTTTTGTAATATCTGAAGATACAGAAATTGACGTTTTATCCTACTTTGAGGTATAACCAAATAATTCCATAAGAGATGTATCTACAGAAATAGTTGTTCCATTGTCTGGTATTCAACGAATTCTGAAGAAACATAAAATTTCTCCTCATAAGTTAAGACCAGTGCAAACACTAGAACCTGGTGATCCTGACGATTGGGGATTTGTCGATGGTTTATGAATAAATGCAGACAAGATCCAAACTTCTATAGAAATATTATATGGAGCGATGAGGCGAATTTTTCAAATCGTGGGATGTATAATAAAAATAATTTTCATTATTGGAGTAGACATAATCGATTTCTAGTCCATCCCCACAATCCGCAAAGACGATTTAATATTAATGTTTGGTGTGGTCTATTTAGAGGCAGAATTATCGGTCAATTTTTCTACCATGGTTCTTTGAATGTACCCCGTTACATTAATTTATTAACAAGAGTGTTGGAAGGATTTTTCGATAATCTTGATCTGGAGGCTCGTCAGATGATCTATTTTCAGTAGGATGGAGCACCAGCACATAATGTCAGTGGCGTAAAAAGAATGCTGCGAGGCTGTTTTGGAAACAGATGGATTGCTACAAATGGTCCTGTTAAGTGGCCCCCTCGTTCACCAGATATAACACCTCTAGATTTTTTTTGGAGATTTCTGAATAATGAGGTGTACAAAATGAATCATAATAATGTAGATGAACTGAAAAATTATATTGAAACTATAATTAATGGAATTGATGGCCGAACTGTGTTGAATGCCACACGTAGTGTCAGTAGAAGGGCCCAAATATGTGTTCAACAAGAAGGCTGTGTTTTTGAACATTTACTCGATATTTTATAGCGCTTTATCAAATCCGTTTGTTATAAATGTCACCTTTACGAAAAAAAGTCAAATGAGATTTGTTGTTGAGAATATTATTACGAATCGAAATGCATGAAAAAATATAGGGTGTTCCATTGAAAGAAATATCATTTTATGAAATATTCTGAAAACGCGACTGTCAATTTTTTTTTGTTTTCCGCATCGAGAAGACCATTAAAAATGCTACTAGTTTGCCCATTTAACCGAATTCGTAGCATCAATAATAACGGAGTTGGCAATGGTGCCGACTTAATTTGGAACACCCTGTATAAGGTGACACATTTCACTCGGAGAAGTTTTTAGCAAGTTATAAGGAAGTTAAGGAGTTTTGAAGTTTTTGAAGAAGTTAATAAGTGTTTGTAATATTAAACTAGTTGTATTGAACTGAATTTTTTTAGTCAGTGAAGTAGTTGTATGTTTATAGCGAAGTTAATAAAAACAGTTTAGTAGTGTGCTCGGCGTATTATTTATTAAATATCGTAACAATAATTTTAAAATTTCTCAACAATAACAATGTGAAACTTGGAGAGCACAAGGCAATAGCTATTTACATACCAAAGGAGGAAAATAATGCTTTTTCTCCCTCGGATACTTTGATGCTCGACGCGAAGCCAAGGGCATATCCACGGGAGGAAAAGCTTTTTCTTCCTGAGTTATGTATATAGTTTTTTTATACTTCCTTTAGGGTCGTTCATTTTTATAATTTCCTAAAGATTATAATGCGTACATACTTATATGAATATCATAAAGAGGGGCGTAACTACTTGACGGAAGACCATTAAAAAATTGTGAAAAATTGTGGATTAAGTAATCCAATCTTCCGCCGGAAACCTATTCAATAGGTATGGTCGTCGGCAAGTATTCAACAGAAAACAACTACTGCCTCCTACGACCGTTGAATTATATCTGTTTAGTACTTGGCAAAGTTTTCTACAAGAACTACTTTGCAATGCATTTTAAATATCAAAGCTGAAATTATTTTTCGATTTAATTGGGGGAACACCTTCGTACCGGTTTCGTGGTATTTGCCAATCATCAGCGAAGGCTAGTTCGACCCAATTGAATCGAAAAATCCTTTCACCCTAATTGGAAATCCCTGAAACAAACACTGAAGTATGAATTCAGCGCCATCTCTGGGTTCCAGATTAATTAAAGGGGGCAGTAGTTGTTTTCTGTTGAATACTTGCCGACGACCATACCTATTGTATAGGTTTCTGGCGGAAGATTGGATTACGTAATCCACCAATTTTCACAATCTTATCAGAACAACTGCAGAAAGTTGAGGAATTATTGCGGCTGTATGACAATCAAGTACGTTATGCGTCGCGTCGTCATCGTGTTGACTTGGTAAATACAAACATAACATTTGTCCTAAGCTGTCAAGTTGTTTACTCTTTCAAGTAATGAGTTCCAGCGAAGGAGACCAGCCAAAAGATCTAGCTGAAGAGGCAAAATTGATTTCAATGCATTCTCTTTCTGATAAATCGAGAGATCGATATGAAAACGAATATGGGGTCTTCAAAAAATTGTTGGAAAAACGCAGAGTAAAATAAAAATCTCCGAAGATTCCACCCTAGTATTTTTTTCGCAGCAAGCAAGAGGATTAAAACCATCCACATTATGGAGCAAATATAGTCCAACATTAATAGCAGTCCTCAAAAGAGGAGCCAGGTTACGCGCCAAAGAAATTTCTGATTTTGAGATGAAATTTTAGGATTTTTGACAGGCTTCGGATGGAGATTATTTGTTCTTTTATTTCGTTATTCATTAGGCTTTTTAGGACAATTCATAACATTTGTTAGTCAAGAAATTATTGTATAAATGGCCGTTTAAATTATATTTTCTCCAAAATCAATCTGACTTTCAAGGTTCTTCAAATGAATTATAAAATATGTATTTTTTTGGTGAATTATGTTGTTTTCAATGAGTGGTGAAGGGGAAAACTTCTTTTGTTCTCATTGAGTGACACGACAGGCGTCCAATACCCCATTTTCTTTTTCAGATCGCTTCAATATTTGGCATTTGCGGGGCTTGCAGATGCGAAAAACTAATTAAATTGGACGTTAAAGACCTTGATGATCGTGGCGATATGGTAATAACTATCCACCAGTTACAAAAACCAAGAAAAAGCGCACATTTATTGTTTCTGATGAGTCCTCTTCGCAGTCATAGAATAAAGCTGATATTTCAATTTCAAACTATTCTTCTTTGTGCAAGTGTTGTCGCTTTGCAATTCCTCAATACTTCATTTATTGTAGATTGACCTGATATTAATCATTCTTTTTATTTGCATTGATTTGGCAAGGAAATAGTGGTGAGAGACGTTGTTCCTCTCCTAGGTGAGTATGTCTCTCCTGCATCAAGATGATGTAGCGAAAAGAGACAGAGGAAATTTACCTGAAACATGCCCTTCTGAACATAACCTATTTAGATTCTAACCCGACAACATCATTTGGTGAAGCGGCTCCTATTTGATCTAGTACCACAAGGCTACGGCATCTTATTAAAAGCAGGATCAGCTCATGATTCCTACTCTTTGGCTCATTCGAGTACTCAAAAAGGGCAAAGATTTTATATTGGACTGAAAGAAAGACAATGACGATATCCTAATTATCAAGTTTAGTTGTCATCTTTATGTAAATATATAAATTGAAACTATCTTACCTTAGTTTCCGTTATTTTATATCCGTTCTCTCCTTTCTGCCAGTCCCACACAGAAATGTTGTGGTCTGTGGCCTCATCGATAGCCAATAAAAGAGACCCTCCGTCGGCCTTGCTGAATGATAGACAACATACAGCTACATCGAAATCGTTCATTCCTATGACTACTTGTGTATGGAGTGAAATGGAATTCCAAACCCTAATGTGAGGCTGTAAAAACAGGGATTATGGCGATTGGTTAAGGTTTCAGTGTTCGATTTTTTACCCTCGAGTCTCTCCTATCGTGGCCTGCACACTGGCCAGTGGCGATCAGCATTTTGTTGGGGTGGATAGCTAAACTGAAATATAATACCTCGTTTCTTAAAATAAAAAATATATAGCGGTTAAAGTATATTACGTAACAAGTGTTATAAACTGCCTTTTAGTAACGAGTATTTTAAGCTCTGCGTAGCGGAGCCAAATGTTTAATAAACGAGTTTCTGGAAAAGTTAATAAATGCGGTACTTTTTCTACGGACTCAATAATATAACCAAATTGTATTTTTTGAGTCATGCCGTCATGATAGTTTCAAATGACAGATCAAGTCCTTGTTTAACCAATGAAACATTTACCATAGCAGTGATGTATCTACAGAACGGAGTTGCCGTATAGTATAGTCTACTCAGTTTTGAGACGAGGATCGGTTTTAACACCACCAAATTTGGCATGCTAGTAGTTGATACCATGTCAAATGAGAAAAAAAATTGTTTACCAAAATTCCGGGGGTTGAACCAAAAAAAAAATTGATTTAAAAAAAATGGTTTGAATAGGATTGAAGATCATTCAATTCTCTACAAGAATGAGCCTTAGTAATTCCCTATAAAATGATCCCGTATTCTCAGAAAACGTGCTTGAACGCCGACATCAAATTTCAGGCTCGTGTTAGCCCGCCTCTGCAAGTTCTGGCGGTGTCAAACGTTAAATGTGTCATAACTTTGCTAAAAATGATCAAAAAATTTAAAATGAAAAAGCATTTTGGTCGTGAAGACTTCTACTTTTTCATGCAAATATAACATGTGGGTATCTGAATGTTCCACCCCTGATTTTTTGGAAAACAATTTTTTTTTTCAACTAAACATAATGTCGAAAAGTCACGTGCCAAGTTTCATAGTGTTAGAATTCATCCTTCAGTTTTGGCACAAATTTGTCAGTGGATATTGGACTAATAGTAATGTTTATAAAAAAAATTATCAAGTAAACACATACTATATGAATCTGTGATTGACCGATCATTACTGATCAAATAAACTGCTTACCTCTTGACATCATCCGTGTGTTCCAAATAATGCCTTTGATTTTGCTCCTCCACGTTGTAGAGAACAACGACTCCCGCAACGAAATATATCATCTCCCCCGTGGGCAAGAAGTACAGGTTGGATCGGCAGTCTCTTCCTCGGTACCCGTATACCCAGTCAAGTTTCAGTCTGCGGGAAGGGGCCGTTGATACTTTGGTGATCTCGTAGATTTCCGCCAGGTCGGTAGGGGCATACAGAATGATTGGCCGCCCTCTGATGAACATCTTGAGCGACTTGTCTTCTTCATTGTATGTGGCGTCTTTCGTCCTGCTCAATCAAAATGGAATACAGATTATGAAATATACTTTCTTCAGAAGGTTCATACATATGTCAAAATTACAACTACTGAGACATACAGTGTTAACAACCCGCGCTCATTTTATTCTTGTATATTTATTGATTCATTATTTTTGTTCCAATATTCCTTTATTTGAAATTTTTCGTTTTTTATTAAGAAGTGATCATAATTAAATGATACATACCTGCATATTGGAAGCACACTGTCATAAGTCCATTTCAGGTAATTTTTACGTTACCTTTACTTTCACTCGCAGTTTTTCGATTTACATATTCAGAGGCAAGTATAAAATACTATGTAGACATTAAAGAAATATAGACAATCGTGAAATGATTCTCAATTCCTTTTTAAAGGGCACATTGTAATAATTATCATTACTTATATGTGGTTCTTCTAGGGAAACAACAAAATGGACTTAGGACAGTGTGCTTCCCGTATACAGATATAAGTATTCCTCAAATAATCATTGGAATCTCAGAATAATTTTGAATTAGAGCCAAAGTTTGACACATAGTAGTAAAATTAGGCCGTGGAAACAATTGATAATAACATAATAGGTATGTAACAAGTGTTATAACCGACGAGTGTTTAATAAATGAGATTTAAAATTGACAGACCAAGACCCTCTCTGTCAGGCAAAATTTTAACCATCTTATGAAATTGAATTATTTTATAGTGGCTTTTTTTATATTCCGACGATTATCCTGACTCCGTTGTAAAAGTAATATAAAACTATTTTAAAATTGCTTTCTGTAACCTTGTATAACAGTTATATAAGAGTATTTTGAGGAACAATTTTGTTTTCATAAGTAAATTGTTGTTTAGTTAAGAGCTATACAACTGTTTTATAGTATTGCATTTTCACGAAAATAATGAGAATTCCTAAAATTTCTTATAAAATAAATTGACCAGTTGAACATAAAAATGCTATTGCTAACATTATACAACACATATATAATATACTACTAATTTTTTATTATCATAGGGAGATTTAGGGTGGACTCAAAGAAAATGTTGCCCTTCCAAAATACCTATTACCTACTAGAGTGTGAGCAAAGATGAATTGCTACCTGTGCCAAGCCAATATAATCAAAATATCTTCTGCATGAATTTTCGATTTGTTGATTGGAAGTTCTAAATATTTTTTGAATTCAAAATACGCATTGGTTCAACGGAAATTCATATCTGTGATTTTCAACAAATATCTACTTATTAGGAAATATGATCACACTTGTTCGCAATAAAATAGAACGGTCTCTTATTGAATATGTGAGATACGAAAATATTAATAATTTCCGAGTTTGGTACTGTTGCAAAACTGAGGTAAAGAATGTTTTCAATGTTTTATAGAGAAATTGCATGGTATCTAAATTATCATATACTACTAGTAAATGGTGCAAAGTTGTTTTATAGGAAGACGCCATTAAAAAATTACAACATTCCGAACGATGAAGATGACAAAAGATGTAAATACCGAAACAATGCATTTGTGTCGATATTTCAACCATTTAATTCACATAAATAAATGAATAATGACGCCTAGAACAAATCGGTACACGTTTCTGCACGAAAAAAATCGATGGAGCTCAATTTCCAATATTTGAATGTTTTTATGAAAAACGGCCGCAAACAGGAGGGGCGTTAAAAATGTATTCATGTTATGCTATATATTCAACAATAAAATTTCATTCCTATCAAAAATTCCATCTTAGGTATCACAAAATATGTCTCAAAAATACAGAAATAAAAATATTACTAAAATGGCTTCTTGTAAATAGTGATGAAGACTGACATTTATATTTTCTTTGTTTCCCTGGAAATTATTTCAAAATTGATTTTTGTGAAATGAAAATAAAATCAAATAAAAACCTTTTTATTTTATTGATGGCGTTCCTAGTTGTTTTTTCACTTCATATCTATCTTCTTGAAATACGTATAATAGTATAGTATACTACGTAACAAGAGTTGTAAGTAACCCATTACGCACGAAATGAAAAAGTTTATGCACGAAGCCGACGAGTGCATCAATTTCATGAGGGCGTAATGGGCTTACAACTCGTGTAACGTACTATACGTTTTCTACGCCCATGTCTGTAAACGTCAAAAATCGCACTGTCAACATTCCTTGTAAATGACATTTAACAATAACATGCAAGTAATGAGATCTCATAACATACACGTGCGTTTTGAGAAGAAAACTTAAACTTCTTGGTTTAATAAAATTACAATCAAATTTTTATTTACGCAAGACTTTATTTGGTCTATTTACAAAAATTTAGTCAATTAAAAACATAAAAACTTTTAGCATTAGCGAGATATATTTAGGATTGAAAGAGTGATGCCCCTAAATGTAGGCAGCACGTTATGCAATTTCTTTAAAAATAGGACACGTTTTCTTAAGTAACATGCTATGAGAATAAATGTCATGTCATTTATATTTTCAATTTCTTGAACAAAATATCTGAACATTTTCTCAACTTTATCTAACAATATGTCTGATAGTAGTGATAGTTGCGATGTTTTTTATTTAATTTTAAGAAAATGAATGGGCGTAGAAAAAAGCTTTTACAAAACTGATGTTTTGTGTATAAGTTCAATATTTTAATTGTTTTTAAGTCGCTAGAATGTTTATAAAATAGTTTTGTAGTGTTTGCGAAAGGCTTTATGAAATATCAATGGAGACGTAACTATTTTATAAAATGGTGCCAATTTCATAGTTATAACTACCGTATAAACGTATTTAAAACATTTCAGGGAGTAAGATTATTTTATAAAAAATTTGTCGAAAATATTCTCGCAACTGTAATAAAATAACAAATTGCTGGTCTTGTATCAATAATAATATTAAAAAAAATCTCTTGGTCTCGCGAAGCCCTACTTGTCAAGGTGTTGATTCAACAAAAGAATGCCACTGAAAAGAGAATAATTGTGCTCCTTATGGGAAGGCAAATCAGTACTCTTGTCAAGCGATACATTGACAAGGCGTATTCATAAACGCTTCGAGCCCGTGTCAGCCATAGAAAGGGGTAACGTTTGTGCAGTGACGGATTCCAAGAAAGCTAAACTGTTCAGATATTTTAGCAGTATTCACCGAAAGGCGCCTGACGCCAACGATGGACATTGGGATTGGACTGTTTGCCAAAGTATTGGTAAAAGTAACTGATGGAGGTCATTAAACGACTTCCAGCATAGAAAGCGCCTTATGTCGGTGCTGGCGACAGTGTATAGCTCGGTATATTGTCTGTAATTTGTCTGCTCTCGAAACTTCTGCTAGCGTTGGACCAGGATCGATCCCTGAGTGTGAGAAATTTTCACTACAAATCTTTATGAGGGAGTATTATTATTATTATTATTATTATCGGTTATGAGAAATGTCGAGAATAGGATACAGCAATTAATTTTTTTTTAAACAAATAATAATGAGCCAATAAACTATTACGAAACCATATCGGGAATGAATCCTTTCGTCCTAAAGTTGAAGGCAATAAGCCAAAAATAATATCAAAAATTTCCCGCTTTATTGACAAGAATATAAACTAATTGTCAGGAGAGCAACAGAAATCCAAATCTTGAACTTTATCACCAATACGTACATTGAAAAAATTACATTATTGTACTAGAATCTTAATTTAGTCAGATCTACTGCACCTTTCAATATTTTCAGCAAGACAATAAAAATGTTTGTCAGATGTTTAAATCATATTTTCCACTTTGTGGAAACGTGTGGAGACATGGAATATTTTCGATATTATCGAAATTATTTGTTTCATTAAATTGATACTCTCCAAAGGACACTTTTCATAGATCTATCGAAGATATACCGAAAAACTCCAAACGAACGATTTACGTGCATTCGGCATTCGCGTAAGTACATCCTTTGTCCCTATTTTAAACGATTCCTTCAAGTTTTTCCTGTATCACAACCTGAATAGCTGAAATAAAACTGCTAACTTGGGAAAATTGTTTATATTTTGCAGTTTCAATTTCAGATTCTTCATTCATCATTGCCACTAGAAGGCCTCTGAAGCATCAGCAGTAATTGTGCATTAAAATTTTGGTATGAACACCACAATATTCTCTATCAAAGCTAATACTGGAACTCTGGTCTTGTCAGAAAAATTAATCTTTCCATCAATATTTGAAGGCATAGAAGGTCCATTTCCATACGATTAGTCAACATGCATATCGATAATGTCGATACAAACAATAACGTTAATAACCGGATGATTAATTATCCCATCAGTAACATTGCGGTAATTCATTTATTATTATAAAGACTGTTCCATTATAAGTATTGGACATGTTGCACGCAACTGAAAGGATGGTGTAGCTGGTACGTTCATCAAAAATGCATTAAACATGATTGAATATCTAACGAATAAAAAAATTGGGTCAAATACAGAGTAACATTCTATCGTTCGCATGGAAATTTTGAAAATGGAACAAAATTTAATTTTTGGAAGACCTTAAAAATGGAAAAACTCGAATTCTCGAAATAATTGAGATAATTCGAATTTTAGAATTTCAATTTCAACCTGTCATGACTTTGTGATGCCGACGCAATGAATAATTATTTGTATTCATGTATTTATGACCCCTTATACATATTTTCGGTCAAAGAATTTGAATAAAAAATCGATAGTTTATTGAAACGTTAACAATTCGTAATAAACACGAATCAATATTATTGATAGTGAAGATATTATTAAAAGATTGGAAATTTCATCATTTCAGTACCACTGCATGGAAAATCGGAGTATTTCATACGAGTTAAATAGTACAAATACCGGTAAACAACCAAATAACCTTTTTTTCGATACAGTAAGAGATATTGAACAATTCCAACAAACATTTGCTTTATTTTGATTTTAATGCTTTAGCCATAGTAGAGTTCAATATCGCCAAGAAACATAATCCGGTTGTTAGAGGTAGTTGGTAACTAAAAAGAGTCAGTTTCCATTGATATAGATGTCCCACGAGGGTCTATTTTGGGACCCATTTTATTTTGACTGCATGTCAATCAAATTGAAACTCTTTTCGATGAAATAGACTTCAAAACTACACATGCAAATAACTTTTTGATGATTGTGTCTGATCCTGATCAGTTTGAAAAATGTAGCTATTCAATTGCACTTAATCTGATTATTTCAATAACAACGATCTATCCTTATTATGTATTAGCATTCAAATAAAGTCAAAGACTGTGAGTGAACTCTTGCAGTCCAATAGCGAAATTATTTGTCAAAAATTGATACATTCACAACTGCTATAAAAAAAGCGGCTTCATAAATAAATTGTCCGTAAACTTTACCTAGGATAATACTCTCAGATTTTAAATTTGGAAACGAGTGTTATAACATTCCATGTTCCTGAATGAACTGGTTTCCAAGATATTTACGAAAAACTGAAAGTATGTCCCGAGGTATGTCCTGAGGAAGAATCGGGTGAAGATTGTAAAGATATCATTTCCCGTATGTCACAATTACATAATTCTATTTTGTTATAACATATGGGAGTATTTTCATCCTGCTGAATATGTTTGAATAGTGAATGAATTGAAAACATGGCGAGGGTGAGTCTGAATAACACCTCCAAACTCCGTATCTTCATTCCACAAATTATTTCAAAGTGAACAGTTTTTCAAGCTGAGTCTTGATTACCAACCTGTTTAAGACAAGATATTGAATCTGACAAAAATGTATGCTTGCTTTTTTTCTTGAACACATGTGTACTACGAACTAAAACGCTTGATGAAGTACTTTGAGGTCAACTAATATTTTATTCGTTTCAGGAATTCCATTCTCAATTCTCATTAACTAGTTTTGTAAATACGCTGGTCTTGATAACTATTTGCAAAAGTCGAGTATTTCAGACTAGTTTGTTGTAGGCTGTTAAGTACACCACTGGTCAACGCATAAAACATACACAAAATTTGGAATAAAAAAGGAACGTGGTATATCTTCATTGTACTCGGTGAATATAAGTCAGAAGTTTCCATCACAACACATGTTGAAAGGTACGTCTTCCTCAGCTCGCACAAGATGAGGGTTGCACGTGAAGGTGCAGCCGGTTGATGAAAATAACAAATTCAAAAATTTTTTTAGATCACTGTAGCAAGTTTAAATTTTTTTCCTTCATTAGTTTTGAAGAAAAAAATTAAATCTAAATTTTTTTCAAATTTTCGACACCCTGTATCTCAGAAAGGGTGCATTTTAGGATATACATTGTTAGGAACTTCTCACCTCGAAATGAGTTAAGGATCTGTGTTCGAAGGTTGGTGTTATTCTGACTCACCCTGTATATCATACACTATTCCTGAGACATTAATAAATAAATAAAACAATTTTGTCTTCAAATTAATAGACATATATGCAGGAAATTCATTTCTCATTTCATTACATGCATTGATAAATCTACCTATTTTAGTGAAAAATATGAAAGTGATTTGTGTTGATACAAGAGAAATTGATAAAAATTGGCAAATTGCCAAACACACCAAACATTGAAAAGCTCGGAAACTAACAGGTCTACAGAGACAAAAAATAATTCAGCTAATTCTATGTAGTTTAAAAAGGTATATGTGGTCATGGTCGAAAAAATACTCCTTCATGGACAAAATTACCAAATACTGAAAAAATGACAAAAAAATTGCAGTTTTTGGGTTGAGAAACTAAGTTCCGGAGGGGCCTCGAGGTTGAAAACTTGACCTGATTTTATGTATGTGAGAATGTACTATGAAACTGTGCTAATAGTCGAATCTTGAAATCTAGTTTACTTCGAATAAATCTCACCATTGAAGAATTTGGAAAACTATCATTTTATCATGTATTCAAATCAAAGTGGTTTTTCAATCATCGCTTATCAGCTCGTTGAACAATAAAAACGCTATCTTTTCGAGAACCCAATTGGCAGCAAACAACGGAAACTAGAAACTCTGGTAAATACTGATTCAAGCTAGGTATTATTCTAATACAAAATCGAAAAAATACATAAAGAACGGGGCAAAGAAGCTGTGTTATATCTTACATGTCTGTGCTTCTTCTGCGTTTGACCACCGAAAATTGTATGCTCAACAAGAAAAATCACAGTCGAAACTGAATTATGGATCGTTGATACAGACACAAGTCACAAGTGGTTGAACACGAACACAATAATAATTGTTTTATCCCGAGGACGATGAAGAAGGAAATACCGTATTACGTCGAATCGCGGTATTGCCACATTACACTGCGGTATACGGAACTTCGATGCTTATCACTGATTGCTTTTTTTTTTGCTTCGCATCGCACGCTTGCGTTTTCGGGTGGGTGTTGTCGGTTTGTTATCAATTTATCAGAGTACTCGGTTAGGGTACACAAACCAAGTAGGTAACGCATCAAAGATTTTCACAAAAAAATACGTTTTTTTTCTACTATATCTGAATCGTAATAACATATTTCCGAAGCACCACTATATACTTCCAGTTCATAATGAATCATGGATTGAAAAACAAATGTTTCGCAAACTACAATACAAATTTCAAGTCAGCATCTAACAAAATAACTACTGTTGCCAACAACCACTGAATTGGATTCGCCAGGTGGCCTACCGTTTCAAATGAAACATAATTGGTATTCATTGTAGAGAGCACTTGTACAATTATTCTTGTAGAATATCTGCACCAGTATCTGACAGATGTTATTCAACGGTTTCAGTATACAGGCCGCTTCTTTAATCATGTGGTAACATTGCTATATTCTAAACCGTAATAGATACAAGGACGATTAAATGGGAAAAAATGTAACTATTGTGGTGAGCAGTAAATTGGTCATAGAAAATTTACGGGTATTCTCGCCCTTCCCTACTGACACAGGGAAAACTGAAATCGAATTGTTATTTCTAAAAATATAAAAAATGAAAGAGGAAAAGTTTTATTGTATTCAAAATGTACTAGAATTACGTAACGATAAATTTTTAATCAAACGTTTCGTGTCAACACGCCATCATCAACTATTTTTTTCAAATACGGACCTGTCTATTTCAATTAGTGTGAAGTTACCCACACTTTCCTAGCCACAGTTTCTTATTCGTCGTCGTTTGGAAGATGATTTTATCAACTTTCTCCACGAGATGCGTTTTTCTCAGTCTGTACGGTTTGTCACGGAATTTCGTTGTATCACCCTGTTAGATCATCCCTTCAAGAAGTTGTAGAAATGCCTTCAACTTATTCGTCGTCGTTTGGAAGATATGATTTTTTCAATTTTCTCTGAGAAATGCTTCTTATTCAGTCTATACGGTATGTCACGGAATTTCGTTGTATCACCCTGTTAGATCATCCCTTCAAGAAGTTGTAGAAATGCCTTCAACTTATTCGTCGTCGTTTGGAAGATATGATTTTTTCAATTTTCTCTGAGAAATGCTTCTTATTCAGTCTGTACGGTATGTCACGGAATTTCGTTGTATCACCCTGTTAGATCATCCCTTCAAGAAGTTTTTGTAGAAATGCCTTCAACTTAGTCGTCGTCGTGTGGAAGAAATGATTTTATCAACTTTCTCCACGAAATGCGTTTTTCTCAGTCTGTACGGTTTGTCACGGAATTTCGTTGTATCAACTTGTTGGATTATTCCATTCAGGGAGTTTTTGTAATAATCTGTTCGACTTATTCGTCGTTGTCTGGAAGATATGATTTTTTCAATTTTCTCTGTGAAATGCTTCTTATTCAGTCTGTACGGTATGTCACGGAATTTCGTTGTATCACCCTGTTAGATCATCCCTTCAAGAAGTTTCTGTAGAAATGCCTTCGACTTATTCGTCGTCGTTTGGAATATATGATTTTACCAACTTTCTCCACGAAATGCGTTTTTCTCAGTCTGTACGGTTTGTCACGGAATTTCGTTGTATCACTCTGATAGATCATCCCTTTAGGAAGTTTTTGTGAAAATCTCTTCGACTTATTCGTCGTCGTTTGGAAGATACCTATACATTTTTTCAACTTTCTCTGAGAAATGCTTTTTTTCAGTCTGTATGGGAAGTTTCCACCCTTCTTATTAGATTACTCATCAACTCTATTGGATAATTTCTGTATTTGTCCTAATTCATAATCGCATCTTCATTTCAAAGCATTCGGCATCAGATTTCTTACTTTTGGACATAATACTTTATGTAACTAATTTTTTTTTATTTGTTAGTCACGATATTTGTCGTTTTACCCGATTTACCGAGTTTATAAATCGAAACATTTGGGAGAGTTCGATGTTTTCTTTAAAATACATATCAATAATTGCTTGGATAATAAAATTATGTGACCCGTCTCTCTTGTCGCAAATGATTTAAAAAAAACTGAATACGAACATCTCTGTAAAAATAAGAAGATATCGGTAAAAATAATTGATGTGACAACACCGGAAACGTTCACTCCTCAATTCCACCAACAATAAGGAACTGTGGCTAGGAAAGTGTGGGTAACTTCACACTAATTCTATTTCATCACAAATATTGATAGAGCGATAAAATCACAATTCAGTGGTATATCACACTCGACATTTTTATAACGTTTCATATAAAATGACTAGCATCATCAGTGACAACAATTTTTAATTACGGTCCTGTCGTTAGTTTGTTTATGAATTCCACAGAATCTAACGCTTCGATATAAAAATTATCAGTGACGTTTTGAATGAATGTATTGTAGTAAAACTGCACTAACTAATTTTCCTAATTTATTTAAAACACTATTTATAACAATTATTCACTAAAACATTGACTTCAATAACTATTTCAATTTATTTCTACTGTGGCTATCTATCAGCGAACTCTGGAACTGTAACTCTCTCTAACTCTGACTGTCCTCCAGCGGTTATATAGTCGCAAACCTCTCTCGATTATTCTGGAGTATAGAACATTTCATCTAGATGGCTCTTCGAATAGTATCGAGCTATCGATTTATTCCAGCTTGTTTTCGGCGATCCGTACGCCAGCAGATATGCTGTTGTAGTTGAACGAGGGTGCATAATTAATTAGATCAGGGCCGGTCTCGGGGCCGGACTCGAAATCGTTACAGTATCTATGAAAATTGTATTTATACTATAAAAATTCATAGATTTCTGCAGTTTCAGAGACGAACGATAGCAATTTACCCCAGAAATAAACTCACTTAAGAGGAGAAGAAATCAAACAAACAGAACAACAATTTATTCATCGTAAAAGAAAGGACCTAGTACCTATGTGTGTTCCCAAAATTCCCAACCAAACATTTATTCCGAACCTCTCCTGGGAATTGGTTTCTCTATGTAAATTTTCATTCGTATTATTCCACCTATAATGGATGTTTCTGTTAAACCAACCATTATTGGTGAATTTGGATTCGTCCGTCCATATTATTTTTTTACAAATATTTCGAACTTCCCTGTTTCTACGTATTAACCATTTCGCAAATCGTACTCTCCTTCCGTAATCCCTTTCATTAAGGTGATGAACTTTGCGTATACTGTAGCATTTGTATTTGTTCTTTTTCAAAATATTTCTGGTAGATTTTACAGATATCCCAATTTCTCGTAAAGAACAATCTTAGAAATATTTTTGTAACTGACCAATCCTAGATTTAAAAAAAAGACGTTAATTTTCACTTTTTAGTCTTTATAAGGTAATATTTGCTTACCCAAAACATTTATTTGGTAACTTATACTTCCAGTATCAACACATTTTCTAGTTTTATTTCTGTCAAATGCACCACAGTCTCTCAAATTTCTTTCTAATCGTCTAAACATTTGAATGTTTGGAATGCGACGATTCGGGTATAGCTCACCATACATATTTCTTGCCAAAAGAGGATTTCTATTTGATTTTGCATAAGTAAATAGCATATCAGTCTTTTCGTCACTCGAATACATCTTAAATATGTAACCGAGTGCTTAAATGTCTGACAGTTCCTAACAGATATCAACAACTTATTTATTTTTCCTGCCATAGAAATCAAGCAAAGCCTACGTGTTTAAATATGGTAAAAGAAGTGAGATGCTATTTAATTGTACCAAATTAGACAACACTTGTATTTTGATCAAAAACTGATTTTTTCAGTACTTCCAGGATTGAGAGTTATGAAAATAATCCGTGTAAAAATTGATACAAGAGAAATCAGCCTTGATAAAGGATTACTGTAATACAAAAATCCCCAAAAAGGAAAAATACGAATGTTCGTTGTGTTGGAGTATCTTCCTATCGAAAGTATTGGGTAATGACTGAAGTATCCTAATAGTTGAATGAGTTTTGAAGAAACAAAAACAATTTACAAAAGAACTAACGACAGGACCGTAATTAAAAATTGTTGTCACTGATGATGCCAGTTATTTTATATGAAACGCTATAAAAATGTCAAGTGTGATATACCACTGAATTGTGATTTCATCGCTTTATCAATATTTGTGATGAAATAGACAGGCCCGTATTTGAAAAAAATTGTTGATGATGGCGGTGTTGACACGAAACGTTTGATTAAAAATTTATCATTACGCAGTTCTAGTACATTTTGAATACAATAAAACTTTCCTCTTTAATTTTTTTATATTTTCTGAAATAACCATTCTATTCGTAAAAAACCGAAAACAGCATTTTCGGTTTTCCCTGTATAAGTCGGGAAGGGCGTGAGTCCCCGTAGATTTTCTCTGACCAATGTACTGCTCACAACAACAGTTCCATTTTTTCCCATTTAATCGTTTTTGTATCTATTACGGTATAGAATATAGCAATGTTACCACATGATAAAAGAAACGGCCTGTATAGTAGCCGCTTTTTGTGAAATACTTACCGATGAAATTTCAATTGCATGGGATTGCTGAAATTAGATCGGATTTTGAATTCATTTGTTCGATATTAAATGCTCGTTAACGATACATTACTTAATGACTCATCAAATCCAAGGAGGGAGAACTAGGTTAAAAAGATCTAGAGAAGTCGCTAAATGACGGCGAAACCTTTCGACGTTTCGAGAAGGTTCAAACAGAACCCTTTTCGATTTAAACAAAGCAATCTCGAGCGGATGGGATGTTCAGTTGCAGATATAGCTAGTATATCCAGAGCTTGTAAATAGACAGCGACAGTAAAATAAATAAATGTTTGAAAGAAATTAATATTATTTTTAAGACAATTAAGTGTTCGCATAGTGGACAGTCTGATGGATGGAATGTTGGAGAAAGAATTGCATAGCACCAACACCGGCATTACATGGAGAAGTAACGAATATTTTATGAACCCACACCGGAAAATGTAATGGAGCGATTGGCGGTTCAGACATTATTCGATAGACTCCGCGACCAAGAATCAAGGCAAGCATTGATACTTAACTCGTCCCACACATCTGGTGGAGTAAAGAAAGATGATTAAGGAATATCCACAGGAGCCTGCTAAGTTGGAAGCTGAAAGGAGCTTTAATTAACGCACCAATTCTGAGCTATCCCCTTCCGAACAGAAAATTCATTTTGCATACGGAAGCAAGCAATGTGGGACTTGGAGCTGTCCTGTGTCAGATCCACGAAGGACAGGAAAAAGTCATCGGTTACTTCAGTAAGACCTTGAGTAAACCGGAGCGCAACTACTGTGTCGCCAGGAGAGATGTTGGCTGTGGTTGAAGAGTACGTGTATGAAAGAAAATTCCTTCTAAGAACTGATGCAACTCTCAAATGGCTTCTTCAGTTCAAAAACCCCGAGGATCAGGTAGCTCACTGGATTGAGAGATACCAGGAATTTGGCTTTGGACCAGACATAAAAATGCAGATGCTCTAACGCGGAGACCATGCACAGATGACTATTCATGTCATTCATTTCTTTTTTGAAGAACATTAAATTTCGCTTTGGATGGTTTTCGAAACGTCGAAATCGGTTCTGCCATTCATCCGCAATCGCTCGTCAAAGATGAGCAAATTTACCAACTTCGCTAAAAAGTTGACAACCGTCAACTTCTAACGCCTGTAGATCAAAAATGACTGCTTCAACTGAAAAATGTCTGAGAACCAAATAATTTCTGATCAGATGCTTTAAAATAAGGAATTTGCTCACTGCAGTACTGGAGATTTAAATTTCAAACCAAAAAAGGTCTTAGCGCCAAATTTCCGCTATGGCGGCCCATCGCACAAACCTATCGTCGGAAATGTAATCAATTCAATCTAAACTCAAAACAATTTTAAATAATTCAAGACAAATTTTATCACTTTATGTATTTTCACTAATTCACTGATTTTTATAGTAGTTGATTATAACGTGTCACATAATTATTGAGATCGTTGCTCTTTTATAAAAAGGGAACGTGTCTAAGTTTAGAATGAGTTTGAAGAAACACCCAAATATTATTTTGTTTCGAAGTAGGGTCTCTTATTTTTCAGATTCCATGCAACCAGAGGGGAATAGGTGCCGGCCACTTGGTCTTTTGTCCTTGATGGCTCCCTCCCACCTCTTCCTCCTCATTCTTCAACGGGTACTAAATGAAGGGACTCAGTTTATCGTCCCTTGGCGAGGTTGCTGAGGCTGGAGCAAAGTTAGTTATTACAGCAGTTTACTCAGGCAGCAGCGGGCAATCTCTTCAACTCTTTCAACTTGGCATCGTTGCCCCTCAATGCCGCTCGCCAACATTCTTTCAGGGCGTTCTTACTGGTGCAGATGTGGAGGGACTGACAAATCAATGCCAGAGCAATGAGGATGGAAATCCGCTCCAGGTGGTTTGACACCCATCCAAACCATTAGCCTACAATCTGAAGTACAACCTACGAACCGTCACAAACTCAAATATCCGTTATTCAGGACCACCAAAGAGGGAATAAAATGATTTCCAGCTCTCGAGCAATTTTTAGGGGCTAGAGCCCGTTTTTGCACAAACTTTCCTGGGCTATTAGGTAGGTACTTCATATAATAATTAATTATAATTTATGATGACGCACAGATAAGGAATAAAGATCCAGCAATTGCACTGTATACAGGTAGGTATTTATACAAAATATTCACGCCCGGTGGATACCGAACACCGACGCTTTTACATTGATAAAGTAAAATGAAAATACAAGTCAATTTGAAGACGTGTTCCTACCAAATTCTTAAGTACCTAGAATGGAAATATATGAACAAAAGGAAAAGCAATACCTACATCTTAGAATATGGTGCAACTCGTTACACTCACGAACTAATTAAGGGTTAAACGAAAATTCTTATCTGGGACTACCCTGTTTATTTTATTAACCCAACTCAAACTCACTCCTAGAATACCACAACGTGCACATAGACATAGCCATACTCGATAAGTAAATAATTCAATTTGGAAGCCTTATTTATGCTTGTCACGACACATCGCATGTTAACAGATCGCAAGAAATTTTACACCGACACTGTATTTAACAAAACTTTTCGTCGATTGCTCGGCTATTATGGCTGCTCGTATTCAATTTGCACAAGTTTCATGCGTCGCGTCCTGACAATAACTGGAAGCATTTTTGTTGGGTTATTTCGCAGGCAGATGATGTGATTGGAGCAAGACGCGCCAATCTTCAATAAAACCAGTTCTGAAACCACACTATAAATTTGGTCAATACATGGTGTACAATTGTTATCTGCTGAAATATCATCAGACTTTCGTTGAGGAGAATTAGGTCAAAAAATAATAGTAATAATAATAAGTCTTTATTCCGGATTTTCAACATCCACACTTGCTGCTGATTTTAGAAATTTGTCAGACCACTTTTCACAATTACAAAATTAAAAATTAAAAAGCAATTCGGTTAAAAATAAATAGATGAGGAAAAATAAAATGATATAACATACCCATGCTTATAATTCGTTGTTGGAGAGTTATTTAACTTCGTGTATAAATTAAGGAAAGATTTAGCTGGAAACCTAAAATAAAAAAAACACAACATAATTAATAAATGAAAAAAATATATATGGTGGATAAAAAAAACGGTTTCAACCATGTGGAAGGTAATTCAATTCCCTATGTCAAGTCAAATCAAAATACACTTTATTGTCGAAGATAACAGATCTTGTTGACAAAGCAGGAAATAAATATACATTTAATGAAATACATGTCAAGAATATAAGAAATACAAAAAACATAAAAGAAACACATGCAGGTAAGTTTCAATTAAATTAAGACTGTTTAGAATTTACAGGCTACCACAGTAGAATTCGTATAGGCCTTTTCTACTAAAAAATTATCTTCAGAACTTTTGGTTATCTGTAATATTCCCTAGAACAGAAGGAAGATGGTTGTATACTTTTATACTCTCATAAATCAGTAAATGCTTAGTCAGAACCAATTTTGGAATATGTAAATAAAGTATATGGTCCCCCTGTCTAGTACTGTGACAATTAGTTCTGGAGAGCATGATTTCATATTTGTGAATTGGGAATAATATTTCCATTATGTATAAACAGGTGGCAGTTAATATTCTGTCGCACATGGTCTCTCGGTTTCGACTTTATAATATAATCTAATTGACCGTTTCTGGAAAGCCAATATCGTATTAGGTAATAGAGAGATACTGCACTAACGCCAGCCAGTATTGAACGCAACTTTATTTTAATAGTGATTGGCACTGTTCTGTGATTAAGAACAGAGATATTGCAGTTTTGTCTCTTCGTCCCTTATTTGCAAAGGCGTTCGTTATTCATAATCTAAAAATAAAATCTAGTTTCTCAGATTTTTCATTCTACATAATTTACTTATTTTATACTAAGATACAATTAGTGTGATTAAATAATTTAAAGGGGGCTTCGATATCTATTTTTGTTGAAAAAGTCATACAATTATCAGACAAGAGTTACGTGGTGTCCACGATCTCACCTGAAGTGAAAATAAAGGAACTTTAAATCTTAGCCTTAACCGTCCTCTAATAAAGGCAGGCAGTGTTTTAATAAGTTGTCCTTTTTCCAGATTCCCATTGCGCGTTCGTATATGTCAGAATAAGGACAACTTAATAACTGACTGATATTATTATGAACTGCAATATCTGTCTAATAGTTAGTTAGTTACCTACAATGGCCCCAAAAAGCTATTCGAGATTCGACTTATGCAAAGTAAGCCAACAAGGTCGATTTCATTATTATCATTCAGTCGATTCTCTCTGACAAAATTTAATTTCGAGTTGAAGAATTCCTATCAATGTACTTATATCCTAAAATGCATCCCCTCTGAAATACATTAAATCAAGATTTAATTTTTTTCTTCAGAACTCCTGAAGGAAACAACTTGACAGTTTGTACACTAATATGGGTTTATTAATGTGATATGATTTGATATTACAGTGTTTAATTTTCGTAAAATAGTGGCGTAGTTACGGTTGTATGTTGCATTTTCATTAATATTTTCTTTAGAAAAGTGAGTCATCAGTCAGGCACTGGCGGATCTAGTTAGTTTTTCAGAGAGGGGCCATAAGTTGAAAACTTTTTTTAACCAAACAGGTGCGTATACAGCGTTGTTCCATGGGGGGGGGGGTAGGGCGCGGAAGTGACAGAAAACAGAAAAGCGCCGCGCCGCAAACGTATTTTTTTTTGTTCATGGACCAAATACCTATTGCTACTATTGATAGTTAGGTTTGTTAGCGGGTATCATAAAGGTGGGAAAAAAAGGATGTCAAATTCAGTTCGTTTTATTTAATATGAAAAAAAATTATTTAACGATATTAACAGATGCATTCTGAAACTAAATACATTTTACTCTAACAAATATAGGAAAATGTTAATTTAAATTGAAACACTAATTTTTTTCCTTATATACGCGTCTATAACCAAAGTAATGAAATCCATAGGAATATGAAATGAATCTTACTGATATATTTGAGGACCTAATGTGAAATGACCCTTTTCTTTCAAAACCAAGTAATTGGTATTCTTAGTGCGGTTCCGATAAAAAACACCTACTTAATTCCTTTGTTTTTGAATATTACCGCTCACCGCCACCGCTCACGTCTTATCGAAAATGCATATTATTGAAGCCCAGTCCCCGAAAGTAATTATTTCTCTTCTATCGTAATCTGTTTTGCCTCCCTTTGATTTTGCCGCCTGTGTTCTTTCACATACTCGCACTGCATAGAAGAATATTTCTGTTTAATGGTTGTATTGGATGATAATGACTCCTATGAAATTCAAAAACGATTTGTGAGTTTTGAGTGTTTGAGGAAACATTCAATACCAAAAATACGAATAATTTTGGTTTGTATAACGTGTTTTCTTCTTGTTAAAAATCAATCCAGGTTTAGTTGCATATCCACAATAATTGTTGTTGTTGAACCAATATTGAGTACTTATTCAGATCCGCCAGTGAAGTTAGGCTTATCAATACTTGACTAAGGGCCAGTTTATCAATGTCGTGTTAGCGTACTTTGACTCCAGGTTAAATTTGACTCGTGGTTAGAATGAATATGACATTTGCTAAATGAAGGAATCGATCCACATTCTAACCATGAGTTAAATTTAGCTCGAAGTTAAAGTACATTGAAAAACCGGCCCTTAAAAGTCATATTGCATGTACCTAAATGTGGAGGTTTCTGAGATATTTACGAAAAACTAAATGTATGTCCTGAGGAAGCATCGGGTAAAGATATCATTTGTCCCACATTCCGTAAACTCAGAATGCTAATTTGTTATAACATATCGGAGTATTTTTTATCATCCTGAATATTTTAGAATAACTTCAAAATAAAAGGCTAGGGTGAGTCGGAATTGATTTTCACCTTCAAACTCCTTATCTTTATTCCATAGATTATTCCAGCCTTTTTGAGACAAGATGTTGAGTTTGACGAAAAATGTAAGCTTGCTTTTTTTTCTGGAATACACGTGTACTAGGTCGAATAATATTTTATTAGTTTCAGGGAATTTCATTATCAATTCTCAATAATTAGTGTCGTAGATATACTGGCATGTGACTATACTTTCCTGAAAAATGTTCTTTCAATAGAGCACTGGCGGTCATCAGATGATGGGGGGACAAACAAAGCATTTGTGTATGAGAAGAAATTTGGGTTTTTGTTCTTGTCAGTGATTAATTGCGATTTTTAAAAACTTTACAGTCATTCAGGGATCCTACTTTTTGATAATATATTTGTATTTTCATATGAGAAATCTACTAAAATCTTGGCTCTTGTTTTGTTCTCTTTGGCTAAAATATCATTTTATTCTAATCCCCTTGGAAGATTTGCGATATTCGGCACTGAAATGGCGAGTAAAAACATTACTTTACATGATTTTCATAATCCAAAATTTCTGTAGGTATTTTAGGAATGGCCTGATTACATCATAAAATTGGATTTTATATACATACATCTTGGAATCATCTGATTTTGATACAGCATTGGACAAAATTTCAAGAATTTCAATAAAATATGATTCTATATTACTTTCTCTTCAGTATGAACCCTTCAACATATTTATAAATTGAAGCATGAAAGGTGGACGCCTTCGCACATTTGGCATGGAAATTGAATAATAAATAAACTTTGTTATCATTTGAAAAGTAAATTTGATTTTAGTTCTGTCTGATACTAAACTTATTATAGGTTTGCCATTCCCAAAGACTTTTCAATGTAGCTGGGGTGCATTGAGGTTTGCTGGTTCTAGAACTGATAAAAAATGAATAGCAGTTTTGTTGAAAATTCGTCCTTTCCGTTAAGCAGCTGCATCCTCAAGAACAACTCTTAGAAGTCTTCGGGAGACTTGTGTGAATACTAGGGAAAATATTAGGGCCTTACTTTTTCATGTGATCTCACTCATAGTGTGTGTTGGCATTATTTGACTAGGTCCAGTAGGAAAGCATAATTATTAATAACATGAATTACTTAGTTAGGGTAAGTTTTGTATTGTAAAGTGGAAAATAAAGTAAATTCTGCATATCTAAAGTGTTATCATAAAGGACAGTGAAAAGATAGCGATACTTGAGAGCAAACCTTTACAAACATCAAACGTTAATGACTATTATGTATCAATATAACTGTAGACTGGAATGGTTGAACAAAGACAACAGAAATTTAAGCAATTTTACGTCGTCAAGGCTAGTCATACATACAATGGATTATAATCATACAACTTCTTTTATTACACAAAATAAAATACATACATACAATACTTGATTACCTCATTCACATTTAAACAAATATGAACAACTAAATAATAAAATTTGGATTAGTTTTTTTTATCGGAATGAATAGAGGAGAAAATTCAATGTCTTTATAAATTCTTCAAAATGTTGACTAACTTCCCAGCTCTAGTTCCGTACTACACATTTGGCAAGATACATAGTCTGGATGTTCGGAAACATCTGATGGTTAACCTGAAAATATATTATATTCATCCTCACATATTCCGATGATAAGTATTTGTCAGCTCATTACCTGTGAAGAGCATACGTGCATTTACTTTGGAGTCCGTAAAATTACTCCTATGAGGAGCAGCTATCCAACTAGCATGTCTCTGTACTGTAGTGCGTCTACCTTTCTCTGCCTGGTGTGTATAGAAATTTGGAAATTTCCGATGCTGATCTCGATTGGATCGATCACTACAACTCGACAAAACCACATTCTTCATTATTTCTGTCAACAAATCAAAAAAAAGAAACCTATTTAGGTGTGTTGTCAACATGACATCGTATTTTTAAATTGAAAAATCCAAGCTTATAACAAGAAGACAGATTTAGGCACTTACTTCACACTATACAGAATGAATTAGTAATCATCACAATGCTAAAAACTTTTCATTAGGAAATCGGTTCTCGTAGAAAATTCATAAGAAAGACACACGTATAGCCTTATGGAAAATAGCTTTGTTTGTCCCCCCATCAGCTGTTTGACAACAGACAGATTACGTCACTGACAGTGCTTTATTCTTGATAACTAACTGCAAAGTAAGGGATTTCAGACAAGTTTGTGGTAGGCTGTTCAGTACGCCACTGGTCAACGCATAAAACATACACAAAATTTGGAATGAAATGGAACGTGGCCTTTTTTTTATTGTACTCATTAAATATTTACACAAGTTTCCTTGGCAAAACCGGTTAAAAGGTAAAGGCTACATATTGTGCGATTTTTGTGAAAAAGTTGGTAATTTGTCGACTTTGTTTTTATAAATCTTCCGGATTTTCGTAGAAAACCCTCAGAAGCAGAGCTTCTTCTTCAATTTTTTGCAAATATCTCATGTACCTCCACTTTTAAGCAAATGAAATGGTATTGTAACGATTTCGAGACCGGCCTCGAGACCGGCCCTGATCATCCAATTAATGATGCACACTCGAAATGTAAACAAGCTCTCCGCTGACAAACACGTAGAAGAAGCGCGAACGTTCCAAGAAAAAGAAGCTTCGAGAGAGAGAGACATCTAGATGAATCGTTCTATTCTCCTGAACAATCGAGAACTGTAAATGCGACTATACAGTGTGTCCCAGCTAAAACTTGTCACCCCCCTAATATCCGAACTCATGAAAAAAATGGAAAATCGCTCAGACCCGTCGATTTTTATTTCACGGGGGAACACTTTCACCAAATACACCATCATTGTGTTGTCAACCCCCTCAACCCCAGCACCCCCTACTTCAGAATTTTCAATGGGACTACTATACTTGTGATACATCATTTTGAAGGGAATTCAATCCCAAATACATCGGTGTACTGAAATTGAGGATCGATCAAGTGTTGTTGAAGTTTTCATGAAAACTAATTTTTTCCAGATATTTTTATTTTTCATCACCTAACATGTTATCATAGTATGAAAGGTTCAAAATGTGAACCATTCAGTTCCATACAGAAGTATAAGCGATCTTCGAAATTTCTTCGCACATTGCTCAACATTTCTGGAGTCACTGCACGACACTCCACAATTCTCCTGCGTAGATCATCAAGAGAAGTTGGCTGGGTAATATAAACTTTGGATTCCAAATGACCTCATAAAAAGAAGTCTAATGGAGATAAATCAGGAGATCTAGCCGGCCATTCTATTGGTCCTCGCCTTCCAATCCATCGCCCTGTGAAATTGTCATCTAAAAATTCACGTACAGGTGCAACAAAATGTGGAAGAGCTCCATCTTGTTGAAAGGTGAGCTGACCGTCAAGTAACCTATCATCGTCTTCAAGTAACTGAGTGATTCTGGGGTTCACAGTTGTATCAAGAAGTTCAAGATACGTTTGTCCGTTGAGGTTACCATCAATGAAATATGGACCTACAATATGGTCTCCCAGAATACCAGCCCAAACATTCAATTTCTGGGGAGTTTGTGAATGAGTTTCCCTGTACCAATGGGGATTTACAAACTCTGTACGTCTGTCAGGATCATCTTCATTTCATTTCATTTCATCTAGTAAAGTCGATAAACACGAAGAATAAATTATATAAAAAAATGAAACGTGAACCACATAATATAGAAATAAAAAATGAATTTACAAATTTTGATAAGCAATTGAAAAACTCTATTGAAATTGCTAAACAAAATTATTATAAACAACAAATTGAGAAGGAGCAGAATAATCCAAAAAAATTATGGGACACACTAAAAGAAATTGGCAAATTAAAGTCTAACAAAAAGTTAACCAAAATAAAATGCGATGGCAGGGAAATAACGGATCCGGAAGACATTTCAAATAAGCTAGTAGATTTTTTTACTTCGGTTGGAGAAACGTACGCCGCAAAAATCAAAGTACCAAACACGATTTTTCCCGCAAAAACTACGGTGAATAGTATTATGATGTCTCCTACTACTGAAGATGAAATAAAAAGAGCAATATTGAAACTCAAGAAAAAAAAGGCCCCGGGAATTGATGAAATCACATCTGAAACATTGATTGTTATAGTAGATGAAATCATAGCACCTTTTAATTTCATACTGAATAAATGTATTGCTGCGGGTTATTTTCCACTGAAATTTAAAGAGGCTGTTGTAATACCAGTGTATAAAGGGGGTGACAAAGAAAGCTGTAGTCAGTACAGACCAATCTCGTTAATTACTGCCCTGACTAAAGTCTTTGAGGAAATAATAAAAACAAGAGTAATGGGATATCTCAATAAATACAAAATATTATCTAGTAGACAGTTTGGGTTTCGAGAAGCCAGATCAACTCAAGATGCAATTTCGTATTTAACAACTAAAATTTATAGAGCTATAGATGAAGCTAGACCTGCAATTTGCATATTTGTTGATCTGGCAAAGGCCTTCGATACTGTCAGCCATAAAAAATTACTTATCGCTCTTAATAACATTGGGTTCAGAGGCAACAGTTTGAGTCTAATGCAAAGTTATCTTGAAAATAGACATCAATGTGTTAAAAATGGTGAAACCTACAGTTATTTCAAAGAAGTCAATTATGGAGTGCCTCAAGGTACTATATTGGGACCTATACTGTTTACTATATATATAAATGATTTATTCCTCCTACCAAGCAAAGGAGACATCATCAGTTTTGCTGATGATACAGCTGTATTCTATGAAGACACAGATTGGAATAATTTAAAAAAGAAAATTGAAGGAGATTTTGGAATGGTCGCTGAATTTTTGAGTCATAAGCTACTAACGGTAAATGGAGACAAAACTTTTTTCATTCCCTTCTGTAGTAATTCAAATGGACTCCCAACATATAGACAATTAGAAATTGCTACTGTGAACTCCTCAATGAAAATACAATCAAGAAAAGATATAAAATATCTTGGAATTTATTTGGACTGCCACTTGAGGTGGGAAATCCAAACAAATAATATTAACAGAAAACTAAGATGCCTAATCCCAAAATTCAAATTATGCAAAACTTTTTGTAACATTAAACAACTAAAGTGTCTGTATTATGCATTGGTACAGCCTCATTTGAATTATGGAATCATTGCATGGGGTAGTTTATCAAATTATCTACGGAATAAAATTGAAGTTACTCAGAAGTGGATTCTTAAAATTATGTTCGACAAACCTTACCGATACCCAACCGAGGCACTATATAATTTGAGTGGAATGCATGACTTAAGGCAAATTTATTACAAAACAATATTATCACAGCAATATCGAAATAAGAACCAAAAAATAGAACATATATATAATACAAGATACAAACACTTTTCAATAACATTACCCGCAGTCAACAAAACTCTAATACAAAGAAGCTTCGTTTATATGGGTCCAAAACTCTATAACATTTTGCCATCTGATATCAAGTCGATAAACTCCCAAAAGATGTTCAACTCAAAAATAAAAAAGTATATGAACCAAAAGTCAAGAACAGATATACATCACCTTCTAGAAATCATTAATTGAATTTCCCTTGTTAATGTTTATATTTATAATTAAATTGTTATCTATAAAAGTCATACTATGTGTAAGGATATAAAAATAATATCTATATCTGAATATTCAAGTAAATGTGTATGTAGTATAAAAAGATTTAATTGAATTTTTCCTTTTTTATATTTTTTATGTTTATGTTTATATTTATAATTATATTATTATCTATAGTCATATCTATGTCTAAGGTTATTAAAATAACATCTACTTCTGAATATATAAGTAGGTCGGCCGCGAGCGGATACTATATCCATGCGGTTTCAGCTATTTATTTGTTTGTTGTTTGTTGTTGTTTGTTATGTAATATAGTATAGTATTATTGTTATGTAACTCAACCAAATAAATCTTATTATTATTATTATTATTATTATTATTTAATTCTTGTACATTCTGCATTTTATAAGGATGGAATTTTGCGTCTTTCAGAATTCGATGTACGCTGCTTTTCGAAACTCCAGAAATAGTCTCAAGTTGTCTTAACGATTGAATGTTGTCCATCACTGCATGTCCTACAACTTCAACAACACTTGATCGATCCACAATTTCAGTACACCGACGTATTTGGGATTGAATTCCCTTCAAAATGATGTATCACAAGTATAGTAGTCCCATTGAAAATTCTGAAGTAGGGGGTGCTGGGGTTGAGGGGGTTGACAACACAATGATGGTGTATTTGGTGAAAGTGTTCCCCCTTGAAATAAAAATCGACGGGTCTGAGCGATTTTCAATTTTTTCATGAGTTCGGATATTAGGGGGGTGACAAGTTTTAGCTGGGACACACTGTATAACCGCTGGATGACAGAGGGCAGGATAGTCAGAGATAGCCACGGAGAGTTACAAAGACAGTTCGAGAGTTCGCAGATAGAGACTGACATAGTAGAAATAAAATAGTGAAGTAAATGTTTCAGCTGAATAATTGTTTTAAGTAGTGTTTTAAATAAATTAGAAAAATTAGTTAAGTGCAGTTTTACTACATTTGGCGTCAGAAGTGTGGATGTTTAAAATAAATAAGTGTTAAAGTGTTCGCCGCGTTGAAAAACTGATAGACATTTATCGCGCCTAATAGACTAGTAATCCGTTGAACATTATTGTGTCTGCGTAATTGACAGTTTTGCGCGTCGCGGGAAAATAAACTGAAAACTGTGTGTGAAATAAATAATAGACTGATATCTCGGTAAAGACAATAGGAGACAAAATGTTTCCGAAGAGAGTTCACCTAGTTAACCTTAAAGTTAGTGAATTAAAGCAAGAGTTAGAGGAGCGTGAGTCAGAAACAACTGGAAAGAAGGCCGTACTCCAGAAGAGACTTTCAGATGGACTGATTGAAGAAGAAGAAGATCGGGAAACGTTTTTATTCGAAGTTTCAGGAATCGAATTAAGTTCAATTATGAAAAAACTCGAAGAAACAACTAAGTCCCTGAAAGACGAACTCCAACAAACTTGGAAGATAAATTTCTGGAAAATTCAAATAGTTCGAAAGAGGAACTTCAACAAAATTCCGTAAGTATGATTCAAGAAAATTCAGTCACCTTGAAAGAAGAACTTCTCGAAAATTCGAATAGTTTATAAGGAAAAAGCTTCAAGAAAATGCGAAGAATCTAGAAGAAAAGCTTCTAGAAAACTCGCAAAGTTTGGAAAATAAATTTCTAGAAAATTCAAAGAACTTGAGAGAAGAGCTTCTGGAAAATTCAAAAGGGTTGAGGGAGGAGCTTCTAGAAAATTCGAAAAGCTTGAAAGAAGAAGTTTGCGGTGTGGCGAATCGGTTGGAAGAAAGGATGGGAACTGTTGAGACAGGAATGAAAAAATTGAAAGAAACCAAGTCAAAGAGACCAAGTCAAAGAAGGAATTGAGGCAGAAATGTACAAAATAAAGGAAAAATTTTGTGAGTTAGAAAAGCGAATGGATTATGTGCACGTTCCAGAAATTTTCAACGGAATACGAACTTGGAGGAAGTTCAAAAAGACATCAAAGATTTCAAGGTCAGTACGGAACCAGGAAAACTCGCATTGAAACCGCCTCAGTTCGACGGAAATACTTCATGGGCAAACTACCACCGAAAGTTCGAAGATGCTGCCAAAGCAAATGGATGGAATGCTGGGGAAAAAGCTTAAGCATTGACACTGGCATTGCGCGGCGATGCCACAAACATTTTACAGACCCTCCAGAAAGTTAGGCGACGGTTCCACTGGGCCAATTGTCAAGCTGACGTCAAGGACTGGTGCAGAAAATGTGCTGTATGCGCTGCCAGTAATGGGCCTAGAACAAGACCTAAGGCCCCGATGCGCCAGTACAATGTGGGCAGCCCATTCGAAAGGATCGCCATTGACATCGCTGACCCGTTCCCACAATCTGATCACGGGAATAAGTATATCCTTGTGGCGATGGACTACTTCAGCAAGTGGACCGAAGCCTATGCCCTGCCCAAACAAGAATCTATCACCGTTGGCGACGTCTTGGTGAAGGACTGGATTTGTCGATTCGGTGTTCTGTTAGAGCTGCATTCGGATCAAGGCAGGAATTTCGAGTCAAACCTGTTCCAGGAGATGTCAGATGCTGAACATCCGGAAAACGAGAACCACGGCTCTACATCCACAGTCCGATGGAATGGTGGAACGGATGAATAAGACGATAAACCGCCACCTGTCCAAGGTAGTCTCTGACCACCAGAAAGATTGGGACCAGTATCTCCATTTGTTTCTGATGGCCTATCGTTCCGCAGTTTACGAGTCAACCGGCCAAACCCCTGCTAGTGTTATTATGGGCCGAGAGCTGCAACTTCCATATGACCTGAAGTTTGGGACGCCACCAGGACAAGACACTGCGGGAGATGACTACGTCAGCAAACTACGACGGAAAATGGACGATATCCATGAACGGGTCCGTTTGAACATCCAGAGTGCCAGCGACAGAATGAAGGAGACCTACGACATCAAGGCGGATGCTGGTGGATATCAGACAGGTGACCTTGTCTGGCTATACAACCCTAAACGTCGCCGTGGACAATCACCGAAACTTCGGAACTCGTAGGAAGGTCCATATAAGGATAAACGACCTTGTCTATCGAATACATAAGCCACCACGAGAAAAACCTAGGGTAGTCCACTTCAATAGGTTGTCCCCTTACGCCGGAAACGACGACCAAGTCCGCACCGTCAGATCACCGGAAGACGAAATGACGTTTCAGAGGTTCATGTCCTTGTACTCGAACGGACAGAAGGTTCAACATGGGGTAACCCGAGAGGAGCCACGAGACCTTTTCAAGGTGCCTGCCGATTACGCGGTAGCTCCCTGTGTGGCAGAAGATCTCCAAATGTCCAAAGGCATTGCCGTAGTATTCTCCAAGATGTTCGGTCAACTCCAGGAACTGCGGGAACGGAACCCGAAAGTTGGATGGGTGTTACAGCTGAGGAAGGGCCAGAGAAACATCGATTATGTGGTTACCAAGAAGCTTTCTCGAGATAAGCCGTCTTATGAAGATGTCTGGAAGAGTCTCACCAGATTAAGAGACATGATGTTGGACTAGAACCTTGTGGACCTGGCAATCCCAAAATTGGCCTGTGAGATTGATGGGCTGGACTGGAGAGTTATAAGGAGCATGTTGGAGACAATATTCAGATCCAGCGGCGTCAAGATTCTGGTGTGCTGCAATCATCTTCCTCGACCCATCTCGAAAACTGTGGATTGTTACTTCCATCGAACGTCCAGGTGCAGATATGGAGAATCTTGCAGATATCTCCACATTCAAAAAATGACATTTCGGGACGAAACTTCTTTAAGAAGGGGGCAATGTAACGATTTCGAGACCGGCCCTGATCATCCAATTAATGATGCACACTTGAAATGTAAACAATCTCTCCGCTGACAAACACGTAGAAGAAGCGCGAACGTTCCAAGAAAAAGAAGCTTCCAGAGAGGGAGCCATCTAGATGAATCGTTCTATTCTCCTGAACAATCGAGAACTGTAAATGCGACTATATAACCGCTGGATGATAGAGGGCAGGATAGTCGGAGATAGCCACGGAGAGTTACACAGACAGTTCGATAGTTCGCAGATAGAGACTGACACAGTAGAAATAAAATAGTGAAGTAAATGTTTTAGCTGAATAATTGTTTTAAGTAGTGTTTTAAATAAATTAGAAAAGTTTGTTAAGTGCAGTTTTACTACAGTATTACTTTCAGTTTGAGTATCGATAAAACACGTGTTTATACATTCACCAAAAAATAAGGAAAATATGACCACATACATGTCTCATTCGTGAATAGTTCAATAAATAGAAAGGTCGTTTCCTCCTCCATACATCGTCAGGAACTATTCACAACTTCTACAGAGGCCATATTCACCAGAATTTGTGGCCATAAACTTACTGAACACCCTACCATAAACTAGTCTAAAATGCTGGACAATGCAATTAGTTATCAAGAATAAGAGACATATTCCTCAGAAAATTATGGTTACATACCAGCGTATCTGCGACACTATACAGGGTGAGTCAGATTCCTCACCTCATTTCGAGGTGAAAAGTTCCCATCAAGGTATGTCCTAAAACGCATCCCCTCTGAGATACAGGGTGCCAAAAGTACAAAAAAAATAAGATTAAATTCCCGAAGCAAAAAATATCAAACTTGGTACACTAAGTGAAAGGACAAGTGAGCGTTTGACATCAGTTAGGCTCATCGATTCTCAACTTAAAAGTCATAACATTCCATGTACCCAAAAGTAAAGGTTTCTGAGGAAATTGAGAAAAACTGAAGATATGTCCTGAGTAGCAAAATAATTTCATGTGCAAAAATGGCATAATGCTAAGTTCTTACAACATATCGGAATATTTGTCAACCTCCTGAACATTTTTCAATGTTAAAAGAATCGGAAACATAGAACAGGTGAGTCATTCATTCATCATATCATTTGATGAAATTAATGTCGTGTAATCACTGAGTAGGTCTCATTCTGAATCACCCGTACTATGTTTTCGATTCACCCAACAAAAAATGTTGAGGAGGCTGGCAAATATTCCAATATGTTGTGAGAGATTAGTGTTATGAGATTATTTTACAGAGGAAATTAGTTTGCTACTCCAGGACATATCTTCAGTTTTTCTCAATTTTCTCAGAAACTTTTACTTTTAGGTACATGGAATGTTACGACTTTTTAGTTGAATATCGTTGAGCCTAACTGATGTCAAAAGCTCACTTGTCCATTCACTTGTCCAAAGAAAATATGAAGGAAAATATTTCCACATACCAACGTAACTACGCCACTGGTTTACAAAAATAAAAAATTATAACTACCAATTATCACGTTGATAAACCTTGATTAGTGTACCGAGTTTGGTATATTTTGCTTCAGGAATTTTGGAGAAAACATTTTTTTTTTCGTACTTTCGACACCCTGTATCTCAGAGGGGATGCATTTTAGGACATACCTTGATAGGAACTTTTCACCTCGAAAGAGGTGAGGAATCTGTAGTCATTTTGTCGGTCTTATTCTGACTCATGCTGTATATTTAATGAGAATTGCAAATGAAAATACTAAAATTAATAAAATATCATTTGACCTAAGACTAGTTCAGCAAAAGTTTCATTTCTTATAGTACACATATTTTCCAGAAAAAATAGCGATCTTACATTTTTTGTCAGACTCAACATCTTGTCTCGAACAGGTTGGACTTCAAGGCTCACCTTGAAAAACTGTTCACTTGGAAACAATGTGTGGCATAAAGATAAGGAGTTTGAAATTGTAATTCAGACACCCTCGCCATATTTCCAACTTTTCCAATGAAATATTGAGAAGGATGAAAAATACACCGATATGTTATGGCAAATAAGCATTCTGCGATTATGGCATACGGGAAATGATGTATCTTTACCCGGTGCTTCCTCAGGATATACTCTCATATGACTTTTAGGTCAAGTATTGATGCCTAACTGATGTCACTCATTCATCAATTCAGCTGTCTAAAGAAAATATGAAGGGAAATATGGCAACGTACCACCGTAACTACGCCACTGTTTTACGAAAATAAAACACTAACCTAGATTATTTTTAATAATCCTAGATTATTATAAAAAAGTTTGAATTTTTTTCCAGGAGTTTGGAAGAAAAAAAATGTATCTTGATTTTTTTGGACTTTCGACACCCTGTACCTCAGAGTAATGATATACTTAGATAAAAACTTTCACCTCCAAATAAGGTAAGGAATCTGTGTAGGTACGAGGTTTGTCGGTCCTATTCTGACTCACTCTGAATACTGTTGTACATGCAGTCATATGAATCCTCCTTACGTTGTTGATAAAGACCCATATTTAAAAAAGAAATTGCCAAATTCTAGTCGATTGTTTTCCAGTTTAAAAATGGTTTTTCCATGCTATTGGTGATGCAACACCCTTTATAAGGTAGCATTTTTTATTCGAATGGTGGAATTCATCATGACATGATGACTTCATTTCTAAGAAAGATTAATCTCGAATAAGAATAGCTGAACAGCAAAAATTGCTTTTTCGACATCCTGTAGCTCGAAAACAAGTCATGATTCTCCAGGGTAATAAATAGTATAACCTGATGATAACTCGAGAGCGAAGCTCGAGGACCTTCATCTCTGATTATTAATGTCAAAATAATGTCGAGTAAAATTAATAAATACAAGAGAAATTTAGCAGCTAAACAAACGTATGATTGGTTGATGACAGATAATTTATAGACAAAAGAAATAATCGATTAATGTCAAATAAGCCTCCATGTCAACAATACGTGACATCTTGGTAACATTCAGATATACCTCATGTAATTAACAAACATTATCCTCATCAAAAATTCATCCCCAGCATTGTTTTTTAGGTCATGATGTACAATCGGGAATTTGAAGCACTGGCAAAGTTTAAGGGCACTCCGCTTCGATTACAATTTCATCGAATCCAGTTTTTTTAATCTAGTAGGTACCTTCTGAAATTTTGAAACGGTAGCTTGATCCCATGAACCTTGCATATATACTCGCAAAATCAGTGGTTTCAAAGAAATATGTTCTTACTATTAAGGAAAGTTCTCTTACTTCGACTGCATTCCATTATTAGCCACTTGGTTGAAATCCCCCGTAGAACTCCACCTTTTATGAAGAGCCGGACTGTTACTTATGGTGGGGCTGGAAGCGTTACTATTTACAGGTCTTCTTCCGGTCAATGGCAGTGGCGTAGCTCTGGGAGAGGGAGACGGAATCGGGCTAACGCTACTTGAACTTTGGCTGTCGCTGTGGAGACTACCTGCGGGCAAACAAGATAAATGGAAAATTGATATTTTTGTGGAGTACCCATGTCGAATTGAAAGTAATGAAATTTAAAATTGAGAATGAATATAAGCGGAGACTTCTACGGTACTTCTCCAGCGGAAACAAGTATATTCTAAAGAACATGACTGATAAATCCAGTATGAGCAACTCATAGGTGGCGTATACCAAGATAATAATTGTACGGTTTGTGCAAAAAAGTTTTACTTTAATAAAATTAAAATAAATATTGAATTAAAGGGTCTATATTCTCCTTGCTGCGAGCCACACTTGACGTCAAGGAAAATGAAGATTTAGGACTTTTTTGTTGTGTTTCTCACGAAAAGAAACATTCTGTGAAGATATTCTGTGAGAGTCGAGGGAAAGCAAATAAGAATTTCGGTTCTTGAATTTATGTACGCATTTGAATTTCCCGTTATAATCACTCCAGCTGTTGGATGCTGGATAATGTCCAATTTGAATGTTGACTCGAAGAGGATAGGCTGGTTCATTCAGTGACAAGTGAATGAATGCAGCAGAGAAATTCAGTTTGTTTGGTGTTAGTTGGTTTGAACCAGATCACATCAAAGTCTTTCGGCTCCAAACTTTCTTCGGGTTGGCATTGACGGAAAGTGAGTAAGCAAATACCATCTTTGAGCATGATGTACGCCATCTAATAAAATGTTTTTCTGTCTGTAGATGATGATGGACACCATTGTTGTTCTTGTTGAGCCCGAGTTACCAAGGTAAATCTTTAAGATGATTCGATGGAGGGGTATATTGCTTACGCAGTATTTTACTCAAGGACAGTTTGAATAAGACCTGGAAACAAAATTCCAAAAGAAGAACGTCCCCGGAGGTTCTCGATGTAATACAATGAATACTATAGAAGATTCTTAGCTTCTTCTCTCAGGAAACTATGTTTATTAAGCATCAAATTAGCTCATATGTTCCCATGGTAAAATAGTCCTTGGGAGAAGAAACTAACAATCTTCCATAGTATTTATTGTACTACAATCGACCACACACTGAAACATAGAATGATCCATTTCACGAGGGTAAAGCATTCGCTTCTTGAACCAATCATAGGTAGGTGCGTGAGTTCGAATCCCAATGCGATCACCGGTCCCGAAAGTGGCAACTAACGTTTAAAGGTATGGGCTACGTCTTCCCTAGCTTGCATAAGTATTTCAAAGATTTCTGAAGGTTGCTCGTGAGGAAATAACAATGTTAACAACAACTTATTATTATATAGTCGGTATGGTGGATTTACCATGGAGCTATTCCTATTCTGACCTCGTACGGTCAGACTATTTTTTGGTATATTATGAGTTCTATAATATAACACTTATACAATAGAAAAGGATTAACCATCAATCATCGTTCAGTTTAATCCGTTCAATTGGATAATTGGATCAGTTTCCAGTGACGAGTTTGCCTGATCCTAAAGTGTATATTGGTCAATACTCCTGGAGCAAATCAGACTCTACTCGGGAATTCAGACAGAAAAAGTTCTGAGAAGATGGAAATCCTAGACTGTGACTACGAGTAAATCGCCAATAAAATTGATCTTAACAACAGAAATGTGTATTGCGACATTTCTATTGCAAATTCAACTGTTTCTTTTTCAAATATCCAAGAAGAGTTATAAAAACGGAAATTGCAGTCAATTTTTCATCAGAACTCAGAAAACAGTTATTAAAAGCAAGCCACAGAAAGGACCCCGCACCATTCTTATGAAAAATGGTTTTCGGTAAAATTTCCTGGGTTTTTGATGTTGAAGAAGACACAAAACATCGGCCTACTAGTTTTCGAGACAGGGTGTCATAGATGAAAAGTGAGGTTCTCCTTTTTATTTTGGCATTAGCATGTCTCAATAATAGTACAATGTTACCTTTATCTCGTATCCATTATACTTTTTCGTTTCGTGCTATACAACAGAGTCGTAGAGCACAAAACGAAAAAATATAATCGATACGTAATCAAGGTGGCATTGTACCCATTATTGAGGCATGGTATTCCGAGAATGAAAAGGAGTTTTGTCAATTCTCGGAATTGTTAAAAATTCTGAACAGAAAGCCTCACTTTTCATCTTTGACACTCTGTATCTCGAAATCTATTCGGCTGATTTTTTTGTGCACATGGACACTTTTGCTGAGGTAGTCAAAATCCACAACATATTAAAAATTCAGGAAATTTAACCGAATGGCATTTTCCATAAGGATGATGCAGTCCTCAGGGAACTATTATGATAATACCAAAAAAAAAAAACATTCCTGGTAAAATGAGGCTACGAAGTAAGCGAGTTAGTTGATACAAAACAGATATTTCAATGTTTTGCGGCGACCCACCTCAAGAGCGTGTTTATCTTGAGAACGAATCGGATGTTGACACCGATAGTGGATGTACACTCCATTAGTAATTGTAATTTCCCAAACATTCCGACAATATCACGTGATGGAATTCTAAATGCTTGTAAACTTGATAACATACAACTCAAGTTTCTGAAAACATGTAGAGGTATTGACAAAATATGCGAATTATGCGATCCATTTTTTCGGATTTTTCATCTCATTATTAAGTTTGGAACATTTAGTATCTTGATACACTCGAGTATATTTCCCGTTTTTTTAATTTTTCAATAAATCAGATATCAAGAACTTATAGGCACATTGCCGTGAACTTTTCTTCCGTAGGTAGGAACACCCTGTATAAGGTTATTTGATTTGTAAATAAACAGTCATTGATTTATTATTTTTTTACTACGCACGAAAATGATAAACATATAAGGATTTACCTCCTCTTGAAGGAGAGATAAAAATCAGTGTAACTATAAACAGCATCAATATATTGGTAGATAATAATTATTATCGGTGGAGTGATAAAAATCGGTATGAGTGTGTGACCGGATTCAGGACGGCTCTGCATACGCAACTGCTTGACGTCATACCTTTGCATATTCACTGAATTTGTTCTAAAATGAAAATTGATTATGAATAATCCATCCTTTTGCTAATTTTCTATACTATAGGATTGTCAGCAAACGTGCATCAAAGTGTTTCCTGTGGTTTCTTTAGATGGCTCTGTTGCTCGCTTTCTTGGTGGATACTGGAGTAACGGTGGGACCGTTTGACAAATTCAAATGGGAATTGATTGCAGGATAATATTGATTAGCTTTCCGTCCTGACCACTGATGATCGGCAGACTCATGAAATTAGTATGGAGATAGTCAGCTATTTCGGTTGATTAATAGTTATCTGCTGGTTGTTACAGGAAGTATTGCAAAGTATGTTCTTGAAGAAAAACTTTGCCAGGCGTTGGGCAGAAGTGATTCGGAAGTCGTTTGGGGCCAAATCAGGTAGGCCGGTCGTCCCAGGTAATCGGATCAAACCAGATGAAAGTCAAGAAACTCAGAAGATGCACATGTCTATATATTGAGAAGCAGTGGCAAGTGGATCATCAGGTTTAGCTCCCGGAAAGCCAAGTCTTTGCTTTGTTAAAAATTATTAACAACTCGCTGCGTGTAAGACACTTCCCAAAATGGTGGCGACACGATCACATGTGTGGTAATGATCAGGAAGCAAGTCCAAAACCTGATCTTTCCGCAGGACTAGCGGTCTATTAGCCTTCTTAGCCGGCCGACCGGAAAGCTAGCCAAACAAACCGTACTGAAAAGGCTGTCGGACGAAATCTTCGACAGGAATATCCGAAGAACAATCCGGATTCAGGAGAAACCACTTCACCGAGATGCAAGTCCTGAGGTTGGTCGAGGAAGCCATCTCAGTGCTAAATAATAATAATAATAATGTTTATTCATATTCTTAAATTTAAAACATTTCAGTATCGCCAATAATGACTTAAATATATATAATAAACAATAAATGAACAAACAATGGCACCACAAGGAAATTAATCCGCGCGTGGACTAGCCGATGTAAATCATGAATAACATTTATATTCATCACCACTTAATATCAATATTATGGAACATTTTCAAATAATTATTAGATAGTGGTTTAGTAATAGGAAGACATAAAATGGGGTTAGTGTAAAAGTGAATATTTGAGAAACCACGGAGAGTAACAAAGAATGAATAAAAAATTAAATTTATGATCTTTCGATCGAATTACGATAATTCAAAAAATGATATATTGACTAAATGGTAATTAAGACGAGACATTTGTATAGTTTTCATCACACTTCTGGAGAAAATGAAAAACAATTTATTTGATTTATCTCAATTATTCTTTATACAGTGTGTCCCAGCTAAAACTTGTCACCCCCCTAATATCCGAACTCATGAAAAAAATTGAAAAACGCTCAGACCCGTCGATTTTTATTTCAAGGGGGAACACTTTCACCAAATACACCATTATTGTGTTGTCAACCCCCTCAACCCCAGCACCCCCTACTTCAGAATATTCAATGGGACTACTATACTTGTGATACATCATTTTGAAGGGAATTCAATACCAAATACATCGGTGTACTGAAATTGAGGATCGATCAAGTGTTGTTGAAGTTTTAATGAAAACTAAGTTTTATCCAGATATTTTAATTTTTCATCACCTCAAATGTTAGCGTCGTAAGAAAGGTTCACTGTGGGTACGCCACTGTATTGAAAAATAATATGCTGTCAGAAATAATAGTTTCGAAGGTGAGACAGACATTTTTATGAAAAAAAAATTGCCCTCATGTGTTTTTGTATACGCATATCTTTGTTTACGCCTTGGTAATTGATGTATTCGAGTCACTGCATTCAACAATTTGAAAACATTCGAAAATGGTTTATACTGTACAAGAGAGAATATCCATTGTAGCTGCGTATTTTGAAAATGGACGATGTGCTAGAGCTACGGCTCGAAGTTTCAATGAAAGTCATCCAGAAAACACCACATCATATCAGTACGTGCTTCAATTGATGAATAAGTTCTTGGAGTCGGGATCAGTGCTGAATAAAAAACATGAACGAGAGAAGCCTATGAGAAATGAAGGGGTCGCTGTTGCAGTTGTAGGACATGCAGTGATGGACAACATTCAATCGTTAAGACAACTTGAGACTATTTCTGGAGTTTCGAAAAGCAGCGTACATCGAATTCTGAAAGACGCAAAATTCCATCCTTATAAAATGCAGAATGTACAAGAATTAAATGAAGATGATCCTGACAGACGTACAGAGTTTTGTGAAATCATGAGTCAATTATTGATTGGTGATAATAATTACCTCTACAATGTGTGCTTTTCTGACGAATCTTCTTTTTATTTAAATGGACATGTGAACAGGCACAACTGCAGATACTGGAGTGATGTAAATCCCCATTGGTACAGGGAAACTCATTCACAAACTCCCCAGAAATTGAATGTTTGGGCTGGTATTCTGGGAGACCATATTGTAGGTCCATATTTTATTGATGGTAACCTCAACGGACAAACGTATCTTGAACTTCTTGATACAACTGTGAACCCCAGAATCACTCAGTTACTTGAAGACGATGATAGGTTACTTGACGGTCAGCTCACATTTCAACAAGATGGAGCTCCTCCACATTTTGTTGCACCTGTACGTCAATTTTTAGATGACAATTTCACAGGGCGATGGATTGGAAGGCGAGGACCAATAGAATGGCCAGCTAGATCTCCTGATTTATCACCATTGGACTTATTTTTATGGGGTCATTTGAAATCCAAAGTTTATATTACCCAGCCAACTTCTCTTGATGATCTACGCAGGAGAATTGTTGTGGAGTGTCGTGCAGTGACTCCAGAAATGTTGAGCATTGTGCGAAGAAATTCCGAAGATCGCTTATACTTCTGTATGGAACTGAATGGTTCACATTTCGAACCTTTCATACGATGATAACATGTTAGGTGATGAAAAATAAAAATATCTGGAAAAAATTAGTTTTCATGAAAACTTCAACAACACTTGATCGATCCTCAATTTCAGTACACCGATGTATTCGGGATTGAATTCCCTTCAAAATGATGTATCACAAGTATAGTAGTCTCATTGAAAATTCTGAAGTAGGGGGTGCTGGGGTTGAGGGGGTTGACAACACAATGATGGTGAAATACAAATCGACGGGTCTGAGCGATTTTCCATTTTTTTCATGAGTTCGGATATTAGGGGGGTGACAAGTTTTAGCTGGGACACACTGTATAAATCAGTGTGTGTATTTCAGATCTTGTGTTGCTGAATATCCATTTCTTCAGTTTAGATTTAAGTAGGAAATAAGAATTTATGAGTTTTAGTTCCTCAGGTAACATATTGTATAATCTTTGTCCTAGAAAACCGTGCCCTCTCTGTCCTATTGTTTTCTTGATTTTAGGTATAGTTATCGACCCTTTACTATATCGCGTGTCATAATTGTGGGTGATTTTTGACTGAGTATATTTGGTTTCATGTTGGTGGTGTATCAGTGCTTGATAATAAAGATGTCTTACATCTAGGACTTGGCTCTCGGAAAATAAGTTGTCGCTGGGATATCGATAATGCTTATCAAGAATAATTTTCAGTATCCATTTTTGGGCTACTTCAATTTTTCGTAAGTGGTTATTTGTTAACCCTCCCCAGGCGATAATACTATATGTCAGATGGGATTGGACTAAGGCATAATACATCATTTTCAGTTGTTTAGGGTTGCAAAAACTCTGACATGTTTTAAATTGTGGGGTGAGGCTTCTTACCTATTTGGTCAGCATTTTTGAGTGGGTGCTCCATTGAAGGTGGCTATCTATGTAAATCCCTAGGTATTTTACTTCCTTTCTTGGGGTGATTTCCAGCGTTTTCGTCGTTGTTTTCATAGAAGCAGAAGCGCACACTCGACGTGTCTACGACCTTCGACCTAGTATGCCATGAAGGATTATATACAAAATGTACCACCTGGGCTTCCTCCTCCTCATTTGTTCATGTTGAAAGAACTGTCATGTATATATGTATAAATTATTACTTAACGTCATAAAATGTAATCTTCCACAAAAAATATTTCTTTACTGTACAATTACAAAATAAATGATGAATCGCTGTCACGAGTCACACAACAGACTGGCCACTACGAAACAATAAACATTAATTTTCAAGGCTGTACTTATTTATCGACATGTGTCGAATGGCCATCAACCTAGGTCCTTCAGCCGCAAGTGTTCTTGTGTAGGCTTTGTTACTAACTCCATACGCCACCTTAGGAGCAGCACTGAATAGTGAATGGTGGACGATTCTTCCTGGTCATTATACAGAATTTTGAATGTAATCAACTATTATAATTCACTGAAAAATTCTTGCTCCAGCCAGAAATCGATCCACGGATCCTTGGCCCACGAGTCAGTTGCACTAACAACAACACCATGCCGCCACGTATGGTTTCCATATTCGTATTTGTAGTGAATTCAACTATTCGGAAGTACTTTGTCAGCTACTTTATAATTTGGGGAGAAGTAAACTGGAATGTATCTAATACCTACAATCATATTATTCGTTCCACAAGCCATTCAACTGGCAGAAATCATAACAAACGTGATACCACCATCTTTTTCCTGACACAAAAGCAATCTGTTCAACCGGGGTTCGAAGGATATACATGGTGAAGCAATAGTGCGGCAGAGTCCGATGGCTCAAGTTCCATGATAGCCTTTCATATCCAGGATATCCAGATTGGGTCACGGTCGATGATACCTTAGTCGTTTGGGGATTACCATGGAAATATGCCAAAACATTTATTTTGTTGTCTTCATCTAAAGTTATAGGCTTCCGTAAATGACACATAAGCAAGCTGTTCAACCGGGGTTCGAAGGATTATACATGGTGAAGCAATAGTGGGGTAGAGTCCGATGGCTCAAGATCCATGATAGCCTTGTATATCAAGGATATCCAGATTGGGTCACGGTCGATTATACCTTAGTCGTTTGGGGATTACCAAGGAAATATGCCAAAACATTTATTATGTTGTCTTCATCTAAAGTTATAGGCTTCCGTAAATGTCGTTCCGTTTTCAATTTTGATGCATAATAATGATGAAATTGTGTTGTTCATTGGTTGTAAGTCAGGGTACGTTTCATTGAATTTTCTGAACGTTCTTGCTATAATTCCCTCACATTTTCCATAAAAAATAAACGAATTTATCAGAACTTTATTTGAATAGTTATTTTCCTCCATTTCAATTCTATTTGAGTCACTTCCGTTGAGAAACACATAAATATATTATTAATATTGCACTTATTGTCAAATTCTCATAATGTCATGTTCCATTATAACATTTAATAGCCACCTTAGGTGAGTATGAGAAAAATAATTTGATTTTTTTAGAAAATTGCTCTTATCTCGGAATTCTGGCTATTCAGGTATCGGAACATAATACATCAATTCGAAGAGAATTAGGTCATCTTTCAGGATATATATAGGATAGTCCATTGAAAAACGCACTTTCAACCCATTTTGTATCTAGCAGTAAGATCATGAATTTTGACGATCCTGTTTAACGCAGAATAAACTTCTTCATACAGAATCAATATACACGATCTTGATGAATTAAATACAAAACTAAAACTGTCTGAAAGTCCAAATACCACAGAAATAAACATTAAATTCGAGCTATGTTTTGGACAAAAAATATGGAAAATAATGAAGATCTCAAAAACCGTTTTAGAGATAGGTATGAGAGAGTATAAGACAGAAATAATCAAAATTAATGGTAAGTTCAAAAATGCGGTAATATACCGGGTGACCACGAGGTGAGGTACGCCCCCCAATTTTTCTATAGTTTTAAATATACAGGTTTCAAATTTGGTACGTCGATATATTACTCAAATACGCATATTTTGACTCCATTACCGAAAATTCACCACTTCCGGTTTAACCGGAAGTGTCCCCAAACTTTTTTTTCAAATAACACCCTGTACAATTAATTATTTTCATTATCCGGAAGAACATGCAATTTGTGATAACACTGTTCCTCAAAATTGAAAATTGGTTGAAAAATCGCGGAGATACAGTTTGTTCAATCGAACAAAGTTGGCCATAAATAACATCAAACTCAAATCATCACAACTGACGAACGGCGTCAGCATTCACGTTCACGTGAGGAAGGCTCTAGGTAAGATACAGCTGAAAAATGAGATTTTCATGTAATTGCAGCAACCGTATTTTCCAACAATTATCAAAAATTTCCTCAAAACAGAGTAGTACCCATAAAGAAATGCTCACAACTGCCATTTCCCAAATGGCAACATATGAATTATCCAAATAATCGTGTTAAAAGTTTCGGAGAATTCTGAAAGGAATCGAAGATACGGGATATTTCATTATGAGTGTTCTCAAAACTGAATATTCTTAAACAGAGGCGGCTTGAACCTATACGAAAGCTAAACAAAAAATCATATTTAAAAAAATAGTGAACATTTGCGGTACATTCTGAATAACAGAAAATTGTGAGTTGTCAAAAAACATTCTACGGCGATGGAGCGAATCTTTTTGTCATTACTCGTATGCTAATTGTATTGATGGTGGATTCATACAGCAGTTTTAAGATCGTTGTTGGAATAAATATTCCAATAACGAACATTGTAATACAAAAATGTATCAGATATATATATTCCAATTTGAAACAACTAATTTCTAAACGAAAAAAAAGGTATGAAGTAAATTGTTTGTTGGTTCTGGTCACTTACTACTATAACAAAAATAAAAATAATGAAAAACAGATTTACAAGTACTGTTCAGAATGTTCTCCATTATGTTCTCTGCACAAAATTGCACGTCTCACTATTGCTTCCATAACTCAATTTAACTGAGCTTGAGTAATACTAGCAATTGCTTCTCTAAGGCGATGTTCCAAATCCTCTCTTGATGTAGGACTAGAAGAGTTAAACCCTGTTCTTCAGGTAACTTCATATGAAAAAAACTAGTTACCTCAGGTCCGTTGACCTCAGAGGCCATCTTGTAGGTGCCAATCCATCGATTTGGGAATTTTAGGTAACTGGTTACTACACGAGAATTATGGGGAGGTGCACCATCTTGCTGGAAATACATATTTTGGTAGATGTCGAGAGGTAAATTCTTCATGAATCCTTCCAGTCAGTCATGAAATGTGTGAGTATGCTGAATAAAGTTGAGTTCATGTGTTTCTGTAGTTAAATGTGGTTAAAACTTCAAAATAAAACTTGATATTCACATAAAAAAAATCCTGAAAATGGACTGCAAGTATGAGTGAAGTTTCAATAATTTATGAACAAAATTGAATTTTGATATCAGTGAATCATACGTGAGAGCTATAATGAAAAACTATCATATAACCATAAAAATATAATAAACAAACTTTTTGTGACACGGAAGGCAATAAAAACAAACAGCCCAGGAAAACGAAGAAGAATATGACTGATATATCGAATAACGAACTACTCTCAAAACTGGAACAATATATAAATATTAAAATCTCTGAAATAAAAATTGATATAAAGAGTATAAAGGAAAGTCTAGGAAATAAAGTTAAAGAACTTGAAAAAAGTGCATACAACTAGACCAAAAAATTGTTAGTTTAGAACGATATAATAAAAGGAATAATATCGTTATATTCGGATTAGACGCAAATGAAGACAATGTACTCGAAGCTACTACAAGCAAACTAAACGAAATTTTTGATAGTGACCTTACTGAAAGAGATATAAATAACATATATACAATCGGAAAAAAAGGCACTGTCATACTCGAATTTATATCCTATATACAGAAACAAAAATTATTTCAAAACTTGAAAAAATTAAGTATCTCCCTTTCGCATGATCTAAGGCCAGAGGACCAAGCCATAAAGTATCAGTCAAACATCTCAGGAGTGCAAGGAACAACAATTATCAGTCGTTTATAAAAAATCATCAGCTCTATGTGAATGAAACACCATATTCTATTGAAGAATTAGAAGGAAACGACAAAAAAGGCGAAGCTGCAGCTGAACTGTAACCTAAAGCATCGAGTGCACCACCTACCCCACTATCAAGCAATAATAATTGGACATAGGAAGTTATAACCAAAACAACAGAAAATTCCGAAAAAATCGTAACCGAGGAAGAACCAATAAACGGCGAGAAAATAAAAGAAAAACCCCAAACAGACAAAAATAAGAAACCTATCGATAACATTACTCCAAAACACGTTCTCCTCAACAAGCAGCCGATTAAAATTGGGAGGAATACCCGGAACAACTCATCTAACGGTACTAAATAGGACTAGGAACAATATGTAAAACCGAAATGGTGAGATCGAAATAAATGTATTATCTCATAGATTTTGAATTTGAACTGATTATACGTTTGTTAGTTCACTCTTACCATTAAAAAACTGGTCTCTATAGTTCAATAACAGATCTTCATTGACTTATTCATTTACTCTTTCTCTATAACAAATTCAATACAATATCTCGCTTTGTCTTTTGCATTTGTAGATATATATATACCTAGGCAGTAAACTATGAACCCATATATTCAAAATTTTGAAATTCCTAGAATAGACACTTTCGTTTTATTCGTTTATTCGTTCATACCAGACAAACGAGGTGTTGAATGTCAATGAAACTACGTCTAACTTCAAAGTGATACATAACAATATATGAATAGAATATTTGTTTTTATATCTTCTATACAGGTTTTAACCGCTAGTTTTTAACTCTTGGACCTGTCCAACACTATGTATGTGGTTTTTATGGATTAATAAAGTTCTATTCTATTCTATTCTATAAGAAGTATTGGTAAAAATCTAGATGAATTTTTGGTTCTACTTGAGTCCTTTGACTTCGACTTCGATTGTGTAGTATTAACAGAAACTAGAAAGATACTAGACACTAACATTTTCAATATACCCACATACAGTGTGTTTCACTTCTCATGGAAACACCCTCGTATCTTCTGTAATTTTTGATGAAATATGATGAAATTATCAGGATCGATAGATACACTAGAGATGAACTCTTTGCACGAAAGGGGTCATCCTACGTGATATACACTGCTCGCCAGTAGCGATGAAACCACCCATTTTTCCGGAAAGTAATATTAGGGAACAAAATTGGCCCAAAATTCTTTCGGATTCGTGTTCAAGATCCCAAAATTACTGCTAATTCACTTGTCTCCTGAAAAAAATTTCAGTTCTGAAAAATTCTTTTTTTTCACTTACTCCACGTATGATGACCCCTTTCGTGTAGAGACTTCATCTCTAGTGTATCTATCGATCCAGAAAATTTCATGGTTCTATAATTCTAAAATTACAGAAGATACGGGGGCGTTTCCATGAGAAGTGAAACAAATTTTAAATTTTCAGGACTGAACATTTTTCAAGAAACAGGTGTATTAGTAGTATTTCGGGGATCCTAAACACGAATCCGAAGGAATATTTGGCCAATTTTGACCCCTAATATAAGTTTCTGGAAAAATGGTTGGTTCCATCGCTGTTTTCGTGCAGTGTGTATCACATAGGATGACGCCTTCTGTGCAGCGAGTTCATTCTTAGTGAATCTATCAATCCTGAAAATTTCATGGTTCAACGTTGAAAATTACGGAAGATACGGGGGTGTTTCCATGATAAGTGAAACACACTGTATAAGCTAATATACAATGAAGGTTGTCTGAACCAAAATGATGGAACAGTTATCTTCATCAAGACAAATATCTACAAATCACAAGAAATAATACCATTCAATGACTCATTTTTGATCAAACTCAAAATACAACAGAATACTGAAACCATAATAGTGAATGCTTTTTATAGATCGCCAGCAACTTGTATAGATCAATCAATTCAATAATAACCTTCAAATATATTTAGGGAGTCAAGCACAAGGAAACGCAAAATATAATATAGTTGTTGGAGACATTAATATCAACATTATTGAAAAAGATAGCAATAAGGTAAATGATTATCTAACGACATTGTTTGAATACGGATACATATCAATAATTAATGAACCAACACGAAATGCAGCATGCCTGGACCATATATTTATAAAAACAACTATCCAAATTGCTGAAAATGTAATACCTATTGTTATTCCAACAGACATAACAGATCATCACACGATAGTATTTCAACTAATAGACGTAAAAAATGAAGGAATCGTAGAGAATAGAAGACAATACATTGAGAAAATTAAAGAAAAAGAAATTATATACAAAATTAAAAACTTCAACTGGCAGAACCTATATTCCACTAACAATGTCGACATATGCACAGAAAATATGTTAAGCACAATACAAAATATACTGAAAGAATGTACTGTTCATATACCCGTGAAGGCGAATAAAAGAAAACGTAAAAGGTGGATAACAGGATCCTTGATTAGGGATTAATAAAAAGAATAAAATATACATAGAAACAAAAAAATATCCGAATGACATGCAGCTCAAAACTGAATATCAGAACTACAAAAAAACACTCAACAAACTGATACACAAAACTAAAAGAGAATATTACAAAAATAAAATTAATGGCAACTGTAATCCTAGTATTTTGTGGAAAACTGTTAATGAAATGTGTAGCTCTAATGAAAATATAGAAATAAACAGAATTAGAGACAAAAATAACGAACTCGAAACCGATGTTACAAAAATGGTAGATATATTTAACATGTACATTCAAACAGGAAAAAAATTGTCACAAAGAATAAACAGAACACTGAATCATAACTTTAAAGAAAATTTTTGATAATTGTTGGAAAATATGGTTGCTGCAATTACATGAGAAGCTCAATTTTCAGCTGTATCTTACCTCAAACCTTCCTCTCGTTAATGCTGACGCCGTTCGTCAGTTGTGATGATTTGAGTTTGATGTTCATGGCCAACTTTGTTCGATTAAACAATCAACTGTATCTCCACCATTTTTCAACCAATTTTTAATTTTGAAAATCAATGTTATCACAAATTGCGTGTTCATTCGGATAATGAAAAATTTTTTACAGGGTGTCATTTGAAAAAAAAAGTTTTGGGTTACTTCCGGTTGAACCGGAAGTGGTGAATTTTCGATAATGGAATCAAAATATGCGTATTTAAGTATTATATCGACGTACCAAGTTTGAAACTTGTATCTTCAAAACTATAGAAAAATTGGGAGGCGTACCTCACCTCGTGGTCACCCGGTATAGGGTATCCCATCAGAAATAACAAAGATGCTGCTACTTTCTGGTGAAAGCGGCAACGCTGCATTGCTGAAAATATTTTAGATCGATAGACCAAGAGAAATCACTTAGGTTACGTAATTTTCAGAATGATCCTATTTTCCGCTCTCCGAAACGTCTAAGGTATCATCGACCGTGACCCACCCTGTATATCACGATATATATCATAATATTCATGATCTAATATTTCGCGCGTAAAGTATGGAAACATGGAGTTACCGTTAACACCCCGATAAAATAAAAAAATGTTTGATACGCAAAGACTTTTTCAAACTAACAGAGTGGCGGCCTATTTCAGTTTTTCTTTTGTTAATATGAACGGTTGCAATAAAAATGTTTTTCCTGATTTCTTAAAATTATTGATCAATATTGGCCATTAAAAATAAACATTTTGTTTGCACCTGAGAAACTGTACATTTGGCGACGTCGAAAATATAAAATTTTTCATCGCGGTCCATCTAATAGACATAATCAGAATTTTGTTTTTGTATCTTACGAAGTGTCAAAGATATCATCACGTTTCCATAATGATTTACGCGCGCTCTGTAATCATGCACATTTATCAATTGTTATTTATTGTATAAGTGTTTTAGATAGCATTTTATTCACGCAAGAATGTTTAAACGCGAGAGCGAATAAAATTTATCCCAAACCCAAAAAAAAAATCACATTTATTTAGACAGCGGTTGTCAGCTCAAAAATCTTCGAAATTACAAAAATATTGGGAGGTGATGAACGGTTGCTATTTATTTTCGATTGTTTCTCAATTCCATTTGTAAAAATTTGTGAAATTGGTGAAAAATGCAAGATAATGATTCTGTTCCTGAACAAGCAACACGCCAATTATTGCCTGCCAAATCCAGGAAACATAATGAGAAGTATTTTCCGAATTTAATGAGTGGAAAGAAAAAATTATGGTAATGACAATACATAAGAAAGTCCTGCTATCAGAATTCTTAAATTTGAAGAAGTATGCAATTTCATCCATGTGGTCGGAGTACTCGATGCTGAAGACCGCTATAAAAACATTAACATTGGGAAATATAGTGAGCTCACTGCCTATCGCAAGAGTGACAAGGCAAAGAAATCGGCAGTATTGGAAAGAGCGCACGTGGAAGAATATTTGACAAGAACTTGCGATGAAGAATATTTGATTTAATGATATTTCGTAAACTTTTAGAGAGTTTAGATAAAAAACTTTGAAATAATCAGGTTGCACTAATAATGATTAATAATGATGCCTGTCGATGCTGTGAATTGACGAATTTGAAAATCAGTGATGCACAAGACAGGAGCGCATATCTCATTGTTTCGATAACAGGTACGAAGACCGGCATTTCACAAAAATTCACTTTTTTACCAATACTATGGGACGTGTAGAAAATACATATCCTTAGGTCCGAGGAAGTTATCCAACGACTGATCCTTTTTATGATACGCTAATCAGAAATGTCTTTCACAGCCTGTTGGAATCAACACTTTGTCGAGAGATCCTTCATTTTTGAATCTGGCAAACGCAGAAGGTTATAGCGGCCATTGTATAAGGCACATTTCAAAAAACTTAATGGCTATTAAAGGAACTTATCTTACAACAATTAAACGAGATGGTGGGTGAAGAAGCTCAGCTGTAAGTAGCAGAAAGTTATCTCGAGGATTCTATACATAATAAGCAAGGATATAGCAAGAGAAATCCAAGGTTCTCGTAGTACTAATCGTTCCTTACAAAAGGAGACATCCATTGATTCTAGAGATTTATCAAAAACTTTGTCAGGCATTCAGCCCTATGCTGTAACACTTCCGTTAAAAATAACGTCACCGTTATTCGCCATTTCCGTTATTTTGCTATTACCAAGCAATAACAAAATAACGGAAATGGCGAATAACGGTGACGTTATTTTTAACGGAAGTGATAAAACATAGGGCTGATCATGCGTTCTGAAAAAGATGTCAACTACAAGTTTGTTATTGATGGAAACGAAGTGAAATATGATAAAACAAACAACGAAATGTCTAATATACAGGGTGAGTCAGAATAAGACCGACAAACTCCGACTACAGATTCCTCGCCTCATTTCGAGGTGAAAAGTTCCTATCAAGGTATGTCCTAAAACGCATCTCCTCTGAGATACAGGGTGTCAAAAGTCCAAAAAAAAATTAGATTTAATTTTTTTTCTCCAAAATTCCCGAAGTAAAAAATATCAAACTTGGTACACTAATCAAGGTTTATCAACGCGGTAATTTAATTTTCCTTCATATTTTCTTTGGACAAGTGAATGGACAAGTGAGCGTTTGACATCAGCTAGGCACATCGATATTCAACTTAAAAGTCATAACATTCTATGTACCTAAAAGTTAAGTTTTCGGAGAAAATTGAGAGAAACTGAAGATATGTCCTGAATAGCAATATAATTTCATATGCAAAAATCGCATAATGCTAAGTTCTACAACATATAAGAATATTTGTCAACCTCCTGAACATTTTTCAATGTTGAAAGAATCGGAAACATAGTACAGGTGGTGAGTCATTCATTCATCATATTATTTGATGACATTAATGTCGTGTAATCACTGGGTTATATAGTTCTCATTCTGAATCACCCGTACTATGTTTCCGATTCACCCAACAAAAAATGTTGAGGGGGTTGGCAAATATTCCAATATGTTGTGAGAGATTAGTGTTATGAGATTATTTTACAGAGGAAATTATTTTGCTACTCCAGGACATATCTTCAGTTTTTCTCAGAAAACTTTACTTTTAGGTAATGGAGTTATGACTTTTAAGTTGAGTATCGATGAGCCTAACTGATGTCAATCGCTCACTTGTCGATTCACTTGTCCAAAGAAAATATGAAGGAAAATATTTTAACATACCAACGTAACTACGCCACTGATTCACGAAAATTAAAAATTATAACTTCCAATTATCACGTTGATTAATCTGAATTTAGGATACAAAAAAAACCTCTAATTTTTTTTCGTACTTTCGACACCCTGTATCTCAGAGGAGATGCATTTTAGGACATACCTTGATAGGAACTTTTCACCTCGAAATGAGGTGAGGAATCTGTAGACGGATTTTGTTGGTCTTATTCTGACTCACCCTGTATATATAAATGTTAATATTAACAATAAATAAGATAAATAAACATAAATAAGAAGTATTATTCATTATTTCACTAGCAGATAAAGCGGTAATTCATACGGTTCATAAGTGTGGATGAAACTTACATTATAAGGTGATTGCGGCAAAAAAATTGAAATTCGCGGCATTTTTTTAAATGTAACTATTACACCTATCAAAGAATCTCTCATCGCAACCAGTACCAAAAAAAACACCATGACAGTACTCACCTGTCGATTGATAGTGCACCGCCCTCCTCTGCGGCAGCGACGACCCCGTGAACACCCTTCGACTGCTCTCCACCTTCGAGGCCGAGTAGCTGACGTGACGCTGCTTGAATTCGCCCCTCGAAATGCCATTTGTCCTGGCTGGCGTCGTCGGCCCAGACGGTATCTGGCTGGTCCTCATACCCTCGAGAATGCTGATCCGCCGCAGTGCCTCGGCGAGCGTGGCTTTGAGGCACACCAGCTCGTCGCCCTGCTGGAGAACCTTGCGTTCGAGGTCGGCAACGCGGCTAGCCACTCCTTGGTTTTCAGCTTCGAGCATTTCATCTGAAATGAAACCAAAAACATTGATAATGAAACCTTAATAATATTCATGAAAAACAATAGAGGGTTTTGAATTAAAATTTTATATTTTTACCATAAAAATAATATACGAAAACAGACATTTTCTTCCCACCTCAATAAAAATAATCTTATGTGAAACCTTGGTTCTCTCCTAATTTAACTATACATACATCTTATATCACTCTAATCTAACCACCAACTACAAACACAAAACCCAGAAAGTACAAAACTCACGTCTTCGGCTTATATACGGAATTGAAGCACCAAAGAATTTCACCTAAATCGGAAAAAACGAGATGGCGTCGTTTCCATACAACAGGAGTCATCTCGATAGTACATGTACAAGTATTCATTGAATCAGGTTGACCGCCGTAATGGCAACCATTTTTAACATGTCTGCGGCCAGATTTTTATTTTTTTTTTCGTTCATACATTCATAAACCTAATTACCAAGCTATAGAATTACATGAGGTGCGAAGCAAGGGTGTATCGCGCGGTTCGAAATACTTATACCAATACCAGCTATGATATTGTGACGATATTTCTTAATAATACTCCGAGCACACTGAACTGTTTTTATTAAATTTATTATGAAAATACAACTACTACACTGACTAATAGAACACTTGGATCTGTTTAAATGCTCAACTGACTTCAAATAGCTGAATCTTCCAAAAACTTGTAACGAGTGAAATGTGTCTGTCGCCTTATATACTCGAATCAAGCGGAGTAAATTTTTCAGGATTATTCTGTTCTCCAGAATGATCAGAAAAAGAAAAACATAAAAAAATGTTCCAAGAATGAGGAATTGTTTACAGCGAACGGTCGGTTTATTTGTTATGCAAATAAGTTACGTTTTATGGTCGGAGCTAAGGGATTTTTTCCAATCACATGAAATTATCCCCCTCTCAATTTTGATAATCCCGATCAAACAATGTCGTTGTCCTCATTATAACGTTTGAGTCTTTCTAGGTGAACGACCTTCAATTTAGCTTTCGGGCTGCGTTGAATTCTATAGACCATGTAGTTTATCCTCTTCACTATCGTTTAGGGTCCTTCCAAAGAAGGTGTTAATTTTGGGGAAACTCCTTTCTAATGACGAGGGTTGTACAGCCACACTCGATCTTCTTCTTTGAATCCACCAGTATTGGCCTTAAGATCGTATCAAACATTCATTCTATTACTTCAATCTTTTTCTTGCAAATTCGTGGATCCCAGTCAAGCTATCTCCAAGTTTTGTTTCCATAATCCTGCAACTCTTTTTCTTCAGCACATAGTAACTTGAAAACCAAGTCGCAGGGCAAACGAAGATCTCTCCCAAAGATAATGCTGGCTGAAGTGAGCGTTGTGGAATCGTGCAAAGATGCCCTGTAGGCCATCAAGAATAGTGGAAGATGTCTATCCCAGTTCTTTTGGTGCTCCTCTACTACTTTGGAAAGATGTTCTTCCATAGTCCTGTTGAACCTTTTAACCATGCTATCAGACTGTGGGTGGAGGGCAGTCGTTCTGGCTTTGCTAAGTCCCATCAATTCACAAACTTCCTTGAATAAGTTTGATTCAAAATTCTTTCCTTGATCGAAATGTAGCTCCATTGGCACTCCAAATCTTGGAATCATGTCATCCACCAGGGGTGTTATTCTTAACCATTCGTAATAATAACTTATATTCTTATTCTCTGATGTTCTCTGCATTCCCTTGAAATGATATCAGTAACTCAGAATGTACGAGTACTCTTAATATTGCGAACGATCGAGATTAGCCATGCAGAGCTCTTGGTACTGTGGATGATTCTTGATTAGGCAGGGCGTAAGCTTCAACCCATTTGCTGAAGTAATCAATGGCATCGAGGATGAATTTATTGCCAAGATTCGTCATCGGAAACGGTCTAGCTACATCGATGACGATTCGTTCGAAGGGAACACCTACATTGTATTGTTTCATCTCTCCTCTTGATCTTGTCCTAGGGCCTTTGCTTGCTTCACACTTCGGACATCTTTGTGTGATTTTTTTTTTAATTCGTGTCTGAGAATCGGCCATTTTCAAGATTCGAAAAGAAGTTGAGAGCCCCTCGATTTCCCTTCGGATTCGTGTTTAATTTTAAGCGGAGTCCGATAAACTCACCTTTACCCTCAAAAGCTTTTTGTTGATATAGGGTTGGAGTGGTCTACTTTGTACCTACAGTTTGCGGAATATGTGGGAAAATAAGAAATGTTGATGGTTTTTGAGGAATCAAGTAGGCCGCATTCGTAAAATTTGATACATCCACCAATTCTGAAATGAAATTGTTTCAGAAAGAGGAATACATCCCAAAGAAAACAATTCTAGTAATCTTTACGAGAACAGAAAAGAGTGATTAACAGAAAACTATATGAATATTTTGAGAAAGGTCGCCAACTTCACAACGGTGCACGTTAACCCAGTCTACCTTCCTCAGGTCCCAGAAGTCTCACGAATACTTCTGAAGATTGCTTGTAGGACGGTAGTGGGTTGACCGAAATACCAAATAAGCTACTACAACTATACTATCAATAATCATACGTAGAATCAGTAAACTTTTCGTTTTTCTATCGTGAGATATGTACTCAATACTCAATTCAGCGTAAAGATTAATGTTCACGATTCAGTTTTTGAAAGTAATAGAGAAAATCTAAAGCTACTTGCTTTTGAACGGTCTTGGTATCTGCGAGTTCTTCTGGAACATCTAATTTGTTTATGATTTGTTTGCACTTGAAAATTTTACATCATGAAACTAAGCCTAGAGTAATGATATGATGGATGAAATTTTGAATTTGGTAACCTATATTGTTTGACGTGATCAATCATTTTGAAAAATGTAATAGTCGGTGGGCTTCTCTTATGGAAAAATTGAACATTTTGTTAACATATATGTAATAGTAGACCGACATTGCTTCTTCATTCAATTGAAAACTTTGGCAGTTCATTTTTATTTCGAAATAAGAATGTTTTAAAACTTACTGCGAACACTCCTTAAATGAGTGTTTTCAATGGCAGTTCTATAGAGACTCATTTCTGAGAGCCTTGTTGATATCCCAAAAGCACCGGTGTCACATTTTCTACATAAAAAACTTCACTAAACAACACAAATTCATTCCAAAACAGAGTCAAGTCAGATTATCATAATATTTCGTCTCACATATTAATGATGATGTCAAGGTCGTGAACTGTGGCACCAATACCATCGGCTACAAACAAACATTTGATCCGATTGGATATGAATACGAAAATAAACGTTCGACTAGAAAAAAGGTAAATTTTACCCAATTTTTTATTTTATGAAAAACCATTTTGGTATCAGTGTCAAACAGGGGCGTACTGGCCCGATTCCTATCGGCTTGGGAATGTTATTCATGATTTTAAAATTAGTTATTCAGAGATGGATGTAATAATCCAAGCTTAGTGCAAATTCTGTACAATAGGAATGTCATCGACTAGTATCTAACTAAAAATAAACATTATTTATACGAAGTGAGTCTTGAAGAACAGTGGCTCGAATACCTAGCAGATTAGCGGGTGAAAAGTTGCTGCCTTTTAGATTTTGTGCAAGGCTTGAATTCGAAAACTTGAATAGGAGCTTCAGCTTATAGCACACGTTGATGTCAACTTCATTAAAAAACCGTATGTCAAGTGTCAAGTAAAGTTTTGGTTTTCGTGTCTTTTTAATTTTTTTGTGTCTTCAGCCAAATGTTTTAATATTCGTATATTGCATATTTTTACAGGGCGTTTCTTAATTCATGCATAAAAGACAGAACATTCATCGTTGTAAATTATGAGGGGTCTGTTCTATAAAGCAAAATTTTCAGTCCAACCCTTCAAGAGATATCACACCTATAACAGAAAGGAAATAGAACTAAGTTTCCTCAAATCAGAGTCAATATAGAAACGTTGAATTATGTAGATTACGTTCACTTGTAAAGAGGTAAATACGGGTATTTTTTCAGTATTATCATGGCACTATGAGGGGGTGAAATTGACATGCTTTATTAGAGGTTGAATTTTGTGAACGAAAATTATAATTAAGAATTTCTCCTCGATTGAATCTTATTTTTTCATAAAACTAATAGTTTTCGAACCAATAAATTTAATACAATATGATGTTTATCTTTTTTGAATTATTTCAATCCAAATTCGAATAAGTACGAAGGCGTAGAAGGGCCAACACAAAATATTTTTCAAAATAGTTGGAATTGCCACTTTGAAGTGACAATTGCCACTTTGATCTGACAATTGTCACTTTGATCTGGCAATTGTCACTTTGAAATGACAATTGTCAGACAATTGTCACTTTGAAGTGACAATTGTCACTTTTAACTGACAATTGTCACTTTGAACTGACAATTGTCACTTTCATCTGACAATTGTCACTTCGATCTGGCAATTGTTACTTCAAACTGGCACTTTTTTGCCAACTCCATACAAAAATATTGTTTTTCAGAGAAATTCAAAGTGACAATTGCCAGATCAAAGTGACAATTGTCAGATCAAAATGACAATTGCCAGTTCAAAGTGACAATTGCCATTTCAAAGTGACAATAGCCACTTCAAAGTGACAATTGCCACTTCAAAGTGACAATTGCCATTTCGAAGTGACAATTGCTAGATCAAAGTGACAATTGTCAGATCAAAGGAGCAATTGTTACTTCGAAGTGGCAATTCCAACTATTTAAAAAAATATTTTGTTGTTGGCCCTTCTACGCCTTCGTAAATAAGAGAGTATGCTGTTGTGATTTGAAAAATCTAATTATAGTAGTCTGCTGTAGGCTCGAGAAAAAAAAATGTAAATTTCAATTCTACTTCCGTTCTCTCGGAGACGATATATCTAAAGAAGTTGCCCTGATATTTTTGCTTACATCGTCCTCATAATTTATAACAAAGAATTTCTCTTTGAATTTTTTCGCTTGAAGTCATCAACACCTGTATACACATATTAGTCCATTCTCATTCTTCAATGTCCATATAATAAAAAAAACTATACATAGAGTCTATCAGTTATTGTGACTCGGGAGACACTGAAGCCAACAAGGCTAATATTATTTTCCCAAATATGTTGTAGTCCGCGGGCCCAATAACTTTTGGGACCATCTATCAAGTAAAACTTCAACAGAATTTTGTAGCACAATTTCACCACATAATTTTCTATGCGATTCTGAAGAAATCTTTATGATTTTGATGTAGTCTGATCTTCAGAAAATTAAATTTCCTTATCTAGAATTCCGTTCTTACAGCGCTTATCATATTTATACTGAGAGGTGCGAACTAACAAAAGAATAAAACACTTTTGTCTATTTCCCACTGATAATCTCCATAATTTATGACTAGTTTTGGTTATGTCAAGATTATACCATCTTCAAAACTGAAAACAATGCGGATGAATATACAGAGTGGGCTATTAACAACGAAACAGCGGCTCTGTAGGTCGACAGAACCGAATTACTTATAAAAACACACGTACACGACAACTACATTTTCGAAAGGGACATCGTTCTCGATGAATAAGGAAGTGATACCTTATTTAGAAGGTAATTGGTCTCCTAAATATCAAGCTACAAAGAAAATTTGATTCTGTTTATTCGTTTTCGATATATTGAACGTTGAAGTTGGAAAATCACTCCGTTTATTCAAACAACAAAAACAAGATCAGATAATTCAACTTAGTATGATTATCACTGTAAAGGAATTGAATGTTCCAATTGTATACTACCAAATAACATCAAATTCCACCTCACTTCCTCATTCCATTCCCATTCACGTGATTGAAAGTTGGAACCGAATACATAAAACACCCGTTGACGTCTGTCATGAACCTATGTACGGCTATGACTTCTACCCGTGTCAAATGTATTCTCGATTGAACGACATTGGGGTGAATTACTTGACTAAAGCCGCTTTCCAATTGCCACAGGAAGTAGCATCCAGAAGAGCTTGTTACTCCTGAACTGAACTATAACTATTACTTTTCACCTTAAAATTAAATCAACTTGATACTCAACCTACTCCCACTCTATTAACGGCTGTTGAGTTAACGAATCCTGACTTCAAACTACTGCGCTTTTAAATGAGTGAACTCATTTTAAACTTTCGCGGTCGAAGAGGATGAGTGAATTTCGTTATTCTCAGTTGAGAACCCTGGGTTGGATGACAATGTAGTGACCGTTTCCGTATCTGACCGCAATCTACCAAATGACCCAATCTCGAACCTACTATTATGTTATGTTCCACCGAACAGTTACTAGATCTGCTCTGGCATAACTAGACCCAACCCTCAATTCAATATACGGGAAACATAGCCGACCGTCTCCAGCCTCTAGTATGTCTACGTCAACTTAATAGTTATATAATATACAGTGCGACTTTTTAATACCCCCCCCCCCGTAACCTTTTGAACGCTTTGGCTTGCAAACATTTAGAAAAAACGTTTTGGAGGGTATCACGGATATAATTTTTTGGAATGAAATGTGATTACTCGATAGAGGCATAACAACTTTTTTTTTTCTTCGAATTTTGTTTATACGTTTTTTTAGAGTATGCACTGAAATGTCAAGTGTAATGTGGGTTCAATTATCATTTTACCAAATCCAATTAAAAGGTAGTTTCTATTATAATTTTTGTTATTAAAAATAAATGAATTGGGTGTAATCTCAAAATCTCTACCTATTTAAGCTCTGTGACGAATTCGAAAATATAGAATCATTCCATTTAAAAATCTTCCTTTATTAAGCGTATTGTAATTCAGTAGAACTACCACGGTATCTTCTCTCAAAAGTACAATTCTAATACAATTAAAAATTTTACAAATTTTATTTCACATCAAACCATTCAAAAGTTATCAAGGTAAGGGATCCGCGCTTATACTTGACATTTCAAATCCATGTTGAAAAAACACCATTTAAATTTTTAAGCTGCTACTCCGGGCCATCTATCAGCAATCACAATGTTTTTATTTCAAAAAGTACTATTAGTGATACCCTCTAAACAGATATTCTTTATGTTTGTACGGCAAACCGTCCTAAAGTTACCAGGGGAGAAATATTAAAAGCCGCCCTATATACGCAAGTTCTCCACATTAAGCGATTTGTTAAAACAAACAGTTGGTACAAAATCGAATTCGGAATTGGTGTTTTTATCAAAATCTATAGACTTTATGTCTAGGGGAAAAGTTCCAAATGACAACATTTTACAGGCTCTCGGTGATCGTTTTTTCTAGCCAGGTTGGTAATGAATTTTGGTTTTTAATATTTGAAACACTGTAATTTGAAACAATGACATGTGCCATGTATCAGCAATGACAAATGTCAAATTATTATAACCAATCCCCAGCCAATCCCTGGTATCTGACAGATGTCAGCGTATCAAAATACAGTGTTTCAAATATTAAAAACCAAAATTCATTACCAACCTGACATCAAAAAAACGATCACCGATAGCCTGTGGAATATTGTTGATTAAAATAAACCAGCATTCTGATTTCGAACATGTACATGAACAGGATTTCACTCTTATAGAAATTAGTTTCCAGATCTAAGGCCATAATAATAATGGCGCCAATTGGCGAAAGAAAATAAGATCACAATTCATTCTTCCTCGGTGATATATCGGGAATTGTCTGAAGTTTTCAAGTGATCAAAACATCCATCAAACCGAGCTTTATCTAAAAAATAGCCTTGAATTGCAGAAGCCTTCAAAACTAATCCAAGTTAAAATACCTTCAAACCACCTTACTGAAACTAACTTTCAAGTCTTCTAATAGAAACACAATCACTTTTCAGTTCGAGAAATCACCAATTTTCATAAATTGTTTAAAAATAGGTAAACAGACCGCCAAAACGCCATATAAACACGTGTAGGTAAACTCAAAAAACTTTGTCCGTGATTTGTAGTTCAACGTCTTCTGATAGTTGGCGCTGCGATCTTATTTTCTTTCGCCAATAGAAAAGTATCAGTTTGCTACTTACGCCATGCATTGTATGTATCACTGAAGTTTTGACTTCCATAGTCTTTGGCACTTCTGTTGCTCGATAGTTCCTCAGACCGCGACAGTTCATCCGCACTATCACTCATTTTTTTCAATTCAAAATCCAAGAATACTTCATATCTCAGTATACTAATTACGAAAATGTCATAAAATTTTTATAAGTGATTTTAACGAACATGGCTTATGTAAACAATAAATTCTTCACAGAAAACCTATCACATAATGAATTGATTAATTTATTGAGAGTATCCGTTCCAATTAAGTGAAATAGATTTATCAAGAAATAACAGTAAAGCGTTATAATATGAATGCATATGCAAAGTATAACAAAAAAAAGAGCAAAGAAAAATAACTGTTTTGCAGGCATAAGAACTGTGTACGAGTTGAAACGTGATTAACTAATAATGAAAAATATTTTTTTTCTGACACTACTTGATGAAGAATATCAAGTATACATATACGATGCTATATATATTCAGAATTACCCACTGACGTTTTGTCTCTTGGCCACTATCATCAACTTATGAGCAATGGGCACCACAAATTATATTAGAGTTAAAAATAACATTTTCAGTTTGCGAAATTGTCAAATTAATCAATTTGTTGTAACCCCGGTAGAAATGGCTGCCACAGTTTAAGCGCAAAATCGACCATTTTCCCACGTTTAACTCCATAAAAGAATTTTTCTGCTGGCATATCATAATGACATTGCTATGTCATTATATTTCTCTGACATAATTAAGTTCATTATGGCCCTAGGATTATAATGAAGTCCTTAGTACTATAATAAAATATGCACAAAAGAACTGATAGGTCGAAGTGCTTGTGAGGATGCACAAACTGTACGACCCCCTTACAATCTACTATCATACATTTCCAATGAAAAGTTTCTGAAAGATCAGCGTGAATGAACTCGATAAGAAAAATTGCAAGTATATTTGAATCAAACGAATTGTATGAAAATATAAAACTTCACCATCCAAATAGGAAGGTGAATTATCATCAGAATCACCTATTTTCAGAAATTTCACTAAAAATTCAATTGACAGCATTGCGCAATAAATAATTTGCTGTTGCATTTTCAACGAAATGGTAAGGCACGGCTTGCTCAATATTTTTCATAATAAATAACTCGAACGTATCTGTAGTTTCAAAAACACTAAAATTAGAATTAGAAAATTATCTATAATCTGTATATTCATTGATGCCAGTAGATTCAATTTTAAATCAACCACAAACTTGGACACAAACAACGATTCGCAATTTTATCACGAAAACTTCACTTGATACCAACACGACAATTATTTCCTGAAATAAATTTTCACTTCATCGAGTCCATTAAAAAAAAGAAACTTGATTGACAAAGATCAATGTATTAGAAGGTCGTCAACGAAAGTGGTTTTACTTCTGAACAACAACTGGAATAGTCACTAATTAGATGGTTGTAGTTTTGTAATTAAATCGTTATTGCAACCTTATACAGAATGAAAACGAAATCAAAGTGCGATGTAACAAGTAATGTGTGATTTAAAAAGCAGATGTGGCAATTTAGAGGTCTGTTCATATAGTCAAATGTTTACTGACCAGATTAGGCTTAATCATAGCGCAAATATAATTTGAAAAAACTAGTGAACGCCGCAGATGGAATATCTCGGAGTTTTTGACGGATCTGCTGATTTTTTAACTTTCACGATTATCAAACCAGTGCCTCCCTAACAAAGGCAAGTAAAAGCGCCAATATTTTAAAAATTTTTGAAGGCTCCAAAAACAAGATTTTTTGCCATTTATTATTACCTTATGTCCCAAATAACAACCCGTTTTTTTAATGATCCAATTTCGGAAACTCCCTGTATGTTTAACTTGAATCTTGAGTATTGGTTCCTGTCATCCAGTTTTCATGACAAGTCATCTTTAGTTTGTAACTGTCAATCTATGACAAAAATGAGTGAACTTTGATAAGTGTCTGAAGATGTATACTAGTAGTTAGCGTTTGTAAACATATTGTAAATCTACAACAAAAATAAGTAAACTTCGGGAAAATTTACAATAATGTATGTGCTAGAAGTTTACGTTTGTAACCATTTCGAAAAGTCTTGACAAAATTGAAAATTTTGAGGTAAGTTAACGAATATTTATTTGGTGGAATTTATCATTTGTAACTGTAGTGGAAGTCAATATCAAACTCAATCTAATTTGTGAAAAGTTTACAGTTGCTAAAATATGTTTTTGGAAACTTTATTCAACTTTACCTTGCTTAGGAAACTTAGGTTTATCAATGTCGTGTTACAGTACTTTGACTCCCGGTTAAATTTGACTCGTGGTCAGAATGAATATGACATTTGCTAAATGAAGGAATCGAGTCACATTCTAACCATGAGTTAAATTTAGCTCGAAGTTAAAGTACATTGAAAAACCGGCCCTTATTGGGAAAAGTTGGGAGTTTACCCCTTTATACCGGGTCCCCCTGTATATACAAACTTGTTTGTTTGGAACGTGGGTCAGCATAAATGGTGGTCGTGATTTTTTTAGTAGCATTATCTTGAAATGAACTTATATAAATAGGATCAAAATCACTCTCATTATGAAATCAATATATTGAACATTTTAAGTGAATACGTTCTGACGTTTATGTAATATCGAAAATAAAAATATATGACCTCGCCCGAATAACAAAAATAATAATTACAACTCGAATGGAAATATGTGTTTGTTAATGTCACGTTTCTAATCAGGTATTGGATATAAAGTGAGTCTCACGTCAAGTGAATGATTTATTACAGAAAAATGGTTCAAATAATTGAAAGAGAAGACGCATTATATTTCACGCCAAGTTCAGTTTTATTATCACAAGTAACCTCTGATGCTTTCCTTACTCAGATATTCGAATAAAATAATTCAGAATTGTAAGCCTCTCCAGGGACTGAGTATGGCCAAGCTATATGTGGAAGAAAACATAGGAACCTATCGAACAAAACTAAACATCACAATTAGGTACTAAAAATTATTACGTTTTTTTCGTTGTAAAAGGAAGACAGAAAAAAAGGTCGCGGCAACACGAACTGTTTCTGTAAAAGTACTGTAAGATTGGGCGAGTTTGCTATAAACCCGCTGCAGCGCCACCATACTCTCTGATTATGCGAGATGCAATCAATAGTAGATGAATGGGAATTGGGAATTATATAATAAGCGCACGCTCCAGCTGGAGTCACTCATTTCATACGACATCATCACTCTCTTGTCAATAGTTGAAGAATTGGTGTTCGGTGTGCTTTCGTAAAATAATGGAAACTCCAAGAAAAACCTTCCGAGCCCGTAAAATTATATATCAGCGCATTTCTCCAAATAGAATGAATAGGTACAATGTGTAAGAAGTGCGTGGTGAGATAATATAAGTTTTTTGAATAATGAATAGGTGAATATGATATACAAATAATACAGTATATCTAAAAGATTTATGAAAAGTAACTTGTGACATCTACAGTCACTAGTTTGAAACTTAATTTATGATATATCGATTATCTTTTTGCGGCTATCATTAATGAAATAGGTATTTCCTCATTTCTTATACTTAATTGAAATCTAAATATCTTGCGAAGAGGGCATCTAATTCAGCCATTCACACTTAATTGTATCAATTCTTCAGATAAATGATGTTCATTTACTCAACAGATCTGAATGCAAACACTACGCACATTCTCCATGTGAAATGGTTTTGGCAAATTTTTCTGAAATTTTTGAATGTTGTAGATCCTGGCATTCTTATTATATATACAGACTGATCCTATGGCCAGTATTCGAGCTACACAGTGTCAAAAATGCAATGTCGATTTTTGTTCTCTAATTTGAAAGGAATCTTTCTTACAAATGAGCTCGATATATCTCAGTTCATAAAAATCCCATTTGATTAAAAAGAAATATTTCACAAAGGGTGTTGCTTTATAGCATGGCAAGACAATGTACACAGAAATAGATAAATATCAATAACATGCATAATCTTTTGATTTTCACTTCACAAACAATAAACGGCCAGATTTGTCCATTTTTTGAAAAAATATGGTTCTTTATCAACATGTAGTAGGCTTGTTTTCCTACAGCTAAAAAGTGAACACGCCACGAAAAAATCACAAAGTCGCTGCAGAGAGCAACGGCGAATAAAAGTAGTAGTAGCCCTCCACCCGCACAGACTATGCATTTCGGTACCCTCAAGTATTTATGAAAAAGTATGATTATTATTATTCGGAGGCATAGTTTGAGTACTTCCTAATGATCTAATCTGGAATTTGAATTCATTAACAATTTTACAAATCAATTACTGATGTAATCAGTTTTGTTTGAAAATAAAGTTATCGAAATAATTGTGCAATGTCGACCGGAATTGTGAAAATGAAAATTGGGATATTTGTTTCAAAATTGTTTTTTCCGTTAACCAGCTGTCACCCCCCTACGAACGACAGCCCTCAGAAGTCGAAACTTGTGCGAGCTAAGGATTAACGAGGTCTTACCTTTTAACGTGCGATTCCTAGCACGAGACCAGTGACCATGCTGGGAATCGAACCCACGTCCCTCTGACTGATAGACTAGCGCTCTACCATCATGACCACTGCGGCCCATAACCAGAAAAATTAGATAGCAAGCTTCATTAGTGAATTTGTCACCAAAGATGAATAGAAATCCGAATATAGAATATCCCATATGAAAGCATACATTCTTTAGTTCATCTGCCCTCAGTCTCAGCTATCGACAACTGGCACTAGCCAAGTTTACGCACTGGATGGGTAACCTCCGCCAATTCTCTACACAATGGTTAGGAGACCCAAACTAATTCGTGAGCAGGTACGACACGTCGCAAGAGGAAAACTTTGCATCAGAGGTTAGCTAGGAAGCAGTTGAAGCGATGACCTACAGTGTCAGAAAACCACCCAACCCAAGATGTGAGGTATCGCGTCGAGGGATACGTGGCCCATAGGAACGATCCCTATGGGATACAGGGCAACCTCCCAGACAACTATAACCTTATTATGGCAAGACGGTGCTCTACTAAGGCAGACTTCAGATATTTTCAAGAATTTATAAGTAACGAAAATAAAAATCTTGATACCAACAAGAGGGGTAATACTCGAAATTCCTTCTCCACAAGAGGGGCCGGGTCTCAGTACTACTTCCCAAGGAAAAGAGGAGAGCGGAAACTTACCGCCCCCAGAACTGACTCCAGATCAGGAAAAGAAACTGAGAGAGTCCCCGAAACCTGGTGAAGCAAATCAGGATGAAGCAACCAAAGTGTTGGACAACCTCAAACTGAAACGCACTGACTCCTGAAGTCAAAAAGGATATTACTTGCTTGCCCAAAAGCTGATTACAGTACGATACTACCTTAGAGAAACTGTTCAAAAGACTTGGCGAACCAAAACAGCAATCGAAAGGGGATACATCTCAATCCGAAGCTGCAAGAGAATGGCAAAAGCCAAAGATCCGATGACAACCACGTACGAGACGATGGCTTGGGCGCTCAAAAGCAAACACTTGAGGGCTCTACAGCGGCCAATTATGGAAGCTGTAAGCCTAATACCTGATAATGATTCGCAGGTGAGATTACAGAGCTGTACTTTTTGGCCTGGATGGCATGAGTACCACCTGGTTGGGTCAGGAAAGCATCAAAGCAACTCCAAACATGAGAAGGAGATAAAATTAAATTCCATGCCATCTTTGGAGGAACTTAACTTCAAACCCTACTTCATTTTCGGACAGGCACAAGCCCACAGCAAGAAATAACCTCAACGGACTCAACCAGAGGAGGGGAAAATAAGCATTCATCAACAAAAGTGGTCATAAAAAATTCACTAATCGGAAGAGACCATCAATAACGAAGAGTGTTAAAACCTTCAGAGGACAGGGAAGCAAACCGTCAGAAGAAGGCACTCAATTGTCTGGTTGACACAAGAATCAGAATATTACAGAAAATCCTGCAACATGCCACATCCTTGGGAACAAATTATTGAGAAGCGGATAGATCTGGTCCCCTCTGAAAAATAAATCTGGTAAGTTGTTTGCTGTTGGCTCTAGGGAAAACCATCAACTATTCTATTCCTTCAACGATCTATGTGAAATTTGGAAACAGAAATGATAGTATAATTTCCTGTAGGTGTGGGTGCGGAAAAACTTCTTCCAGCTGTCGTTCGGAAACTAATTGCCTACAGCAGGAGGAACAACACCCATCCCGTGATGGGATGTGATGGCAATGCATCCCATGCATAAAGCGTTGGGCAGCACAAAGATCAAAAAGATAGGTGAGTCACCTTTCAATTGCCTAATAGGTGAACATTTTGTAATTTATAATGAAGGTTCTTGGCCAACCGTTACTAGTAATGGGAAAGAGGTATTAGACTTAACAATTGTTCATAGTTCATCCTGTATACTCTGCTGTATTTTGCGAGACCAATATACATTTTATTTGACCTGTTGGTAGACAAGTGCATTCAGTATTGAGTCACTGGAATAAATGAATCAAAGCTAGCAAATGCTTATAATACTATAGTTTTGTCTGTCTCATATCTTATCAAAATGAATAGATCTACTTCCAGAAGTCTGAGTGAAAGCATTTGCTCAAAGTTCATTAATTATTCAGTCGACCAACTATTGTGAAAGAATGATTTGCAGAAAAAAATCATTCATCCAATTATTCCAATAAATTTGGTTCTCCACTTTTATCACCCTGCATCACTAAAACTACTCTAACTATATTGTTTCATCAACAGATTCTTTGGCTCATCAGGAATTTTTTTAATCATCGAAGATGTACATGAAGTGTGCTCAAATCAGTATGGTCGCTGTTGAGTCACATGTCCGAATTGACGTACGAACTCGCAATTAAATTCATTTGATGTCAGTCGGAAGCTACTCATTCAAACTTTCTGTAGTTTATTTCGATCAACATTACATTCTCATACGTTGAAACAATAAAAAAATGCAAATTTCTCGCAAAACAATAGGTTTCCATTGAATTTTTTATATACACGTCTATTGTTACAATCTTTGCATAATCAAACCTCTTCAAAAGAGGTGTATTCTTTTGGCTTCACTGAAAATAACCCCATTACATCGAATGGAGAGTAGATTCGAGTAGAGAGTAGAGAGTAGATTCGAGCTGATGATTTTCACATCTCTCCTAGGACCAAAAGTTTTCAATATTTTCGTTTCAAAAAGTATATGCAGCCCCATATCTCGACTGAACTATACAGGGTGATTCAAAAGTACTTTGACAAACTTCAGGAGGTGATTCCTCACAATATTCTAATATGAATTGTCCAAATAAACTTATGTCCGGAAACGCTTCGTTTCCAAGATACAGCGTATTGAAGTTTTATGTTTATTTTCGTTTTTTTCAAATAACTTTTGAAATACTATCCATAATCAAACGAAAATTGGTATTGAGAGGTTTTTTGAGGTGACGAATTAGAATCTGATGTTACTATTGCTCTTACTCATAGGGGGCGCCACCTACACGTCTTTGTCTTTTTTAAAAATTCATAACTTTTTTGAGCGTACTTTTAGCACATTTTTCAGTAAAAAAATTGATTCCTCTATCTTTTCACAAGAATGCTTTGGAAATGAATTTGACGTTTATGTAAGTAGTTTTGGTAATTATATATTTTGTGACAGTTATAAGTTTTGTTGAAGTTTCCGTAAGTTTTAAAAAACCAATTTTGAAAAAATCGATTATTTGAACAATAATGCTCATTTAGCCGATATGCATTTCGTTTATGGCCTTGCGGATGGCAATGCGCGCGAAGCAAGACGTATTTACCAGGAGCAATTTCCTAATGGAGTACTGCCTTCAGCTCCAACATTTGCCAGCCTCCACCGTCGTTTGGCAGATACAGGTAGCTTTAAGACGACAGCTGATATTATTGGAAGACCACGAGCAGTCCGAACCCCAGAATTGGAAGAAGCTGTTTTGAACGCTCTCGAGGAAAATCCAGAAACAAGTACAAGAATAATTACTGAAGCTCTCAATTCTACTCAGTCCGCAGTTTGGAGAATTATCATTATCATTAATTTTATCCATACCATATTCAAAGGGTACAAGCTCTTTTGCCACGAGAGTTTCCCTAACGCATTACTATGTGTCAGTGGTTTTTGAGAAAATTGGCTGGAAATTCTCAATTTTTAAGATATGTACTCTTCACGGACGTGGCAAACTTCTCCCGAAATACTATCACAAACTTTCATAACAACCATGTTTGGGCTCTAGAAAATCCGCAAGCAGTTAGTGAAAGACATTATCAATATCAATTTTCTGTAAATGTATGGGCTGCAATAATTGATAATTACTTGATAGGTCCTTTCTTTCTTCCACTCCGACTGAATGGGGCAACTTACAGACACTTTTTAGAAAATGAATTGCATCAGGGACTACTTCAGGTTGTACCATTAGAAATTCGTAACCGCATGTGGTTTATGCAAGATGGGGCTCCAGCCCATTTTAGCGTTGTTGCCAGGGAATTCCATAACACTGTCTATCCAAATCGATGGATCGGTAGGGGTGTAGAAGAACCTAACCAGGCGTGGGCACCAAGGTCCCCAGATCTAAACCCGATAGATTTTTATTTTTGGGGACATTTGAAGTCACTAGTTTATAAAACTCCGGTAGCAAACGGGGAAGATCTAAGAAATCGAATAGTAGACGCTTGTGAAACAATAAGAAACACACCAATAATTTTTGAGCGGGTACGAGATTCAATGAATAGAAGACTGAATGCCTGTATCTTCGCTGAAGGTGAACACTTTCAACAATTTATTTGATAACAATTATGTAGTTTCCTTTATTTCATTTTATTCTACATATTCAAAATTTCTTGAAATAAAATGTTGATATTTCTTGCAAATATTATTAAAACAATTACTGATTTTGCAAACTTGATACAACAAATAACTATTTCGCTTAAGGATGTCATACAGGAACGTACCCAAAAGTAATGACCTCTCAAACGAGTAAAAAGTAATAGAATAGGTGGCGCCCCCTAAAAAAAAACCCAAACTACTTGCTTAAACGTCAAATTAATTTCTTGTAAATAATGCAAAATAAAGTTTATAATTCCAACATGCATCGATTTATCAAATAATCAACTTGAATCTTTCAAGTCCAAATATCTAGAAAACGGTTGCTTATAGCGACTTGTAACAAGGGTAGCTTTTTTGCGTAGATATGATAGAGGAATCGATTTTTTCACTGAAAAATGTGCTACAAGTACTCTCAAAAAAGTTATGAATCTTCAAAAAAGAGAAAGACGTGTAGGTGTCGCCCCCTATGAGTAAGAGCAATAGTAACATCAGATTCTAATTCGTCACCTTAAAAAACCTCTCAATACCAATTTTCGTTTGATTATGGATAGTATTTCAAAAGTACGCTGTAACTTGGAAACGAAGCGTTTCCGGACAATTTATTTGGACAATACTCTGAAGTTCGTCAAAGTACTTTTGAATCACCCTGTATATCGATCACACCTCAATACCTATTCCCAACCTTCATCTTTGCATTACTTCACTCATTCCTACGTTAAAGTTTGAATTCACAAAATTGTCATCTGCTAAAATTGGCCTGCATTCCCTCTCTTAACTTCTACTGTTAGCAACTGATCCCTAGAAGGTGGGTTGTACAATACAAGTTCACCAAAAGTTAGATCAAACTGAGCTCATTTGTTAAGGAACTAGAAATTTAATTTGGTAATCCCTGTAGCAACTGAACTCAGTTCACTTAAGCTGTTGGTGAACTTGTTCAGTTCGCCCTAAACGACCTCTGAGCTCTGTGCTCAAATGTCTGACAGAATCTTCTAAACCGGCAAGGTGACCTTTGACCCCGTTTCATCAGCTCCAGACCAAAGTATCCAAATAGTGACGTTATGATTCGGACGGGGAACCCTCGCACTGATGAGGAGCAACATCCTCGACCCCCTCTCCGAATCAAAATAAAATTCTGTTAGTTGGTTACATGGAGCACTTGCAATAGTGTGATTTGCAATGCGTGTTTATACTCAAAATAGTTTCCACCCCTATCCCCCTGTGGACCCCTTCAATTTTCCAAATGAAACACCCTATATACTTTTGTATTCATTGGGGCGTTCAATGAAATAGGCAAATATGCTACAAATCGAGACGCTCTGCATCAATTTAACGATACGCTTAATCTCAAACCCCTCGAAAACAATAGCCAGGAAAATACTTGTTTTCTGTCAGATGTCAACCTCATTTTTCCATTTTGTGAAAACGTATGGAGAGAAGGGTACTTCGAGATTGTGGATTCTATTCGTTTCATTTTATTGATAATCTCCGGCACAAATCTTCGAACTTCATTCGAATCATTGCTTTTAACTTTTCCTGAAGTTTGTGCTTTCCGAGGAGTGTTGTTCTTGATTTTCCGTACGGATGGCGCTGCGACCACCTTAGTGTGGGTCGCGACTTCATTTGTCATTGGGTCTCCTTGAAAGAATGTTCCAAAAAAAACTCAGATGTAGTTCAATATCCGTGATCGTATTAGCCAGGAAAGTAACGTGGAGAGAAGGGTACTTCGACGTTGTTGAATCTATTTTTTTCATTTGAAACCCTCCGGCACAAATTTTCGAACTTGGTTCGAATTATAGCAATATATTTGGTATCGCTTGCAGGACGGGAATCGGATGTGTATTTCACACATGGAAACTGGTGAAATTATAAGTTGCAGGTAGTTTTCCTTATGAAATTTTCATTAATTGCGTTAATAAACCGAAGAAGTTTAACTTCTAGTAGGTATCGACATTCAGAAATATTAATGAAATTTTGCCCATGAGATGAGGAGAAAGTGTGAAGAAATCTCTTTCCGTAGATCTCTTCCAAGCAGCGCGTAACCACAGTCTTTTCATGTTCCTCCGTTTTTTCTTTCTTCCAGATATCCGATTTTTCTCATCATCTTTTAGAGCAATAGTTGCTATTTCGCATTCAATGAAATCCGAGAGGTGTAGGACAAGGGTCTCTGCCCATTCGATTCGATAACTCGGTGGGTCGGAGTGCTTTTCATCGAGTTTGGCATCACACGTTAATAGGTGAGGGCTACGTCTTCCCTAGCTCGCACAAGTCTCTAGAAGGCTTCTGACGGTTGCACGCAAAGGTGAGTTTCCCATGCAACCTTCTTGTTTTTCGCTACGCGTCACACATTCTGATTGGTGACGCTGGATTCAAATATTATTTGGAGGGACAACGTTGAAATATTGGAATATTTATTGCATTCCTACGAGACGCCTGTGGATATTTTTGTCAATATAATCAATTATAATGTTATGGAGATACAAGATGTAATAATTCTTTGTGTTAGTTCACACGTTCTTATTGAAGTTGTTAATAAAGTTGGGAAATAACTGCAGTATTATCGTGGAATTCGCACTGAAATATTCACTGGTTCTGATATATTCCAACGAAAATTTTGGTCCTTCGAGCCGGATGGAAGCAGCAATAGAAAACAGTCAAAAAGGAATAAGAAGGCAGACAGCTGGTGTTCACGATCTCCCCGATGATTATACGCGGTAAGTAGATTTTGGTACCTTGAAACATATGAGCACCAATTCCACGATTGTACCTGCTACCAATCGACAAGATTTTGTTATTGAAACTGAACATAAGTCCATCACTGGAAGAAAACAACAGACATCAACTGAAAAGTATTTGACAGTCAATACGGCCAGATCGTCTAGAAAATCAAGAAATTTGCAAGTTTCAGTAGATCTTCAGATGAAAAAACTTGCCATTCAGATAATGAAAGAGGGGCAGGAGCTAGTAACAGCAAAAGAAGATTTAGAAATGAAACAGAAAGAGATTGAAAATAAAATTCGAATTCTAAAAATGGAACCTGAAATGAAAGAAGTGGAAATAGAAGCAGGTATGATTGGCACCGATAGTGAATCATCGCGTGAAGGGTCGGACAGAAATGAGGAAGTGAGACAACAAGCTCACGTAGCTGAATGGGTTACAATTGTTGCTCCTGAGCATGAAAGTTTCGTGGATTTGCCAACAATTGAAATTGCAAAAGTTCAGTAAAACAGTATTCACCGAACATGTTGGTCCTTCGAGCCGGATATTGTTCTTATCGTTGATCCCTGACTTGACCTAACCCCCCCCCAAAATGTTGGGCTGGGACCGCCCCTGTTATTAATTTTATTGTTCTGGTGTTAGAATGTGATGTCTATGGTTGAAAACTTCATATTTTTGTCAATATAATTAATTATAATATTATGGAGGTACAAGAAGTAATCATTCTCTTTGTTAGTTCACACTTTCTTATTAATGATATTTAAGGAAGTTGGTAAGTAACTGCAGTATTATTGCGGGATTTTCATTGAAGTATTCACTGGTTCTGATATATTTCAACATCGTCGTTTTGAATCTGAAGAAACTCAAGCTGAAAGTGAAATAATATCTGCCAAGAAGAGATAAATTATGGAGATGATGGTCGGAGCACAGATGAAATTCTTGATGACAGACAGAAGCTCTCTATGGGACTGCAGAACGTCCGATTCGTAGGATCACCAAAGCAAGAAGATGGTCACTTGGTGATGAAGCACGTGTCGGTTTGTTGAAAATATTTGGGATAAAACTCTAATATATTCATTACTACATCAACAGGTTCCAAACAAGCAGTTCCAAACAGTTTCCATTGAAATGCATTGTATTCTCCAGCTCATAATAAATTCCTGATTCGAACTGGACAACTGCAGATCCGATAAAAAAATTCATGAAACAGTAACCTGAATAATTTAAGTACCGTTGCACCAATACAGAACTAATCACGTCTAAAAATTCATCACAACCTGCGAACTAGCAACGGCCATACCTTAATCACGCATTTACCGGTTCGATGTATCCTAGTGTGGGTCATGGCTCGTTTCATGACAAAGAATGACTTTCAATCTCCGCTTCTGTCGGCAGTGGCAGTGTCAGTAGCGTTTTCGATTCTTCAAGTGCATGGAGTATATCGAATATCAAGATAGTTAGGAACAGACGAAAGGACGTTAAAGCAGGTGTTTTGTTTCGTCTTACGTCTGTTGTTTATTGTCAGTGGTACGGAAGCGGCCTTCAAGCGTGAATCCTGCGGAAAATGAATGAAATACGACGAAGGATTGTCGCTTTAGAAAATGCGCCGGTTACTAGGTATTCGGTATTTTATCGTTGCTCGCTCTCGTTTCGAGTTGAGGAATTTGTTACACGAACGATGTCGAGATAATTTAATCGGCGTACGCCAGCATACATTCACCCAACCCTAACAGAAATAATGTAGAATGTAGTGAAATGAATAATAGAATAATGATTGTTATTCCCCGGACAAAGCGATGCAACTTTATTTTTTCCAATAATTTTTCACAACAACCTATATATTTCACAATAAACGCAGCACTCTGATCCATTGCGTTTTATAAATAATTCATTCATTGGCGATATACCTACTAGATTAAAAAAAGTATGATGAAGTTTTCACACATGTTTGCCGATGACACTTTAATTACAGTTTTCAATCCTGATATCGGTGAATTTTGTGCCAAAACTAATACTTAATATTCTATTCAATTAAATTAGTAAAGCAAAAAAAACATCACCTAATTCGATTCGAAACGAGTGGCAAAGGAGAGTCAGTTCATTTTTATAGCTGGCTCGGAAACAACTTCCGCTGGCGAATCTGAGGGGGGATACGGCCCCATGCCTCCCCCTAGAGTTCTGAAGTAGTGGACATTGGTTCAACAACCAGTCTAGATATGCAACTGAACCTTGATTGACTTTCAACAATAAGAAAACACACGTTATACAAACCAATTCATGCCTAATTCATGCCCCCCCTGAAGAACTCCATAGATCCGATAGTGCTACTTTCCTAGGCCATAGTGGTATAGTTGTTCCAGAGCTTTGCATTTGTCAGAAGAAGGAGTCGAGGGGAATGGGACGTCATGTCTCCAAAGGGTGTGGTTACTGAACTCTTTGTGCCAGTCTTATCAGTATATTCGACTTCACTAATGGAACAACAGAAGATATTTCAGAACAGCAAAAAGCAAAATATTGTCAAGTATGAGAAATAGCACAAAAAAATTAAATTAAAAATTAACTAGCCAAACTTACTTCTTACATTTGAATCTTAGCCTAGAATATAAAATTCCACAGTTCATTTATTTATTAAAATTTCATCATCCGGTATTACATTTATTGAAATAAAGTATTTCCTGCAACTGCAAGTTCAACGGTTCTTATTACCAAATAGGTATTGGGTTTCTTTCCGGAACTTCGGAAGTCGATGGGAAGGATGCAAATGAAAGCGATAATATTCAGCGATACTTTCACGTGAATTAGAATGTTTGTTTTTTATTTATAAATAAAAAATAGTTTTCTAGTTACTTATTCCATCATGGGCCTGATACACTTATGTGGTGGTTATAATGTAAGTATATTTTTTTTTGTTTTTCCACAGTTTAGCATGATTGAAATTTACTTATAAGAAAAAATGCGAGTACTTAATATCAAACAGTTTTATTCAAATTACAACAACTCACCCTCCAGATCGAAAGGAAACTATCATTAGAATCACCCATTTCCAAAAATTTCAGGACACAATCCAATTGACAGTACCTAATGTCTGTTTGACAGTGAAATAATAATTTGCTGTTGGAATGTCAGTGAAATGGTAAAAGCACAGCTTGCTCACTATTTTTCATAATCAATAACTCGAATATATCTGTAATTTCAAAATTACTGTATTTGGAATTTGAAAACTGAACGGTACATTTTCCGTTTCTGTATGATACGAACAATCTTCTATGTGGAATATGGTATGGCTGGACGTAATGCTACATGTTTTTAAAATAATGTCACAGGATTAACGTCTCCGTCAGATATTATCGCAAAAAACCTTTCCTTATGGGATTTGAGTCAGGAATTGTGATTACTATTGGTTCTGTAAGCTCCGCCACTTCCAATTAAAAAAGCTACTTTCATTATCAAAAATGTCTCGTCTGGGGCAGTACGAACGAATTCACTAACCTGCTCTTTCGTGAATACATTCGATTTTTTCGCTCTATATCCCAAATTTTTTTAATAATAAATCATTTCAAAGTGCCATACTTGTCGATTTCTACTCTTTTCTTCAACTCCAAATAAGCTCGTAACATAGAATATTTGGGCCACAAAGATGATGGAAATGAATACTTACTTGAGAGTTTCATAATATAAGCACCTTGAGCCTGTTCTGTATTTTTCCACCCACAAAACTGAAGGTATTCGTTTTCGTAATGGATTTTTGATTTATCCGGAAGCAAATCTATTCTTACAGTGTTAGCAGCAGCCGCAAGCATATTTTCAGGAATATCAATATCTGCCATGATTTTCGCTACAGTTTAAAATCAGTTTTAATTAAGACTATATTAATTTTTATGGCACGTCCAAATGACAACCAAAGTTGTTGATTTTAGTTTCAAATTATCGTTGTCAATGATACGATAAAGCTTTGAATGTAACTAGATTATTATGCAATTTAAATAAATTTAAGTTGCATCGGGTAACTCGGCGAGAAGCGCTTCGTTGCCTGGCAACGTCCTCGATTATTATAAGTCGCAAAATAATCTCGTTACATTGATAACTATAATAAAGTAAATGACTCTTTCATTTCACTACATAAGGGTGGTCACAATCACAGTCGAGTCGTACATTGTTTAAACCTCTCGCAAGCCAAGCAAGATAATTAATGAGCACCCTATATAGAGGAGGCGAGGTAATTCTCAAGTCCGTTCGGGACAAAAAAGTTGAGGTATCCTCCCCGAAACTTGGCAATATCTAAAAAAAATCTCATCGTTCACCTTTCTGCGGTGATCCAGAGAAGTAAGCGACTTTATCAGACCGATGAGAGAAATTTATCTTTTTAGGAATTTTGTCTGAAATTGTTTTTTCCGTTAACCAGCTGTCGTCCCCTTACGAACAACAGCCCTCAAAAGTCGAAACTTGTGCGAGCCAAGGATAAACGAGGTCTTTTTTTACCTTTCAACGTGCGATTCCTAGCACTTTCTCAGGTCATCAGATTAATCTGGGCTTTGAACCCACGACCGGCAAGCCAGAATGATTGAAAACCATTGATTCTAATCACTCGGCTACCTGACCTTGATAGATACAGAGATACAATCTAATAGCTCTATTGTATTGTTACTGTAAGTAAGAGATCCAGTGTGTACGAAGGCGTAGAAGGGCCAACAACAAAATATTTTTAAAAATAGTTGGAATTGCCACTTTGAAGTGACAATTGCCACTATGATCTGACATTTGCCACTTTGAAGTGACAATTGCCAATTTGATCTGACAATTGTCACTCTGAACTGGCAATTGTCACTTTGAACTGGCAATTGAGGCTATGAGCGCAATAACGGACTAACCCCAATATCAGCAGCACAGTGGACTATCTGAGCTTAGTCCACTTTGCTTCTAGGAATTCACACCTGTTATGAAAATCCAAAACAAGGTCAGTGCTGTTACCTAGTGACCGGAAGAAAAAGGTTGGTTGGTCCATTTACGAGTTAATGAATTTTGACATGGCGATTGAGATTCTGCAAAAAAAACATTTGTTGAATTATTGTTGGGTTAGTCCGTTATTGCACTCATAGCCTCAATTGTCACTTTGAAGTGGCAATTGTCACTTTGAACTCGCAATTGTCACTTCGATCTGACAATTGTCACTTTGATCTGACAATTGTCACTTCGAATTGGCAATTGCCACTTTTAATTTGACTAAAAAACAATATTTTTGCATGGAGTTGGCAAAAAAGTGCCAGTTTAAAGTGAAAATTGCCAGATAGAAGTGAAAATTGTCAGATAAAAGTGACAACTGTCAGTTTAAAGTGACAATTGCCAGTTCAAAGTGACAATTGCAGTTCAAAGTGACAATTGCCACTTCACAGTGACAATTGCCAGTTCAAAGTGACAATTGCCAGTTCAAAGTGACAATTGCCATTTCAAAGTGACAATTGCCAGATCAAAGTGACAATTGTCAGATCAAAGTGGCAATTGTCACTTCAAAGTGGCAATTCCAACTATTTTCAAAAATATTTTGTTGTTGGCCCTTCTACGCCTTCGTGTGTCCCCTTTTGCTGTACAGCCATTCAGGATGCCTCAACAGCTAAAATAGCTTTAAGAACGTTCAGGATAAAGGATGACTTCAGGTTAGATAAATCTCTCTCTCTCTCACATCTAGTTGATGTGCTCTCTTGGGTCGCAACAAGGCGAAGTCAGATCAGTCATTATCAGACATCAGACCGCACATGGCAGTATGTTTAGGAGTTGTTCTCCATACATGGGAACAATTTTCTATAGCAGGTCGGATTTATGCCTCACACAATGTGTCCATTCAGTAATTTTTTTTTGATATCCTTAAAACCCCTTACCTACATAAAGTCGCAAATTTCCGAAATATTCTCAACTGTAGAGCGTGTATCATAGAAGCGGGACAAATTGAAGGTAAGTGTTTTCAAATGGAAGGCCCTGTATTTTCATCCGAAATTATTTCTACTTTTTTGTGCGTTTCAGGTGCAACAGTAGGAAAGGATAACTTTCTACAGTGATCTAGTTGAATACTATTGATCGCGTTTATCTATTATATTTTGTGTTTGATGGTCCGAATTTTAATTTCCCAATCTGTATTGTCTACTCCATCTACACTCCATCTGTATAAAATGAAATCGTATTATTAATAACATACATAAGACTTGAATTTTAAGTGTCTATTTCTTTATCATCACTAAATATAGCTTGGTATTGAACTCTCATTATTATTCAATACGAAGTGTATACCGGGCTCGTCCATCCCAAACAAACAATTTACATAATATAGTTGCAGCAGCGAAGATGAGTTACCTGTTTATGCAGTATGATGTCAATGAAGTTCATTTTCTTTGTATGATATTGGATAACAATTAGATATTTTCTGAGACAATAAACATTCGAAATTGACGTGGTATTGGTGTTTTTGGTAGTTTCTTTTTCTTGAACCGCCCTTGAATCTGAGTCGAGACTGAAGTTCATAATCAAGACAGACCATATGGACCTTGTTGGTGACGAAGTTTATTTGTTCCTGTTAGACCAAAATCTCAGGTTTTGTTCGTCTGTCGACATTTAGCTGGGACTCCGAGCTAGTTACACCGATTTTCATGATTTTTTTTTAATCGCCTCGAAATTGAATTTGAAACAAAGTTTACCAACTGAGAACACTTCCTTTTTTAATTCTTTTTTTTATTTCAACGGATAATTTACGTAGTTTGTGTATTTTGAGGATACTGGATGTGATATTGCTCAGGAAAATAAAGAATAGGAAGTGACTCATACTATACTTTTAGTTATATCGAAATTCTGTATATTCAAAAATACTTTTCCCACTGGATATCGTCAATATCGTTGTTAATTGACTCCGTTCTAATGACCGGTGCTGCATTCATGCAGCTTGACCCAGTGCATGCACCACACACTCCGCTGCAGTGTAGTCCACTTTTTCTGCAACTACACGCTGGCCCACATCCCTTCTGACAGTTGCAGAAAATAATTTTTAGGATATTTTCTAGGGCCGGTTGCTGCTGCATAGGGACAGGCCTGGAGATATTTTATTTCTGATCCAAAGTTGTACCTGGAGATACACCCTCTTGATATGCTCGGCATCTTCGGTCGGGGGCAAACCGTGCAAATGCGTCGCTCTCGTATTTTTCGCTGTCGCCTTTATGAAAGTCTGGTACCTAGGTTAAGATTTTGAAATAAATTTGATTAAATCACAATGTCATCACTTTTCAAAGTAAATTATATTTAAATACACACCTGAATTCGTTCTGCGATTTTTGTGATTTTGTAGCTCCATATAACGCAAGAATGCATGTAATTCCCGCATGAAGGAGATTTTGGATGTCCGGATTTTCCGTCTTGAATACCTCAGCTAGGGCATGAAGATCTGCTCTCTTTTCAAAAACCTTTGCGAAATTATTTTTGCCTTTATTATAAAAAGCTGACGTCTTGTCACATCCTGTCAGCGCGTGTATAAAAGGTAGATGTTCTTGGCATCGGGGGAATTTGTTTTCCAAGCCCTTCGAAGAGAACACTTTCTGCTTTATTTTTCCCTTCCCTGGTTTTAAATAATAAATGTCCTTTCTGTCAGGCGTGAGAGCGGTCAGAATAATTAACACATCTATGTCCTCAGCTACAACAACCACATTAGCTCCAACCACGTTGATCGCAGTCGTAACGATCAACGTATCTGCATCGCTTTCAGCTTGATGAGACAGAATGTGTTCTACCGTCAGGAATTCCCCCGTGATTTATTATTACTGTTGGCAAAAAATTTGTCCTGTGTGATTTTCAATGCTATATCCTTTTCAAAAATACAATCCACTGAAGCATTTTTCAGGAAACGGCGATTCCTCTCTACAGATTTCATCCGTCTTTATCATAGCCATCAAAAACAACGACGATATTGTTCCCGTGATTATTTTTCAGGTATCTTATGCAAGCTCTGCAGATATTCCCAAACTTTTCCTCCGGTTAAGTTTTCCGCATTCCTGCTTCATCAAAAAGAGACAGTGGATAAGGAGCCAGCTCAAACTGCAGAGAATTTTTTAACTCTTCATCTGATTTTTTCGAGACGCAGATCCGTTGGAACAGCAGTGAGGGATCAATTGGAACGGTCTCATCGTGGATCTTCATTTTGCTATGTACGGCCAAGAGAGGAACGACTTTATCTTATCTAGACAATTTCACTTCCTTGAAATTTGCTTTGTCCATTTTTTCATCGTCTTGACACCCACCTCAAAAGCGTCACAGCCGAGAGCAGCTGCGGCGCTCGACCCGCACCTCCTAAAATACTCCTAAGGTCGTATAGGGTGGACATGTAATAGCCGCTACGTCATTGACCTATAGTACAGGGCCTAAACTTGTTTAAAAATAAAAAATTCACCATAATACGCTTATTTTAGTACCTCAAATACACTTTTCATGCGATTAAACGATTACAAATTTAAAAAAAAGCAAGTGTTCTCAGATGGTAACCTTTGTTTCAAATTTAATTTCGAAGCGATTAAAAAAATCATAAGAATCGGTGCAACTAGCTCGAAATCCGAGGTTTGGACGTTTTATCGTCTAATATTCAACGACTAGTAATAATGGAAGTGATTTATGGTCTTGTTGAATCCACGAATATTAAAAAATTGCTCAATGGTGAGTCACCTGTAATAACTCTCGGCCGTAAATCCGAATGGAGAGATTTTTTCCTTCCAGAGTATTCTACTCCAGGATACTCCATTTGTTTGAATAAGATTTCTTGTGCGAGCCATTGACTCTTAACTACTCGTGCTTCCTGTAGCCCACTAGAATAATTATGTTTTGATTCGGACAGTGGGGCCTCCTGCAAAGTAATTCCGAGAATGTTGCTTCTCACGAATACAAGTGTAGATCAATACAAATAAATCTGAGGTCGTGTATGGCGGGAAGCACTTCAAATATTGGGGTTTAGACATTTCGTCAGATATTCTTTTGAAAGTTCATTAAGTAGCGATGGTCGTTTTCACTCCCATCCACCTACAGTGTATATCATAGCAATTACCTCTCAGATAACAACTCCCCTGGCTAGTACCGTGAAGGTTATTGAATTATATTTGCACAGGCCGTTCGAAACTCCAGCATAGCGATAGTCGGTTCGAGCCCGATGTAGGTACAAGAAAATTTTTCTCGATAGGCGACCGCATGCCTTGTTGAAAAGCAAGTGTATTGTGAGTTGTCTAGATGCCATCTCGTCTGGTGCTAGCTTGGAGTGCACACCGACCACCCGAAGTGGTGCTGTAGGTTTTCCGGGTTCTCCTACAGCTGAAAAGTGAATACGCCACCAAAAAACAGTAAGTCGCCCCGGAGCGCCACGGCAAATAATAATAATAGCCGTCCTCTACCCGCACAGACTATGCCTTTGGGTACACTCAATGAGTGTTTACGAGGGAGTATTCATTTTTTCCATTAGGAATGTACCAGTCAGGCCCTGTCCCCGAAGCTCCGATACTACCGGAGGGCGCGCTGGTGTATCATTAACCCCAGCAAACACTCCTCACGTCTGTGGGGTGAGTGATTTCTGGGTCCGAGAATCATGTGCCCTGAGTAAACGGAGTGAACCAAGAATAACAGCCTTCTGCATTCTTCCGGCTAGGATTTCTGCCGAATCACGGCATGCCGGTATGATTTTTAGATTCGAGAGCAGCGTGTCCATCATTCCACCAAGGACCCCTATTATCAGAACCACCATCTTGACAGAATGGTATGGATAAAGCCTGCGGAGTTCAAAGAGTAGATCTCGATATTTAGTCCGTTTTTCCTCCTCTTTTCGGACTATATTCGTTTCGCCAGGAGCTGAAAACTCAATGACGAAAATCGTCCTACTTTGGTGGTCGAGAAGGACTACATCAGGCTTATTGGCTTGTATTTGCCTGAGGAACGGAAATGAGTAGTTCCAATAGATTCGGCACTTCTCATTCTCTAAAACGGACTCAATATCCCCCGGAGCATGAGGCAACACCGGTGTCTCGTAGGGCCGCGTTATGCCTGTGGATATAGGCTGAGACCACATAAGCTGGACAAACTGACAGCAAATGCATTATGGTCTCAGCTACCCCACGACACGCTCTGCATCTAGTATCAGGGACCTCTATACCCATCACGCGACTACGGTAGACGAGGGTGTTGAAGACACCATCCTGGCAGGCCATTATGAATCCCTCGGTTTCCGACTTCAGCCCACTTGACCTAAGAAAAGCGAAGGTCAGGTTTCTCGATAAGCCAAGGTCTTCAATGTTCTTGAAGAAGACCCCATGCATTGGCTTATCCTCATGTTGCTGTAGGCGCCTGTCACACTCCGCAGCTTTCACGTGGGCTTTTTGCTGAACGGGTTCCAACTCGGTGACAGAGTTTGGGTTCGTCCGTTCAGTGTCGAATATGAGACCGAGTTCATCGGCTGCACGGGTTGCTGCATTGAAAAGAAATGCTACAATCCCTGCTTTTTCATGATCACATACCAAGCAGAGAAGGGGATCTGAACTCCTGATGACTTTACAGGCTCCATCCAGTACCATTCTGTTATGTAGACACTCCAAACTCAAAAGACCACGGCCTCCCCGTTGTCTGGGGAGTATAACCGTGGAACAGACGATTTAGGATGCAAGCTTCTATGAAGATGCATCATTTTGCGAGTTTTTACGTCAAGTTGTTGCAGCTCTTCCTGAGTCCATTTCATTACTCCATAGGAGTAAAGTAGAATCGGAACGGCAAGCATATTAGTTGCAGCAACTTTGTTCTTCCCCGACAGTTCTGAAGACCAGATCTGTCGGAGTTTGTGCTGATACTTGCCGCGGAGAGAGCTTTTGACAGTACCTCTTGGGTGTGGCGTTGTTCCACCCCTAGGTAGTTATACGTCTCTCCGGCATCCAGATAATGTAGGATGGATGCTTCCGTCTTCGAGCTGAATCTCCTCTCTGTATTCCTCGCATCGTCCTCTTTTGAGATGAACCGTGGCACATTTGTCTATCCCAAACTCCATTCCGATAGCATGCGTGTACTCTTGCACCACCCTTAAGGACTGGTGAAGGTCCTTTTCTCCGGTTGCTGGGGGTGCCGCAGTTGTATCCGCGGGTTTTCCGCAGTGCAACGGACAATGGCAGTAGTGAGATGCAGAAGAGAAGAGGGCTGAGGGAGTCTCCCTGAAACACGCCCCTTCTGAAGATAACCTGCTCTGTCTGGACTTCGACTTGACCAGATGTTATGGTAAATCGAGTCCTCCAGAGCGGCATTGGCTGTTCAATGCATCTAGCTATTTTATCGGGTACCGCAAGGCATCTGAGCAAATGCATGATGAGTTCATGCGATGTTGTATCAAATGCCTTGCGATAATCGATCCAGGAAAGGTAACGCGTATACTGCACGGAGTCCTGCGTGATACATCTGTCGATCAGCAGGTTCTCCTTGCAGCCAGCGACCCCCTTCTTTGACCCTCTTTGCTCATATATCCGTTCATACACCGGCTCAACTGCGGAGAGTATTCGCATGTACAAGATGCGTGTAAACATCTTATAACATGCGTTCAAGCCACCAGCATTCGTATCCTATCAAGACAGTGCTGTTTGATGGTTAACAGCACGCCTTGATTTAGTGTGTGGTGAGCTCGTCTTAAACTTGCGGCAATTCGCCGAACTGCGGGCGTGAAGGGCCTATTGGCCGCCACGTAGTCCGCCACACACTGGATACGAGACGCGTGTTGTCTCGCTGACCTGATCTTAGCTTCCATCTTGTGAATGCGTCGCTCATGCCTCCCAATCAGAGGGTTGGTATCCCTTCTCTCCGTTTGGGACAGGGCCTGAGCGGCGTCATACACGGCAGAGTTGATCTGCCAGATGTCAGCCTCTTCTGAAAGGACATCGTGAATCTCCGCATCCACCCGAGCCAGTTGTTGTGGCTTCAGGGGCTTGGTGTTATGCAGCGCCCTGCGGGTTCTGATGCCTTCCGTTGGGGGTATGATGCGGGCCTCCTCTACAGCCAGATCGACGCGTGGCATATCTGCCATTATTATTATTATTATTATTATTATTATTATGAGGGACATTGCGAAAGTTTATCGACCTACATATAAGTAGATTTTCTTACGTCTTCTCTTTGTCTTATTTCAATTTTGTAGCGTTATCTTTTCACTGATTCGATATCTATCAACGTCTTTCGTTCTGAAAAAATTCCCAGAATAGATATGAACTAATTTTAAACCATAGTCTTAAAAGAATAATGTATCTTGTATAATTGTTTATTTTATATATTGTACAAACTTGATTATGCATAAATGGAGATTGATTGATCTGTTATGACGATGACGAGTAGATAGATTATCGAGATCATCTGCGTCATATCAGTCCCAATTTCAATTGGTGTTGACAAAATGATTCGATTAGAATGTTTTAATACGTCATAAAGGATGATGACAGTGAACTAAAGAGTCTCCATAGATCAACTTGTTGCTTTCTGAAGAAAGCTTAAATTTTATATTTTTCGAAAGGAACATGAAAACTCCAGCTCAGGCATCAATGGTCTTATTTTTGATCACACTAAATAGGATGCATTCATTCATAATATTATTAGGTAATAATTGATGAATCAGTAGCTAATGATAGTAATTGAATTCTGTATGAGACTTTAATTTATTAACAACTGCCGTTCACATGTTTCTGTGAAAGGCTTACTATTAATTATCACTCCCTAAAGAACGATTAGTAATTTGTCATTGGATCGGTTAAAAATATGACATAAGCTGCATATGACCTACTGTAGTATACAGAACAATATCATCCTATCTCAATCCGTTGTTATGGCAGACGTTATTTATTAATTCATGTTTGTTTCAAGAATTTATATTCTTTGGAATTAGATATATTTAACAGCCTTTTGTAGTGATTGATATACATTTAATAACATTTCTGCGTAGCTTGGTTGGACCTGGTGTTAGGTAAAACAATATTTTCAAATTGGCGAACATCTGATTTAGTTATGTTATTTTTTTCAGATAGTTTGGTATCAATTTATATAAAAATTTTATTATTAAAGGGCCTATATTTGTTATATCTAGCGCACGCGCGGTTTTAATAGTGCTGAAAACATGGAAAATCATGCGATAAAAGAAGATGACAAGTATTATTGTCACAGCAAATTAGTTAAATGGCAGATGCCAATTCCAGTGGAAGCAATAATCCATTTCTTTGATTTGAAGTAAAAGACTATTCAATTAGGAGTAGAAATGAACAACAGGGTGTTGGAATAGAAAAAATATTAACGAAGCAAGTTATTCCTTTGAGATTGGTAGGCGAGAAACAGCAGAACAGGGGATCAGGAGAAAATCTGGCATATTTGAAGGGGGTAATCTAAATGTAAACCAGGTTCCAATTGATTTGATTCAGGTGGTGATTTCACAAATTCTGAAAGAGTTAAATATACCCAAATATTGGAAAATCTTCCAACTTGAATGACCATCTTGAAAGTCAACGAGGTCCCAACGTCGCCCCTATTATCACAGATTGTATCATTTATAATATTAAAAGAACATATTGGTATTTTTTCCTTTCGATGTCAAAGTCATCGGAAGGTGTCATTAGATGATACTTGAATAACTTGAACGGTAAAAAAAATATGTCAAATTTCAAGTTAATTTAACTGTTAACAGATAAATGCCGAAGAAGCATTATTGTGTAACTAGGAAGCGTTTCCAAACTGGTAAAATATCACTATTTGGCATGTTTCGTCAGCAACTACTGAGAAAACTGAAGAATTACACGATATTAATCGAAGAAATTTGATTATCTACTCATTATATCCAAAATATTCATTTCGAAACATCCATTTTCGTATTCAGGCAAACTTCCGCTTATGTAACAAAAAACCCACACGAAACGTGAATTTTTAACATGAGCCGCTAACTGTGATAACCAGTTTGACCTTGTCTGAAGAATCCCTTTGATCGATTGATTTATAAACAAAATGGTCAGGTGCATGCTGATGCAATTTATAAGCAATGGAATTAATTCACAGTTATCTTTGGTTAGCGCCTACGAAGTGTCATATAATGCCCTACTGGAAAATCTTGAAATAGGCAATGAAAATATTCTCACATATGAAATGGCATTAGTGCAGGGATCAAGTCAGACAAAAATCTAATGTGAAACAATATTCAATGTAGTTTTCGGTGTTCAAGCATGATACGGGAATGATGACTCTATAGTGCATTCATTTTTCAAAATCGGACGATTTCAACAAAAGCACGTGAACACCAAACTAGAACAGAGACGCATTAAGCTTGTTTACCCAGTGAAATGAATTTGAAAATGTAACATCATCCAAAGCCAACCAAGAACTTTACACCAAAATAAATATTTTAAATAAATAATCAATAATGTAATTAAAAACACAAAAATAAATCACCGCTGCAACTTCTAACAAATAGAAACTTCAATAATTGTAACGCAGCCAAGCTGAATACATCACTGCAAAAACATTTCGTTTGGTGTTGTGTCAGGTTGATGTTCTATCGACCAATAGAGCACTGTCAGAGACGTAATCTATCAGTTGTCAAACAGCTGATGGGGGGACAAACAAAGCTATTTTCCATAAGGATGCGTGTGTCTTTCTTGTGAATTTTCTGCGAGAACCGATTTTCTAATGAAAAGTTTTTAGCATGGTGATGATAATTCATTCTGTATAGTGTGAAGTAAGTGCCTAAATCAGTTGTCTTGTTATAAGCTTGGATTTTTCAGTTTAAAAATACGTTGTCATGATGACAAAACACCTAAATATGTTTCTCTTTTGGACTTGGTGAGAGAAATAATGAAGAATGTGGTTTTTGTTGGGTTATAGTAATCGATCCAATCGAGATCAGCATCGGAAATTTCCAAATTTCTATGCACACCAGGCGGAGACATGCTAATTGGATAGCTGCTCCTCATAGGAGTGATTTTGCGGATTATTAAGCAAATGCACGTATCTTCATAGATAATGAACTGACAAATACTTATCTGAATATGAGAGGATGAATACAATATATATTTTTAGGTTAACCATCAGATGTTTCCGAACATCCAGACTATGTATCTATCCAAATGTGTAGGGCTGCGTTCATAAACTTACTCAGAGCAAAAACTGATCCACATTTCATTGTAGTTGTTTACAATCGTTTAAATATAACTGAGGTAATCAAGTATTGTATGTATTTCATTTGTGTAATAAAAGAAGTTGTATGATGTTAATCTATTGTATGTATAACTAGCCTTGACGCTTAAATTTCTGTTTTTCTTGTTCAACCATTCCAGTCTCCAGTTATATTGATACATAATAGTCATTCACGTTTGATGTTTGTGAAGGTTTGCTCTCAAGTATGGCTATCTTTTCACTGTCACTTATGATAACTTGATAACATTGTAGATATGTAGAATTTAAACTTTGTTGTCCACTTCACAATACAAAAACTTACCCTAACCAAGTAATTCAGTTTATCAATAATTATGCTTTCATACTGAACCTAGTTAAATAATGCCAACACAAACTATGAGTGAGATCACATCAAAAAGTAAGGCCCTAATACAGTTCGATTATTTTATCGTTACCCGTGCGTCATCATCACAATACCATAATTCTTAGCCTAGCAGACAAATGTAAAAGAATTTTGAATCGCTCATAGCGGTTGTTAGAAAGAGATGTTCGATAGAGGATGTGTGATTTCTTCGATCATAAATTGATGACGCATGGGTAAAGATACAATAATCGAACTGTATTTTCGCTAGTGTTCACACAAGTCTCCCAAAGACTTCTAAGGGTTGTTCTTGAGGATGCAACTGCTTAACGGAAATGACGAATTTTCAATAAAACTGCTTCTAATTTTTCATCAGTTCTAGAACCAGCAAACCTCAATGCAAAAAGTATCGGAGCAACATGTGTTTATACTTCTAACCCAGCTACACAATTACGATGACCAATAATGATTGTTCCGTTTTCAGATTCATTGAAAAAAATGCTTTTGTACAATGTGGAACGGTGCCGCTAAAGATATTCGTGCGTAGAGAAATTCGCCGAAAGCATCACCCTTCGTCTGGATATTTGTTTATAAATATACATATAATGATAATTAAAACGTTATTTCATATCGATATACTAGTTGTTTTACAGAACAAGGTTGGCTATATTACTAATTTCACCTAACAAACGGCCTTAAGGTAATTGAAAATTTGGGTCATATATACCTTCCACACTTTCCGATAAAAAATGCATGTAATCACACGTTAAAAGGTAAGGACTTTGTACTTTGTCTTTATTAGCTTGCCTTAGGTTGCGCACCTGGTTGACAGATAGAACTTTTTTTAATGCAAGACAGCTTTGATCATCGACCTTCTTTAATTTTCCTGCGTCGGTGTCGATTCTTTGGATGATGGACATTTGTTCCGCATGTGTCAATGTTTGACTTGTTTCTTGGTCGTCCAAGTTCAAATCCAGGTCTAACATTGAGTTTTTGTTAACAGTTTCTGATTGCTTCCTTCATTTTGTCGATTTCTTCCTCAACTCCTCTTTTAACTTCATCACTAATCGGTTCTTTATTTTGTCCATTTTTGCCGCGATTTCATCTTTGACTACATCCAGCTCTATCTCGACTAAATTTTTTTTTATCAGTTTGCCACACAACAACGTTCTTTTTGTAAGCTTTATCATTAGTCTTTCGGAATCTTTGAATTCTCTAGATGCTCTTCATTCAAACTCTTCGGATTTTACTAGAAGCTTTTTTTCAGACCCCTCGCATTTTCTTGAAGCTTTTCTGATGTATCTGATGCCAATCCACATGTTTTCCACCACTCAAACTCCCGAAAAACTCAATGTCTGGGCCGGTGTTTTTGAGGACCAGTATTTATCGACGATAACCTGATAGGAGAAACTTATTTGGAATTATCGGATGAATTTGTATATCTCATTGAAAATTACCATCGTTACCATGACCTCCACATTATGCACAGCCAAAAACGCCACAACACTTTTTTGGATAGAAGGTTTTCTGGAAGCTGGATTGGAAGAAGAGGCTCTATAGAGTGGCCAGCCAGATCTCCAGATTTAACCCCACTCGACTTTTTCAATGGGGTCACTTGAAAAACAAAATCCATGCAACCGAACCAGAATCTCTGGAAGATTTACGAAGTAGAATTATTGAAGAATGCTGTCGAATAACGCCGGAAATGCTACGAAATGTGAGGTCTCATTTTGAACAGAACTTGTACTATGGTATGGGAATGGGCGGTAGATAGTTTGAACACTTAGTTCATTGACAATAATAATTATTGCGACAGTTGCTTTATTGATTGAGTGAATGAAAAGTGATTTCCCAACTTCAGGTTCCAATATCTCGAAAACGAATCGATAGAATAAATTAATTTTTTTGTTTGATATTAAGAAGGAAAATACCTTTCAAATGAGGTATCACTTGCTATATGTTGTCATTTAAAAATTTAGGGGTGGCGGTCACAGCTCTGAGGGATGGAATGCATTTTGGGTGAATTTCATCGCGAACAATGTCCCCCACGAAAATGTTGTTGATTTGTCTAAACGTTTTTATATAATTCAGTTCTGCTGACCTACAGAGCCGCTGTTTCGTTTTAATGGCCCACTCTGTATAGTGTGTCCAAGTTTAAGGGCACTCCGCTTTTTGTTGCTCCTGCTTCAAAGATCCGCTTGTATACTTGTATAATATACAATATACAATGAAATTCTATGGTGTTCAAGACAGTTGTGAAAAAAAAAATGTACCGAACCGCGTTCATAATAGAAAAAAAAAACAAGACAGTACTTACGGCTTTCGTCTGGAGATTCCATGGAGTCTCCGTTGAGATGCATTTTCAAAACTTCCTAATATTAATCCGGAAGTTTCTCGCTTATCATCTCAGAGGAAACCTAAAATAACATAAAAAAGAATGAAAACAAATCAGTTCAAGCAACACCTCAATTAGTATATTCTGGTCCATTCTGTTTCTCATTAGCAAGTTTGTTATCAATTGTGTAGAAGGCTTGCTATCTATCGGCAGGAGAGATTGCTGCAATAGAATCTCCTGTCTATAAAGAAATGTAGAGAGCAAACCTTCTACATAAAACCAACTTTAGGTAAACTAAATCTGTCCTTATCCTCAGAAAAAAAACGAAAGAAAAAAACTTCATTTGCACACGAAAAAAGATAAAACAAAATTTGAATCTATTCTAGATGAACCAGTCGTTGGGTATGATATCAAACGAAAAGTATGTTCATTATTAATTGATGAAAGCATTCGTTTCATCTACATACTCCTTCCTATATACCATCTTGTTTATATGAATAATTTCAGCTTTTTTAATTTTACATAATTTCTCAACATTACACTTGGAGTGAGTAAAGAATTGTCACATTTGAGATTATTTTCTGGCATATGCTTTGGCATCCTTAACACTTCACTTTTATTCTAATTTTTACATCATTTTATCCATACACAATGTTATTCACATTTTTTAACAATTCAATCATTCAAATCTTGTATATGTCTGAAAATTGTTTGTATTTACGCACATTATTTTATTGTAGCCCTGAAGAAGGTGAAAATTTCACCGAAACATTGGCATTAAAATTGTAACAATTTGAGGACTGCGTTTAACTAGTCAACTTGCTCGTGCTCATGGTAATGATAATGGTAAGTATGGATGGTGACTGATGCTCTGCGACCTAATTAGATCTATTGTGCTCCATCTTCTTCTGCTATTTCAAGGTGTTCTTGTTTACAGCAGCCCCTCAAGCCCCAATTCCCAATTTTGAGTGGGTCTTTTTGTGGTATTTTTCCCACAGTTAGCTGGCGTGATCCCAGTATATTCAATATTTTGTGATGACCAGCATAACACTCCATCAATATACAGACCGTTTCTTGTATCATGTGGTAACATTGCTATATTCTAAACTGTAATAGATACAAAGACGATAAAATGGGAAAAAAGGTAACTATTGTGGTGAGCAGTAAATTGATCATAGAAAATTTACGGAGATTCTCGCCCTTCCCAACTTATAAAGGAAAAACTGAAAATCCTGTTTTCGGTTTTTCACGAATAGAATGGTTATTTCAGAAAATATAAAAAAATTAAAAGGGAAAGTTTTATTGTATTCAAAATGTATTAGAACTACGTAACGATAAATTTTCAATCAAACGTTTCGTGTCAACACCGCCATCATCAACTATTTTTTTCAAATATGGACCTGTCTATTTCATCACAAATATTGATGGTATATCAAACTCGACATTTTTATAACGTTTCATATAAAATAACTAGCATCATCAGTGACAACAATTTTCAATTACGGTCCTGTCGTTAGTTTGTTTATGAATTCAGAGACGAACGATAGCAATTTACCCCAGAAATAAACTTACTTAAGAGGAGAAGAAATCAAACAAACAGAAAAACAATTTATATCATAATGAATTTGTGGAAGAAAATAAAACCAATACAGAAAAAGAATTCTACATTAAGCTCGAATTGACGACCTCTTTGTCGAATGCACATAAGTTGTCTGTCCATACAATTTCTGTGGCAATTTTCTAGCATGATGGTTGTAATAATTACATGCATCTCTTATTTTCTGTTTGAGATGGTCGATATCGGTAGTGTACCATGTCGAAAAAACTTTATCCTTTATGTATCCCCAGACAAAAAAATCCAAAGAAGTAAGGTCTGGGAATCGAGCTGGCCAGGCAATTGGTCCATTGTTTCCAATCCACTTTGTTGGGAATATTGCATCTGAATGTTCCCCTACTATTGCTGCATTATGGGGAGGGGCACCGTCTTGTTGAAAATATTGTATTTCACGGCGGGTGCTTAATGGCAATTCATCTAAGTAACCATCAAACTCATTCGATAAAAAATTTAAATACATTTCACCATTCAAATGCTCATCGTAAAAGAAAGGACCTAGTATGTTTGTTCCCAAAATTCCCAACCAAACATTTATTCCGAACCTCTCCTGGAAATTGGTTAATCTATGTAAATGTTCATTCGTATTATTCCACCTATAATAAACGTTTCTGTTAAACCAACCATTGTTGGTGAATTTTGATTCGTCGGTCCATATTATTTTTTTACAAATATTTCGAACTTCCCTATTTCTACGTCTTAACCATTTTGCAAATCGTACTCTCCTTCCGTAATCCCTTTCATTAAGGTGATGAACTTTGCGTATCCTGTAGCATTTGTATTTGTTCTTTTTCAAAATATTTCTGGTAGATTTTACAGATATCCCAAGTTCGTGGGCAATTTCTCGTAAAGAACATTCTTGATAAGAAATATTTTTGTAACTGACCAATCCTAGATTGAAAAAAAGACGTTATTTTTCACTTTTTAGTCTTTAGGTATAAGGTAATATTTGCTTACCCAAAACATTTATTCGGTTCCTTATACTTCCAGTAACAACACATTTTCTAGTTTTATTTCTGTCAAATGCACCACAGTCTCTCAAATTTCTTTCTAATCGTCTAAACATTTGAATGTTTGGAATGCGACGATTCGGGTATAGCTCACCATACATATTTCTTGCCAAAAAAGGATTTCTATTTGATTTTGCATAAGTAAATAGCATATCAGTCCTTTCGTCATTCGAATACATCTTTAATATGTAACCGAGTGCTTACATGTCGGACAGTTCTTAACAGATATCAACAACTCATTTATTTTTCCTGCCATAGAAATCAAGCAAAGCCTACGTGTTTAAATATGGTAAAAGAAGTGAGATGCTATTTAATTGTACCAAATTAGACAACACTTGTATTTTGATCAAAAAATGATATTTTCATTACTTCCAGGATTGAGAATTATGAAAATAATCCGTGTAAAAATTGATACAGGAGAAATCAGCCTTGAATAAAGGATTACTGTAATACAAAAATCCCCAAAAAGGAAAAATACGAATGTTCGTTGTGTTGGGGTATCTTCCTATCGAAAGTATTGGGTAATGACTGAAGTATCCTTATAGTTGAATGAGTTTTGAAGAAATCAAAACAATTTACAAATGAACTAACGACAGGACCGTAATTGAAAATTGTTGTCACTCATGATGCCAGTTATTTTATATGAAACGCTATAAAAATGTCAAGTGTGACATACTACTGAATTGTGATTTCATCGCTTTAACAATATTTGTGATAAAATAGACAGGTCCATATTTGAAAAAAATAGTTTATGGTGGCCGTGTTGACACGAAACGTTTAATTGAAAATTTATCATTACGTAGTTCTAGTACATTTTGAATACAATAAAACTTTCCTCTTTAATTTTTTTATATTTTCTGAAATAACCATTCTATTCGTAAAAAACCGAAAACAGCATTTTAGTTTTCCCTGTATAAATCGGGAATGGCGAGAGTCCCCGTAGATTTTCTCTGACCAATGTACTGCTCACCACAATAGTTACATTTTTTCTCATTTAATCGTCTTTGTATCTATTACGTTTTAGAATATAGCAATGTTACCACATGATAAAAGGAATGGCCTGTATATACCTATGGTGTGGTGTTTCTGGATGTTCCCACAGAACCTGCATGTGCTGTCCTAGGTGTTTTTTGAGACTGCAGTGACCCGTCAGAAATCCCGTGATTGTCTTTAGACTAGTTTAACTGAGGTTAATCAGTGTCTTCGATCTTGCTCGGTTGAAGTTGCCGAGGAGATCTTTGGCCTGCCTTAGCCCTGGAAATCTTTGCAAGTATGTTGCTCTCATTGCTTCTTCAGTTTTATTGAATTCTTCTTGGAAGTAAGATTTTCCAAGTCCAGAATGGTTCTGGCCCGATCAGTAGCGTTTATGTCCCTTTTCGTGCCAGAGTGTCTGCTTGTTCATTGCCCTCCACTCCAGCGTGCCCCGGCACCCATTATTAAGTTTGTCTTCGCATTCCCAGACCATCTTGAATTGATGTTATAATATGAGCTCAACGCTTTGATGGCTGCTTGACTATCGGAGAGGCCCAAAGACTCCTGCTCCAGTTCCGCCGGGAGTTTTGGACCCGTCCGTGTACCATGTTATGGTATTCTTTCCCAGTGCTCGAATGCTATGCTCCATCCACTCTTGGTATTTAATTCCGTTCGAAAACATTTCCCGAAACAAGATTTCCTGGTAATTTCGTCAGTTGGGAGATCGGCAAGGTGTGCACTTTTGGTGGGGGTTGAGCCCTGCTCCTGCTCATTGAACAATATTGTTACGTTTTGCTAAATAATAGGCCGAGCACACTACTAAACTGTTTATTTTCTAACTTCGTCCCGATCAAACAATGTGTCGTTGTCTCCATTATAACGTTTGAGTCTCTCTATATAGGTGAACGACCTTCATTTTCGCTCTCGGGCTGCGTTGAATTCTATAGAACACGTCGTTTATTCTTTTCACTATCGTATATGGTCCTTCCCAAGATGGTGTTAATTTGGGAGATAATCCTTTCTTACGACGAGGATTGTACAGCCACACTCGATCTCCGTCTTTGAACCCACCAGTATTGGCCTTCATATCGTATCGAGCCTTCATTCTGTCACTAGTTATTAAATAGGTTCACATATTCGCCTTCTTTAGTTGTTATTTCTTCGGGATACACGTTAGCAACTCTCACATAAATAGCATGTTTCGTCTTTACTAGGGCTCGTGCAAGAACCAAATCGCTAGGTGATTCAACACATGGCTGTACTATTCCAACGCAGCACCCAGGGTCTTCATCTAATGTAGCATAAACTACTTTCTCCGAAAATCCAGGAATTTTCTCGGTTTTCACTAATCGCAGTTTCACAGACATCGTCCTCTCTGTTGGAGTTATGAGGACAAATTCTTCTCCTCCAAACTTCATGATCCTCTCTTCATTGTCAAACGAAAACCCGTAGTCACTGATCAAATCCATCCCAAGTATAAATTCATCTTCTATATCCGCGACGTACACTGTATTTGTGATGGTGAGTCGCCCAAGAATCAGTGTAATCTCAGCTTCTCCTCGAATAGGTGTATTTTCTCCAGTGACTGGTCGAAGCACAAGGTTTGAAGAGATAGGTTTCATGCTTTCTGACCGAAGAATGTCACTGCGTACCAAAGAAACTGCAGCACCGGTATCTATGGTGCATACGACGTTTTTTTCGTTCAATTTTCCTGAAATGGTAAGGCTATCGGTTGTTCTTCTTAGCCTGTCTCATTTCCGCTTCTTGTTTTTCATTTTCTCGCTCTTTTCTCTGTTCTTCGAGAATTTTCTGGAGTGCTTCTACTCGTTCTTGTTTTTCTTTTTCTCGTTCTTTTTTTTCAAATCCGCAAACTGATTTTGGATAAATTTCACAATGTCCTCCATCGTATTCAACATAAATAGTTTATAAATAGTTGTTTCTGTTTTTCACTAATATCGCGCTTCGGACACCACTGTAACGTTTTGCTAAATAATAGGCCGGGCATACTACTAAACTGTTTATTTTCTAACTTCACTATAAACAAACATACAACACTTCAGTGACTAATAAAACACTTAGAACTATACAACAATACAACTAGCTAAATATTCCAAACACTTCTGCTTATTATCACTTTCTAATCTTCTCAAATAATTCTCTTCATAAAAACTCCTTCCTCCAGTCAAATGTCTCGCATTTATATAGGTACTCAAGTGTAACCTGAATCTTCGCGATGCGACGGTTCGGTTATCCAGAATATTCATTACCGGCAGTTATCTGCCTTTTTCTCGGAAATCATATCGACGATAAGCGTGCAAGTCTATCCAGCGGCGTAGCTAGGGGATTTTTATCAATCTCGTAACAATATATTATCTGTGGACGTGAAAACAGTGAAAAGTAAAAGGTTTTTTTGCGGAAGATTCGGATTACCTAATCCACCATTTTTCATGATGGATTAGGCCCCTCTCCATGATGTTTTTGGCTTCATATTGAAGTCGACAAGCAGTCGGAGAGAATTTTGATTCTGGAACCCAGAGATGGCGCTGAATTCATAGTTCAGTATTTGTCTCAGGGATTTCCAATTAGGCTCAAAGGATTTTTCGATTCAATTGCGCCAAACTAGCCATGAACCATGAAACCGGTACGGATGTGTTCCCCTAATTAAATCAAAAAATAATTTCAGCTTTGATATTCTTGTAGAAAACTTTGCCAAGTATTAAACAGATATCATTCAACGGTCGCAGGGGGCAGTAGTTGTTTTGTGTTGATACTTGCCGACGACCATACCTATTGTAAAGGTTTTTTTTCGGAAGAATCGGATTACGTAATCCACCCATTTTTCATGATTAGAATAATGGTCTTCCGTCAAGTGGTGTCGCCCTTCTTTATAATAACAATCATATTGAATGTTTAAATATATTGAGTTCGAAGTGTGATTTCCTTCAGTAGAATAATCATTTTCCAACTAATCCACGTAGCAACCAATTCCACAGTATATTCAATTAAAAAATGGAGATCGATTACAGGGAGGAAAAAAAATAATAACTCTGATAATATTCAGGTCATGTAAATTAATAAATTATTTGCACATGGCAACGGTATGATGGCCTTTGCTGTCCAAAAATGGAATTGGTAGCTTAAATGAGTCATGAGTGCGTTGATATTGTCTTGGATTTCAAGGAAATATATATTAAAGTACTTTTAATTGTCAAAAAAACAGGTGGAATGTAGCAGACTGCAAAGCATGAGTTAGGTAGGTTATATCTTTTCTATAAATAATGAGTTGTATTCATAAAAGTTAATAAATATACTCTAGGTTTGTCTCTCTCATAACTCAGTAGAATGAATCCGGGAAAAGCATTTCCTCTAGATGTATTCAAACGACCTGATACCTATATTGAGAACGCCAAGATAGTATCGTGGGGTGAATACTACTAGTGATTTACCTATATTCAACAATTTGTTTTAAACCAGTAAGGATTTTTTATCACCTGGTAAACATGCAATTGCGCTGTGTCAACATGTCAGTACCGATCATCAATCGCGATTATCCTCATGTATATTCAGAAACCACTGACAATTTTCTTTTTGTAAAGTCTCTTAGTTTGATGGGCTACTTTCGAGAACACCCTGTGCAGTGCATTATAAGCTCTAAAAACAATCAATCTAAATGAAAAATTTCAATTGTTTTATTTTGTTTTCATCTTTCGGAACCAGCAATTCTCAGAATAATTCGTGAGACGTGTTTGTGTTAAATAAGAATGACGACTAAGGGTGTTACCTTTCGAAGTGCAATTCCAGTCTTGATCAAGAATTGTACTCAAAATATATGCCCAAGTGAGTCAGTCACGCGACCAAGCAAAATACAGCTTGGCAATCCATTCCAGTTTACAGGGAGCAATTACATTTTAATTGAAAACGAAGCTTGAATATTACTCAATAACCAAGATTGTGTGAATTTTTTGTGCATGAAAAATGGCAATTACACACTCAGTATCGAAGATATTCGTGGGAGACTTCCTCACTTAGGTTTTTACGTGGGAAATACTACAAAGATTTCTCATATACATTTATAACACAATACTCAGTGTTTCACATGAAGAACTCTGTGTAAAAATTATTAAATTAATGGGATATCTGCTGTATCATGTATCAAGGTCGCCATATAAATAAAACAATTAACAAAAACCATGAATGAAAAGAGAGTATTGGGAACAGTAAGTGGATTCCGGCTTCTCCAGATACAGTCCCACATTCAAATTTGTGGGCAGTACTTGAAATACCTGGCCAATAAAGCCAATAAGTATCAGACGCTATCCAAACAACTTTATTGAAAAGGTGATTCTGATTTAAGGGGTCCTCTAAGGAATTATACATGCGCTACCCTCTAGAGGAGGCTCGCATGCATACGAATGCTGGTAGCAGCAAAGAAGTCACTATAGTGAGGTGGGCGGAAAACATGAAGTTCCGCGATAAACCTTCTCGCTGATTTCAAGAGCCTCCACGTGTTGTGGATAACCCGCCAGTGGCTGATCGGGTGGAAACCTACTGGAAAAACATTTGAGAATTTCCGCAACCACTCAACATAGATACTCCAGCCCTAGCGTAGTTTGAAACAGAGTATACGCATGCTATCAGAATGAAGTTCGAGATCGACAAATGTGCCACGGTTCATCTCAAAAGGGAACAATGCAATTAAAAGGAAAGGAGGAGGAGAGGACGTTCAGTTAGTAGATGGAAGCATCCTATATCATCTTGAAGCCGGATAGACGTATACTCACTTAGGGATGAAACAACACCGCTCCTAAGAGGTAAACTACGTAGCAAGTATCATCATAAACTCCGACAGATCAGAGTTGTCGGGGAAAAACAAAGTTTCTGCAACTAAGATGCTTGCCACTCCGATTTTACTCTACTCTTTTGGAGTGGTGAAATCAAGGGGAGCTGTGACAATTCGACCTAAAAACTCGCAAAATGCATCTTCATAGGAGCGTCTGTTCCACGGTTATACTTTCCCACCAGACAACGGGGAGGCCGTGGACTTTCGAGTGTCTACATAATATAATGGTGATGGATGGAACCTGTAAAGTCATCAGGAGTTCAGTTCCCCTTCTCTGCTTAGTTTAGTCTGCGACCATGGAAAACCAGTGATCGAAGATTTTTTGTAAGACAGTAGCCCGTGCAGCCGATGAACTTCTTCTCGTTTTCGACACTAAACGAGATTAACCACACTTCCACCATCGAGTTGGAACTCGTTTAGCAAAAATCTCACTTTAAGCTGCTCTACCAGCCCTCGGGCAATAAACATCACGTGCGGGATTAAAACATTTACTTTAGTCCCTTGTTATGTAATATACTATTTGGTTACACACTTTTCAGCTGAGAGGAAACCTGGAAAAACATAGCACCACCAGGGTATTCGGTGTCATCCAAGAAAATATTCCCTATGATTCTAAAGAGACTCCATAGAAATGCTGCACAGAGAAAAATATAATTTAAAATACAACTTTTGCAATGTTTTCGATGTGTTGTTCCAAAACATGTGTTCTCACGTTCACTATCCTGACCGATGCATCTACTAAACTTTATTTGTCAATACTCCATTAGACAGACTGGGCTTGATGTTGATTAATCCCCTGCCAACTGATTTGTTTTATGATTATTTATAATATTTGCACCCACTCACTGATTTAATTACAAAAGATACCACATTATCTCATCAGAGATAAAAATATAATCCTAGCATGAATACTGTTATCGTTATTTTCCGTAAATACATTTGTATCAAAATCTGCAACATATGTTTTAATTTTTTGCAATATACAATAAGTACATTCAAAAACTGCTGTCTTTATGTAATAATAATAACAAAGAACAACTAATATGCTTGCCCTTCCGATTCTTCTTTACTCCTTTGGAGTAATGAAATGGACTCAGGAAGAGCTGCGACAACTCGACGTAAAAACTCGTTATACTTCCCCAGACAACGGGGAGGCCGTGGTCTTTTGAGTTTGGAGTGTCTACACAACAGAATGGTACTGGATGGAGCCTGTAAAGTCATCAGGAGTTCAGATCCCCTTCTCTGCTTAGTATGCGATCATGAAAAAGCAGGGATTGGAGCATTTCTTTTCAAGGCAGCAACCCGTGCAGCCGATGAACTCTGTCTCGTATTCGACACAGAACGGACGAACCCAAACTCTGTCACCGAGTTGGAACCCGTTCAGCAAAAAGCCCACGTGAAAGCTGCGGAGTGTGACAGGCTCCTACAGCTACATAGGGATAAGCAAATGCATGGGGTCTTCTTCAAGAACATTGAAGACCTTGGCTTATCTAGAAACCTGACCTTCGCTTTTCTCAGGTCAAGTGGGGTGAAGTCGGGAACCGAGGAATTCATAATGGCCTGCCAAGATGGTGTCTTCAACACCCTTGTCTACCGTAGTCGCGTGATGGGTATAGACAACAGATGCAGAGCGTGTCGTGGGGCAGCTGAGACCATAATGCATTTGCTGTCAGCTTGTCCAGCTTATGCGGTCTCAGCCTATATCCACAGGCATAACGCGGCTATACGAGTGTTGTACTACCACCTACGATACTCGTATGGTATAGACGAGACACCGGTATTGCCTTATGCTCCGAGGGATATTGAGTCCGTTGTGGAGAATGAGATGTGCCGAATATATTGGAACTACTCATTCCCCACCTTCAGGCAAATACAAGCCAATAAGCCTGATGGTAGTCTTCCTCGACCATCAAAGTAGGACGATTTTCGTCATTGAGTTCTCGGCTCCTGGCAAAACGAACATTGTCCGAAAGAAGGAGGAAAAACGGACTAAATATCGAGATCTACCCTTTGAACTCCGCGAGCTTTATCCAGACCATTCTGACTCCGGAGAGTCTGGGTAACTCCTAACGGGAGAAAAAAATATGGTGATCGGAGCATTCCTTTTCAAGGCAGCAACCTGTGCAGCTGATGAACTCGGTCTCGCATTCGACACTGAACGGATAAACCGAAACTCTGTCACCGAGTTGGAACCCGTTCAACAAAAAGCCTACGTCAAAGCTGCGGAGTGTGTGAGGCTCCTACAGCTACATAAGGATAAGCCAATGCATGGGGTCTTCCTCAAGAACATTGAACTCCTTAGCTTATCTAGAAACCTGACAACCTTGCTTTTCTCAGGTCAAGTGGGCTGAAGTCGGAAACCGAGGGATTTATAATGGCCTACGAGGATGGTGTTTTCAACACCCTCGTCAACCGTAGTCGCGTGATGGGTATAGAAGTCCCTGACACTAGATGCAGAGCGTGTCGTGGGGCAGCTGACACCATAATACTTTGCTGTCAGTCTGTTCAGCTAATGCGGTCTCAGCTTATATCCACAGGCATAACGCGGCACTACTGTACTACCATATAAGACAATCGTACGGTATAGACAAGAAACCGATGTTGCCTTATGCTCCGGGGGATATTGAGTCCGTTGTGGAGAATGAGAAGGACCTACTGTCAACTCTATTGGAACTATACAAGCCAATAAGCCTGATGTAGTACTCCTCGACCATCAAAGTAGGATGATTTTCGACCCAGGCGAAACAATTATCGTCCGAAAAGAGGAGGAAAAACGGACTCAGCAGGCTTTACCCAAACCATTCTGTCAAGATGGTGGTTCTGATGATAGGGGTCCTTGGTGGAATGATCGACACACTACTCTTGAACTTGAAAATCATACCGGCTTGCCATGATGCGGCAGAAAACTTAACTGGAAGGCTGCAGAAAGCCGTAATTTTCGGTTCACTCTGCATTCTCAGAGCACATGACTCTCGGATCCAGTAATCACTCACCCCACGGACGTGGGGAGTGTTTACTGGGGTTATTGACACACCAGCACGCCCTCCGGTTGTATCGGAGCTCCGAAGACAGGGCCTGACTGGTACATTCCTGATGGAGTGAACCCAAAGGCATAGCTTGTGCGGGTAGAGGACGGCTATTATTATTATTTGCCGTGGCGCTCCTGGGCGACTTACTGATGTTTTGGTAGTGTATTCACTTTTCAGTTGTAGGAAAACCCGGATAAGTTACACCCCGGGTGGTCGGTGCGCACTTCAAGCTAGCAGCAGACGTAAGAAGAACGTAAAGAAATACAGTTTTTTAGTTTGCTTGAAAACGTAACTGAAAGTTGATTATTTCAAATATAACACCCTGTATATTATTGAATATTCGGAAAGCTGCTGGAATTTGCTTTCTTTCAATGTATATATTACCTATACCTACCTACTCATGTTTCGGACATATGAGCATTAATTTGTGAAAATGCCCCTTCAGAATGTCCCATTCGGTATTTGGTAAGCAAGTCATGATTACTATTTAACAGTAACGTCGTGACATTGTCCTAATAATATCGACATTTTCGTCACTTCAGAAGTTGCAAATACCTTCAAGATTATGGAACAAAACTATTTAAACGAAGATCTTATGAATTTGTTCATTATTTTTGGACAGTGTGATAAAATTATCATCGGGACATATAGGAAGTTTAATGAAATGTATCCGAATCTACCGCCAATGAACCTCAAGAAATTTATGCTAGTAGGTAATTTCTAATAAAAGTGGCAACACCGCCTTGTCGAAAATTTTTCAGTTGGGTACAGAATGTCCGAATATGCTCTCCATTATAGTTATTCATGCAACAAGTGCAAAAAGTAAGTGTTTATTGCACTCGACGTGAAATTGTCCGACGAGGCCGTTATGCCGAGTTGGACAACACGTCGAGTTCAATAAACATTTTTTGCACGAGTTGCATACAACATTTTTTCTACGTTCATGCAAAAAGCAAAAAAAAATTTATTTAGGTGCGGCAGTAGGTGAAGGAAAATTAAATACGCAATTTAAATAAATAATTATTACTATCGATTTCATCACCTAGTTCATCTAGTTTTCCATTAATATTACTAATTTCAAAACTTTCAGTTCTGTAATTGTCAGAATTAAATTTTGACTGACGTTTATATAACCGCAGTTGCATTATAACAATCAAAATCATAGTAGCCATGAGCGCGTATGTTATCACGAGGTGTGGTCATAGTACAGACAGTTTGCTCTAAGCAGGTAGACGGTTTAGAACATAGCGGATCGGTTTGATTATGGAGTTATTCTCGGGAAGGCATTGTTTTTTCAACTCTGACTGCTAACATTAATACAAAATAATATAAAATATGTAGCTGTTCAAAACGTATGGCCAATCTCACAAAATATCTGCTAAAGATGTAGTGGGTTTGAACGTTTATGTTTATCATGATGACAGCACGTTGAAGTAGAATGACAGATGAGTGCAAAAAAAACTTTATTGCACTAGTGCAATAAAGAGCTTCTTTTTCCACTGAATATAGTTCAATAAAGTTTTGCTTTTTGCATGAATGTATAATTTTTTTTAAAAGTGATCCCTTGTCTGATTCACCAGAAACGTCTGATGTGCCATCCACCATGAATCAGCCTGTATAACTCTCAAACAAGACAAAATACCAAAATATATCCACATGGCCAATAAGATCAAACTTTAATTCTCATTTGCAAATTTCTTACAACTATAGTTCTTTATTTGGACTGATATAAGTGAAGGAATGTTCCCACATGGTAAAAATTTACATACTAGATTACCGAATCCAAAAAATTAATGATAGAGCTGTAAATAAGTAACTGCATCTGTCACTGAGAATGCTATAACTTTATCAATTGCCGTCATAGAGGGATACTTCTGGAACAAAATTACCAATAATACCTGTTAAGAATTCTATAATTTTCACTATTTTGAGCAACCTAACCCATAAATACATAAAAAACCAACCAACAGTTTTAATTGAAATTAATTCTTAAACGAAATCTCATAAATCTGTTCATTCAAAAGAGTCCCATTCTTTCAATGAACGAAAGCTTTGGAATTCGTTTCCTATAGGGAGTGGTTCCTAAGCATACAGATACTCAAGAGAACAACAAATCACACCTCCTTTCCCTTGGTTCTCACGATGATATCTGAACATAACACATTTTTCGTTCCGTGGGAACCAGAAGAAGAAGAAGATGAAAAAATGCATGATAATTGATTCGTTTGTTTGAAGGAAGACACTTTTTTGCGAAACTTTTCAGCAATCCTGTATATCATCTTTCTTACAGCTTTGTTATGCAGCACTCGATACTATATTGACGGAAATACGTTTGTATCATTCAATGGTTGTAAAATATCACATGTGTAATGAGGCGTTAATAAAAACCGGTTCAATGACCGGCAGAAGCGAAATCACTTGAATACAGAGTCCTAATACAAATCGAATCCCATTCCAATTAGAATAGAAATTCTCTCCAACTCTCCAAGTCTTTAGCCAACTAGATTTCGGTGCAATGACACACTAATACTGGGTGATCCAAGGATTGTGGAAAATACTCATATTTCGTTAATAATGGAGGAAAAATTATACCTATATAGAGGGTGGCCCATCGAAAAACTTACCGCAAGGCATTACAGACTGGGAAAGAACTCTTCGACAAAATCCGAAAACACATCAAGTTTGGGTGTCATTTGAGTAATTGCATACATTCAGGCCTAGCTCATGGAAAACTTTGAACTATTGGAATCATGTTGACACGTTCTAAACCCAAGGAAAGGTATGAAATGTAAGGTAACGTAAAAAGTTGATCAACTTTTAACTTTCTGCGGTGGGTTAAAGTGTCCACTCAGAATTCCAGGTACTAGACAAGCAGGGCAAGAGAGAATCCACACTGGGTGAAGAATGGAAAAATACAGTATCCACGAAAAATCACGAAGAGAAACGTCTGGGAAGGAATATTCAAAATCCGTATAGAAGGTCCAATGCTTTTTGAACAAATACTAAACGGTAAAAGATTTTCCAATTTTTTACTACGAGCTTCTTGGATTTTGTGGAAGTACTAAGCATTGAAGATCGTAATAATGTTATATTACAGCTATACGGTGCATCCATCCATAATGTGTTTGCTGTACAGAAATGGCCTGAAGGAAAATAGATAGATAGGAAGGAACAGTCCTTTCATTTAATGGATCCCTCGATCACCAGACCTGAATTCATTAGAATTTTTTTCTGTGGAGATATTTGTAGAGAGTGTTTATAAAAACAGACCACAAAACTTGAACGAATTAAAGGAGAGGATAAAGCAAAAGTGTGGTGAAATAACAACAGACCAACTGAGGAAGACTTGCCAAAATTTGAGACGGCACCGGCGTTAAAAAGAATGTACAAAGCGTGAAGGGAGGTATATTGAAAATACCAATATCTGAAGAAACTGTTCCATTTATTCCAGTTGTGGAAGATTGTTCTTAAATTGAATACTCGTTCTCAACTTTTGATTTGTTGATTTTGGTTAAACTAGAAACAACTCTATGAAACGATTACAACCATTTAACTTCGTACCAGAGTAGAGTCAATAGACTCTTGTACAGGGTCAGTCAAGAAACAATGAATTTAAAAATTTGTCATCATATAACTAACACCCTATACGAAATATTGGTCTGAAACTTGGTACATAGGCTATCTACAGTTTCGAAAAAAAAGCGAAATTTTGACCCATTAAGCAGAGTATAGTAGGCCTTGAAAATGAGAATGATTCGTATCTGTCAACATCTTTGAATAGAGCTCCTCGAGTAAAATTGGTCCATGGGTTCCAAAAAAATAAGGTGTTATGGTTTCAAATCGCACACACTATTGCCACCGTCGCACTTTAGTTTGTGAACCCCAGACTTTTTTTATTTGTATGCTCAGTCGTTGAGTTATTGATAAATGAATATAAAATTTTATTAGTGATGAATGCAACTTTATTGTTTTGTTTTTGAAGGAAAACAAGATATTTCGTTCGTGGATCGACAAATGTGCATACAGTGTGTAACTTCCGTAATTTATTCTGTAGATTTCTGAATTTTATAGAATCGATAGGTACACCAAAAAAAAATTTACAAAATGATTTGGAAGGGATAACTTCAAGTGATAAACACTGCACGTCAGTGGCGATGGAACCACAGACATTTCTGAAAAATCTGATCTGATTTGATCTGATCAATCATAGAGCTCCTAACCTCTTTATACTTTTCATGCTTGTAATTTGTGACCTATCTCCGAAAATCATTTTAGATGATGATCGAGTAAACATTATTTTTATGGCAGTATCTAGAGTGTACCTATTCATCCGATCATCAGAAAAATTTCAATGTTTTCTTATAAGAAACTAACTGGTGACTGTAATCTATATACCAATAACATCAATAAAATTGTTCTACAGTTTCAGGAACTAATTTCAACAACACGGCCGCAACACGCCCCATTACGGTGAAATACGGTCTTCAGAATAATGTTCACATACGTTTCCAAATTCCTTTTGAAGTACGTTCAAAATCTGCACCCCCAAAAAATTACCCCAACTTTTTTTATTGAAAGAAGGTTAGTGATTATTAAAATTGTTGAATAGCTGAATTAGACTTTCTTCTGTAAAACTAAAGGATACTTGTACCCACTTCAAAGATGAATTCCTATAAAAGGATTTTGTGATGCTACCCAAGATACTTTTTTTGGTTCACCCTCATATGTATTCAGTTAACCAAAATTATATCTTTAAACGACATGTTGGAACACTTGGTATATTTCTCAATTTTTCTTTATCGTACGCTTCACTCTCCGAAAGTTCCTTCGTTCCTTTTTCATTCCTGTACGAGCTCGACTATTCTCGAACGATTGGAAGTCCAGCACATTCCACTATCCACTCTCAATTTCGAAAACATTCAAGAGTCGAATGCTTATTCCTTGTGAAAACCGGCCTCGACTGGTGTCAGATGTGCCATAAACTATCATGCAGTTCATTGCCTTTGCGGTCAATAAGCACATACTATACAGGTGGAAATGTATTCAAGAGGTCGTACTCCCTCTCCCGAAGCTTCTCTGGCTCCGCATTCGCACAGTGGCATAACCGTACTCTGTACAAGGGAATGTTTTGATTTTTTGACCATCAAACGAAGTTTTTTGTAAATCATCAATAATTCTACTACTTAGATAGATGTAAAAAAAGAGCTCACGAACTTTAAGTATAGCGGTCGTCCTTCAAGGCTAGACATTCATGTCCAGACTAGAAATCGCACGTTAAAAGGTAAGACCCCGTTAATCCTTAGCTCGCACAAGTTTCGACTTCTGAAGACTGTCGTTCGTAGGGGGATGACAGCTGGTTAACGGAAAAGACAATAAAAAAATAAAAAAAATTCAATTTCAATGTAGCTCAAATTCATACACGAGTTGAAAGGCGAGGAAAGAGATGGTCGTTCTTCAAGGCTAGACATTTATGTAGAGGATACTACCTACAGGAACCATATCCATATATACAGGAACCATATATACAGGCGGTTTCAATAAGCAAAATCACCTGACAGATCTGTAAAGCTCAAATGTATACACGAGTTGAAAGGCGAGGAAAGGGATGGTCGTTCTTCAAGGCTACTCATTTATGTAGAGGATACTACCTAGAGGAACCATATCCATATATACAGGAAGCATATATACAGGCGGTTTGAACAAGCAAAATCACCTGACAGATCTAAAAAAAGCTCAAATTTATACACGAGTTGAAAGGCGTGGAAAGAGATGTTCGTTCTTCAAGGCAAGACATTCATGTAGAGGATATTATTCATCTATAAAACTCAAATTAATACACGAGTTGAAAGGGGAGAAGAAAGATGTTCGTTCTTCAAGGTTAAACAATCTCGTAGAGATGGGTCAAAAGATACTACCTACAGGAACCATATCCATATATACAGGCGGTTTCAATGAGCAAAATCACCTGAAAGGGAGAGTTTTATAATCTTCGATCTGTGAAGACCAAATTTATACAGGAGTTGAAAGACAAGGAAAAAATGGTCTTTCTTCAAGGCTAGACATTCGTGTAGAGAAGGGCCAGAAGATACTACCTACATGAACCATATATACAGGCGGTTTTAATACGCAAAATCACCTGGCAGGAGGAAAGCGTCTTATATACTTTGATCTGTAAAGCTCAAATGTATAAACGAGAAAAAAGATCATCGTTCTTCAAGGCTACATACATGTAAAGATGGATCAGAAGATACTACCTACAGGAACCATATCCATAGATACAGGAACCATACAGACGATTTTAATAAGAAAAATCGCCTGACAGGTGGGGAGCGTTTCATATACTCTGTAAAGCTCAAATTTATACACGAGCTGAAAGGCGAGGAAAAAGATGTCATGCCAGGTAATGTCAATACAATAATGAAGGGCAGTTCTTAATGAATAAAAAATACTATCACACTTTCTCGGTTAATGTTGTTATGAAAAATTTCGTAAGTTCGGAAATATACGATTTGTAGGTGTGAAGTCGTGAACAATCTACAAAATTATTGAAATCTCTTGGTTCAAATATGTTGCAGTACTTCAATTCACTATTTAAAAAAAAGTTGTATTTTTTTTCCTATTTAGGGTATATGATTATAATTTTCATCATTGTGCAGTTATCGATATGCATTTTTGTACTCCTTACAAACGAAACGAACAATTTGTTAATTAAATTTTTTTGTTGAATCTACCTGTTGATTTGACGGAATGTAAATTGGGGTCAGAACAAAATTTTGGATGTATCAATTGCACATTGGCTTACAAAGAAAATGATGAGTTCATTAGAAAGATCAATAAAGTTGTTTCGAATTCAAATTTACTAATAGAAAAAAAAATCGACTGGACTTGATTGGGAGCTTAATGCTTTACCAACTATGCTAATTATCTGTTAATATTTTCCTCTGAAATGAACTTCATACGGGAATATTTTGTATTTGTGATAATTAAGTGAAGTGTGTCTTATAATTATTTTCATGTCGTTGTTATTATGTGAAGGATAATATTTTGCATTTGGAAATTATTAAACTTGTTGAAATAGTTTTCCGTCAGCTTTTTGTTCGCTTTTCTTGCATACATACCAGTAATAACGATAGTGTTTGGAGAAATTATCTCTTTGAAGTTTATCAAAAATATAGTTCTTGGTTCGTTATTTTATTTCGAGGATAACGTGTTTAATGAAAGAATTTTTTCATTTTACTGATACAGAAATAGCAATAAAATAATTTCAGCCTATGGTCGGTGTACGAGAACAAAGCGGCAAATTCCATTATTTTTCAGTTTTTTATTTCATTCAACTGACTTGGGAAAGTCTATACAAAAAATGTCATACATATAGCGTCTTTTTATAACGATTTAAACAATGGACAAAAAATGTAACAGAATTCATTAAATTTTAATTATGAATTTAATGCAATATGAATAAATATACACCTCTTATATGAATATATTTCTCTACACAACCATTAGAGAATGTAGTAATTCCTAAATAATTTTTGATAGAACATACACATTCTTATTCATGAGTTAGAATATTTATTCTGAAACACTGGCGTGTGTTTTGCATACTACACAGATTGCCGTGGATTTCAAAACAGTCAGTGATTATTATTTTCAGAAAAGCTGCAATTTAAATAAAATAATGAGTGAAAAATCGAATGAACTGGATATGGAATTACAAAATACTCCATCTGAAATAACAAATTATGCAAATAATATAGGTAAGTTGCCACAAAAATCAAGACAGGAATATGAAAAGTATTAAGTATGCACTATTATGCGATTGGCAACAAGAAAAGAAAACTGACCCTTTTTCCGAAAATACTCTTTATTTGCATTTTTTGGTGATTTAATGTAAAAATGGAAATCCTTGGCATTAAGGAAAATAGCTACATATATTCAATATTAAAAGCAACGATGAATGTGAAACGCCATATCGATATTTCAAAAACTATAATTTGAATAGCAATTTTACTTTACAGCATTAAATTCCTAATACAAAAACTAAAAAAACCAAGAGAATTCACAAACTCATAAGATTTTAATAATATTTTAAAGAAATACTGATGCGCCGCGCCGGTCTGAGACCTTCCAATGTTCCTTCTGATAATTTTTTCAATAATTTCCAAAAAAAGTATTTACACGGGATGAGTAAACTGAGCAATATGCCTAAACAAAGTGCCACATTTCAAAATCTAGACAACCCACAAGAGTATAGTGGCCACTGTTTCCGCCGTACCTCAGCGACTATAGTCTAGTTCCTAAATTGTAGATAGTGACTCATCGTACATTTTCTGGTTTTTACGGGATTTGAAAGTGCGGAGGGGATGTACGAAAGTGGCAAAGTAAAACTTCATTTGAAGCTGAGGTACCTAGCTTATGTCTGTTCTATTTTTTGACCTGCTTTATATGAATTATGGGGATTTTACAACATTGAAAAGGCATGATGGAGGCTGGAAGTCTTCACAAGTAGTAGAAGGAAAATTCTCTGCAGAATGGAATAAATGTGGCAATCGATTAGTTTCTTCAATTACTGGATGTTATTTGTCAGTAACCGTCCCCTCCTCCTCAACCTCCAATTCTTCCAGCCTCGCGACTGCTAAGTCCGCCTCTACAGATCAATCGGTTTTGAAAAATATTACGGAAAATATTTTCATTGTAGCAGTTTTAAATTTTAGCAACTGTTTTCCAGGATTCGAACCTGGTCAAATGCAAGCGGAAGTTTAGAAGGTCGGCATCTAACCGCCTCGCTACAGAGCACCCAGATACATTAGTAGTTTCAGTAGTTTCGATGAGGAACTTAACAAATCTGATGATGATCAAGCATTAAGTACTCTTTATTTTCAATTCTGATCCTTCTGAACACAAAAAGAAGTGGTCAAAGAGTCATTCACTCCCCAACTGGCAATGTGGGCATTACGACTAAATTTCCATCTTAACGCTGTAAATGATTTATTCAGTCTTCTACAACCACACTTTTCTGAAGTACCAAATAGAGATAGAACTCCTCGTAAAGCATATCGAACTGTAATCAATAATAATAAGCTTTATTCATGCAAATGAAATATACAATGAATATATAGAACGAATTCTTGAATAAAGAGAACAGTGATAAATGCCATTGCACTTGTTTCACGAATATAAAAATAATTAAAAAACACAAGTTAGCTAAAATAAACATGGATAATCATATATAATTACAAATAGTGATATATCAATAAAATAATCACACATACACAAATAGATAGGTATAATAAAATATTCATTTCAGAATATCAAATACAACATACATTTATAATAAAATTGAGGGTAGAAAATAATCAATGATTGTATTGTGAATCAATACAAAATATTTGGTCTCATTGATAAAAATAATCAAGGTCAGGACTATAAAAAATTAAAAAAAAAAGGTGGAACAGGAATAAAGACATATACATTTTTGAAATTAACTAGATATTTACCATGAAATGTTTAATGGTAAATTCAGAACAGCAGATATGAAAATAAGTAATATACTCGATGGGTGGCTAAACACTTGTTTGAGAAACGAATAATAAATAACAAGAACATTTTAACGATATGTATTGATATGCGAACAATTTTCCACTTTTTTATTTTTATTAATTGAGTAACTTTTTCTTCATTTTTAGTACTCAAAGAAGGAACGTATCATACTTCTAGGATTTTTTTATAAATGCTTTCAATCGCTGTTTGAATTTTTTGCTAAAATGTATACATTTTAATTCTTCAGGGATGCTATTGTATAACTTAGGTGCTAAGTAGGGGAACATTCTCTGTGTGGTAGCTTTGACCATCAAGGGTGGTATATAATGAAGTTTTCTCCGAATATTGTAGTTGTGGGTTGGGAGATGGTTTTGATGCTTGATGTCGTGATATTTTATGCATGTGATATAGAAGTGTAGGTAATTGTATCAGGTCGAAGATTTTGGATTCAGAATAGAGCAAGTCCGATGATTACATGGAGTTTTTGTAAAATATTAATTTTATGAATCTTCTCTGTATTATTTCCAACGGGTTCAGGTGAGTTTTCAATGCACTACTCCATGCCAGAATTCCGTAGTGCATATGACTCTCTACAAGAGAGTGATAAAGAGTTTTCAGTTTATGTGAAGGTAAATTATCTTAAGTTTTCTGAATTTATATAATATGCATATCAACTTCTTCAATACGTATATTATGTGTTAGTCCCATTTCATGTGACAATCAAGTATTTAATTTCTTTCACAGGTTCTATACAAAAATGTTCATTATTAATTTCTATATCTAGTGAGTAACTTATATCCGAACCATTTTTTTATTGAGTGAAAGTCAGACTCGGCTTTCTGTTTCAAGTTTCCCCAGTAGAAAATTGCCGTATTATCAGCAAATCCAAAAATTTCCCCGCTACTGTCTAGTGAGAACAGTCCATTAATATAAATGTTAAATAAGATAGGTCCTAGGACTGTTCCTTGTGGTACACCATAGTCAATTGGTTCGGCATCGTTAACCACGCCATCAACCTGAGTTCTTTCGTTTAAGTAGATTTTGAAGAGTTCTTATCAAATGCCTCTTACACCAACATCTTCCAGTGACTCATCTCATCTAAGAGCTTACGTGAAAGTGGATTCCGAACCACTCTAGCTCAGTGACAGGCTTTAGCACCGCGGCAACCTCGCTGGGTACTTTTAAATACTAAACTATTCTCGATGGAGATTGAGTCTTGATGGCAATGAATTCCACAATTTTTTTGAAATGTAGGTACATATTTGTTGCGGTCACATTCTCGTCCGTTACAAGTTTCAGGGGATTACGTAAAGCTAGCAGAACCACTTTGGAATTTCATATTTTTCTGGCCCTATTTTGCTCTTCATTTGAAGGATATATTACGGGTTCTTCTGTCAGTCTAAAAGTGCCTGAAGCTGGAAGAACGAAACCCGTTTTTTTCCCACGTTTTATCGTAGCAATTGCAGAACATTTTTCAATAGGGTAATGAATTAGCCTAAAAGTGTGGCTACCAAAGAATTCGAATATTGCAAAGTGATTTTGCTAGCTTTGTGAGAGTGGAGCTCTGATGGGGTGTATGTAACTATAAAGAGTACGATCTACCGTGGACTTTTTTAGGTTGTTCCCAACAAATCAAATCATAGTCGCGAATGAGAAACGGTGCGAGGATTGAATGGATCGGTGCAAGGATTGAATGGATCGGTGCGAGGATTGAATGGATCGCTGCGGGATAGTAACACTTAGGGATAGAGCGTCGGATAAAATTTCGTCAACCACTTTGAGAGAGGAAAATGATTGACTGATGTATTTACCGAGTTCGCCTCGTATCAAAATATTTCAATTATTTCCAAGTAGCACTTCAAGATAGCTCATGCAGTTCCGATTAAGACCGTACATACAATGCCGCTCTGTAACTATGCCGAGCCGAAAATGAGTCAATGTCTTTCGATTGTAAATACCTACTAGGCAAGAATGAGCAACGTTATCCTGCCATCGAATCACGACTTCGACCACATTCTCTCGTGCGCCGTTCGATTCGGAATTCGCTGATGACGGTAACTTTCGAAGCTTGTGCCTTGCCAACTATCTGAAAGGACTGTAAAAGGATTTCGTGACAAACCGCCCACCAACGAAGGTGAAAACTCTCACAACGAAGTGCCGAGATAGCATTATATCAGTTACAAACGAATTTGTCCCTATCCATAAGTAGTTTGGTCAACGTTTCAGAATCAGAGAGTGAATGAAAGAAGAATAAGGCATGCCTTGATACAAACTGGGATATATCCAGGGGCAGGATTCATTTTCAACCTTTTCCAACCATTTGGTGAACATTATCAATAGTTGATTTCCGATAAGTCTGATAATTATAATATTTTCTTTCAACGGTAGTTCAGTAGATATCGCAGTATTTACAGACATGTTGCAAATAAGCAAAAAAGATACTATAAAAGTAGAATCGGGCAAGCTGAAAACGAATCAAAAGAGACTTGGCGGGCAATTGATGACCTGAAAGTTAAAAATCATAAATAAGTTTCGCTATCACCGAATCTTGTTAGCGAAATTTTTCTGTTCTGTTGCAAAAAAATTAACTATTCATGACCATGGACGTATAAATGAATATGCACCCAGTTGTTTATATCTCCAAGTGAAGGCGCTGAACGGTCACATTCTAAAGTCGTGCTGTTGAGTTAGGCATTGCCATATCAAGTCTGTGATAATTCTTCATTACCCATCAACAATTGCATAAACTTTATTGCTAACGAATTCCATTCCGTAACTTAATATACCGATTTTTGTTTATGGAATGAAAACCGGCATGTACCTATACATTGAATTGAATTTAAAAAATCGTTATGCACTTCCCAAGAATCCGCTTCAGTTCGTTTCAATTCTGCACGTGCGGTAACGCTGTTAAAGTATGCTTTGCTTACTGCCTATCATCAGCATTAAGTATATTTCTCTCAAACATGGAACCAAGTGCAGACCGGTTTTGCCCAAACGTCATGAAATCTAAACTTTTGGTTTTTATTTCTAAAGATTTTTTAAAACTTCTAGCACTCCGCTATAGCAACTTATTGTAAACTAATATCCAAATATGCACTACAAACTATCGTACAAATATTTGTTTTCGAATGTGGACCTGTATTTTTTTATAGCATTTTTTCAAATAGCAAGCGTCTTTCATGTTTTATATTGGCGTAGTATTTTCATCTGAACTACAGTTTTTTTTTAAATAGGTACTTACTGAAGTATTTATTACCAGTAAAATTGTTAACTTTTCATTAATTCACTTCATATTCAATTATTTTTCAATAATATATAGCTGATAGTTACGGAATTTTAAAAAAAGTGAAAATTTTATTGGTATAAGTTCAATATTTCAAAATTTATTTCGATAAAGGCAATTTCAAAATAAAAAGTGAAGGGCGCCCCAAGTATTTTGTATATAATTTTCATTCACTTATTTGTATTGTCTACAAAAAGTTGCTAAGGAAAAGTGCCAACAGTTTTAAAAGTTTTCGCGAAATAAAAGGATAAAGACAAATGAAAATTTAAAATTTTTCGATTCATACTATTGCGACCTCTAAAATAAGCTACTTTGCCCCAGTTTAAGAACCCTTCTACCTATCTCTTACCGTTACCGAGATCCCAATAGACTCAAATTTGAATAGCCCTATATACATTTCAATACTAAATTTCGACATCCGAGTTGAAATTCCGAGATTTTAAGTTGGAATTTCGAAATCTAATCCAAAATTTCGACTAGGGTCGGAACAGTCTTTGATTTGAAAATAAAAGTTTTTATGGCCCTTTCACGCTTTCGTACTTCATCACCAAGCTTATTGATCTCTTCGGTATATTCTTCTCGATCCTTACTACTAGGTACTAGGTGGCGTTTATTCAGCATATATCTGCAACTCTAGTGAGTATACAGTCACATTAGGTGGTCGGTGGATCAGCGGTCTAATGCACAGGCCGTTCGAAACTCCAGCATAGCGATAGTCGGTTCGAATCCGATGTAGGTACGAGAATTTTTCTCAACTTCTTTATATCGGATTCGATAGGCGGCCGCATGCCTTGTTGAAAAGCAAGTGTATTGTGATTGTCTAGATGCCAATCTCGTCTAGTGCTAGCTTGGAGTGCACACCGACCACCCGAGGTGGTGCTGTAGGTTTTCCGGGTTTTCCTACAGCTGAAAAGTGAATACATCACCTAAAACATCAGTAAGTCGCCCCGGAGCGCCACGGCAAATAATAATAATAGCCGTCCTCTATCCGCACAGGCTATGCCTTTGGGTACACTCAACGAGTGTTTATGAGGGAGTATTATTATTCAATGTACGCAAGCCACAAATAGAAAAAAAAATATATTTGTGATTTTTCAAAAAAACTAAATTTGTCATCAATTTAGGCTCGTCTTGAAACCTACTTAGCGCCAATATGAGTGATTTTCAGTTTCCAGGAACAACGTATTTTTCAAAATTAGCGAAATCTCAAAGGTAACATTTGGATGTAATTTTTCAAGGAGATCTTTGTTGGAGCTCACTAAACAATGCGAAGGTGAGATAAAACTTGAATTTTTCTTGAAACTCGACAGTGATCGATTTTTCCAAGTTTTTAGATTACTCAATTACAAGTTTCATATATCAGGAATTGATTTAAAAACTCCGTTTGCTTTTTAGGACGACCTGGATGACCTCCACGATGTAATTAACTATTAACAAAACCCTTTAAAACTGTCATATATTCCTTCAAATTCAATGGAATTTATTCAAGAGTGAATTTTATGCAAAACCGTAAGATTTTTGTTGCCATGCACTTTTTTGACAAAATACTGTGATGAAAATGTGATTAACTCTATACATTAAGTTTAAATTTATTTCAAACATTTATATCACTGGCGCTGTCTATTTGCGTACTCTGATTCCTATATTTATATCGGAAAGGCTTCTTTCTGTTTGAACATTCTCTAAACGCCAAGAGGTGTCGCCGTCATTTAGCGACTTCTCTAGATCTTCCTTACCTAGTTCTCATTTTTCACTCTTCTAGAATTATTAGTTCTCCAGAACTTGCCATAGAGGCCGTGACCAATACTCATTCAAAACTAATGTCTGGTGTGGTAAATTCAACAAGCAAATCATTGGTCTAGTATTTTTAAGAGAAAACCTAAATTCTAAGAGATACCTGCTTCTACTTCAAACTCAGAGGAATGTATTCTGAACAGGACGGTGCTCCAGCACACTCTACAGTTGAAGTGCCTGGCTTTCTTGATCATCTGTTTCCTCGTAGATGAATCGGACGATATTCAGTGAATTCATAGCCTCCTCGATCTTCCGATCTAACCCCATGCGATTTTTTTCTATGGGGATATTTAAAACACAGACCGTTCATAGACCAAGAACACTTCGAAAATACGATAAGAGAATGTGCTACCTAAATTCGGCCAGTTATGTTGAGGAATGTTTCAAGGGTAATGTATGGTCGAACCATACTATGCATTGAATTTTGATGAATTTATTGAAAAAGTTCATCCAAATGATACTTACTTATTTTCCGAAAAATACAACTTTTCAGATTTTGCTAATTTTGAAAAAGGCGTTTTTTCAAGAAACTGAAAATTACTTAGGTATCTAATAGGAGCTGAGTTTCGAAATGAGCTTAAGTTGACGACATCTTTTTCAAATCACAACCACAGGTTATTTTGGGTGTCACTGTATAAGCTTGGCGCCTTAATTATAATTATTCTACTATAACGTAAGAACAACAGGTAAAGTGAAAGATTGCAAAAATAGAATAACCAATAGGATTCTTGAATGAATGAGCTTTAGCTTCCTTCTTTCTTTCATAACTCAATCATTTCAAATATTCTTATTACATAATTCATATTATTGCTCAAAATCACCGATGCATTTTCAATTAAAACGGGGTCAGTATGCTTGCATTTTTATAATTCCAAGTGTTTGATCGCGTCGATGGTTCTGTTTCATTCTGTTACATAATTTAATAATGGTGAGCGGGTAATTACTATACATCGTAATAGATTAAAGTTCGGAAAGTACGAAAGCGTTAAATTGTATTTGTCATTTTCATGTAGTGTTCCGAAGACATGAACGATATCTCATTCATAAATGCTATTGAGGTCAAAATGTAATGAGCGGAATACTTTTAGGCTTTTAGTGACCAACGATGTATTCATCTTGAGCCACGATTGAATTTGACAGTTTTTTAACTCCAATTACGCAATAGAAGCAATTAATATTTACATGACTAATGATAATAGGCTGCATGGGAAAGAAAATTAAATCACACCAATCTACAGAGTGTCCCGAAACTATGGTGCCAAATTGAAACAGAAGATTCCCGTTGAAAAATAAATAGGACTTTCCTGATATTTCTTTCCCCAAATGTCGTTCGTTGCAGAGATAGAGGGTGTTGAATATGAAAAATTAAAAGTTATTTTTATTCATAACTTCCACAGTTCTGAAAATTTCTCAAAAAAAATTTAATGAGTATTTGTGTATATTGTGTTAGGTGCTTTATTTCGAGAAAGAAAACACATTTTCAGTTGTTACCAGTGACGTACAAGAAGGGCATCATGGTCCCTTTTCTCCCCTATACGCCACTGGTAAAATCAGGAAACTTATATATTTTTCGCATTTCTCATTCAATTTTCAGTAAAAATGTATACTTGTTTGAATCCGGAAAAACTAACCGTTTTCAAGATAATTGCGCTTTTATGAATGAAAACATACTAGTAACGAAAAATTTGTTCGGCAGAAATTAATTTTACAATCCTGATTACTGGTCCAAATAACAACTAACTGATTTCTTTCAAAAATAGAGCACCCATTGAAGAAAGGCATACCTTCAAATTTAGTTGTTTTTTTTGTAACTATGAGAGTTGCCTTTTTATTTTCCAGTTTCAACGCCCTGCACCTCTGCAAGAAAAAATGCATGTGGAAATGTCATTGATTTTTTTGGTAGAATAACTAGTTGTAAGTTTAACCAGTAATTAGGATTGTAAAATTCACTTCAGCCGAACATTTTTTCATTACTAGTTATGTTTGTATTCATAAAAGCGCAATTATCTTGAAAATGGTTGATTTTTCTGAAATGAAACAGGTATATTTTTTACTCAAAATTGAAAGGAGAATGCAAAAACTTATTAATTTCACTGATTTCACCAGTGGTGTAAAAAATAGGGGAGAAAAGGGACCATGATGCCCTTCTAGTACGCCACTGGTAACAACTGAAAATGTGTTTTCTTTTTCGAAATGAAGTACCTATTGAACACAAATATTCTTTAATTTTTTTTTCAGAAATTAGAACTGTGGAAGTTATGAATAAAAATCACTTTTATTTTTTCATATTCAACACCTTGTACCTCTGCAACGGACGACATTTGAGAAGAGAAATATTAGGAAAGTTCTATTTAATTTTCAAGAGGAATCTTCTGTTTCAATTTGGCACCATAGTTTCGAGACACCCTATATATGCTCCAGACTACAGACAGCGCAGTTGTCTTATTTTTTCCAATTTTATCTCCCCATTGCGTATTTTCAGTATGTCTCCTTCTACATCATATTAATGATACTTAGAATACTTTCTTCCTCGGAGCTTAATATAATTCAACAACAAAATGAACAAAAGCATTACATTTAAAAAAACTAATTTACCATGTCACTATTCACCATTCTATTGAAGTAATCAATTGCTTGGTATCGCCATCAGCATCACTCTTTCATGGAAAAAAGCACGTAAGGTCCAAAAGTCTTCGGGTTAGAACTATTTCAAGTATACAGTGCTAGTCATAAGTTCCCTCCCCCTCGTAGCTTTCAAACTGTTGTACTTATATAAACGAAATTTGTAAGGAGGAAATAAACGGATGTACTAGAGTTCTCAACTCATATGAGAACGATTTTTTAAATTATTAATAATTAAATGCGACACTATAATTTCAGTGGCAATGACAGGTCATTTATAACTACTAAGCCACCGTTCATGACTAGGTGAGAAGCCTACATCCATTTATTTCCACTCTCCACTCTCCAATTTTCATTATTATAAGTATAACTGATCAAATAATTAGAGGGGGAGGTGACTTCTGACTAGTACTGTAGATCTGAAATGACAAGGTCCTCCACCTATTTTCCATTTGTGAATATCTTGAACCATCACCGTTCTTCACTTCCAAACCAAAATGTGTAATGTGGAATATATTTGCAAAAATATCTTAAAAGTAACGTTTAACGAAATTTACAGGGTCGCTAATATGTCTGGAAAAGGTCGATTATCTACTATAGTTAGCTTAGCAGGCAAAAAATTATAAGACACAAAAGTTTTATTGTTTTTTAAAATCTATTACTTTTCCTTCAAAGGAACACCCTGAATATTATTTCATATTTCAATTTTGCTAAAAATTCTAAACAAAATTGATAATGCCCATCAGATTGTAGTAAAACTGCACTAACTAATTGTTCTAATTTATTTGAAACACTATCTACAACAATTATTCACTAAAACATTTACTTCAATAACTATTTCAATTTATTTCTACTGTGGCTATCTATCAGCGAACTCTGGAACTGTAACTAACTCTCCATTCTGACTGTCCCGCTTATATACTCCCAAGCAGTTTCCATTAACGACTCTCGAATATTCAGGAGTATAGAACATTTCATCTAGATGGCTCTTCGAATAGTAATGAACAATCGATTTATTCCAGCTTGTTCTCGGCGATCCGTACGCCAGCAGATATGCAGTTGTAGTTGAACGAGGGTGCATAATTAATTAGATCAGGGCCGGTCTCGGGGCCGGTCTCGAAATCGTTACAATATCCTAAAAATAGTTTTCGAGATATTGGATTTTGAAAATAACCTTTTATTACTTATCAAAGAAAAAGCCCAAAATGATGAATATTAATTATGAAAATCACACAATATGTGTTATAATTTTGAGAAGAATTGAAATTTGTAATAATATACAGAGTGTTACATTAAAGAAAATTTATCATTGTTTAGTCACTACTTTTTGACTGATCCTGTATATCAACCCAATTTAATCTTACTTTAGACAGTAATCGACCGCTTCCACACATGTCCGAAACCCTCTATTCCTTAGTAATAAACTTCCTCAAGACATCCTCTATAAAGTTTTGTTCCAGGGTTGCCCATTTACCATTAACGGAAACGCCTGCATTGTAACTTAGGGGCAACCAACCAACAACCGAGAGCAGGTGCAACACCCAGTCTGACTGTAATTAAAAATACTGCCATAATATGCGAAGTGAACGTTAACATTTTCTCCCATCCTCCTTGTCAGACAATTCAGAATGCAAAACAGGAGGCTCATTGTTTTTCGTAATGGTGGTTATATCAATATCCTTATCGTTCAAACTGTAGACACGTATATTTTAGATGGGGCCTGATGACTTCCGCTGTGAACGAGATTCATGCTATTATTCATAGTCGACATCCTGAAGAACGAACAATAGAATAACATCCGCTCTCATGAAGAAGAAAAATTGTTTCAGTTATTCTTCAACCAAGGTTCCTTTGAGAAAGTTAGTGAGTGCATTAGGTAGACTGTTGTCTTTATACCTGCAGGCAAAAATAATAAAAATAACATATATTTGGTGTTGGATGTGTAATACACAATGTGTTTTAACGAAAAACTTAACTTGTACTCTTTTTTAAGGAAGCGGCTCTAATAAGAAAACTTGATGATTTAGATATAGGAATTTCATCTTAGAGCATTTTTCTTCACCTTTCGATTTACCGGGTAACATACAGGAGGTTCCAATTGAAAAAATAAAATTTCAAACCACTCTGATACATAACGAAAATAATAGTAATTTTGTATTGTAGTAAAACTGCACTAACTAATTTTCCTAATTTATTTAAAACACTATTTAAAACAATTATTCACTAAAACATTTACTTCACTAATTTATTTATTACTGTGCCACCAGGCGGGAGCTGTTGGCTGCTGTCAAAGGAGTAGAACACTTCTACACGTACGTGTATGGGAGAAGATTCCTGCTGAGAACTGACCATGCAGCTCTCAAATGGTTCCTACAGTACAAGAATCCCGAGGGCCAAGTGGCACGTTGGATCGAGAGGCTCCAAGAATTTGACTCTTGCTTTAATTCACTAACTTTAAGGTCAACTAGGTGAACTCTTCTCGGAAACATTTTGTCTCTTATTGTCTTTACCGAGATATCAGTCTATTATTTATTTCACACACAGTTTTCAGTTTATTGTCCCGCGACGCGCAAAACTGTCCACTTTGCAAACACTCAAATGTTCAACTGGTCACTAACTATCTATTAGGCGCGATAAATGTCTATCAGCTTTTCAACGCGACGAAACTTATTTATTTTAAACATCCCACTTCTGACACCAAATGTAGTAAAACATCACTAACTAATTTTCATAATTTATTTAAAACACTATTTAAAACAATTATTCACTAAAACATTTACTTCACTAATTTATTTATTACTGTGTCAGTCTCTATCTGTGAACTCTGTAACTATTATATTCGTAACTCTCTGTGGCTATCTCTGATTATCCAGCTTATATACTCCCAAGCAGATTCCATCCACGACTCTCGATTATTCGGGAGTATAGAACATTTCATCTAGATGGCTCTTCGAACAGTATCGAAGCGATCGATTTTATTCCAGCTTGTTCTCGGCGATTCGTGGGCCAGCAGATATGCTGTCGTAGTTGAACGAGGGTGCATAATTAATTAGATCAGGACCGGTCTCGGGCCGGTCTCGAAATCGTTACATTATGTTTCTTCGAGTTCAGTCAAAACTACCATCACAATATCAACTTTTCTTTCATGAATTGGGAGTACTAATTTAATTAAGTTCAAATGGGACTATGTTCTGAGCTATGTTTAATACAAATAATTTTTTATCTCGACAACCGGTACAGGTTCTATTTTAAAAAATTAAGGAGCTAAGACTTTTTCGTAAAAGCGGCAACGTTGCAATCCCGGAAATATTTAAGATCGATAGAATATGTAAGGAAATGTGAGAGGTTATGTTTTCAGAAAAATCCTTCCCCGCGTTTTCCATAAATGTCTAACATACAAAAGACAAAATGTTTTCGAGGAAAGTTCGCCTGGTTGAATCGAAGGTCAGTGAGTTGAAGCAAGAGTTGGGGGAACATGAGTTAGAAACAACCGGAAAGAAGGCGTACTTTAGGAAAGACCTTTCTCTTTGGAATTGATTTGAGCTCTATAATGAACAAACACGACGTAACCACGAAATCATTGGAAGATAAACTTATAGAAAATTCGTTAAGCTTAGAAGAACTTCAACAAAATTCGAAGAGCCTGGAAAGTTTGAATAGCCTGAAAGGGGAACTTCAAGATAAACTTCTTGAAAATTCAAATAGCTTGAAAGAAGAACTTCAAGAAAAGAAGAAAATTCGAAAAATCTAAAAGTAAAGCTTCCAGAAAACTTAGAAGGCTTGAAAAGAGAACTGTGTGGTGTAGAGAATCGATTAGAAGAAGGAATGAGAACTGTTGAGGTAGAGATGGAATAAATCAAAGGTGGAATCGAGACAGAAAACGACAACATAAAGGAAACGATCAGTAAGATGGAAAACCGAATTGATACTGCCCACACTACAAAAGCTGTCAACAGAAATAACAGAAATTTAATGCAGGACCTGACTTTAAATTTGAATGACATAAAGGATGTCAAGGTCAGTGCTGAACCAGGAAAGCTTTAATTCAAACCGCCTCAGTTCGACGGAAAAACTCCATGAGGATGTTTGGAAGAGCCTTACCAGATTAAGAGACACGATGCTGGACCAAATTCTTGTGGACCTGGTAATCCCGAAATTGTCCTGTGGAATTGATGGGCTAGACTGGAGAGTTATAAGAAGCATGCTGAAGTCGATATTCAGATCCCGCAGCGTCAAAGTTTTGGTGCACTGTAACCATCTTTCCCGATCCAACATGAAGACTGTGGAGAGTTACTTCCATCGAACTTCAAGGTGCAGATATGGAGAATCTTGCAGGTATCGACACATTCCAAGCATGACATTACGGGACGAAACGTCTTCAAGAAGGGGGCGATGTAACAATCCTGAAGTCAGATCTAACCACGTCAGTCCGACAGCATGACCTCATCTCTGCTCGTTAACAATAGACCATGACTCATCACATCCAAGAAGGAACGAGAACCAGGTTAGAAATATCTGGAGAAGTCGCTAAATGATGACGTCACCTCTCGGCATTTTGAGAATGTTCAAACAGAGGCCTTTCACTGTTCCTTCATGTTTCTCGAAAATATTTGAATATGCATACCTACATCGTCTATTACATTTAATTGATTCTGTGCACATTCCAGAAATTTCCAACAGAAATTCAATGCCGGATCTGAGTACCAACTTGGAGGAAGTTCAAAAAGACATCAAAGATTTCAAGGTCAGTTCGGAAACAGGAAAGCTCTCATTGAAACCGCCTCAATTCGACGGAAATACTCCATGGTCAAACTACCACCGACAATTCGAAGCTGCTGCCAAAGCAAATGGATGGAATGCTGGGGAAAAAGCTTTAGCATTGACACTGGCATTGCGTGGCGAAGCAACAAATATTTTACAAACGCTCACCGCCCAACAACAGGAAGACTATGAACAGCTGGTAAAACACTTGGAACTTCGCTATGGCCAAGCCCACCTTGAACACGTATATCACTCACAGCTGAAGAATCGATGCCAGAAATCAAGCGAGTCGTTGCAAGAATTTGAAGCAGATATTGCACGCTTGGTTCGTTTTGCGTACCCAGCTACACCGGAAAACGTAATGGAGCGACTAGCGGTCCAAGCATTTTTGGATGGACTTCGTGACCAGGAAACCCGGCAAGCCCTAACACTAGCTCGCCCCGCACATCTCGTGGATGCATTGGAATTCGAAGCAGCAAAGCAATCCTGCAAAAGCCAGAGTAGGGTGCGGATGATCGAGGAAGACCCACAGCCACAGGAGCCCACTAATATCGAGGCTGTCATGAGAAAATTAATGAAGGAAGTCCTGCCTGAAAGAAAACAAATAAGGTGCTGGAATTGCGGGAAAATTGGGCATGTGCGTAGCAAATGCCCAACTTTTAAAGAAGCGACACCGACACAGATGGTCGATGAGGAGGGGCAGTCGTCGGCCTGTATCCAGCAAGCCCCAAATAACAACGCATATGTCGCTGTCCTTCAACGACAGAACAAAGGTGTTTTTGTGGACGGTCTCATCAACAACGAGCCTCGCACCATGCTGCTTGATACAGGTGCGACTAGGACAATCCTTGGACCTACATTTGCCAAAACACCGGCAAGAATTGAATCGTCGAATTGGAAGCTACGCACAGCAACTGGAGAGCCGGCAACTGTGTATGGTGAACTTCCAATTGAACTGACTTTGGGCAGCACTAAAGTGAAACACCGGGCTCTAGTAGCGGATATCGAGGACGAGGTAATAATTGGAATGGACATCATGAATTCCAGAGGATTCGAGCTGAATTTTAAAGACGGCGTCCTTCGTGTGAACGGAGAAGAGCTGATACTTCATGGGAGAAATGAAGAAATAGTTCGAGTTCTGCTGGCTGAAGACGTAAGCGTACCGGAGAGGGCTGAAACCATTTTAGAGGCTCGCCTGGATGGAGGTGCGAGCAGTGGAAATGTGGTGATGTTCGAGCCCAAGCTACATGATGAGAAAATTGGACGAGGAATTGCACTAGGAAAAACCTTGTTGCGTGCTGATAAATTTGTGCCAGTAAGGGTAATGAATGTCAATTATTACCCGGTGACCTTGAAGAAGGGAACGATTTTGGGGCACTGCTCGTCAATTTCCTCTGTAATCAGGAGTGTACGTGGCACTGTTAGCCAAGCCAGTAACATGCCAGCAGAATTGGAGAAGTTGGTTGCTATCTCGTCCAAGGACATGGGGCCAGCACAGAAGCCTAAACTGAGAGAACTAGTCAGGAAGTATCAGGACATCTTCGATACCGGAGTAGGCAGAGGCGGTAGAACAAAGGTGGTTCAGCACAAGATAGATACTGGAAATGCCCGACCAATCAGGCAATCAGCCAGAAGACTTCCTCTCGCCAAAAAGGAGGAGGCTGACAAAATAGTCTGCGACATGGAGAAAGACGGAGTCATCGAGCCATCCGACAGTCCCTGGTCCTCTCCAGTCGTGTTGGTGAAGAAGAAAGATGGATCAACACGGTTTTGCGTAGACTACCGTCAACTAAACAACGTAACGAAAAAGGACAGCTACCCTCTCCCAAGGATAGACGACACGCTAGACACGCTGGCTGGATCTACGATTTTCTCGACCTTAGATTTGAAGAGCGGATACTGGCAGGTAGAACTGGCCCAGGAAGATCGAGAAAAGACAGCATTTACCATCGGCTCCGGATTATGGCAGTTTACAGTTATGCCATTCGGCCTCTGCAATGCTCCAGCCACGTTCGAAAGATTGATGGAGACGGTTTTGAAAGGACTATCATGGAAAACGTGTCTGGTGTATCTCGACGACATTATTGTGGTTGGCAGATCATTCGAGGACCATATAAAAAACTTGGAAGAGGTATTTCAGCGACTAAGAAGCTCCGGACTGAAACTGAGCCCCAAGAAATGTCATCTGTTTCAAAAAGAAGTACGTTATCTCGGCCACGTTGTCTCTAGGAAAGGAGTGGCAGTAGATGAGCAGAAGATCAAAGCTGTAAAGGAATGGCCCGTTCCGAAAGACATTCACCAGCTTCGAAGTTTTCTTGGCTTGTGCACTTACTATCGCCGATACGTGCTGGGATTTGCTAACATCGCAAAACCACTGTCCAGGCTCACGGAAGGACAAACAAAGTTCCAGTGGTCAGATGACTGCCAAGATTCATTCAGGAAGTTGAAAGGAGCTTTGACCAACGCACCAATCCTGAGCTACCCCCTTCCAGACGGGAAATTCATCCTGGACACGGACGCCAGTAACGTGGGACTTGGAGCTGTCCTGTCTCAGATCCAAGAAGGACAAGAGAAGGTCATCGGTTACTTCAGCAAGACCCTCAGTAAACCGGAGCGGAATTACTGTGTCACCAGGCGGGAACTGTTGGCTGTTGTCAAGGGAGTTGAGCACTTCTACAAGTACGTGTATGGACGAAGATTCCTACTGAGAACTGACCATGCAGCTCTCAAATGGCTCCTACAGTTTAAGAATCCCGAGGGTCAAGTGGCACGCTGGATTGAGAGGCTCCAGGAATTCGACTTTGAGATCGAACATCGGGCGGGGACCAGCCATAAGAATGCGGATGCCCTATCGCGAAGACCATGTCCAGACGACTGTTCGCACTGCCGACGAACAGAGGAAAAGGAGTCGACACTCTGCAGAACCACGGCGATCGATGATAACTGGAATGACCACAAGATCCAGAAAGACCAAGAGAAAGATCCAGATCTTGGTTTAGTCATCGGCTGGAAGAAGAGCGATCGAAGACCGTCGTGGCAGGAAATAGCCAGTTGTTCTCCAGTCGTTAAAACTTACTGGGCCCAATGGAACTCTTTCACCTTAGACAATGGAGTCTTGAAGCGTGTGTTGGAGTCGGAGGATGGCGGGGAAGAAAGACGTCAGGTAGTAGTTCCCAGGAGCAGAAGACAGGAAGTGCTCCGAGAAATCCATGATGGGGTCACCGGAGGACATCTGGGAGTGACGAAGACCCTCCAGAAAGTTAGGCAACGGTTCTACTGGGCCAATTGTCAAGCTGACGTCAAGGACTGGTGCAGAAAATGTGCTGTATGCGCTGCCAGTAATGGGCCTCGAACAAGACCTAAGGCCCCGATGCGCCAGTACAATGTGGGCAGCCCATTCGAAAGGATCGCCATTGACATCGCTGGCCCGTTCCCACAATCTGAACACGGGAACAAGTACATCCTTGTGGCGATGGATTACTTCAGCAAGTGGGCCGAAGCCTATGCCCTGCCCAACCAAGAAGCCATCACCGTTGCCGACGTCTTGGTGAAGGAGTGGATTTGTCGATTCGGTGTCCCGTTAGAACTGCATTCGGATCAAGGCAGGAATTTCGAGTCAAACCTGTTCCAGGAGATGTGTCAGATGCTGAACATCCGGAAAACGAGGACCACAGCTCTACATCCGCAGTCCGATGGAATGGTGGAGCGGATGAATAAGACGATAAACCGCCACCTGTCCAAGGTAGTCTCTGACCACCAGAAGGATTGGGACCAGTACCTCCATCTGTTCCTGATGGCGTATCGTTCCGCAGTTCATGAGTCAACCGGCCAAACCCCTGCAAGTGTTATTATGGGCCGAGAGCTGCGACTTCCATGTGACCTGAAGTTTGGGACGCCACCAAGGCAAGACACTGCGGGAGATGACTACGTCAGCAAACTGCGACAGAGAATGGACGACATCCATGAACGGGTCCGTTTGAACATCCAGAGTGCCAGCGACAGAATGAAGGAGACCTACGACATCAAGGCGGATGCTGGTGGATATCAAACAGGTGACCTTGTCTGGCTATACAACCCTAAACGTCGCCGTGGACTATCACCGAAACTTCGGAACTCGTGGGAAGGTCCATATAAGATCATGAAAAGGATAAACGACCTCGTCTACCGCATATATAAGCCACCACGAGGAAAACCTAGGGTAGTCCACTTCAATAGGTTGTCCCCTTACGCCGGGAAACCACGATCAAGTCCGCACCGTCAGATCACCGGAGGACGAAATGACGTTTCAGAGGTTCATGTCCCTGTACTCGAACGGACAGAAAGTTCAATATGGGGTAACCCGAGAGGAGTCACGAGATCTTTTCAAGGTGCCTGCCAATTACGCGTTAGCTCACTGTGTGGCAGAAGATCTCCAAATGTCCAGAGGCATTGCAGTGGTTTTCTCCAAGAAGTTCGGTCGAATCCAGGAACTGAGAGACATAACATGATCTCCCCCATTCAACATGGTTTTCGATCAAATATGTCCACTATCACCGCTGTGACAGCTTTTTACTCGAAAATATTGGAGTAAATCGAGGTTGACTGCGTCGATCATACAATCTTATTAAATAAATTATATTGTAGTAAAACTGCACTAACTAATTTTTCCTAATTTATTTATAACACTATTACAACGATTATTCACTAAAATATTTACTATTTCAATTTATTTCTACTATGGCTATCTATCAGCGAACTCTGGAACTGTAACTAACTCTTCTTCTGACTGTCCCGCTTATATACTCCCAAGCAGTTTCCATTCACGATTCTCGAATATTCAGGAGTATAGAACTTTTCGTCTAGATGGCTCTTCGAATAGTATCGAACAATCGATTATTCCAGCTTGTTCTCGGCGATGCGTACGCCAGAAGATATGCAGCTGTAGTTGAACGAGGGTGCATAATTAATAAGATCAGGGCCGGTCTCGGGGCCGGTCTCGAAATCGTTACATTGCCCCCTTCTTAAAGACGTTTCGCCCCGAAACGTCATTCTTGGAGTGTGAAGATATCTGCAAGATTCTCCATGTCTGCACCTGGACGTTCGATGGAAGTAGCACTCCACAGTCTTCATTTTGGGTCGAGGAAGATGGTTGGAGCACACCAGAATGTTGATGCCGCTGGATCTGAATATTGTCTCCAACATGCTTCTTATAACTCTCCAGTCCAGCCGATCAAGCCCACAGGCCAATTTTGGGATTGCCAGGTCTACAATATTCTGGTCCAGCATCGTGTCTCTCAATCTCGTGAGGCTCTTCCAAACATCTTCATAAGACGGCTTATCACGAGAACGCTTCTTGGTAACCAGATAGTAGATGTTTCTCTGGCCTTTCCTCAGCTGTAACACCCCTCCAACTTCCGGGTTCTGTTCTCTCAGTTCCTGGATTCGACCGAACTTCTTGGAGAAAACCACTGCAATGCCTCTGGACATTTGGAGATCTTCTGCCACACAGTGAGCTAACGCGTAATTGGCAGGCACCTTGAAAAGATCTCGTGACTCCTCTCGGGTTACCCCATATTGAACTTTCTGTCCGTTCGAGTACAGGGACATGAACCTCTGAAACGTCATTTCGTCCTCCGGTGATCTGACGGTGCGGACTTGATCGTGGTTTCCCGGCGTAAGGGGACAACCTATTGAAGTGGACTACCCTAGGTTTTCCTCGTGGTGGCTTATATATGCGGTAGACGAGGTCGTTTATCCTTTTCATGATCTTATATGGACCTTCCCACGAGTTCCGAAGTTTCGGTGATAGTCCACGGCGACGTTTAGGGTTGTATAGCCAGACAAGGTCACCTGTTTGATATCCACCAGCATCCGCCTTGATGTCGTAGGTCTCCTTCATTCTGTCGCTGGCACTCTGGATGTTCAAACGGACCCGTTCATGGATGTCGTCCATTCTCTGTCGCAGTTTGCTGACGTAGTCATCTCCCGCAGTGTCTTGCCTTGGTGGCGTCCCAAACTTCAGGTCACATGGAAGTCGCAGCTCTCGGCCCATAATAACACTTGCAGGGGTTTGGCCGGTTGACTCATGAACTGCGGAACGATACGCCATCAGGAACAGATGGAGGTACTGGTCCCAATCCTTCTGGTGGTCAGAGACTACCTTGGACAGGTGGCGGTTTATCGTCTTATTCATCCGCTCCACCATTCCATCGGACTGCGGATGTAGAGCTGTGGTCCTCGTTTTCCGGATGTTCAGCATCTGACACATCTCCTGGAACAGGTTTGACTCGAAATTCCTGCCTTGATCCGAATGCAGTTCTAACGGGACACCGAATCGACAAATCCACTCCTTCACCAAGACGTCGGCAACGGTGATGGCTTCTTGGTTGGGCAGGGCATAGGCTTCGGCCCACTTGCTGAAGTAATCCATCGCCACAAGGATGTACTTGTTCCCGTGTTCAGATTGTGGGAACGGGCCAGCGATGTCAATGGCGATCCTTTCGAATGGGCTGCCCACATTGTACTGGCGCATCGGGGCCTTAGGTCTTGTTCGAGGCCCATTACTGGCAGCGCATACAGCACATTTTCTGCACCAGTCCTTGACGTCAGCTTGACAATTGGCCCAGTAGAACCGTTGCCTAACTTTCTGGAGGGTCTTCGTCACTCCCAGATGTCCTCCGGTGACCCCATCATGGATTTCTCGGAGCACTTCCTGTCTTCTGCTCCTGGGAACTACTACCTGACGTCTTTCTTCCCCGCCATCCTCCGACTCCAACACACGCTTCAAGACTCCATTGTCTAAGGTGAAAGAGTTCCATTGGGCCCAGTAAGTTTTAACGACTGGAGAACAACTGGCTATTTCCTGCCACGACGGTCTTCGATCGCTCTTCTTCCAGCCGATGACTAAACCAAGATCTGGATCTTTCTCTTGGTCTTTCTGGATCTTGTGGTCATTCCAGTTATCATCGATCGCCGTGGTTCTGCAGAGTGTCGACTCCTTTTCCTCTGTTCGTCGGCAGTGCGAACAGTCGTCTGGACATGGTCTTCGCGATAGGGCATCCGCATTCTTATGGCTGGTCCCCGCCCGATGTTCGATCTCAAAGTCGAATTCCTGGAGCCTCTCAATCCAGCGTGCCACTTGACCCTCGGGATTCTTAAACTGTAGGAGCCATTTGAGAGCTGCATGGTCAGTTCTCAGTAGGAATCTTCGTCCATACACGTACTTGTAGAAGTGCTCAACTCCCTTGACAACAGCCAACAGTTCCCGCCTGGTGACACAGTAATTCCGCTCCGGTTTACTGAGGGTCTTGCTGAAGTAACCGATGACCTTCTCTTGTCCTTCTTGGATCTGAGACAGGACAGCTCCAAGTCCCACGTTACTGGCGTCCGTGTCCAGGATGAATTTCCCGTCTGGAAGGGGGTAGCTCAGGATTGGTGCGTTGGTCAAAGCTCCTTTCAACTTCCTGAATGAATCTTGGCAGTCATCTGACCACTGGAACTTTGTTTGTCCTTCCGTGAGCCTGGACAGTGGTTTTGCGATGTTAGCAAATCCCAGCACGTATCGGCGATAGTAAGTGCACAAGCCAAGAAAACTTCGAAGCTGGTGAATGTCTTTCGGAACGGGCCATTCCTTTACAGCTTTGATCTTCTGCTCATCTACTGCCACTCCTTTCCTAGAGACAACGTGGCCGAGATAACGTACTTCTTTTTGAAACAGATGACATTTCTTGGGGCTCAGTTTCAGTCCGGAGCTTCTTAGTCGCTGAAATACCTCTTCCAAGTTTTTTATATGGTCCTCGAATGATCTGCCAACCACAATAATGTCGTCGAGATACACCAGACACGTTTTCCATGATAGTCCTTTCAAAACCGTCTCCATCAATCTTTCGAACGTGGCTGGAGCATTGCAGAGGCCGAATGGCATAACTGTAAACTGCCATAATCCGGAGCCGATGGTAAATGCTGTCTTTTCTCGATCTTCCTGGGCCAGTTCTACCTGCCAGTATCCGCTCTTCAAATCTAAGGTCGAGAAAATCGTAGATCCAGCCAGCGTGTCTAGCGTGTCGTCTATCCTTGGGAGAGGGTAGCTGTCCTTTTTCGTTACGTTGTTTAGTTGACGGTAGTCTACGCAAAACCGTGTTGATCCATCTTTCTTCTTCACCAACACGACTGGAGAGGACCAGGGACTGTCGGATGGCTCGATGACTCCGTCTTTCTCCATGTCGCAGACTATTTTGTCAGCCTCCTCCTTTTTGGCGAGAGGAAGTCTTCTGGCTGATTGCCTGATTGGTCGGGCATTTCCAGTATCTATCTTGTGCTGAACCACCTTTGTTCTACCGCCTCTGCCTACTCCGGTATCGAAGATGTCCTGATACTTCCTGACTAGTTCTCTCAGTTTAGGCTTCTGTGCTGGCCCCATGTCCTTGGACGAGATAGCAACCAACTTCTCCAATTCTGCTGGCATGTTACTGGCTTGGCTAACAGTGCCACGTACACTCCTGATTACAGAGGAAATTGACGAGCAGTGCCCCAAAATCGTTCCCTTCTTCAAGGTCACCGGGTAATAATTGACATTCATTACCCTTACTGGCACAAATTTATCAGCACGCAACAAGGTTTTTCCTAGTGCAATTCCTCGTCCAATTTTCTCATCATGTAGCTTGGGCTCGAACATCACCACATTTCCACTGCTCGCACCTCCATCCAGGCGAGCCTCTAAAATGGTTTCAGCCCTCTCCGGTACGCTTACGTCTTCAGCCAGCAGAACTCGAACTATTTCTTCATTTCTCCCATGAAGTATCAGCTCTTCTCCGTTCACACGAAGGACGCCGTCTTTAAAATTCAGCTCGAATCCTCTGGAATTCATGATGTCCATTCCAATTATTACCTCGTCCTCGATATCCGCTACTAGAGCCCGGTGTTTCACTTTAGTGCTGCCCAAAGTCAGTTCAATTGGAAGTTCACCATACACAGTTGCCGGCTCTCCAGTTGCTGTGCGTAGCTTCCAATTCGACGATTCAATTCTTGCCGGTGTTTTGGCAAATGTAGGTCCAAGGATTGTCCTAGTCGCACCTGTATCAAGCAGCATGGTGCGAGGCTCGTTGTTGATGAGACCGTCCACAAAAACACCTTTGTTCTGTCGTTGAAGGACAGCGACATATGCGTTGTTATTTGGGGCTTGCTGGATACAGGCCGACGACTGCCCCTCCTCATCGACCATCTGTGTCGGTGTCGCTTCTTTAAAAGTTGGGCATTTGCTACGCACATGCCCAATTTTCCCGCAATTCCAGCACCTTATTTGTTTTCTTTCAGGCAGGACTTCCTTCATTAATTTTCTCATGACAGCCTCGATATTAGTGGGCTCCTGTGGCTGTGGGTCTTCCTCGATCATCCGCACCCTACTCTGGCTTTTGCAGGATTGCTTTGCTGCTTCGAATTCCAGAGCGCGTGCCAATGCATCCACGAGATGTGCGGGGCGAGCTAGTGTTAGGGCTTGCCGGGTTTCCTGGTCACGAAGTCCATCCAAAAATGCTTGGACCGCTAGTCGCTCCATTACGTTTTCCGGTGTAGCTGGGTACGCAAAACGAACCAAGCGTGCAATATCTGCTTCAAATTCTTGCAACGACTCGCTTGATTTCTGGCATCGATTCTTCAGCTGTGAGTGATATACGTGTTCAAGGTGGGCTTGGCCATAGCGAAGTTCCAAGTGTTTTACCAGCTGTTCATAGTCTTCCTGTTGTTGGGCGGTGAGCGTTTGTAAAATATTTGTTGCTTCGCCACGCAATGCCAGTGTCAATGCTAAAGCTTTTTCCCCAGCATTCCATCCATTTGCTTTGGCAGCAGCTTCGAATTGTCGGTGGTAGTTTGACCATGGAGTATTTCCGTCGAATTGAGGCGGTTTCAATGAGAGCTTTCCTGTTTCCGAACTGACCTTGAAATCTTTGATGTCTTTTTGAACTTCCTCCAAGTTGGTACTCAGATCCGGCATTGAATTTCTGTTGGAAATTTCTGGAATGTGCACAGAATCCATTCGCTTTTCTAGCTCACTAAATTTTTCCTTTATCTCATCGTGGAGCGTTTCCTTAATTTTTTTCATTTCTTCTTCCATTTCATCTTTGATTTTCTCCATCTCTGTTTCAACAGTTCCCATTCTTTCTTCCAACCGATTCGCCACACTGCAAACTTCTTCTTTCAAGCTTCTCGAATTTTCTAGAAGCTCTTCTCTCAAATTCTCCGAGTTTTCTAGAAGCTTCACTTCTAAATTTTTCGAATTTTCTTCAAGCTTTTCTTCTAGATTTTTCGAATTTTCGTGAAGTTTTTCTTCCAGGCTCTTCACATTTTCTTGAAGTTCCTCTTTTAGACAATTCGAATTTTCTAGAAGTTCTTCTTTCAGGCTGACAGAATTTTCTAGAAGTTTCTCCTTCAAGCTATTCGTGGTTTCCTCGAGTTTGTTCATTATAGCACTCAAATCGACTCCAGAAACTTCGAACAAAAATGTTTCGGGGTCTTCTCCTTCTTCAATCAGTCCATCTGAAAGTCTCTTCTGTAGTACGGCCTTCTTTCCAGTTGTTTCTAATTCACGCTCCTCTAACTCTTGCTTTAATTCACTAACTTTAAGGTCAACTAGGTGAACTCTTCTCGGAAACATTTTGTCTCTTATTGTCTTTGCCGAAATATCAGTCTATTATTTATTTCACACAAAAAGTTTTCAGTTTATTGTCCCGCGACGCGCAAAACTGTCCACTTTGCACTCAAATGTTCAACGGGTCACTCACTAACTGTCTATTAGGCGCGATAAATGTCTATCAGTTTTTCAACGTGACGAACACTTTAACACTTGTTTATTTTAAACATCCGACTTCTGACAACAAATGTAGTAAAACTGCACTAACTAATTTTTCCTAATTTATTTATAACACTATTACAACGATTATTCACTAAAATATTTACTATTTCAATTTATTTCTACTATGGCTATCTATCAGCGAACTCTGGAACTGTAACTAACTCTTCTTCTGACTGTCCCGCTTATATACTCCCAAGCAGTTTCCATTCACGATTCTCGAATATTCAGGAGTATAGAACTTTTCGTCTAGATGGCTCTTCGAATAGTATCGAACAATCGATTATTCCAGCTTGTTCTCGGCGATGCGTACGCCAGAAGATATGCAGCTGTAGTTGAACGAGGGTGCATAATTAATAAGATCAGGGCCGGTCTCGGGGCCGGTCTCGAAATCGTTACAATATTCATATGGAACAAGAGGAAAAGCCCACGACTGGGTAGAGTCTTTCACTAGAAACAGGAACCAATTTGTTTCGGTGAACCATAGATATGAAAATAGTAACTATAAATTTAATTCAGATACTCAAGCATTGACTATTGGAGTTCCTCAAGGACCAGTGTTCGGACCACTACTATTTATATTATATTGCAATGATGTTGAGGCTGTGGTTGCTGATAAAACATGCATTATGTATGCAGATGACACATCACTTCTAATTTCGGACAAAGACGACAATTTTTTAAAGGAAAAATGTAACACAGTGTCAAATCATTTGGCTTCTTGGTGTGGAGCTAATTCACTTCTTTTCAACCCTCATGAAACATTATTAGTACGGTTTCACCACACAAAAAATCTGTTCCAACGTTGAAATAAAAATCAATGATAATGATAACACCATTTTCCTAAGTGATGAATGTAAATTATTAGGACTTACGCTAGACAACTGTCTGAACTGGAAGAGTCATTGCAGTATACTAATATCAAAACTAAGTTCTGTTTCGTATTTGATACGAAATCTCAAGTCGATTTTAACCACTGAACAGTTAGTAAACTATTACTATGCACACATAGAGTCAAGAATTAGATATTGCGTTTGCCTTTGGGGAAGCTCCCCACTAGCTTCAAATGTATTTATTGCCCAAAAAAAGATAATACGAATCTTAGCAGGCGTTAATCAGAGAACTTCCTGCAGGGACTTATACAAGCAATTTAAAATTTTAACTTTTCCGGATATTTTCATTTTTGAAATGTGTGGTATTCATTCACACCAATGAGTCGAAATATGATCGCAATTCTTCTTACCATAATATAACAACGAGAAAACGAAATGATTTCCACATAAATCCCTACAAATATAATATAACGGCTAACTCATCTTCTTATTTGGAATTAAAACTATATAACAAACTGCCTGAATCATTGAAAACTACTCATAGAATCCAAGTTTTCAAAAGCACTCTCAAAAAGTTTCTTTTAGATCATAATTTTTATACTATTGAAGAATTCTTCAATCTGTGATATAATTTTACCATCTCTTTTATTGAATGTGAATTAAATTGATATGTTTCGTTCCTAATTGTATATTGTATGCTTATAACAATCATATGTACTCTGTATGTTTAACTTTACTTTTAGTATTATCTTATATACGTACAAATCTGACTTATCCTATAACTCATGTTCCACAGAATCAATAAAGTGATTTGATTTGATTTTCCGATATAAATAAAGAAATCTCGAGCAGGTGAGATTGTCAGTCGCAGATATAGCTAGTTCCAGAGTTCGCAACTAGAAAGTGATATAAATGTTTGAAAGAAATTAAAACTCAATGTTCAGAGGTAAAATAAATTAGCGAATTATAGTTAAGTGTATTTTCATCACAATACCGTCCACCGTGAGTCAAGCTGTATAACTTCTGGTAAAAAAACATTGTTTCAAAATCACTAGAATAAATCAAACATGCAATTCACGGCCAAGTGTGGTTTCAAAAAATACGAAAAGTTGTTGATAATTCAGCATACCCGTTTTTAGTTCTGCCGCTAGGAAGTAACCGATCTCTTCGTTGCTGTAGCAAACGAGCTTGAGCAAGTTATTGGTGATAATCAATCCGTCCAAACATGAATATTAAACAAAAAATAGTGGACCATTCCGACTGCCGTCGAGTGAAGCGTTCTCCAAGACCCAAGACTCTAACGTTCACATGCAGCGAAATACTTTCTGTTCCTCACGAGAGAACGCGAAACAAATTCCTACGATTTGCATAGAAATTCGTCCCCTGCGGCGGACAATCTGCATCAGCGAGGTATTTGACCGCGTTTATGATATTCGAAAAGACAATAAATAACAACTAAAAAACACAATGGTCGCTACCTCTACTACATAACTTTAAAATGTCTTCCGTTACGTAAGGGTACCTGATTTGTTTTCGGTAAAATTTCATCAGATTTTTTTGTATCTGAACACATACCTAAAAGTGGATTGAAAACGAAACTGGCGGGTGGTTAGAATCGTTTGAAAAAAAAGCTTGGACAAGTCCACGTATTTTTCGAGATGGCATTATTTGCAATGAAATTCCCATACGAACTGGTAAATTTTAAATGCTATTCTTTCCGTCCGTAGATAGATCACAACAAAAAATACAAATTCCTTTGGTTCATCATAACTCAAAAAGGCCATACTGTGCGAATCCTGCACATGGAACATATTTACTTTTTGTATTGTTATTTTGACGAATGAATTTTTGAAAATTGTTAGAATTCTTCATTACCACTTGTCAAATATGTTTTTCTATAAGTGTGCGTAACCGCATGCTAAAGATGTTTCAGTTGAGTTATAACAAAAAATTGTTTTATCCACATTGATGAACAGTATAAAGTACTACTTTATCCACTAGTGGAATAATGTGAAATACAATCTTGAATCATATTTCACTTATCCATTGTTAATATTTGCATTAAAATATATATTAACAGACATTTCATTCTTTGTTTTATCATATTTCCTCCGATCAAGTAACACAACCTAGATGAGTAATACTCAAATAGAACAAATAGAACTGAAGGTAACATCTTTTCATAATGTTATCCCTCAAATCATGACATTATTGCCATGTCGCATTTTTTTAAGGATACAATAAGCACGTCAGCTAGATTTTGATATCTGTCGGGTAGATTCATGGCAACGAAAACCCAAAAATACTGTCTTGGATGAAATATATAACAATAAGAAGGCAATTGTTGGGAGCACGTAAAAACGATAATATTTCCATCGTCGAACGGAGATTCTTCGTTGTCGATATAGTCTTGTCAATACGACAACGCTGCATTTGATATTTGACAGAACAATCATTTGAAGCTACCAGTGTCGTAACCATCGAGAAAGGGAAACCAAATCGGTAAAGAGAAAAATAAATGAATTAAGAAAAAATGTCACTTAGAGCATCGGCTGTTCTCAAAATCCTGTGGAGATAATTTCAGGTTTTCATTCCATATTGGGTTTCCATTATTTCTGATTTATTGAACCTCAATATTTCTCTTAACAACGCACGATACTGCCGTCGGGGGAAGATGTCCCTCACACACAAATCTTAATGCGTTTGCAGCGAGTTACTCATCTAGGTTATGTTATTTGATCGGAGCATATTTCACTTCGTTTCCGTTAATAATAAACTTGTATAAAATTGTTCAGGGCTTCCACTATCTAAAGAAAAACAAAGAAAATATATTCTCTGTGTGTGTTTATGATTCACGTTTCGGTAATTAAAAAATCTATTACCGTTTTCAAGTGAATACCCGGTACAGGCCCGGTTTCAGCGACAAAATCCGAGGATATGAGAACATCACACTTGAAAACGGTAATAGATTTTTTAATTACCGAAACGTTGTGAGTCATGAATACATACAGAGGATTTATTTTCTTTGTTTTTCTTTAGACAATGTAACCCCTAAACAATTCTACAAAAAGTAACACATTGTCAACCACCTTCAAACAAATAAGCTTGTAGTTGTCATCGGTTTCAGAAGGCATAATGCCTGTCGAAGTTTTTGATAAATCTTTAGAATCAATATAGATGTCTCCTCTTGTAAAGATCGATTAGTACGAGGAGAACCTTGGATTTTTCTTTAAGTTTCAAGTTTATTAGATATATACTGCCGGGAAAAAGGTGGGACAGCAACTTAATTGGTTATAATTTGTGCTGTCCCACTTTTTATGCCGGTCAGTATAGAATCAAAGATGCAACTTTTTGCTACAGCTGAGCTTCTCCACCCACCATGTCGTTTAATTGTTGTTATATCAGCACCTTTACTAACTAGTAAAGTTGTTGAAGTGCACCTCATACAATGGCCGCTATATATGCTTTCGCGTTTACCCAGATACAAAAATTAAGCAACTCTTGGAGCTTGGAACTTTCGGAAAAGTGTTGATTCCAACAGTTTATGAAGTATATTTCTGATTAGCGTATCGTAAAAATAATATGACATTGGATAGCTTCCTTGGACGTGTTCTACACGTCTTCACAGTATTGATAGAGAATCCTGCTTCTATAATTGTGAATTCTGGTATCGAAACAAGCAGATATGCGCCCCTGTCTTGTACATCACTTATTTTCAAATTCATCAATTCACAGCATCGACAGGCATCAGACACTTCTATTGCAACCTAACTATTTCAAAGTCAATTATCTGAACTGTCTAAAAGGTTACGAGATATTATTAAATTGATCATCAAATATTCTTTATCGCAAGCTCTCGTTAAAAATTCTTCCACATGAGCTCTTTCTAAATCTACAGCTTTCTTCACCTTGTATCATTGCGACTCAGTCTTCAAATATACAGTGAGCTTACTATATTTCTCACTGTCTATGTTTTTATAGACCTTCATAGCGGCCTTCAGCATCGAAGGATGAAATAATATCATACTTCTTCAAATTCAAGAAATGCACGAAAACTGTGTTTCTTAGAAACACCACGAGAGCTTGCTCGAGTGGTGTTTTGTACAGCAACACAGTTTGAGTGCTGCCTGGCAAGGTGAAGGAAATTCTGCATTTTGAAGGGATATTCGATCAGAAAATTTCACGAATACATTATATTATGGACTAAATGCGTATTTCAAGAACGGTTCATCTTGTGTAATCAATGTCAGTTGAAGAGTTGAACCGTCAAACTGACGTTTCTATATTTACCGTGATTGTCGTAACTATGGAAATGTATACACAAGCTAGAAGCGAAATACCGTTTTGAAAATACCACTGGCTGGAAGAAGTGTTTTCAAAAAGTCCTGAAATGATAAAATTATGGCATTTGATTGGTTTATATAATTTGAGGGAAATTGTCATTACAACACTTCATATCATTGTTAATATCTCACATGCATATTGTTATTACTAAAGATAGAATGAATAAATAATTTATGAATTAATTTCGTACTGTCGATAACTAAAGTCCTTTTTATGGAATATGTGTGGCGGAGTTTTTTTAGTGTGCGTGTGTTTTCATTGTATTATTTATGTACCTAGCTAGAAGATAATAATTAGGTATGTTTATATTAGGCTTGCCGATTTGAAATGAAGATTTTCTTCTTTTCTATTCAAAAATGTCTTGAGTTGAATACGCAATTTTCAACACTCTCCTTATTTTTTTAATTGATGGCTTTTCAGGACATTTAGTATAAAAGCGTCATTCAAAAGTTGTTTTGAAGATCATTTCTCCACCTAATCTATCGGTACTCATCAATTTTGAGTACCTAAAAAGTATACCTACTGGATAAGTGGATAGAAATTGTGCACTAGGTTTGTATATACAGTGCGAGTCTTTAACTTGGATTGAATTCAGCATATCAAAGACAGTTTTATATCCCCCTTTTTTTGATGTGAGAAAATGTTATACAGCTAGTTATAATAAAGGACCCCGCACATTTACCATGTAAAATGACTTTCGCTCAATTATGCTCAAATTTTAATATGTTTTAGAGTTTGGCTTCCCCATTACGCAGTCCAATTTACAGATTGATCCTATGACCAGTTTTTGAGCTACAGGGTGTCAAAAATTCGATTTTCGTGCTCGAATTCGAAATTGAGCTTTCTCAGGGAGTTTTCATTACAGCATGACGAAACAATGTTCATACAAATAGATAAGTAAATATCAATACCATAATCCTTTTGATTTTCACTCAATCCGTTAAAACTGAAAGACAAACGGCTATAATTTGCCAATTTTTTTAAAAATTATGGGTCTCCATCAAATACATGAGGATTCGTATGATTGCCTGTCCAAAAGTAGGTATATAGTTTTTCATACACAGGGTGATATCTCTGTGAACACTTAGGCGAAGAAGGAATGCTATTTAGGCACCCATCAACGCAAATGTGAACATTTTCCTATAGAATCTGGTTAGTGTATTTGAAAGAACTGACTGTTGGGACGTATCTACAAGATATAATGCAAGGATGATGGGCGACATGGCCAAAATGGATTCCAACCAGAACCATTATTGGAAGACCCAAATATAAGAATTATTCGGGACCAATAATGCAAAAATGGGACTGGAAACATGATATTCATTATCTTCCTCATTAAATGTAATTGAAGTAAGTAAAATTCATGTTTGGTTGGTACGCATGTGTAATTTGATATATCCTTCAAAAAAAATATTTAAAAAACCAGGATTGCCATTTGAAAAAATTGTTGATGACCTCATATTTCAAATTTGGGACACACTGTATAACATTTTCTTACATAAAAAAAGTGCAATTTTAAATACTAATCGACCTGTCCGAGCTTAGGTATATATATATTTTCAACAAAAAAACTGCCTTCGATTCCCTTACCTACTGAATTTACTCCAAGTTAAGTGAGTCGCACTGTATATACTTCGGTAGTCTGCCATTAGTAAACTCGAATATTTTTCAAAAATCAATTAGCTAGCGTATTTTTGAAACATTTTGTCAACTAAGTAAAACTAATCATGCTGACTAAAGACTCCGAACTCATAACAATCGACCACTATTGCAAAACAGAGATGCCCTTGAACGTATTCGTCGATGAAGGTATTTATTATTGGCAGATACCTACTACCAATATCTACCTTGTCACCGATATCAGCTAATCTTTCACGGCCTCTGAACGGTCGATAAACAGCACACAATTTAATTTATTAGTACTCACGTCATTCACAAATCACGTGGAGGATTCCCAATCTTATCAGCAACAACGTAAAAAATGGTAAACAAACAGTTCACTTGCAGAACGACGAACGACACAATACCCGTCACACAAACACTCTCACGGTAACTTCGCAAAACTAAGGCTAACTTTGGCAGTTGTTTCTCACAGCACTCTCGCGGCAGGTGAACGTTTTGCTCCCACTATTTCCTCTACTTTACCTGCCGCGGACCCGCGGTGGTTGCACTGCAGTTATCAAGCTTTGTTCAGTATTAGGCGTATAGGGATGGCGATTGAAATGTTACAACGCTCGTCAAATGGTGCTACGTTCACTGCGCGGCACTTTTTCAACCGTAGAATTTCTGTTTTTACTTAATTTAACATAACCTCAAACAAATGGTAAGTAACCTATAATATGGCTTTAGTGATAATGGAAAAGCGTATACTTGCTTCAATAGGGGCGTATTATTGTTTAAGAAGAAAAACTAATAAAAGGAAACGTCGTTGGCATGTTCATCCACTTAACGTAAATAGAAGAAATCAAGGAGATTGGCACCACCTAGTAAATGAATTACGACTGGACAGCAGCAAGTTTTACAATTATTTTAGAATGAGTAGTGAAGCATTCGACAATTTATTACAAAAAATTGGTTCTTCTATACAAAAAGTAGATCACTTTAGAGAAACTATTGCTCCAGGACAACGGCTTGCGTTGACATTGCGATTTTTGGCGAGTGGCTATTCTATAGCTTCCCTAAGTTATGCATATCGCATAGGAAAAAGCACAGCAAGTGTAATTATTACTGAAACCTGTGAGTGCATATGGCAAAAATTAAAAGCCGATGTGTTTATGGAATTAACTGAAACTTGTTGGTTACGTGTTGCAGAAGAAATGAAGGATAAATGGAACTTTCCACACTGTATAGTGGCGTTGGATGGAAAACATGTCGTTATTCAGGTTTGTGTTTCATGTTTAATGAATTGGGCATATTGATAACCATTTCATATTTATTTAGGCAACTCCAAACTGTGGATCAACCTATTTTAACTATAAAGGTGTCCACAGTATTGTATTAATGGGTATTGCTGATGCTAGTTATAAATTCATAATGGTGGATATAGGAGCAACAGGGAGACGAAGTGCTGGTGGTATTTTCAAGACATCGCAAATGGGTACAGGTTTTGAAAATGCCAAATTCAATGTACCCAGCAAAGAGTTAATATGTGACACATTACCACCTTTGCCATATGTGCCTGTTGCAGATGAAGCTTTTCAGTTGTCAAGCTATAAAATGCGTCCATATCCTGGTAGACAAGGCTTGGATATACAAAGAAAAATTTTTAATTATCGCTTAAGTCGATGTCGTCGCTTTATTGAAAACACGTTTGGGATAACGGCTGGGAAATTTCTCATTTTAAGAAAACCCATAATTGGTGGGGTTAGAAATATCATAAAGTATGTCCAAACTATCACATGTCTCCATAATTATATTATAATCCAAGAACAAGGTGATGCTCTCCATCAGCATCAATACATAAGTCCCAAAGCAGTAGACAGAGAAAATGCTGATGGTACAGTAATTGAAGGCAAATGGAGACATGATGGAGCAATATTGGGTCTACAGGACATACATGGTATTCATACAGGTAGCAACCGAGCAGCACAAGAATCATTGCAAGTAGAGAGTATTTCACACACTACTTTAATTCAGATGAGGGCGCAGTTGAGTGGCAGTGGGACCGAATATAATTTGTTAATAACACATAAGTGTTCAAAAACCAATATAAAACATGTTAATTGTTTATTCACAAATATAGATACAAACTAAAGTAACTTATTCTTTAAATTTTTCTGCAAATACAAGTTGCATTATTTTCATTTGCAATTGCATATTTGATTTCAAGTCAAACGATTTTAAGTGGTCTGCTAAACTCTGACAAAAATGATCGGTTGCATCTAGTTTCATTGTTAATCCAGACATAATAACTTCCTCCAACTGACTGTTGTCACTGTTATCCCAAAATTTACCCAAAATGTCACATCATAGTTCAAATGAAAGCTTACATAATGAACGCGATGTACCATTAGAACCGTATAAATTTTCCGAAATATTCTCGATAATTCCAGAATATGATGGTGATTCAATTTCGCTTGGAAATTTTCTTAACGCCTGTGACCATGCGCAAGCTATGGCAGTAGACCAACAAAAATTGCTTTTAACTATTCACATTAGAAACAAACTCAAAGGAAAAGCTGCTCAATTGATAAATTCCAGAAATCCAGAAAATTATCAAGAGATCAAAATTTTATTAAATTCTCACTTTGGTGATTCCCGTGACTTAACATCTTTGATACAGGATTTACAAAGAATAAGGCAAGCAAATGGAGAAAATGCACTGACGTTTTTCTCAAGACTTCAAAGTCATAGCGCGAAAATGTATTCGTGTATACAAAGATCTATGTTAACAAACGCACAGAAAAACGCACAGTCTCAACTAATTCAAATCATGGTTTTAAATACCTTATTAACAGGCCTCGAACCCAAGATCGGTCAAATTATTCGAGCTAGCAATCCAAACAGTATGCTAGAAGCTTCAGTTAGAATAAAGCGTGAGATACAGCTCTCATACTTTGAAAATCAAAAATCAATCAATCGTTCATCACAACCTCAAAGTTCAAGAACAAATCATAAATACAAGACCACAAATAAATCGACCAAATAATTTCCAAAGGAATTATTTCCAACCCCAATTGAATCAACCCCAAATGTATCAACCTCAAACGAGTCAACCCCAAATGAGTCAACCTCAAATGAGACCAAATATGTTCCAAAATCAAAATCCAAATCGAAATTTCCGAAATCAAAATTTTCAAAGACAGGCAAATCCTCAAATGCAACAACGTGGACAATATTTTCAAACAAATAGACCCACAGTAATCAAGAATAACCCTCAATGGAATTTAAATGCGAATAAAACCCATTTTTATTAGATCATGAGTACGATTCATTATGCTCAAATACAGATTTTGAGTATCAAAACGAAAATATTTATGAATATTCAGACCAAGGAAACGAGTCATTCTATGATGAGAAAGATTATTTCCCGGAACAACAAGATTTTGAACAACAGCAATATGAACAAATACCAAATGAAAATTTTGACTATGAAGTAGAACAACTTCAAACGGATTTTCACAATTTCCTGTCACTAGACAACCCACCTATCAGAACAACTACCAATCCATGTACGACACAATGAATGAATACCAATCCCCAATCTCGACAAACCCTATATGCAGACAATCTAATTATAGAACAACAATGTCCAACTCAACAGATTCCTCCTGCAATCGAAATGAAAGCGAATCAAAACTCGCGAATTCAAGCCAGAGAAATCAATACCCACTATGAACGACCTCAAGACAGATCAGCAATTTCTATAACATCCAATTGTAGCGATTTGTATTATTTAATCAGCCCAGCTAATTTTAAAATATTAATTGACACAGGTGCAGGTATCTCGATTTTTAAAAGGAAAACAGCGGAAAATTATACAAAAAGATTTACAGAAAATATACCAGTTACAGGAGTTACAGATGGAAAAGTAATGGTAAAAGAGTCAGTTTTAATACCATTTGGCACAGAAGAAAAACCAGTTTGGCATAAAGTTTACGTACACGATTTAGATATCGAATTTGACGGAATTTTAGGTACCGATTTTTTGAAAAGATTTGATGGAGTAGTAGATATTGGTAATCAAGTTTTAATTTAGAATTATAAAACCTTCCCTTTATATTCAGCCCGGAAAACACCTACTGGAACATCAGTAAAAATAAATAATGAACAAAAAATTCAAGGAAACTTACAGGAAAAGTTCAGTACACAAAATCTCGAAAATAAAATAACAATCGAACCAAGAGTTGAAAAAGTTTTTAAATTAAAATCCAAATTAAGAAATACAGAAGCTATACTGTTAGCTACTGAAAAAGAGAAAGTTAAACTTCCAAATGCCCTAGTCAAAATTAACAAAAAAGGAGAATTTTTAGTAACCGTTGTAATTGTAAATGCAATTGAAAAATCTATTGTTTTTATTAACTTACAATTTGAAGAATATTATGGAAATGAAGTTGACATTGAAGCAGAAAACATACAAACAAGTCGTCCAGAGAAAATAAAGAATTCACTTCGTCTAAAACATCTTAATGAAGAAGAGAAAGAACTAATTGAGACCTTATGTTTAGAATTCACAGACATATTTTATTTAGAAGGTGATCCTTTAACGTTCACAAGTGAAATTAAACATACAGTGAAACTGAAAGATGGTGCACAACCCGTTTCAACAAAATCTTATAGATATCCACACGTACATAAAGAAGAAGTGAAGTCACAAATTTCAAAATTATTAGAACAAAATATAATTAGACCCTCAATTTCACCATGGTCAGCCCCAGTTTGGGTCGTACCAAAAAAACTTGACGCATCAGGAAAACAAAAATGGCGTGTAGTAATTGACTATCGGAAATTAAATGAACTAACTATTGATGATAAATATCCTTTGCCCGATATATCAGATTTATTAGACCAACTCGGAAAATGTCAATATTTTACCACCCTTGATCTAGCCTCAGGTTTTCATCAAATTGAAATGCATCCTAACGACATAGAAAAAACCGCTTTTTCTGTAGAAAATGGTTTATACGAATTTCTCAGAATGCCTTTTGGAATGAAAAACTCTCCTAGTACTCTCCAAAGAATTTTAGATCATATTCTAACCGGACTTAGAAACGAGAGATGTTTGGTATATATGGATGATATAATTATTTATTCTCCGACTATAGATGAAGACATATTTAACTTAAAACTTGTTTTTAAGAGATTAAGAAGTGCAAATTTGAAAATACAACCTGACAAATGTGAATTTTTGAGACAAAAAGTCGCCTATCTAGGACATGTTATTACTAATGATGGAGTGAAACCAAACCCAGCAAAAGTTGATTGTATAATTAATTTCCCAGAACCAGCCAACCCAAAAGAAATTAAACAATTTCTAGGACTTGCAGGTTATTATAGAAAATTTATTTCAAATTTTTCAAAAATTTCCAAACCCATGACAAGATTATTACAGAAAGATGTATCTTTCCATTTTGATGAAGAATGCAAAAAATCCTTCCAAGAATTGAAAAAAGCCTTGACTTCAACCCCTATTTTGATTTATCCAAATTTTGATGAACCTTTTATCTTGACAACCGATGCAAGCTCATTTGCAATTGGATCCGTATTATCCCAAGGACCAATAGGAAAAGACTTACCTATTGCCTATGCATCTAGAACATTATGTCCCGCTGAAACAAAATATTCATCTATTGAACGAGAACTTTTATCCATGGTATGGTCAGTTATACATTTTAGACCCTATCTTTATGGTAGAAAATTTAAATTTATAGTAGACCATCGACCAATAACATGGTTATTCTCAATAAAAGACCCTGGTAGTAGACTAGCCAGATGGCGTTTGAAATTAGAGGAATACCAATTCGAAGTTATTTATCGACCCGGAAGAATTCATAAGAACGCAGACGCTTTATCTAGAATCAGAATGAATCATTTTGATGATTGTAGCAAAGTCTTATCAAATATTTTAATGGCAAATGATAATCTTGAAGAACATGATATTTCAGATACAGAGACTGAAGTAGCTCAAGAAACTGTATTAGAAGAATTAACAAACTTTTCTAGACTTTTTAAAATCAAATCAATAATTGATTACTCAAAATTTAAATTCATCAATGATCAATTACTAGACAAAAGTCATAAAGACATTGTTATTTTTCCACAAAACAGAAAATTAACACCATTACATGATAAAATATTTGACGATATATTTGAAGAAGATATAGATTTTTATCCAAATAAAATAAATATTGTTTCCAGTAGAACTGTAAAAGATCGGTAATATTATTTGATATTAGTACCTTTTGAACCTGAAGATGCAATTGAATACATGTTCAGTTCCTTATATCGATGCCAAGACACATTTCAACCCTCAAAAACGTATTATGTCGAAAATAATGTCGATCTACCTATTCAAGAAATGCTTTCATATATCTTAGCAGATAAAGAGAATATTAAATTCGAAATATGTCAAGACGTAGTTCGACCCCCCAACGAAAATGAAATACCAATAATATTAGATCAATACCACAATGGTAAAAAGAATTTGCATCGTGGAATAAATGAAACTTTGAGAAGAATAAGAGAAAAATATAATTGGACAGGCATCACAAAAGATGTTGAAAATTTCATAAAAGCTTGTGAAATTTGTCAAAAAGCAAAAATATGTCAAAATTTACAGAGTCCTCTTGTTATAACAGAAACTCCCAAAACAGCTTTTGAAAGAGTAAATGTTGATATTTTAGAAATTCCAGTACAAAATTATGTTCTCACACTGAGATGCGAATTAACTAAATTCACCCAAGCATATCCAATACCTGACAAATCCGCAAAATCAGTCGCTAATACTTTACTTGTATTTTTCCAACATTATGGAACTCCACTTAGAATCCACGTAGATTCAGGTAAAGAGTTTAATAATCATCTTAAAAGACCTTTGTACACTATACGACATAAAGATTACAATTTCTAGTGTAGACCATCCACAATCAAATGGTTCTCTAGAGAGATTTCATGCCACCCTTGTCGAAATGTTACGAGTTCATAAGATAGAAAATCCTAATGAACATCCCCTGTCAATCTTACCCCTTGCTGTTATTGCTTATAACAACAGTAAAAATAAAATCCATGGATTCAGTCCTTATGAGTTGATATTTGGACACACTTCAGGTAGACCCCCTGAAACTACATATAATCAAAAATATCTTTTAACCAAATATATAAGAGATCTTAATAATAGAATGGAATATTATTATGAAGTAGCTCGTGAAAATACTGAAAGAAGAAAACAAAATGCGAAAAAACGATTTGACGAAAATATCCATCACGAAACTCGATCTTTTAAAATTGGAGATAAAGTCTTTGTTAAGAAAATAAAGAATAAATTAGAAAATAAATTTAATGGACCTTTCGAAATTATCGAAGTGTTTCAACATTCAGCCATGCTTAAGAATCTTAAAACAAATCAAAATTCAAAAGTAAATTTTGATAGACTGAAACTATGTTTTGTTTCAGATCAGGAAAATCTAGAAAAAGAAAATTCAGATCAAGAATGATTCTTCTCTTGTTAGCAGTCATCCACATTGTTAATGCTCAGTATAAGTTAACACTTATTAATAACTCAGTAGGAGTATATTACCATGAACAAGGTGATATTAAAATTTCAAATGAAAAATGGACTTTATTAGTAGTAAAAGATATGGCACAAGTAAACGAAGCTATTGATCATAATGCAAGAATATTGAATGACTTGATTGAACTTATAATAATAATAATACTCCCTCATTAACACTCGTTGAGTGTACCCAAAGGCATAGCCTGTGCGGGTAGAGGACGGCTATTATTATTATTTGCCGTGGCGCTCCGGGGCGACTTGCTGGTGTTTCAGGTGATGTATTCACTTTTCAGCTGTAGGAAAACCCGGAAAACCTACAGCACCACCTCGGGTGGTCGGTGTACACTCCAAGCTAGCACTAGACGAGATTGGCATCTAGACAACTCACAATACACTTGCTTTTCAACAAGGCATGCGGCCGCCTATAGAAACCAACAACCCGAGAATGAAATATTTTAATGGAGAAATCAGTACGCATATTAGTCTGTTGAACAAAATTGCTTATCAAGTAGAGGAAAAGTATTACGAATCTCAAGTTGATTCGAATGATTATAACAAAAGATATAAAAGAGGTTTAATAAATGACGCTGGATCAATTTGGAAAGCCCTTACCGGAAATTTAGATGCCAGTGACGGTGAATACTTTAACGATTGTATTAACAAAATATACAGGGATGAACACCAAATTGAAAATTTACTCAAAAACCAAATTTCAGTTACAACTTCTGTAATAACAGAATTTAAAAGTACCATTCAACAATTGCAAGTAGATGAAGAAACATTTAATGAAGATATAAAACAAATTGAAACTTCAATTTATGATCTTTCAGACCATTTAGCAATGGTTGATGCAAAGTTGAAAACTATCGAAATCTGTGAACAACTATTGGAAAGTTATACATTTTTGGAAAATTATTTGAATGACATTCTCAATGCAATTACGTTTGCTAGACTACATATTATCCATACTTCAATAATTAAACCCAATGACTTAGTATCATCTCTTCAAGAAATAACACAAACAATTCAAAAGAATTATTTACCTTTACCCGCGAAACTTTCATCAGTATCTAAATACTTAGATATTATTGAATTACAAGCTTTTCAAGCAGATTCAAGGAAAATTTTTGTATTGAAAATTCCCTTAGTTGAACCTGAAATCTATACTGTTTACCGATTGTACCCCATTCCTATCCTAGATAACAGAACAGGGTTACATCATATTTTACCAAAAAATAAAAATTATATTGCAAAAGATGATGATTCTATGATGTACACTGCTTTTCAAAATTTAGATCAGTGTAAAGTTACTTTTTTATAATTTTCATATATGTGAAAATGTTATTTCTTATCCAATTGATAGCAATGCAATTTGTGAAGCTCAAATTTTGAGACCATTACTAGAACTTCCTAGAATGTGTTCAACTTCCTTACTTTTTGCAAAAGATTATAATGTTTTTGAAATTCAACAGAATACTTGGTTAATAACTGTATCAGATCCTTTGGCTGTTACAAATAATTGTCAAAAACAAGATATTGTCACAAAAATAATTAAAACGAATTCAATTTTGAAACTGGAACCTAATTGTAATTCATTTATTGGAAATACAAGAGTATATGCAAAATACTTTGTTACTCAAGAAAAGAATATTACTTATAAAAGTTATCCAATTTTGATTCCATATCAATGTTGCAGTGATGTACCAAATAAAGAAAATCTTCCAAAATTAAAGCCTTTGAAATTGAGCAAATTAAATGTTGATAATTTAATAATTGCTCAACATAAATTAAATCAATATTCTGACCAACTTGATCAAATTATTAATGAACCCTTTGTGAGGAAACATGTTTCATGGTTTACGATTCTCACAATTGTTATAATTGTCTTTGTAATTTTACTTTACATATTTTGTAAATGCAAAAATAGACGTTCAGTGAAAATTGGAATTATGACATCAAGAGATGATCCACCTCCAAGAACAGGAAGAACTCTTGCATCCCTTCGAAGATTGTTATCTTCAAAAAGAAGACCAAGTATCCACTTAGATGAAAGAGAAGAAGAAAGTATAGAATTGAACTCCAATAAATCATTAGCTTGATGTGAAAGTTGCAGCACCGCATCAACTTTCTTTTCAAGGGGGGAGTTTTTATATCCGATTCCTGAATGAGCCCTTTGTCCCGGAATTGCGTCATACACTATAAACATTGCATCAGCTACTACGCAGAAGATAGAGGATATTCCTCAGCACATTTGAAGGTCTTCGTGGAATAACAGAAACTATGCAGTATCCAGTCAGCATTCCTGAACCTATAAAGTCGAGGAGACCAGGTTCAAGTCGTTCAAGTCTTTCCAGTCTTCAAACCAAGTAGTTTAGTAGATTTGAATCAATACGAGTTTTAAACCATTATAATTTCGCATGTAAAGTTCAATATTTCCATATTGTAATAAATGTGAATAAAGTATGTTTTTAAAAACTCAAACCAAAGAAGGACTGATTTAACATTTATAATGCCGCTTGATGTTTCCCTACACGATACTCACAGAAAGATGGTACACGGGGTTGCCACATGTTGCAGAACTTCAAATACACCTAATGACTTTAATATACTATTGGCAATACTCATCGGATTCATCTCTTTTGTATACGTATACGTTCGAATAAATTAAACGGGGCAATAATTAGCATTGCTGTTCTAAAGTACCTATCGCTCTTAACAAAAACTTTTGAAAAATATATAGGACCCTAGGGTGTGTATATAATCAATTATTTCACAGATTTTTTTATTCCAGATTTTGCCATTTTAAATGTTTTGCAGGATATGATATATGAATACCTAGAAGTTTTCATGAATGGCAATAAACGCTTTTTTGGTTTAACATTTTTGGTTATTCAAAAATAATAGCAGTCGCAGGTTGTTTTGAAGATGCTTAAGTTACCCTCGGTGTTGGTGGGAGATAAAGAACTATTTTCCTCCCTACCTCGGGGATCGAAAATTATGTTCTGATATGATACATTATTTTTGACCATTTTTGCAGAATAAAAACAACACAAATTAAAATATGGCTGATGTTAACTTTAATTTGGAGATATTTTAGTTGTAATATGACAAGAAATCAATAATGAGACGATGGAAATGTACCTATCATGTAAACAAGCATTTAAATTCTTTCAGTGTCTTTTACATGATCACCCCTAAACCAGACTCAAAAAATCAATATGTGGCAACCACTGAAATAAATAAAATTAATATAGGTTTGTTCTGGAAAAATTGTTTTTTAGCGCCATTCAAAATAGCTCTATAAAATCATTAGGTTCTATAAAGTTTCTTATAGAATGAATTTCTTCTTTAACGTTTTTATTGACACAGAATTATTGTATAACTCAACGCCATATTTATTTGCGGGTTTGAGCATTTGCAAGTAGCCGTCATTGTTCACGAAAAATATTTTGGAATATAAAAACATATATTTAAAGCAATTATGAACCTTTAATAAAAATATAGAGAATTAATCGATCATTATACAGGAATTTCCGATCAAAAATAATGACTTCGAAAAATATAGTACATATTTTAATATTTTTATCAAATCTGCCAATTTGTTACTAATTCAAGGCGCTTCTATTTTTTACTAAAAACATATATACCGGGTGGCTACGGCAGTATTGCCTACGGAATATCTCAGTTATTGTATGAAGTAGGTTTGTGAAATTTGGATCGTCGATATACTGACATAAGAGCTAGAATTTGAGCATATTGACATGTCGAAGTTAACTTCCGGTCTGACCGGAAGTAACATCAACTTTCTTATTTTAAATGGAAACCCAATTTTTTTTCTTTTCGCTTTATTCAGCATTCAATTCCCTTTCTAATGACATATCACAAGTTGGTATCTAACCAGAAACTAGATCAGAAAAAAATTATTATTGAAATTCACCGAGTAGGCCGTGGAAGCAAAATGAAAGCCAAAAATTGAAAAGTTGGCTATGGAAACCATAAGTCACTTGATAACAGTTGCTACTACTGTGATATTTTATTTTCATTCGTCGGCGTTATAAAAAGCCGCCAAAAAAATATTGGAAAAATTGGGAAAAAAACAATACTCTGTAGGTCCATAACTTAAATAGGAACATACAACTTTTTCTTTCCTGTACTATTCAGCATAACCATTCCTTTCTAATGATATAATAGAAAGTAATTTTTTGAAATGAAATACCAAAAAATCCAATTATTATTATTCAAATAACAAAAAAACAGATTTATCGAAAAAAAAAAAAAACTTGATAGGATTAAAGATAAAATAAATTCAAAACAAATGTTCGAAATGCATTCCCTCAGCGTCAATACATTTATTGACTCTGGTGATATTTTCATGTAAAACGTTTCTCAACATTTGGGGCGTGATATCTTGGAAAGCTCTACGAATTTTTACTTCTAGCTCATGTAGAGTTGTAGGCTGTGTGGAATACACCCTATTTTTAAGATGCCCCCATAGAAAAAAGTCGCACGGAGTAAGATCAGGTGACCTTGGTGGCCACCTGACTGGACCATGGGTTGTTATAAGTCTCTCTTGAAAGCGATTTTGAAGATAATTTCTCGCTATTCTTGAATTATGCAGAGGGGCGCCATCTTGCTGGAAGTACATTCTCTCAGTTATTTCCGCTGATAGGTTGTTAATGAATTCCGAAATTTCATTCGTTAAAAAATTAAAGTATCTCTCTTCGGTTAGTTGGCCTTGAAAAAGAATGGGGCCAACAATATGAGTTCCAACTATTCCTGCCCAAACATTCACACCAAATCTCTCCTGGAAGCCACCTTGTCGAAACCGGTGCTCGTTTTCTATCGCCCAGTACCTGAAACAAAAGACCGTTCACACTTTTAGCACTTTACACTTCGACTATCGACAAAAATCCAAATAAAGTACAGTACCTACCTTGTATTATTCCTGTTAAATAATCCATTGTTGGTAAATCTTGACTCGTCCGTAAACAAGATATAATAGTTAAATAGGTGATTCTCTGCATTTTGTCGAAGAAACCAATTACAATATTCCAGGCGCCTTTCACCGTCATTTTCATACAAATGTTGATGCAACTGATACTTGAAGGATTTAAATCGATGTTTTTTCAAAATTTTCCTAGCAGAGTCCTTACTTATAGCTAATTCGGCGCCAATCTGCCTTGAGGAAATTGTGCTATCATATTGTACTAAAGCTAATACATTAATTTCAGTTTCCTCATTAATAACAAATGCTTCTTGGTCTTCGTGAACATCAGGCTCAGTTCTTAATTTTTCTTCAAGCCACTGGAAATACCTTCAGAGTATTGTTTTTTTCTCAATTTTTCCAATATTTTTTTTGGCGGCTTTTTATAACTGCCTCCCTGGATATCGCTCTAAATACAATCGTTCAGCGGCATAAGAATTTTTTAAACATTCACCATAAATGAGAAGCATGTCAATTTGTTCGGTTCGTGAATAACAGGGCATTTTTTTAATATTCCACTAACTGATTTCGATTTCCAAACCCTTTTAAAATGGCAGAATCAAAAACACTACTTCGAACGTCAAAATAATATGGATAGCAGCGTTCGTGAGAGCTCTCGTTTCTTTTTTGTTTCATTCCAAAATACATCTTAATCAGCCTACTTGTTAATATTTTGGTTCGAATGATTATTGCAATGGAATGATTATTCTGAATAGCACAAACATCGTCCATAGGTAAATATTAGAATATCTATGGACGATGGCACAGACCAAGTACGTTTATGTTCCTATTTAACCTAGAACCTACAGGATACAATTTATCATTCCACATTATTTTTAATGTTATTTTTGCGTATGGCGATAATCTGTTTTGTTATTTGAAGAATAATTGGATTTTTTGGTATTTTATTTCAAAAAATTACTTTCTATTATATCATTAGAAAGGAATGGTTATGCTGAATAGTACAGGCAAGAAAAAGTTGTATGTTCCTATTCAAGTTGTGGACCTACAGAGTATTGTTTTTTTCCCAATTTTTCCAATATTTTTTTTGGCGGCTTTTTATAACGCCGACGAATGAAAATAAAATATCACAGTAGTAGCAACTGTTATCAAGTGACGTATGGTTTCCATAGCCAACTTTTCAATTTTTGGCTTTCATTTTTCTTCCACGGCCTACTCGGTGAATTTCAATTATAATTTTTTTTCTGATGCTGAATAAAGCGAAAAGAAAAAAAAATAGGGTTTCCATTTAAAATAAGAAAGTTGATGTTACTTCCGGTCAGACCGGAAGTTAACTTCGACATGTCAATATGCTCAAATTCTAGCTCTTGTGTCATTATATCGACGTTCCAAATTTCACAAACCTACTCCATACAATAACTGAGATATTCCGTAGGCAATACTTCCGTAGCCACCCGGTATATATTCAATCAGAAAATTTCGCTGCGTAGGGTAATTCTTGGTGCTGAACACATTTCAAGAGTTTTGTAAACCCAATGATATCGCATATTTTCACGTTTTTTATTATGGCGACTGTTTCACTTTCATCTTTTCGAACTATGACTACCATTTCGATGAAGTTTTATCGTCCCACGTTATGTCAACGTTATTCGACATACTCGTTGTAAATTGTGTCTCTAAAGTATCTTATATAATTTCACTTTTGTTCATCTATAGAACACTGACCAGACAGCGTTATATAATCCTTATAAAACAAGTTTTTTATGTTCGTTTAGCTATTCTTAAAATAGTTTTAAACCACTTTATAGGATCCCTAAGAAATATGATTATAATAGTTGTAAACCGCATATTTGGATATGCTGTATAAATAATCTAATAGACATTATCATAAAACAGTTTTTTAACTATCACATAAAGACTTTATTGAGATGATATAAATAGTTATAAGCTATGTGTTAAAGAACCAAAATATTTTATTTTGGGCCTTTTTTGGTTGTATACGTACTGTATTAGAGCTGTAAAGGGCCTTATAGGATATTTGTAGTTTTATTAGATCTGTTGTATAGCAGTTTATATCACTCTTATAAAACAGATTTTGCTACTTGGGACACTTTTCAACAAAGTTTTATTGGAAAATAAAATTGCAGTGACTGCTACATAAGAAAAAACAAAGATTTTTTTATATAAAACAACTTAATACTAAATAATTCAAATATCAAAATCAATTCGCCGTTAATTGCCTTAGCAAATTTTTCGATAACATTATCAATGTTACCATTTATATCTTATTGATGTATATTCAAAAGACAAAATCCATTCAAGAGATCTCCCGTCATTCTTGTGCGCAACCAAGTTTTTAATCTTCGCAAAGACGGAAAACATCTTTCGGCAGTTGCAACACTCACTGGTAGGCTTGCAAAAATGAACACCAATGCATGAATGATCGGAAAAATATCCTTGTCGCATTTATCAATAACTTCCGTGACATCAGTTGGATAAGGATTTTCTATTCTTTTCCAATTTTTAGACCAAAGCTCCCATTATCCCTGCAACATTACCTCAACCTGAAATTGTTGATACCCCAAAAGTAAATGATATTTTTTGGCTAATATCTTTTGCCATAATAAATCTGAAGTATTTTCTTTGTTTGTAAATACATTGGGCATGAGATTATTTAGCTCATAACATTCTAATGACTGTTGAGAAAAACGTGATTTTATATCAATAATTATATTTTCTAGAAGTGGAATATCGGCTGGATAATTTTCTCTATTTCGTTGGCTCTTGACAAGACGAGGCAAACGCATTTCAGCATCAATTTTGGAAGCTAAAGCGGTTGCAATTGAGCAAATTTGTTTTCATAGTTTTTCCTATTAATCTCCAATATCTGTAGGTATTGTAACATCATTTGAGACGCCATGCTTAAACACATCTGAGTCGACTGTAATAATCTACTCAACGTTGCAGTCGTTTTTAAAATATCAGTCATTGCTACAAGAGCTATAATAAAATCAGATTGAGATAATGACGCTAAAAGTGTAGCGGCCGTAGAACTGCTGTTGTTATCATTCCAGGATGGAATAAGTTGTAATGCTTTCATTATTTTAGGCAAAGCAATTTGAAATTGAAGAAACGAATCATGTCTCTCAACCCATCGCGTTTCACATAAGCTACTTAATTGTCCAGCTAATTGTTGTTTTAAAATCAATTTTTTGTTGATTGATTAAAAAATGCTATGGCAGTGCACTGAATAATATATTGCTAGCCTTCTAAAACTTTTTTAGATCATAGAGGTAGCACAAAGCCGCAGTGGTCATGATGGTAGAGCGTTAGTCTATCAATCAGAGGGACGTGGGTTCGATTCCCAGCATGGTCACTGGTCTCGTGCTAGGAATCGCACGTTAGAAGGTAAGACCTCGTTAATACTTAGATCGCACAAGTTTTGACATCTGAGGGCTGGCGTTCGTAGAGGGATGACAGCTGCACTGAGATTTTTTTTTATCTTCATAGCTAATTTTTCTGCTGCTATAGCCAAAAATTTTGGCTACATAGGGGAAGGCAATATCTTTACTGCTGCAGAAGAGTGCACTTTACTGTCAACGTCTACCTGTGATAGCACAGCTACTTAAAAGAAATTATCTACAGTTGGAGCAGAGTAACTTTGCTGTTGTATGAAAGTAACTATGTTGTCGTATAGGAAAGCAACTCTCTCGTAGGAAAGTAACTACGCTGTCATAGAAAAGTAACTATGATATCGTCGGAAAGTAGCTATACTCTCGTAGGAAAGTAACTATGCTGTCATAGTAAATTACCTGTGCTGTTGTAGGATAAATTACCTACAGTTGGAGCAGAGTAACTTTGCTGTTGTATGAAAGTAACTATGTTGTCGTATAGGAAAGCAACTCTCTCGTAGGAAAGTAACTACGCTGTCATAGAAAAGTAACTATGATATCGTCGGAAAGTAGCTATACTCTCGTAGGAAAGTAACTATGCTGTCATAGTAAATTACCTGTGCTGTTGTAGGATAAATTACCTACAGTTACAATACCTTTATACAATTTGTAATTTTTATCTTTATCTTGTGAATAAATTGTTTATTATTGTTTATTATTATATTAGTTGGAGCAGAGTAACTTTGCTGTTGTATGAAAGTAACTATGTTGTCGTATAGGAAAGCAACTCTCTCGTAGGAAAGTAACTACGCTGTCATAGAAAAGTAACTATGATATCGTCGGAAAGAAGCTATACTCTCGTAGGAAAGTAACTATGCTGTCATAGTAAATTACCTGTGCTGTTGTAGGATATAAGCTGTCATAAGATAGAGATTTCAATCTATTATTATGTTGTTGAAAAGTAGATTACTAATACAGATAGCATCTCTTTTAGAATGACATAGTTCTTGCCCATTGCAGCATAAGTGTTTCTTAGCCAGTGGAAGCTAATTATCTTACAATAGTAAAAAATATTTGCTGGAAATTTCTTAAAAGTGATATACCAACAAAACTAGTATCGGTAAACAAACTTCAATCAACCTCTGAATGTTAACTGATTTACTTTTGAATTAATGTCAGTTTTTGAAAATTCAAAGGTCTGATTAGTTTTATTATCCTAATTTTGTCGGACACGCTATAGTTTCACTTTCAAAGAGATGTCCTGAAAATATTTTACTAACATGAGATAATTATTTCCACTTTCTGATGAAACCCTTGTGAACTATTTCAGTCTCATATGTCTTTAAGGAATTAAGGATTATGATTAAAAATAACACTATAAAAATTGTGATAAAATACTTTATACATAATTCATCAGCATCGAAACAACTTATCTCTGATAATTGAAAAAATATTTCTTTGCAAGTATTTTTCAGCACAATATTCTCATTATAGAACAAACAAAATGAATAAACAAAATAAAATAGATTTCTTTGAAATCTAATAACAAAACATAAATATTCTCAGAATAAAATCAAAAACTTAAATCTAAAAAAGAACGATTATTCATCCAGTATGTCTCACATTATTTCCAGCTCACAAACAAAATTTATATATTATGAGTGTCACACTACCTATGACACACAGATTAACTTGATGAATATAGTTAATCATTATGTCTATTTCTATAGGAGTTACTCACTTTCAAAGTTATCAATGTATTCAATATACGCTTATACGCTTTGATATTGCTCGTCGGCCATCTTGTATGGAACAACACTTATCTGACTATCGAGTTCGTGTGTAGAGGTTATTATAGGTACTCACATCACACAACAAACCATGGACGTATTCCGACGTATTTCAATTAATAGAGAGATTTTAAGCCACAACTTCGGCAGCATACCAAACTAGACTTACCCAGAGTGTTTAGGTGGGGTAGTTTGGTATATGAATCGATGTTGCCATAACATTTATTATTACGGAATGTTTTCCATTTCATACTAACAAAAACTGGTTAAAATTGTGAAAACTATAGATTTACTCGAATATTCTAAATTTGTATATGTATTTATCATAGACTTTGGAGTTTACGATAAAACTTAAATATAAATGTCTAACATGCGGCACCATGGCAAAATCATTATCCTTTATTAGGGGAACATTATTTCAACTCTAATAACGTAAAGCAATATCGGTTGTTAACGTTGTCCCGTATTTCAGCGCTATTGCGCATGCGATGTATAAGGGATAATGTATATTGTTGTACACATAGGTGGCTTAAAATCTCCCTAATACAAAACATAAGAACCTAACAATTACTGACACTTAGCACAGACCACATCCACATATGTAGGTATATAGCGAGACACGAGGAGGACGGTCACGTCAGGTACACGTTACGTTTGACAATATAATGAAAATGATACCAACCGAACGGTGATTTTAGCATGCCCGAACCGCTTTCAGCTAATGTTTTCTGCTGGGATAGCAGAGAACGTTAATGTTCTTGTAAATAAATATTGATAATGCAATTATTTGTTTATGGGATAGCAGAGAATATTACGGTGATCATAATAGTTATTTATGTATCAAGGGCGTAAAGTAGGCGTTTATGGCCTGCAACGTGGATATTACACGCCGAAGGCCATAAACGCATTTTGCGCACGTGATACATACAAAATTTTATGCACTAGCGGTTAATACAGTGTCCACCAAAATCTTGGAACAGCATGGGAAACTAACTTTTATGAAGAATGACATTTTCTGAGAAACTATTAATAAAAAAGTTTTCCATTTGGTTCCAAGATTTTGGCGGACACTGTATATATATTTATATCGCAATTATCTTGTCAATAATCATCTCTGTATACTGAAATAGATTCATTTATTCAAATTGTACACAGAATACCCAGTATACAGTGTGTCCTAGCTAAAACTTGTCACCCCCCTAATATCCGAACTCATGAAAAAAATGGAAAATCGCTCAGACCCGTCGATTTTTATTTCAAGGGGGAACACTTTCACCAAATACACCATCATTGTGTTGTCAACCCCCTCAACCCCAGCACCCCCTAATTCAGAATTTTCAATGGGACTACTATACTTGTGATACATCATTTTGAAGGGAATTCAATACCAAATACATCGGTGTACTGAAATTGAGGATCGATCAATTGTTGTTGACGTTTTCATGAAAACTAATTTTTTCCAGATATTTTTATTTTTCATCACCTAACATGTTATCATCGTATGAAAGGTTCAAAATGTGAACCATTCAGTTCCATACAGAAGTATAAGCGATCTTCGAAATTTCTTCGCACATTGCTCAACATTTCTGGAGTCACTGCACGACACTCCACAACAATTCTCCTGCGTAGATCATCAAGAGAAGTTGGCTGGCTAATATAAACTTTGGATTTCAAATGACCCCATAAAAAGAAGTCTAATGGTGATAAATCAGGAGATCTAGCCGGCCATTCTATTGGTCCTCGCCTTCCAATCCATCGCCCTGTGAAATTGTCATCTAAAAATTGACGTACAGGTGCAACAAAATGTGGAGGAGCTCCATCTTGTTGAAAGGTGAGCTGACCGTCAAGTAACCTATCATCGTCTTCAAGTAACTGAGTGATTCTGGGGTTCACAGTTGTATCAAGAAGTTCAAGATACGTTTGTCCGTTGAGGTTACCATCAATAAAATATGGACCTACAATATGGTCTCCCAGAATACCAGCCCAAACATTCAATTTCTGGGGAGTTTGTGAATGAGTTTCCCTGTACCAATGGGGATTTACGTCACTCCAGTATCTGCAGTTGTGTCTGTTCACATGTCCATTTAAATAAAAAGAAGATTCGTCAGAAAAGCACACATTGTAGAGGTAATTATTATCACCAATCAATATTTGACTCATGATTTCACAAAACTCTGTACGTCTGTCAGGATCATCTTCATTTAATTCTTGTACATTCTGCATTTTATAAGGATGGAATTTTGCGTCTTTCAGAATTCGATGTACGCTGCTTTTCGAAACTCCAGAAATAGTCTCAAGTTGTCTTAACGATTGAATGTTGTCCATCACTGCATGTCCTACAACTGCAACAGCGACCCCTTCATTTCTCATAGGCTTCTCTCGTTCATGTTTTTTATTCAGCACTGATCCCGACTCCAAGAACTTATTCATCAATTGAAGCACGTACTGATATGATGTGGTGTTTTCTGGATGACTTTCATTGAAACTTCGAGCCGTAGCTCTAGCACATCGTCCATTTTCAAAATACGCAGCTACAATGGATATTCTCTCTTGTACAGTATAAACCATTTTCGAATGTTTTCAAATTGTTGAATGCAGTGACTCGAATACATCAACTACCAAGGCTTAAACAAAGATATGCGTATACAAAAACACATGAGGGCAATTTTTTTTTCATAAAAACGTCTGTCTCACCTTCGAAACTATTATTTCTGACAGCATATTATTTTTCACTACAGTGGCGTACCCACAGTGAACCTTTCTTACGACGCTAACATTTGAGGTAATGAAAAATTAAAATATCGGATAAAACTTAGTTTTCATTAAAACTTCAACAACACTTGATCGATCCTCAATTTCAGTACACCGATGTATTTGGGATTGAATTCCCTTCAAAATGATGTATCACAAGTATAGTAGTACCATTGAAAATTCTGAAGTAGGGGGTGCTGGGGTTGAGGGGGTTGACAACACAATGATGGTGTATTTGGTGAAAGTGTTCCCCCTTGAAATAAAAATCGACGGGTCTGAGCGATTTTCAATTTTTTCATGAGTTCGGATATTAGGGGGGTGACAAGTGTTAGATGGGACACACTGTATACCCACCTAATTATGACGTTGTTAAGCAAGCTGGTTGTTGTCTAGCAACAAATTCAATAAACAAGGTAAACGGTCATCTTCATGTTTGCTTATCTGAAAAAGTGCCTGAGTGAACTCAACACGAAAATTATGGAATCATCAGATGAAGAACATAATATATATATACCAATGGAAATTTTGGAATCGGCTGAAAGTGCCATACTCGAACTGCTACCAACAAAGTCAAAGAAACTTTATTGAACTGAATTCATTGTTTCGTGGTAGGTCTTCCGTGAAATGATGTGCGTAGGTATATATGGACAATTTTAGTATATTGTCTACTTTACCGCCCGCGGGCCATGATGCGCCCACGGGCGTTAAAGTGCCACTTTACCTCCCGGTTCGCCGGGCGTAAACCGGTAAAGTGTACTTTACCGCCCGCTAGTGCATAAAATGATTTTAATGAAAACTACTTGGCTACAACATTAAGATATCTATTTATCTTGGAAAAGTACATTTCCAGGGTAGCATTAATAATTGTATGGAATTGCAATTTTCCTACAACAGCATGTTTTATTTTTGTGACAGAAAGTGTCTTTGCAGTGCCAATAACATAGTTTCAGTTAGGTTATATTTTCTGTATGAGTAGAGCATCATTACTAAGATTATTAGTTTTTTTGCTATAATAGGTGAAAAAATCTCAGCAACACTAATAATTTAATTCCTAGAGGCGCATTTCGTTAACCAAGTTAATTTCATCAGTAGGATTACTAAACTGTTTAGTAATCCTACTGATGAAGTTAACCTAGCACCTAGCACTAGCGCGGGAAAATTACACCTCTTGTAGAAAAATAAAATTCCGAATTCAAAATAGGAATGAATTCCAATTTCAGAGTAGGAATTTCCGATTTCAGAGTAGGAAATTCCGATTTCAAAGTAGGAAATTCTGATTTAAAAGTCGGCAAAATGAGAAAAACTCTATGGCCCTTTATCGCTTTTGTAGAACAGCCTGGAAAGTCCACGAATTATTTGTTTATTGGATCCGCCAAAATTTCGACTTTTATCTCATAACTTCGACTTTAAAATCGAAATTTTTACCTAAGTATCAATTTCGACAAACTCAAATTCCCTTCTCTCAACACTATCTCACAAAGTGGAAATTTGAAGCAAATATCTGTTAGAAAACAACTACTTTCCCCTACGAACTCTGAATTACATCTGCATGTGTGTTGCTTGCTTGGAATGCGCACCGCTGGTGGTGATGTAGGATTTTCGGATTTTCCAACAGCTAAAATAATGAAAGTGATTTCCACCAGGCGGAAATTGAGACGAATATCTCTCAGACAATATAACTACTTCTCCTTACGAACATTGAATTAAGTCTATCTATTCAAATGCCTCTTCAGTCTCCGATGTGATAATGACACAAAACTTAGATGTTCGTGAATTTATATAGTTGTTAATTCTCCGAAAGTGCCTCTTAAGCCGGGTCCATATCGGATGTTTTTGTTTTAAATTTGCAGACTAAGTTTCACAGTATGATTGAAATTATTTGGACTTACCTTGTAGATACTCAACAATAGAAACGTCGTGACTTGAAACCATGGAGGTATGCTTTCTTTTTCTTCTCTTTTTCAGTCAATGAAAGTCCAAACAATTTCAATCATAGTGAAACATTGTCTACAAATCCAAAACAAAAACACGGTATGAACCCGGCACTTTATGAGAATTAACAACTATCAATTCTTGAATATCTAAGATTTGTGTCATTACCACATCGGGTAATCAAGAGGCATTTGAAAAGATATCATATTTAATGAAAACGAGTGTAGATACTCTGTAGGCAATTGAAGTCCAAACAATTTTAGTCATACTGAAACATTTTCTGCGAATTCAAAACATAATAGCAACTTTACGATTTTTTTTCTTTTAATTCCACAATTTAGCCCCTACAATTCATTTAAAGATTTGTTCAATCCATGTCAAGGTTGCTTCCTCCCATCAGTGCTAGGATAGGTCGGATAACATCAACTTTTATCTCAAACTAATCCACGAAATGAAAATTCCTTTCAGAAAACAACAACTTTCCTCTACGAACATTGAATTGAATCAGAAATCTATTCGCACAAATGTTATTCGTAGGGGAAAGTATAGTTGTTGTCTGGCAAATATGTGCCATCAAATTTTCCACGTTGTGGGATAGCGTGGAGAGAAGGGCATTTCGACTTAGGGGTGGCCAGAAGCTCAGTGGTTTAGGTCTCGGGCCGTGGAACTTCTGCTCGCATCGGACAGAGCTTCGAGAACACAGTGACCGAGAATTTTTCTCGAGGGCATTGGTCTCATGCGGCCACAAGCCTTGTTGTAAGCAAGTGTGACATGTTAATTCTCTACATGCCAAATATCGACGTCTGGTGCTTGCTTGGAGTGCGCAACAACCATCAGGGATGGTGCTGTAAGTTTTCCAAGTTTTCCTGCTGCTAAAAAAGTGAATAGACTAGATATCATAACACCAAAAATCAGTAAGTCGCCCTGAAGCGGTACTACAAATAATAATATCTGTCCTCTACCTGCACAGAAACTATGCCTTTTGGTACACTCTATGAGTATTTATGAGGTAGTATTTTTATTATTGTCATTTTTTTATTTAAAACTCTCCGACACACTTTTCGAACTTTGTTCGAATTTATGCATTTGCTCTTTCCGGAGTTTGTGTTGCCGGGGAGTGCTTCCTGAATTTGAGATTTGAATGTTATCGTTCGTTAAGTGGGACACGACTCTGATGTTATCTGACCAATCCTAGCCCTGGTGAGAGGAAACCTTAAAACATGCCATGTATGCAGGTAGTTATTTTCAACCAGATGGGGGATGGTATTCAATGCTTATAAACACTCATAGAGTTTACCCAAAGGCATAGCCCGTGCGGGTAGAGTTCGACTATTATTATTACTTACCGTGTGACTTTTTGGCGACTTTTTTACTTTTTCAGATCCACAAATACTCCGTGGCTCTTCCACGCTTCCCTATTCTTTCGTAGACTTTCGAATTCAAAAAAAAAATCTAATTTAAGATTTTTGGAAGAAATAATGGATTAGACAGCGACTTCTCTCCACGTTTCTGGAATGATCCAACAGAAGCATACTGCTAGTATAAATGTGCAGGACACTTGACCAGAGAGTAAGGTCTTATACCACCGACCACGCTGGAAACCACACACGACACATTGTTTACGTCCGCCGTTGATTACGCGCTCTAGCGGACTGTGGCAGAATATGTTCAACGATATAGAGGCATAACCGTTGTATTCTCAAGGAAGTTCGGTAGACTTTAGTTACTACGGAAACATAATCCAGAAGTGGGAAGGGTGCTACGGTTGAAGAGCCAGAGAAACGTCTTCTACCTCTGCGTCACCAAGAAGCAATCTCAAGATAAACAGTCCTATGAGGTTGTAAGGAAGAGCCTTGCGGAATAAGAGATACGATGCTGGATCAGAATCATGTGCATTTGGCAATCTGAAAATTGTCCTGTGGGATTGATGGGCTGGATTAGAGAGTTATAAGAAATATGATGGAGACGACATTCAGATCCAGTGACGTTAAGATTTTGGTGTGCTGTGACCAGTTTCCACGACTGCGAACATAATAAAGACTGTGTAGCATTACTTTCATCGAACTTCACGAAGCAGATGTGGAGAATCTTGCACATTTTGACACACATTTCTGGACGAAATATCTAAAAAGGGGTCCGAACCTGACCGCTTGTTGGAATAATCGCTTTGTGAACAGTGCATGGATGACATCATCTAGAATAGCGCTAGAGACCTCGAGAACGTATTAGATGAGACAAGTCACCGATTCTTTGATCTGAACTCTTTTAAATATCAGCGAACTGTCTCGTCGTCTCTCGACGTTTCTAGAAAAATCCAACATAAGGATACTGCGAGTATGAATGCAGGATACTTGGCCAGATATGGCAGTTAGTTATACAGTTACAGAAAGTTCGAGTTAGCAAATCACAGAGTTGGCTTAGCGATAGGTATATCCCAAATAGCACACGACGTCCACTGGATGTCCCTTTTAGGTCCAAGATTGATCCAAATGTCCATGGATTTGATATGAATGTCCAATGGACGTTCGGGTATGGATATATTTTGTACATTCCGTATTGTACGTCCCATGGATGATCAACGGATTTAAAATATTGGACCAACATGAAACATCGAAAAGATGACGATTTTGGATGTACAATGGATGTACAATAATCTACCAATAATCCGAACGTTGCTTAGGGATCAACTTGATGCGTCTATAAAATGTACGTATTTGGATGTATACAGGCCGTTTCTTTTATTATGTGGTAACATTGCTATATTCTGAACCGTAATAGATACAAAGACGGTTAAATGGGAAAAAATTTAACTATTATGGTGAGCAGTACATTGGTCAGAGAAAATCTACGGGGACTCTCGCCCTTCCCGACTTATACAGGAAAAACTAAAAATGTTGTTTTCGGTTTTTTACGAATAGAATGGTTATTTCAAAAAATATAAAAAAATGAAAGAGGAAAGTTATATTGTATTCAAAATGTACTAGAACTACGTAATGATAAATTTTCAATTAAACGTAAAAAACCGAAAACAGCATTTTCAGTTTTCCCTGTATAAGTTGGGAAGGGCAAGAATCCCCGTAAATTTTCTATGACCAATTTACTGCTCACCATAATAGTTACTTTTTTTCCCATTTAATCGTCTTTGTATCTATTACGGTTTAGAATATAGCAATGTTACCACATGATAAAAGAAACGGTCTGTATATCGAATGTTGAAACTGGACCTCATCTGTACGTTAAGTATGTAACGTTTTTGTATGTTCACTGGATGAACAAACTTGGATCCATTAAAAACTTCCATTATTGTACATTTACGAATGTACACTGAATGTAGAATACTGGACCATATTTGTACATTCACACTTGTACGTACATTGGACGAACAGCACCTGGTCAATTTGAAACGTCATTTATGTCTTCTGATGTACATCTGATGTAGAATACAGGACCACATTTGTTTGTTCACACCTGTACGTACATTGGACGTACAGCACCTATTCTATTTGAAGCATCTACAATTGTACCTTTTAAGATGTACATTGAATATAGAAAAGTGGATAATATCTGTACGTTCCCCACTCTGTATGTTCGGATATGATCGGTTGAGTACGAGCACTCTCGATAGTAGAATGAAGGGGAAACTCATCGTGATGCTCTTCTTTGTTTCGGTTTTGATACGGTAAGCCATTATTCTATTTTCTGTATACTCATGCATGTGTGCTGTGTGTGTAATATCAAAACTTCTTGACAAATCTTTAGACAAGTATGTGATGGAGATATTTTCAATATTGACACGTGAAATTGAATAGGTGAAGTCACTAATCAACCGGCTAACAAATACATTTATATTACTGTAGTTCCTACATTTATGATTCAATGAAAATTTTTGATTCGAATTCAATTTTACAGAGCCGCACAACAATATCAAGAGTGTCATCTACTAGAAAAAGAGACTGAATAAGATTCCACATCCCAATGGTTGAGAACGGAAACTGAGAGGGGAGGATTGAAAAATTCTATCTATATTTTAGTTGAAAATATCTTGTTCTGAATAGTTTATTTTGATATTTTGTTTATGTCACATACATGTTTTTGATTTTTGTTTTGAAAGTGCTAGCAAGAGTCAATGTCTATTTTAGAACATATTCTAATTGTTTTTTTTTGAACTGTAAAAATATATTAATTTATAAAAATGTTCCTGTTTTCATTTGAAGACACAAGTGGATGAAGGGTGTATGTCACACAAAGTTCATTTCGAGAAAAACGCGTTTAAAGTATTCTAAATTGTATTCATTTTTGTTGTATTGAATGAAAACTCAATTAGCTGATTTGAATAGAAATTTATTACATAATTTTATACGGAACATGTAGTAAAGGTAAATGTTAATGGTTTTGAAGAAAAAGTTGATCAAAGGTACATGAATCCTTTATCCATTAAAAGGGGCAGCTTTATTTAGAGTATTAAAAATAGATTCTCTTTTAGAGGCTCGATTTTGATAACTGATTTTTGATTTTCAGTTATTATATGCTCATAAAAATATTTTAATTCATTGTTAATATAAACCAACTGCTCTTTCAGGTTTGAAATTTTTTCAGATATTTTCATCTTTTCTGTAAGTAAGAATGTTTAAGGTAAAATCTTTAGGTTGAATTTTTTGTCATTTATTTTTCAGAATATCTACCTTTATAAAAGGCGTAAATTCATCAAGTGTATTCTTATATACTCTTCAACACATATCCACTTATTGATGCCATCCCGAAAACATACTGGATCATTCAAACATTTTTTCGCACATGCATAGGCGGTGCTACGACTAATATAAACAAAACGATTTAACATTACTTCTTTGGAACTATGTAACGGATAAAGGATTTTCAAGTGCCAGATAAATCGCATTATTAGTGGATAAAGGATTCATGAACATAAATAAAATGTACGTAACTCCTTTATCCAGCAGGATTAGTACAAAATAGGTGAACATAAATCCATAATCAACTCGTAACTTTCTTAATTTTCACATTAGATACATGGAACCTATACCAAAAAAATTCTGTGTTTTAAACATATATCCACTGAAAAATGTTATTTTTCAAAAAAATGTCACATAGATCCTTCATCCACTTGTGTCTTCATTTATTTATATAGATTTCTGATCATTATATCATGCAAAACATACAATTTTTATAATAAAACCTTCACTTTTTTGTGAAGATATTGTACCATTTATTCTCAGTCAGTTTACTGTTTTTTTGTACGTTTTGATGAACTCTTCTTATTATGTAAGTATCTGAATTGAACATCCAATAATATGCAGGTAAATTGAATTTTGAACTGTGATCATCGACTACCATGGGAATTTTCGATTATATTATTGATGTATTCTCATTCAGGATCGTTGTTGACTTTATATTTGGGTTTTGGATAGATCCAATTGAAATATAAGATAGATCTTTATAGATGTATAAGATCCATGTTATACCGTCAATGGAAGAGATTTTTTTTTCAGGGACATTTGATGGAAATTGTTTATGTATTTCTATTGTACATCCACGTACGTACATGAGATGATATATCCAGTGTATATGGACATTTGGTGGACTGTTGCCAAACATTTATGGAAGTAACTGGACGTCTAACGGATGTCCATAAAATCCATACTGTACATCCACTGTACATACATCAGACGTACATGTGCTCATTCCGGACGTACCTAAGACCCATGCAGTGCGTCCATTGGACGTGAATTTGATATATTTCTGTACATGCAATGGACGTTTGTTATGTACGTCCAATGAACATTTGTTAAGTATGTCCATTGGACATTTGTTAAGTTCGTCCATTGGATATCCACGGCCGTACGTACATAAGATGTTATATCCAGTGTATCTGGACATTCGATGGACTTTCACCGGACATTTATGGATATAACTGGACGTCCAGTGGACGTACATTAGATCCATGCTTTAGTAACATAATATACTACAGTTGGTAAAAATATAAATAGTCAAGTGCATTTTAACTACAAGATGTTCGGCAACTTTCCGAAGTGATGATACAATTTAGGGACATGACTGATCTCGATAAAACTGCTGGCGGAATAATTATTAATGATCTTTTTGATGATCTATGAGAAAAAGAAGTGCAACTTGACAGGCACTGTTATATGTATCAATGGCGTACCCTCTATAAGATTGGCCACAACTTTTATTATTCAAGTTATTTATTTATTTAAACATTATATATTTGTCGAAGGCTTGTTTATTGTTCTTTTATTTATCAGAGAAGAAACAAAGTTACGAAAAAGAATGCTCGGCTTTCTATCGATACATAGCATGGCTTCAACACCAAGACGTAAATATAATGCCATGTGACATTTTGTTGTAGCTCCAGTGATTTTTCTGGGGCAAAGCTAACAGGAAAACGGATTGAACAAAAAATTTATTAATAATTGTAAATTCATTTATTATTAATTTTTTTTATAAGTTTGGCGTTTTGTCACAATATCAGTGCAGTTTGGGTATGACGGTAGGATTTTCATATGTATCATCAGTGCGCTTTGAGTCTAAATTTGGGATTAAATTCTTAGTATGATTTTTGGGAAGTTGGGGTTTGCTCTGATTTGTCTCTGAATCCAAGGACATCACACACCTTGGACATCAGCCTACGTCTTCATACTCTTCATGAAGATGCTGCACCCTTTGGTATAGTGATAGTGATGCAGTTGCTTCTTTCTTTAATTTTAGGGATATTCCATGCCGCAGAGCCAGTCGTCTAGTACTTGACCGGTGAAAGATTTTCAAGTCTATTGACTAATGATCTTTCTGAATTATTCAAGGATGTATCATAGTCCGGGCACGAGGGGGGGGGTCGAGTATCCATTTTTAGGTCCACGAGTTAACTTGATGTTATAATACGTATTTTGGGTCGCTGATTCCGAATTTCGAGGTGCCCAGGCCCAATTTCGGTCCCATTTTGAACTATGGCCCATTTTAGGCTAAAAAACGCGAATTTCGAACTATTCACCTGAAAATTTCATTTTCCTCCCTGTAACTGACAATGTTCTTGTAGAAAAACTATTTCCGAACAATTTTTGTCCTATATCAATTTCTCATTTAGTTGATATTCAGGCCGTAAAACGAACAAATGAGTTAAAATTGAGGTTGGTATGCGTATTATCATGTTTCACGTTAGTTGACAATGGAAACTCATTTTTATCGCTTGAATGAATTTACAATAGAAATTTACATTTTTTCTTCTGTATATACAATTCTTAAATGAAAGATTCAACACGATTCTGATTCTCAAGTTTCCTGTCGAATTTTCTTGCTTGAACTTGTTATTAGTAGAACTCGCAGATCTTACGAATTTTACATTGGTGGTGGATGTTATGTTGATCTTTCGAAAGCTGAAATGGAAAGGGATGCAGAAATTTGGAAATTTTGCTATTGCTTTTTGCAAATGTTTATCTTATCAATCAAAAAAAGGAGTAAAAAGAATTGACTTTATTTTCGACTCCTATGTTGATAGTTCTTTGAAACTTGGAGAAAGATTAAGCCGATATAATAATGAATTTATACATATTCACACCATTATCGAAAATGTACCTATGCCAAAGCAAGGAAAGTTATTCTGGGGATCCAATGAGAACAAGATTCTATTACAAAATTTCATTCGGAAATACATTTTTGAAAAAAGTGAAGAGTATTGGCCAGGCATATAAATAATTTGCAGTGCTACCGACGAGAAAACTTGTGAAACAAATATTCTTGTGATAAGTTAGATGAACTGCAAAGGCATGATATAGAAGAAGATTATTCACGAATTATTTTGCACGTATTTCAGTCATGCACCGAAGGAAATCGCAAAATACTAGTTTTATCATCAGATACAGATGTAGTCGTTCTGCTGTTATATTATTGGGTTAAATTTGAAGAAAAAGGTTTAGAGGTAATATATTATGTTTTAAATAAAATTTTGGAATTATTTTTTCATACTTTCATCCTCACCAAACATAAGTATATATTAATTTCAGGAACTTTGGATTCGAGTGGGCGCAGCTGCAACAAAGAGATTTTTACCCCTGCACACTTTGGCCAAAAAATTGGATATTCACTGTGTTCAGTACTCCCCGCTTTACACCATCTAACAGGTGCAGACTACACTAGTAAAGTTGGAACGAAACATGGAGCTCTGCAAGCGAGTCCTGACATTCATCTCACGACTTTTGTTCTAGGTATTATATATACTAGATTATCAAAATCACTGGTATCTGATAATCTTTTCAAAAATTAATTTTTTAGGTGTATCCGATACAGAGGTTAATGCTGCTGTAGACAAGGCTGAACAATACTTAGTGCAAGTTATCAAAAAGGACAATGTCTCTGTAACTTTCGATAGCCTAAGATATTTTGCGTGTACCATTTTGCCAATTCAATTTCAGTTGCTAAACTTCCACCTACAACCTACGATTGCATATTTTGAGAGCACTCTTTATTATACATCAACAAATCAATTTGATGAATTCAAATTATTTGAAATTAGATCCTTTGAAATTTGGTTACTTCATAGAAGAAAATTGTTTAATTCCAGTAAGAATACATGTATTATACCCGTCGATTGAGGAATTACCTCCTAAATGTAATTGTAAAAAATGCCCCACAAAACAATGCAGTTGTAGATTTGTCTGGGGTATCGTGCATTTCATTTTGTGCATGCAAATTAACAAATACTTGCATCAATCCATTTGATTTAACAATTTTAACTGAATAAAGTTTTCATACGTATACGAATAATGTGTATTATTAACAGCCAATGAATATATCTTTTATCTCAAGAACATTGTCAGTTACAGGGAGGAAAATTTCAACGGTTGATAGAAAATATTACGATTGAGTTATAAACATGCAATTTTTACCATTAGGTAGTTAATACGACGAACAATATCTCTAAATAAAAAATTCAGGTTTAATTGAAAACTTCTACACGATCATTATCAAAATTGAAAAAAACTTGGATTTTTGCTAAAAAACATGTTCATTTCCACTTCCACAGTAATTTCTCTCCACAATTTTTCCTGAGGACGCCCGGTTACTTCCAATCATTATTATTATATGCTAAAAAAACGGCATATAACAATTACCTCTTGAGGGCCAATAATAAATCAAAAGCCAGCTGGTGCTTGATTAATTTTGAAAGAAATCATGCCAAAGGAAATACCGTAAATTCAACAGTTCATTTGACATCTGCTGATTTCATAGACTTTTTTACTAATATAGCCGAAGACATAATAAAATCTCTACCGGACATGCCAAACTTAAATTTTTTGTGATACAAGAATTTTCCTTCTCCTTCGTCATCTTTTTTTACGCGACCAGTTCTTGAAGCTATCCTATCTTTAAAAAACTCCTCATGTACAGACGCATATGATCTAAACAGCAGAATAATAAAATCAGTCAGTGATATAATTGTGGAGCCATTAACTGACCTGATAGAATGAAATTTTTGGAACAGGTAAATTCCCGGATCTATTCAAATTCTCAAAAACTATTCCGCTTTTCAAGAAGGGGGATACGACTGATACTGGGAATTACCGACCTATTTCTATCATCTGTATTTTTGCAAAAATCATCGAAAAAATCATGAAGCAGCAACTAACCAAGTACTTTGACGAAAACAATTTTTTCAGAAATGAATAATTTGGTTTTAGGAATGGTCGATCGACAACCAGTGCAGCACTAAGTGTTATAGAGAAAATAGTCGAGGATCTTGAGCAAGGATATCACGTGGGTGTTACTCTATATGATCTGTCTAAGGCCTTCGACTGTCTCCCATGAAATACTTCTTGAGAAACTAAACTACTACGGAATCAGAGGCGTCGCTCTCAGTCTCATCGAATCCTATTTGAGCAATCGATTTCAAACAGTATACTACAATAATAAACTATCTGATTTCAAAGGTGTTAGTTTTGGTGTACCGCAAGGTTCTGTGCTAGGGCCTTTGCTTTTTATAATATATATAAATAACCTACCGACTTTCTTTTCCCCATACAGTAGTGTTATGTTTGCAGACGACCTGACATTAATATATTCGCATGACGATCAAGATTCATTGAATCTATTATCGGAAGAAATTGAACAAAATGCCATAAATTGGTTTATAGCAAACAATCTAAAATAAAAGAGTGACAAATCACAAAATTTAATAGTCTCCACCAGCATATTACCACATGAGGAAAGAAATGTCAAATTTTTAGGTCTAATTTTGGATGAGAAGCTGAACTGGGTAAGTCACATTAGGCAACTGAACCTTAAATTATCCAGCTCAATTTTCAACATGCGACAACTTAGGCACCTCACTAATACCAATACACTCAGGACATTATACTTTTCTCTATTCCAATCCCATCTTAATTACGGGATTGTTCTATGGGGAAACTCATCTGCAGCATATAGAGTTTTTAGACAACAAAAAAAAGCAATTAGAATCCTGAGTAATGCCAAATATTGAGAAACCTGCCGACCACTTTTCAAAAAACTGAATATTATGACCCTTCGCCTCCCTTTATATCTGGAATACTTTAATTGAAATCCATAAAAAAGCTTCTTCCATGACTACACATTCAGACATACACCACCATAACACCAGAGGATCTACTACTATAGTTGTTCCCAGATTTAGGCTCACTAGATCTCAAACTCTTTATATTCTTTTCAATATTCTCCCGGCTGCTGTCAGAAATGTGAATACATTTCGTTTCAAAAAAACAATAAAAATATTTTTACTAGAAAATTATTTCTATTCCATCGAGGAATATGTGGAATGTGTGAGGAAAGGTATACTCACTGATTCACAATGAACTAACTCATTGATGTCTGATGATATTATACCAACTATATGTTATTTATACAGTGTCTTTAAAAAGTATCGGAACGGTCTCATATTTCAGAAACGGCCCTGAGAAAATTTACGAAAATTTTGATAGGGGTTTTTGTTGATGCCCGATTCAATGGTGATATCGGCAATGTTGCCAAATCAACAGTTTTTCAGATATTGAGGTCAACTCAATTTTTTCAAATGGAACACCCTATTTGTTTTCATTGCAATCAATTTAGCGACGCCTCGTTACTTATGTCTCCAAATACCAGATTGTGAATTGATGTGGTTTTTGAAATATGAGAACATGGTTCGTTGAAATGTCTTGCAAACGGTAAAATATTTTCAAAAGGACTCGAGAAAATATTTTGATATCTCATACAAAATGGTTTTTGTTAAAACAAGTTTTTAATCATTGAATTCTTTTCCAATAGAGTTTTGAATCAAATAACGGAAACTGAATACTATCTGACCAAGGGCTCAAAATGTTTGTCATCATTTGCTAAACAATAGCCCAAGCGGTCATAAAATGCCCTCAAGGTATTAGTTAGCACTTGAGACGTGATTGAAAGAGCTGCCTGACATATTTTATTTTTTAAGATTTCTAAATTTGCTGGTTGCTCAAACTACATCAATTTAAAATCTGATTTTTGGAGACATAAGTAATGATGCGTCGCTGAATTGATTGCAATAAAAACAGATAGGGTGTTCCATATGAAAAAAAATGAGTTATATTCAATATCTGAAAAACTGTTGATTTGGCAACATTGCCGATATCACCATTAAATCGGGCATAATCAAAAAGAAGCATGTATAAAATTTCACGAGTTTTTCTTGATACGTTTTGAAAATATTGGAACGTTCCCAGACTTTTGAATGAAAAAGCCATGTTGTCATATTTCAAAAACTACATTAATTCAAAATCTGATATTTGGAAACATAAGTAATAAGGCGTCGCTGAATTAATTGCAATAAAAACAAATAGGGTATTCCATTTAAAAAAATTGAGTTATATGAAAAACTGTTGATTTGGCAACATTTCCGATATCACCATTGAATCGGGCATTATCAAAACCACCCTTTCGAAATTTTCATGAATTTTACCAAAAATAAATCTATCGACCTATCTATCTATCTATCTATCTATCTATCTATCTATCTATCTATCTATCTATCTATCTATCTATCTATCTATCTATCTATCTATCTATCTATCTATTTATCTATCTGTCTATTAGCAGGTTATTTGTTTCACCGTGATTGATTATTGACCGTTTTGTTCACACAGGGGTCAAGGTAACTCAATGACGACACGCACTGTATATCTTAAATGTGTATGTTCTATGACAATTTTTGTTCTACTTATGCAAGAATTTTCAAAAAAATTTGTTTCACAATGCAATAATACGGCTGAACTGCTATTATACCTAGTTAGAAAATTTTGCCAAGATTATGGAATGTGGAACATTCATCAGCAGCCGCTGTTATTTATATTATCCATTGTCACCTCACTTCATAAAATTTTACAATCATCTTCCACGAAATTTTAAAGAAATGCAAGGTTCGAAATGATTGTTAGAATCGGTGAGGGAATATTTGTGTAACCTGGAGACCTACTCCATTAGTGATTATCTCCACCAAACTTAATTTTTGAATAATTTTAATAATTGTAAATATATTTAAATACGAGCAGCACATACGAATGTTTACGAGTATTTTAATAAATGTTTCATCTTATGAATTTTATAGTGATAATGATTTTATATTTCAACATACGTTCAAGTTCATGTGTACAGGGTGTTGATTAAGTACATTGACAAACTAAAAGTTCATATAGACATATGTCCAAACGGCTTGGTTTACGAGGCACAGGGTGATAAAAATTATTTTATTCAAGATTTTTTGGAGTTTACTTTGACATTTTCGACAATAATCAGTTCAAATTAAGCAAGTACAATCCATTCAATAGTACGCACGTAACAAAATCATTTATTTCAACCCTTCCATATTTTTGTTCTCTTGAAGTTTTTCATTAACTTGTACGGTTCAAGAGCTAAAATGAAAATTCGCCAGAGAACGAAATTTAACCGTTTTTCGAGAGCGTGAGCGAATGCTGTTAGCGTATGCTTTGCTCATACGAAACACACCTCAACACTGAATATTTTGAACGCTAGACCACGTGGTTTCATGAGAAATAGGCGCTAAACCCCAATTTTTAGTTCATTCACGACGCATAATTTGTTTTCCACTTCTTTGGTGCATAAAACAGATACAACTTTAAAGTAGGCAATTACAGGTTATGTATTATGCATTGGATAATTAGTTTAATCTTCATAAAATTACTAAGGAATGAAAATAACACTTCAAATATACAATTATATAATTCTATATAAAAACAAATTTTATATGTAAAATGACACTATCCTAATTAGAATATATCACAATTCACAAAGGAAAATATAAAGAACAAATCGCCTTTACATTGTTAATATGCAAAAATTTAAAATTTTTTAAAAACGAAAGTTGCCAAACAAATTTTGGAGGCTCAGTGATTTAACAAACCAATGATACTTTTATAGAATCTCAATGGAAAAAACACTTCAGCTGTGAGTCGATTCCCAATTGTCCATGTCTGACATATTGCAGATATACCAACAAATAAATATATGTTCACATGTGACATAGGCCACTAGACATCTGAGATTCGCGATAATGAAATACCGATACAGTGCATCAAAATAATTTGTTCCACCCTTCATCATCAACTACACTCAATGGAAATAATTTTTGTATGTTAGCGTTACAATAACTAACTCATACACATTTGATTAATAAAAATATCTGCCTTACATTGCGCTTTTTCCCAGTCTACTAGTATTTATGAATAGGAACCCCAAAACAAAAAAAAGATTGAAGCTCAAATTCATTTGTTCCGTTCTGTCCTGCTGAAGAGATTGAGGTACTTCCCTCTGGTTACCTCCTTTGATTCTTCAATTCCAAGCTGATAGGCAATATCATGAAGTTCTTTCACCTTACCTACCAACCCTGAAGTGGATAACGAGGCTAGCTCTGTAAAAAAAATAAAAATTGTATCAAAAAGTAAAGTAAAACGTACAACAGAAATGCAGAATGGATAATGTAGTATAGAAAATATTATACTTCAAAAATATGCAAATTAATAATTAATATGTATATTTTTGAAATACGGAATAATTATTATTCCATATTTTTTGCTCCGAAAATATCGAGGTTTTCAAAAATGCCTTATAACAAGAAAAGAGTGATTTTGATAATTGTTTTCCACTGAAATTGTGCTGAGAGAGTTGGTAAATAGAATGCAAGGAGTAAAAAAATATATTGCTATAGTCCTTGAAAACATTTTCCTGAACTCAAGACATTTATGATAATAATAATATTCCCTCATTAACAGTCATAGATTGTACCTAAAGGCATAGCCTGTGCGGGTAGAGGAAGGCTATTATTAATATTTGCCGTGGCGCTCCGGGCCGACTCACTGATGTTTTTGGTGTTGTATTCACTTTTCAGCTGTAGGAAAACCCAGAAAACCTCAGCGCCACCCCTGGCGCACTTCAAGCTAGCACCAGATGTCAGGATTGGCATCTAGGCAACTCACATCACACTTAATTTACAAGGCATGCGGCCACCTAAAGAGATCCATGTACTTGAGAAAAAAGATTATCGCGTACCGGAGCCTCGAACGTCTGTCTGATGCGAGCCAGAAGTTCCACTGCTAGATAACTTAGCCACTGGTTCACCGATAATGAGTATAAGAAAAAACTGCAAATGGCCTCAGAATAGTATTACGATAATATCATGTTGACTGCAAAGAAAGAACCAGAAGCAATCTAGGAAATTATAAACAAATTACAGAAAAAAAATACTGCTCTGAATAGTTTATCTAGCATACCAGCTGGAAGTTGATGACTATGATTTAGCAAATGAGTTTAATCATGTTTTACCGAGGTGCCTGTTGACAACAAGATTCTACCATAACTAAAAATAACCTTCTAAATTTAATCTTTAGTTTTAGAAATACCTACAATGTTTTATGGAATAGATGGTATGAATAATATTCTTTCAAAACAAATTGCTTTCTACGTATGTGAGCCATTAGTATTTTAAATAAATTTTTCAGTATAAAATGGAATATTTCCAGAGACGTTGAAGTATGCTGGGGTATCACCCATTAACAAAAAAGGTGATCACAGAGATCTGAACTACTAGATTGCATTCTACCAAGTATCTCAAAACTGTTTGAACTGAATCTTTCAGCAAATTCAAACTACTCTCACCATCTCAACTGGTTTCACCAAAAAGAGAGTATGCTGTATGTGAATTCCATTTAATTAGACATCTGGACAACAATGAACATGTGATTTAGCCATTTCTTAATTTTTCAAGAGCTTTAAACTGTGTAGATCATAGGTTACTGGTTTCAAACTACTAATGTCTCAGTTTGACTGATCTTAAGCATGTAATAAGACTCAAACACGCAGTAGTTAGAATATACTCCATGGAGTTCCACAAGGATCAATTCTGGGACCCTTTCTTTATAATCTTTCTAATGACCTACTCAGTTGTTTAAACAGCAATAACAACCCTGGCGTACACACAATATGTTTTTTGGATTATACAAATATTTTGGTGGCTGAGAAAGAGAGTGTCTAGAAAAACTCAGCTAAAAAAACCTACAAACGTGTTCTGAAGTGGTCAGAAATGAATAACCTGAAATTAAACAACTCTTAAAGCTGTGCATTGTTATACACAGTACATATGCAAAATTCAAGTTGAACTCAATTGGTTAGAAATTTTCATCGTAATGGCAGTTTTCAATGATTGATGACAAATTGACATGGATAATCTGTGCTCTAAAATGTGTTATTCGCTAAGGTTCATGGCGAATCATTGTAGTGAAAAATTATATTGAATTGTGGTAATTGTTCTTCTACAAGCAGAGTTATCATTTTGCAGAAATATGCTGTTAGGAGTTTTGTAAGACTTTTCAAAAAACAGAAACTACCCAAAATACTAAAACTACGTTAATTTCACCAGACGTGCGTTTCGCCAACAAAGTTGTCATCCTCAGCTTTGAGCTCATTCGTAATAATGAGCTTCAATTGATCATTATGAACTGTTATAAAAATATAAATTCTTGAACTTCTAAGATATGTGTCATTACCATGAGGGGGAATGTACAGGCATTAAATAGATGCCAGATGTAAATCAATGCTCGTAAGGGGAATTAGTTGTTTTCTGACAGATATTCGATTCAATTTCCACCTCGTGGGAATCACTTGAAAAAGATTGTAGATACCCAACAATAGCAACTTCGTGATTTGGAACCATAGAGATATGGTTTCTCATCTTATTTAGGCAACGGAAGTCCAAACAATTTTATTCAAACTGAAGCATAGTCTGCAAATCTCAAACAATGAGGTAGTTGAGCTGTTATGGAATTTTTCAGTAAAATTTTTGTTTTTTGCTACTTTCAACACCCTCTTACTCAGTTGCTTGTCTTTGGTATTGTATTAGATATCTCAGATATCAAGATATGCCAAGAAGAATACTTCAAGAATGCCACTGATGATGACTGCTAGAGCTGAAGTTGGAACATTTGGAGATTTTAACCAAATAAGACCACAGCAAAACCTGGAAACCACCTAAAACATGAAATGAGTCGTATAGAATCAAAACTCTGTATTTACCAAAACCAAAAAAAAATGAGTTAACTATTGCATATAATAGAACAGAGGTACGGGCACCAACCTACAATATTATTTAGTTCCAAAACTTGTTGAATTATATAAAATAACTAGGTAGAAAAATTAAGTTGGAATCGAAACTCTGTATTTAAAACAATATTTGGCATCAAAACTTGGTATTTTCTCTTTAACCAATAACAGTGTACCTATTACATCACGTGACGAATCCCGTGTCATTTCATCCGCTGTTTCTAATCAGTACGGGCGTATTTAGGAATAATTTGACAATAATAGTGAGTAGTTTTCGTTTTGGATAGTCCTATTACTCCTATTACTGAATATTCAAAGATAATGAGACTTGGAGAAGATTGGAGAATATTTTGATTGGAAATCAACCTGCAAGAATGTTATAAAAAAAACATGTCAATTGCATTTTCCATTCAATGCTTCAAAAAAATTTATTTTCGAAAGAGACCATAAGCATACAGTTACAGTGAGGGGAGAAACATTTCATACCTCTGATTTGGGAGTTGGAAACTCAATAGTGAAAAAAGGGAAATGTCTCTCTTCATTAAAACCAGATATGACAGAAATTCGTAAATCATTGAGAGGAAATAAATCTACTATCAATAAATTACTGCGGAGAAGAGTGGCGCAATTATCCAGACCTTTAGTTTTATTCTGTTATTTTCATTCCAAGCACAAATCCAGAAGTTACCAATGAAGAAGAAGACGAAAATTTATACCAAGAAGAGGATGAGGAGCAACTAAGAATATAAGTAAAAAATACTTTTTCCAATTTTTAATGTGGATTTCAGTTTTTTACTTATGAATGTTTAACAAACATGAAATCAAATTTTTTGTTCGGATTACCTATAATTAAAATTTGTCATAATTCAATAAAATATTAAAATATTTCAACATAATATGAAATACTAATTTTCATTACGGTCCTGTCCCAGTATGACGTCCATTACACTTGTTGGTAACAGAACTCTGATTTTCAAGAGTTAGTTTCAAAAGTCTGTATTATTGCATGTTTCATTTTCAAAACTCTGTATTTTTAAGCAACTTTCTTAAATAAAAAAATATGGAATAAAATTTTAACAAAAATCAAGGTGGATTTCTTTGAAACATTCACATAAGTACCGCAGGAAAAAAAATGGTGTAATACTGCTGATCAGATATAAAATGACAGTTTTTCGCGGTTTTCTCCAAATGACTTTCGAGACAAATTTGATTTTATACGACTCAAATTATATGTTCCAAGTTTTCAATAATTTAAAAATATATAATTAATTCAGGATAAAGATCTGAATAAAACCCAGGACTCATCATGAGGCAAACTCCCTATAACAGTTAATGGAAATCACAGAAAAATCCAAAACACCATCTATATGTTCATTCATTTTGAAGTATCTAAAGTATGACTAGTCTTCTTATCTTATCTATTATCTTTCTGAATTCTGATATCAATTGACAAGTTCTGGCAATGACTGGTGAGTGATTTAGATGCCACTATAAAGTTAAATATGCTATAGATTGAACCAATCATAACTAGATACAGATTCGAATAACAATGTCATTCTATTTTTATCTCCAACCACCAGCTCAGTTGCTGTTATCCAAGAAACTAGACCATGAGAAGAAAATTGTGGAGATAAAACACGACGAGAAAAAAAACGATGAAAACAACAACGAAGAGACAAAAATTGAACATAAAGCAGAAAAGAAACGCGACAGAAAACGTTCTTTTTTCAACCTACATCTCAAAAAACATGACAAACATGCAAATCTTCAAACCTTCACCATCCATACGTAAGTCAACAAAAAAGCTTTTAAATATTATAACAGCAATAACAGCAGTTTTTTTCTGTGATCACTTTATCTGCAGTTGTGGTTTTTGTTGAGAAACATTTTCAGCATTCCAAGATATGGAATTACTACTTTTTTTGATATTACATTGTTTATTTCTGTTTTCTCAGTGCATATTATTTTTTTGTTAAATGCCTTCAAAATTTAATCACTCACATGAAAAGAAGCAATAATAGATTGCTGAGGACAAATTTGGACCTTGATCAACCCAAAGCTCTCATACAGCTGTAGGAAATAAATACCTAATATAGGTTATGTAAAAGTTGTTATGGAAAGGATACAGACAAATTCCATTTTCACTTACGATGTAAATAATTTTCATCTTCATGGGTCAACTCTCTGGAATATGGCAGCTTGGTAGCACTCTGTGGTGTTGGCTGAAAACTATTGATGAACTCTGTGACACCTGGAACTAGTTATTTTCTTTAGTAACCATGAATCATTTTTAATAGATTCTCTATAGAATACTCACTTTTTTCTGGCCATAATTCTGGCGAAGTTCTGTCTAGATTTTCCATGCTCAATAAACTAGGTCCTAAATCCTCCAAGTCCTCTTGTTCTCGGTCTGGAATTTCTGGAAATGAAAATCAATGAATTTTTGACAGCACTGAGCAAACATCATTAAAATGTGAAATAAAAAAGTTGGGTATATTTGCAGAAACATCTATTGCAGAATGATTTCCAATGATTCTGAGGTTCGAAATAGTTGATGAACTGTTTAATCAGACAAAATTTAAGAAAAATTACTGTAAATTTTTACCTTGTTGAAAGCTCCCGGGTTTCTCAGTCGCCATCTTGCATTACTACCAATTTTACGGTTGTCGCTAAAACCACTAAAATTTCAAATTTCGAATGCGTCAAATGTCGCACGACGAAATCGTATCAAATTTGTGATTGATAAATAAGCCACACATTCATTCTGAATTATAATTTTTTAATATCTCACATGAAATAGTGTTAGTTTCAAGACAAATATTGAAATACAGTAAATTTAAAGCTCATGAATAGCTGTCAAAATTACAATTTGGTAATATATTTTGGACAAGGTTGGTTACTCTGATTTCCCTAAGAATAACCTAAGACATAAACGTTGCATCCCGTGAGACATTTTTCATTTTTCTATTTATTTCCTAAAATTTTCAAATTGGAATAATAAATGTATAAACAAAACATGCTCTAAACTTCAAACTGCCACGTGAAGATGTTTTCCAGCATTAAAATACCATAGAAGTTATTTATTGGTAAGTTTCAAGATCCGAATAGTCACGGTTGCACCAGTATTTGAAGTGTTTTGTCATGAGAAAATAAATGAATAATATGCCAGAGTTTTGCTACTCATCTCGCCGGTATGACTAATATGAATGATTAAGAATTAATTCCATGTTATGTTTCAGAACAATGGGTCAAACTCTATCAGAACCAGTTACTGCGAAAGATACATCTTGCTGCCAAAATTCTTCCTATCGAGTAGGATCAAGTTGTATGCAAGGATGGAGAATAAATATGGAAGACTCTCATACACATATACTATCATTACCTGATGATCCAGACACAGCATTCTTTGCTGTTTACGATGGGCATGGGGGGGCTAAAGTAGCAGAGTATGCAGGTAACTATTTATGATTTATATTAGTTCATGATGATTCTAATTGATTGACATTAAAGACTATTCAGAAGTCATTGCTCTCTTAGAATTCGATGGTGATGAGTAAATATCTACCAGAAAAGACTTAGTATGATATAATTGTTGATTTTGGAAGATATTCCTTTTCTGAACTAGGGCAACTGAAAGGTATTGAGTGTATTATGTTTTGTGTACTGCATTGACACTGATCAAATTTTTGTGTGAAAGTTGCTCTTTAAAATTATTGAGCCCAATATCTTCATAAGTAATTAAATACATCCAGTTTCGACTTCATATTTTATGTGTTGTACACATTGAACATTTCTAACCACCACTCTGCTTAGAGTCACATCTTAATATTTGGTTGGTATCTTAATGAAAAAAACATGTATTTTTTAAGAAGTCTTCCTTTGTACATTAAGAAAACAGTGTTGTGAGAGCAGAAAAATGTTTGGATTTATTATTCAGAACTGAAAAAATTGTGCTAATATCAGATCTATTTTGGATTACTGATCAATAATTTGCATTCCCTACTGTATAGGTCCTGTTGTTTGCTAGAATCTGTAGCACTAATTTACACCTCATTTTGAATCTAGTGCACTGCAGGTAAACAAAGGAATGTGTCAGTTCAATTGGCCAACAAATACTAAATTTGAAATTTCATTATAAATTACACTGAATATAGGAAAGTGCTACACTTCCATGCAAATGTGTTATACATTTACTATCAAAAGGGTATGAAGCTTTTGTAATTTTTATACTTCAGTTGTCAAGTGTCTGACCACAATATTCTTCTTAGTTACTTCCAGTACATTTCCATAGAGAAAAGCAGATGTGTCTCAATAATGTTTCTGTTTAATTTATTGCAGTTTATCTGAGTTGAACTTCAGTCATGTTGTAATATCAGGTTTAACAGTACCACATAATAAAATCTCATTAACAGAAAAATTCAGAATTATATCAAAAGTATTTTATATAAGAAAAGGTATCCATCAACTTCAGTTGAAAATTCATCATATATAGTAAAAACTGCCAAGACAAACATTTCAAGTGTACTCTCAATAAAAATTGATGGTGATCAAGACCAGAGATAAGAAACATCATTATCTCCTTTCTGTATAGTAATTCGATTTAATTTAAACTGAATTGTTTCACAATATTTTGCAAGAGGCAACTGGAACAAAACAGATTTACCTATGTACATATTATATTTTTTATTTATAGAATATAAAAGTGTATGAAAGTTTTAGTGGTTAAATTCGGGGATGAGAATGCTATGGTGTTTCTTTTTCTATTTTGCACAGAACATTTGCTGGTATAGCTTAAAGCTTATGTCTCTGTATGTGCTCTCCAAATCTTGCAGTTTATTAAATTCATAAAATACGTGCTTACCTAATGCAATACATATTGGTATTGATATTAAATTTTCAGGCATGGTGCTTGATCCCAGTCTAAATTGGGTACTCCTAATTCAGATTATGTGCAATAAATTAAATAAGGCATTTTACACTATAAAACAATTAGCAAAGTTTTATTCAATTATGCAATGGTTTTCTCTCATATTTTCCTCAACATCATGTATTGGGTCTGTGGGAAAGATTTCCAAAGGGTGTTCATAGCTCAGAAACACATGCTGATATTTTTTTCAACGTTCATGGACAGTTGTAAGCCAATTTTTGTGAAAGAAAATATTTCATCTACTCCTTCAATTTATATTCTGCAATGTGTTCGTCATATAAGGAAAAATGTGAATTGTTGAAGGTTCCCTCTCACCAAACTTCTAAATTCATGGAATCTCCTCTGTACAATGCAATATCTATTTACAATAAATTACTGAACTCTATGAAGCAATTGAGTTCTGATCAAGCTTTTTGCAATAAGGCTAAAATTCTCTGATAAAGTCTCATATAACTTTTGTCTTGATATTGTTACTATTGAAAATGTTATTATTTGTGCATACATGAGTGTGAATAAACTTTTCAAATATTTGTATAAAAAATGTGTTGATCATTCAATAGCATTATAGAATAGTAACTCACCATGAATTCAATTCGAAAATTGTGCTGGTGAATTTCAAATAAATGAAACGAATAGTTTGGACAAAGCTGAAATCCCCTTCTCTCCATACTCTCCGACAAAGTGGAAAATTTGAGGAAAATATTCAACAGAAAACAACTATTCCTCCCTACGAACATTGAATTACATCGGACATCTATTTTTGCAATGTTCCTCCACTTCGACTATGTCAAAATTATTTGTTTCATTTAGTAACTTACCATGTTTAATTCATTAGTTATGTGTGAGTTTTAAGGTTTTTTTCCCTCCTGATGAGGGTGATTTAATGGAATTTGAATGTACTTTCTTAATTATTGCGGAGAGGTTTGTTACGCCCGACGCCATAGCCTGGGCAGTGAACAAGTTCAACCCATATGAGGCAGCAGGACCCGACGAAACTATCCCGGTAATGCTACAGAGGGACCTGGAATTTTTTACCTCAATCTTGTGGAGGATATTCTGGGCCAGCATAGCGTTGGGGTACGTTCCAAAGACTTGGAAGTCAGCGAGAGTGGTCTATCCCCAAGGCGAGAAAAAGAGACTACACAATAGCAAAGTCCTTCAGACCCATCAGTCGAACACCGTTCCCGCGTAAAACGCTGGAAAAGGTGGTAGACAACCCCTAAGGGAGCCTCTTCCACAGAAATCAACATGCATACAGAAGAGGAAGTTCAACAGAATCGGCCATCCACACTGTAGTGCAAAGAATTGAAAGAACATTGAGTGTCAAAGAGGTAACGTTAGGAGTGTTCTTCGATGTTGAAGGCGCGTTTGAGAAGGCGAAATCAGCGACTATACAGACAGCACTAATGACCAGAGGAACGCCTCGCTCGTTGGTCAGCTGGGTTGTATCGTCGCTAACGAGGAGGAAGGGGGCTGCCCTCAGGAAATCTGTTTCTCCTCCTGTGGTGCTTAGTCATGAACGAACTCTTGGGTAAACTCATAGATGAAGGTTTCGAGACACAAGCATACGAGGACGACGGAGATCCTAGTCAGCGGACAATTCATCGGAGTCGTCTGCAACCGCATGCAGGCAGCCTGCAGAATAATCGAAAGATGGTGCGGTGAAGCAGGACTCTCAGTAAAACCGACAAAAACAGAGATGATCCTGTTCCCCAAACGAAGGAAATAAGACGGGTTCAGGCCACCTACCATGTTGGAGAAGAGCTGGAGCTAGTCCAGCAGGTCAATAACCTAGTGGTGGTCCTGGACTCCAAACTTTCATGAACGCCGCATGTAGATAGGATTATTATTATTCTTACAGCCCAACCGTTTATATTTAGAAAAAAAATGAATTTGGAAACTAATGCTCTGTCGCATAAATATCCAACAAGAAAAGAAAATTTGCCGAAAATGAAAACACAAAACTTTTCGAAAAGTCGCCATTCTACAGTGCTCAAAAATAGAAACGGGACACCTAGAAATTTTGTTCGAACTTGAGGAGTTGTTACTTTTGATTGCCCAAACCGATTTGAATGTTCTTTGCAGATAATGAGAGTCCGTTTCGTTGGCTTTTGACTGTTTGGGTCAAAACTTGCCTATTGTCATCCTCGAAAAAGTTACAGGGTGATATATTGGTTTGTACAAATTCGACTAAAAATCATTCAACCCCCGTTTACGCCAAAAATTTTTTTTTTCATTCCCAACTATTCGAACATGAAGTCTCATGTATTTTCATGATATTCTGAGAAAAAAAAAGGAATAGGTGCACTGGAATTAGAAATATCGATGTTTTAAGAAAACATAGCATTTTACACCCCACCAATTACAAACAATTTCAGCTCTTTCATTTCTGAACCGATTTGAACATACTTCATAAATTCTGGAGACTTTTTTGATTGGTGTTTATTACATCTATATTATGAAAAACCTACAGGGTGTTATAACAACTGTAAATTCCACAAAGAAATCATCCAATCTCTTTGACTCTAAAAAAATACACATATTCACACTTATTTTATGAATGAATGGGACCCTATTCAAGAGGATTTTATTATTGATCTGATAATGAGCATGCCCAGAAGACTTGCAGAAGTGATGTGGGTTCGTGGAGGAACTTTTATTTATATTCATATATGTTTGTATAATATTGTTACGAGATTGATAAAAATCCCCTAGCTACGGCACGTCGAGTGCCGATCCATAAAAACGTAACTCATTTACATATCAAATGAGCCGACGCCGCAAGCCGCAAGCATTCATTTCTTCGCTCAGTTCCTAGAACTGTTTACTTGGATAGTTTTCTGTTCTGAATAATCTGGAGAACGGAAGTACCTATCCTGAAAGATCTAGTCTGAGTGAGAAGCGCACCAGATAGACTGCGATGGAATAGATAGTTTGCTCTCACTTTTCCTAGCAAAGAACAATGGGAAGATAATACAGTGGAGTTTCACACGGGAAGCATAATATGTTATACGGACGGTTCGCGTCTGAATGACAAACTGGCTTCGGTTGTAGCATCTAGGAAAGAAGAGACGTAGAGAAAGCTACGCTTTGGGTAAGCACACGACAGTTTTTCAAGCTGAAGTGTTTGCTATACTAACCATAGCTATGAGACAAGAGGTGAAAGAAGGGCCCGAGCAGAGAATTTATATCTGTTTGGATAGTCAGACAGCGCTCAGAGCCATCTGTCATCCTAAACCAAGCTCAGCACTTGTACAGGAAAGCGAAGATGCTCTCGAGAAACTAGCTGAAACGAAGGAAATTCAGCTGATATGAGGTGGCAGACGAACTTGCTAGAACCGGTTCCGCAACGCCGTTTTGTGGGCCGGAGCCTATACTAGGCATCTTCAACCCTTGATGACTGGGTGGAAGAAGAGCTGAACAAACTTTGGAGGTAAAATACCGGCTGCAGGCAGTCGAAAGACTTTGTGGTCGGTTCCAGCAAGTCAAGGACGGTATGGCCCTTAGGCAGAAACCGCCAAGCACAACGCCTTCTTAAAGGAATTCTGACAGGGCATAACAGGTTAGACAGACACCTATCAGTAATTGGTATAGAAGACAACCCCACTTGCCGCAAATGCGAAGAGGACGAAGAAACTTCGTCTCACTTCTTCGGCGAGTGCGAGGCGTACGGAAGGCTGAGATTTGAAATCTTTAGAACTGAAAAACTTCATCTTACCGACCTGAAATGGACGGACATACTGACGAGTAGGTCACGAAGGTTTGAGAAAGAAGCTTAAAAAGGGTCCATGTGGGCCTACTTGCCTGGCTGCAATAGCGGTCTCCCCCCAAATGACTACTACTACATCTAAATTGTCGAAAAGACAGATGTAGTGGGTAATCTGCAGTGTGACAACTTTACAGGCACAGTTTACTAACATGCTGGACTAACTACATAATGGGGGTACTTACCCTGTTTGATTATAACTGTTCAAGAATTCAAGAATTTTGCATTGTTTCATCACACAAATGATTACTTTCACTAGTATATCGAAAACAGCTGCTTGAATGAATATTATTTTTTGTTTTCATAGGTAAACACTTACATAAATATATCATCAATCGTAAAGAATACAAAGACGGAAATGTTGCCGAAGCGATGAAGAAAGCTTTTCTTGAGCTTGATAGTCACATGCACGATGAAGATAGCCTGAAACAGGAGGCGTCCGGAACAACTGCAATTACTATCCTTGTAAAAGATGGTAAGTTATACTGTGCCAACGTGGGTGACTCCAGAGCTGTAGTCAGCATAAAAGGGAAAGCTGAAGCCCTTTCCGAAGATCACAAACCATCAAATCAGACTGAGTTTGACCGAATCACAGCCGCTGGTGGTTGGGTAGATTGTAACAGGGTCAACGGAAATCTAGCTCTTTCTCGAGCTCTTGGAGATTTTGCTTTTAAGAGGAACTCGGAAAAAGGACCAGAGGATCAAATTGTTACAGGTTAGTTTTTCTTTGTCAAAAATAATTTTTTTTGGAGCATTTTTCCTCAGCCAGAATAACTTCAAATACGTACAAGATTGATGTTACTCAGCTCTTTTGTATAATGGTATGCTTAGTTCAGTGAGTGAATAAACAAAAAGAGACACATTTTTCCATGTACTGTTAACACATAAAATTATTGTCAACAGGCTGAAGGACCTCGGTCGGTGACTTTTCGGTAATAACCAATAAATAACATTTGTTATAACTTCATCATTATTACCATCATATTATTGCACGTGATATATTAGACATACCATAAAATAATCTCCACATTATCAATTACGAATATATAATAGGCTGAAGAGTTGGTTCGGTAACCAATGAAGTACTCTGATTATTGTTATTTCTTTATGTTTATAATGAATTTATTCAAGTCTCATTTCTTAACAGTGCTCTGACTTTTCTCATATTCCTATACACAAGAAATCAATACAACTATGTGTGAAAACAATTATTGAGCTTTTATTTCCTGAAGATGCTAACTTTCTTGTGGAAACGCGTGTTTAGTGAAATTGACTTAGTCTTGGAGTTTGGGTAGTTTCAACACAAGGTTTTTAGTTCATAGTGACTTCAAGTTTATCATATTGAAAACAATCACTTTTCAGCTGTAGGAAAACCTAGAATACCTACAACTTACAACAAGGCATGTGGCGACCTAACGCTACCGATGCACAATTTTCGCACACTGAAGATAGCAGAAGTTTCAACGGCAAAGACTTAAAACTGCTGAGCCACCGGCGGGTGGCAGGAAGTCATTACTCTTTTAGAGAAAAGCTATAAGAATAATGATGGGAGCGCTGTCGAATAGCATTGCCAACTGTTTTCTATAAAAACTGACATGACTCTACCCTGTACAGAAAAACTTTGCATTGTATTGTGACTGAATACTTATCTAGCGAATAAATTTATTCATTGATTCAATAATTAATTTGTTCAAACGAACTTATGTTTTTCTGGCAGTAAAGCATATTTTGAATTGAAAAAATAATTTATTAGATTCTACATTAATGATAATAATAATAATATTAATAATAATACGCATTCAAAATATGGAAGCTAAGATCAAGTCGGCGAGACAGCACGCGTCCCGTATCCAGTGTGTGGCGGCCAATAGGCCCTTCGCGCCCGCAGTGCCGCAAATTGCCGCAAAATGATCGGGTGGAAACCTTCTGGAAGAACATTAATGAGTTTTCGCAACCACTCGACGTAGATACTCCAGCCCTAGCGTAGTTCGAATCTTTTTGCAGGAGGCTTCGTCAGCCTGAGCTCAATGAACTGCGCAATCCGATAACTCCGAAAGAAGTTCGACGGGTCCTCAAAGGCTCGAAGAACTTTGCTGGTTGAGACGTTGATTTGCTAAATAGCTGTTGGTGGAAAAGAATTCCATGTACCCGCCACCATATAGCAAAAGATTTTTAACTCATGGCTAGATGGGGAGAAACATATTCCGGATTGGTTTGTCGAGGGTCCAATTGTGCTAATCTCCAAAAACAGAGATTTGTCTGATACGAAGAACTACAGATCGATAACATGCTTGAACGCATGTTATAAGTTGTTTACTCTCCGCAGTTGAGCCGGTGTATGATGATGTGCTCTCATCGTGCATTTGCTCAGATGCCTTGCGGTACCCGATGAAATAGTGAGATGCATTGAACATTTGGTCATGTCAGAGTCCAAACAGAGCAGGTTATCTTTAGAAGGGGCGTATTTCAGGGAGACTCCCTCAGCTCTCTTCTCTTCTGCATCTCACTGTTGCCATTATCCCGCGGATATAACTGCGGCACCCCCAGCATCCGGAGACATAAGGTCACCCATCTGGTTTACATGGATGACCTCAAACTATATGCCTTCGGAGAAAAATATCTTCATCAGTCCTTAAGGATGTTGCAAAAGTACACGCATGCTATCGGAATGGAGTTTGGGATCGACAAATGTGCCACGGTTCATCTCAAAAGAGGATGATGCGAGGAATTCGAAAAGGACGTTCACTTCGTAGACGGAAGCATCCTACCTTATCTGGGTGCCGGAGAGACGAATACTTACCTAGGGGTGAAACAACGCCACTCCCAAGACTACTACTGTTAGAAACTCTCTTCGCGGCCAGTATGTATCAGCATACGCTCCGAAAGATCAGAACTGTCGGGGAAGAACAAAGTTGCTGCAACAAATATGCTTGCCGTTCCGATTCTACTTTACTCCTTAGGAGTAATAAAATGGATTCAAGAAGTGCTGCGACAACTCGACGTTAAAACTCGCAAAATGATGCATCTCCATAGGAGCTTGCATCCTAAATCGTCCATTCCACGGTTATACTTCCCCAGGCAACAGGGAGGCCGTGAACTTTTGAGTTTGGAGTGTCTACATAACAGAATGGTACTGGATGAAGCTTATAAAGTCATCAGGAGTTCAGATTCCCTTCTCTGCTTAGTATGCGATCATGAAAAAGCAAAGATTGGAGCATTCCTTTTCAAGGCAGCAACCCGTGCAGCCGATGAACTCGGTCTCGTATTCGACACTGAACGACCGGACAAACCAAAACTCTGTCACCAAGTTGGAATCCGTTCTGCAGAAAGCCAACGTCAAAGCTGCGGAGAGTGAGAGGCTCCTACAGCTACATGAGGATAAGCTAATGCATGGGGTCTTCTTCAAGAACATTGAAGACCTTGGCTTATCCAGAAACTGAAGTCGGAGACCAAGAGATTCATAATGGCCTGCCAAGATGGTGTCTTCAACACCCTTGTCTGCCGTAGTCGCGTGATGGGTATAGAGGTCCCTGACACTAGATGCAGAGCGTGTCGTGGGGCAGCTGAGACCATAATGCATTTGCTGTCAGCTTGTTCAGCTTTTGCGGTCTCAGCCTATATCCACGGGCATAATGCAGCGCTACGAGTGTTGTACTACCATGTATGACACTCGTACGGTGTTGCCTTATGCTCCGGGGAATATTGAGTCCGTTGTGGAGAATGAGAAGTGCCGAATCTCTCATTCTTCTGTTAACGTGTGACGTTGCCTCACCTTGGATATGCATATGTATATATGCTTTATTTTATTTAAAATTATTTTACTTCTGTTCAATGTTGAATGATAGAGATATTTTTTTTTGTATTTGATGATGTGTTTGTTCGTCGATAGTACCTACGTTTGTGTTTTTATATTTATTTACTATGACTTTGTCTACAAGATACTCATCTTTCGACAATGAAGTATAATTTGATTTGATTTGACTAGATACTCAGATAGGAATATCAGCATAAAATTTTAAAGTGTGACTATTTATAATATATTTTATATGTATGATATGTCTTATATGTTTTGTTTTTTGTGTTAATTAACCTTTGATTTGATTTATTTACCTTTAAGTACTCGCTTTGTCAACAAAAAATTATTTTTTTCCGACAATAAAGCATATTTTGATTTGATTTGATTGATTTGATTTGATAATAGGAGTACTTGGTGGAATGATGGACGCACTGTTTTCGAATTTAAAAATTATACCGGATTGTCGTAATATGGCAGAAATCTTAGCCGAACGAATGTAGAAGGCCTTAATTCTTGGTTCACTCTGCCTACTCAGGGCACATGATTCTCTGACCCAGTAATCACTCACCCTACGGACGTGGGGAGTGTTTACTGGGGTTAATGACACACCAGCATGCCCTCCGGATGTATCGGGGTCCGGAGACAGGGCCTGACTGGTAAATTCCTAACGGAAAAGAATAATAATAATAAGTTTTCAACATCACTTCTCTGATATCTGAATTATAGTAATTATTGTGACACATATCTGTGAAATGTCCATTCTGTGTTTTTTTTTCAGCATACCCAGACGTCATAGAGCGCAGTATTACCCCTGACTGGGAATTTGTAGTGCTTGCCTGCGATGGAATCTGGGATGTGATGAGTGTCGAAGAAGTTGTCTCTTATGTCCGAGAGAACATCGCTAACGGACTGGAACCTGAAGAAATCTGTGAAAATCTCATGATGCATTGTCTGGCTCCCGACTGCCAGATGGCAGGCTTGGGATGTGATAATATGACTGTTGTTATTGTCGCTCTGTTGCATGGAGAAACATATGAGAAGTTACAAGAGAGATGTAAAATATTGCCCAATGAGGAAGAGGAAGTAACAAAGAATAAAGAAAACGAAGACGAGAATATTTAGTGTAGTGGGGAAATTTTTTTTATAAGGGAAAGTTCTTGATATGATTCATACTAAATTGTCTAAAATGATATGTTTCACGAATAATGATCTCAAAAATGGCTTGGTCGCAGTGGGCACAATCTTTATGTGGCAGAAATTATCAGTGAAATATATATGAATATTGGTACAAAGATAATGAACGGAATATTGTTTATTTTTCTCCTGTGTATTCAAAGGCTATAACGATTAATCACCAATATTTAAAGTCAGTAATTGAAATTTCATTGAAGTAAATTACCGTGGTAAATTGAAAATTCTATCAAGTAGATTGTTATATAAGTCAGTAACAGTTTATGTTGAATAAAAAGTTTTTAATTACAGAGCTTTTTCTGATACCCGATAATAATTCAGCTATTTTTCTTCCTCACAACTAGTTTCAATGCAGGTGGAAAAATAGGTAAATATTCAAAAAAATTATTCTAATGAAGTTTCAATTATGAAAATGTAACTATTTCGATGACATGCAGAGTAATCAGTCATCTTGGTGATGATTTCATTTTGGGCGGATTAGTATGTGAAGTTGCAATCATTAGTGATATGAATAAAATTTTGCAATAGTGATTGTGTTTTATAAAATAAAAGTTATCCAAATATTTATAACTTCGATGTATATCGCTTGGACACTAGTTCAACAACCGTCAGTTTAATGAAAGAAGATGGCCAAGTACAGTTTTCAAGACTTCGTATTGTACTGGAGTGTTGGATACAAACAGTCGATGGACACAGGGATCCTGATCACGCTAGTCAAAAAAATACGGATGAATTTTCAGGGTGAATATGAATCAGGACGTTGGCTCATTCTTCTACGTTTTAGTGTTGTCAAGATCTGATTTCATGACAATTTACTTGTACTTGATGAATTTAAAATGTATCGTATTTAATTATACTGGACAATAACTAAAATTTAATATATACTTTATTAGTCTGATGTCATTATAGGATGTCTGCATCTAAACAAAGCTTATTCTATTACACAAATACTAACCCAATATTCTATATTCAAACCCGAAATTTCCTGGTCTGACCCAACAAATGACATCAGCACTACTGAAGCGATTGTATCATTTATTCAGCTTAATATAATTATTGTCGTTGAAGCCATATATTGTCAAGTTTCACTTGTGGACAAAGCTTGATGAACTAGAATCATTAAGATAAAATTAATTAAATCATATAATGTTGATTGTATCTTCCCCTTTCTGCATCAGCTAGAATAGAAAACATCACCACTGAATACTTCATTTGAGAGCCGTTGATCAAGATAAGGGCATGCACATGTTCTGAAATTTGTTTTATCATCTGACTGCACGTCTACGAGCAATGAGCTGGGAATGATTTACATTTTAACTTGCGTTCCCGAGCACGAACATTTCATTACACCTATGACTCTTCTATATTTGCCACCCCAGCCTCAGTACTTCTGAAAACACTATCTTGGATATTATAGGAACACAGTTTTTTCAAATATAAAAATGTTCCACTTGTCAAAACTGGTTTATAGAGTTTCGCGATACAATATACATTTATAAAAAGATAAGATTTGGTTAAATAGGCAAAAAGTTGCATAAGAGAAGGGCAATTGCAAGGCATTATAAAATCTACAGCTCTCTTCCCAACTTATTTCGGAAAATATTAAATTATCAATTTTTTTCTTGTGATATCGTCAGAATAAAAAAAACGCTTCATGCAGCACTTTTTCGCAAGCTTTCTCGTGATGATATCAGTTTCACAGTCTGAAGTTTTGCTATCAATCAGACATCATTAACTTCTTTTTTAAAACGGCACACTTTTTATAAATACAATTTCTGAAGTATTTCTTATTCCAACTACAAATTTTTTTCGGCTATAATAATAATAAATTTTATTCAAAATTCATAAAAAGAAGTATGTACATCAGTTTGTAAAAAAGGTGAATAAACAGTTCAATTAAACTCGCGAAGTTTGAAACTTGTTGCGAGAAAATTAGAGGTGAGAATTACATGTATGTATATATTTTATAGATTTTCAAAATTAAACAAAATGAAAATAATAAATAAATCATCATCCCCCAATTTTTCTCCAGATCTCAATTTTATAATTTTTTTATTATTTTTTCAATTCAGTCCCTTACTTGAAAATATGTAAAATTCGAGATGATCTTAAATATAATGAAATCGTAAACCAACGTCATCACGAAAAAGCTCATGAAAAGTTGCTGTGAAGAAGTGTTCTTGTTGGTTTCATCTCTGGAAACGACAATTAAAAAAAAATAATGATAGGAATTCAACACATTCATTCATTCAACCAAAACTCGATCTTTTATTTCCGAATTCTTACTCTGCCATACGCTCAAGGAATGGAATACCAGTTGCTAGCAACGTGCCAGAAGTCACAATCTTGTAGGAATTTGTTCAGCCTCAAGTCTTGATTTAACGGGTTCTCAATTTTTAATTCGATAATTTCGAATTTCTGATTTACTGTCAACCTCCTTACATACTCCATCCACTAATATTTTATGTTTTTAGGTGTTTTGGAATCCTTACATCGTATCTTCTTGCTGCCAAAGTTTTATCTGATCTTGCAAGATTCTTTATTTTTTAAACCAGTCTTGTTTTTCTTCACATTCTTCTGAATCTATCTTTCTGTTCATGTAAAATTTTTCTTGGAAGGTTCTTCTAAATTTTCTATCAGTTTTACTTGTTTTCCTTTGAGCCTTTGCTCTTCATTTCCAGATAAGGTTGATAAAGTCTTCATTGAAGAAATTATAATTTTTATCAAAAAGTTGTTGAATCATGAATAATTTTGTAAATTAGAACATTGCCATTATGTTTCTATAAGAAATATTAAATTGTTTTTCCACTTCTTTAACCAGAAAACACTTGCGCAATATTAGTGCTGATCCTTTTCCTAAATGTTTTTGGTGCATTATTAATAAACCCAAATACATAGCACATTCCGGACATCAACAGGGACATCATTTTTGTGACTTATTCAATTATCTGCGTTTTATTGATATCACTGATTATTTTTCCCAAAAATGTAAAGGTCAATTGTAAATAAAATATCGCACTGTGTTCCTTCACTTCATGTAAATAAATATGTACATATGAGAATATTTTTACGTATTCTGGTGTATTTATCGAGTGCTTTGAATGTAATTCAGTTGGAGTGTGTGGTAACATCTATTTTTAATATGAATTGATTGAAGAAAAAACCTTTTTTGTATTATCGAATCATTTTCATCTCCTGTATTTTTAAAGTAATTAGGACTCTTCCAGCACAGTTTTCTAATAGATGGTGATAAATATTTTGTTTTGGGTTGACATTTTTATTTTAGTTTGGTGCTAAGAGGCATTGACTGCAGTGGTTATCAGTCTCGTGTTTTGAGTATTCTTTGTTACCTATCTTAAAAATTTTCGAATGTAAAACTGAAATAGTAACGGTAATTTGTAGAAACGATTACATAGTAAGCTTTTCTGGAAGAATTCATTAAATGTTCACATTAGACATACTGCTTTTCTTTTCATTTCATATGTCCTCTTCTGTATATTCAAAAAATTGATGTTCATCAACTATTTCCAAAAATATAGTATTCTAGATAGATATTGTTTAATAAAATAAAATATCAAATCGATGTTTAATAATGGGGCAAACCTGTAATCTTCGTTTTGTTTATATTCAGGTACCTACTAATATTTTTACCAATAGCAAATTCAAAAATTCAGTTTACATTTACAGTGCCTGGCATAAAGTTCGCTGCATATGGAAAACTTTATTATTGGTTTCTCAGAAAATTTAGTTTCTGAAAGAACCTCTGCTTCATCACAAAACCAAAATACATTTATCAATAAGTAATCAGCCCTATGCTGTATCACTTTCGTCAAAAATAACGTCACCGTTATTCGCCATTTCCGTTATTTTGCTATTACCAAGCAATATATTTCTATTTTCTACGACCGTTAATGAGGTAGATCAAAAATGATGTTCCTATAACTTCATTTGTCAAAGTAGAAAATATTTCAAAACCAAGTATTGCGCAGATTCGAACACAGAATTTCTCACAGGTTTTTTTTCTTCGTCAACCGGCAACTAAAAGTTCTAAATAATGATAATAATTGGTACATTCGCATATTTTTGGTGCAAATATTTTTACAGATATTTTTCAATATCCCTCATATGCGGCTATAGAACTTTGATATTTGAAATTTGGTTTCAGGATGAAGCAAAGGTAAATAATGAAAAAGTTTTCCATATCCTGCGAATTTTACTTTTACGTCGGACTCTGTGTGATATATAAAAGTACAAGCTATACAACTATATCTTAACTCCTTTGTAGTTTACTAAATTAGTTGAGAAAATATTTTCAAAATTCAGACAGAAAAGATTCTCAAAGACCAATTTTCGTTAGAAATAATATGTACCAGTTATATTACAATACTAAATAATTGAGTGACTAGAGATGAAAACTTTTGTTAATTTTTCCCTGTCACAAACACCACATTAAAATTCAATCAACTCATTTATGTTAGATAATAGTTATCGACTGTTGGTAGTAAACATAATATGATGTACTTCAGTAAAATCTCCTTATTCTCTCCTTAATTTAGCCAGATATCTGACAGAAAACAACTACTTTCCTGGCTAATACCACGACGGACGTTGAATTAAATCTGACAGATATCTAAGCCGCCTTCAACCTAGAATCTGGGAGACAGCCACAAATGCTTTCTGTATCAAGTAGCAGAATCCTGCCTGACATGATCAAGGACTTGACCACTTACATACCGGTTTCGATGTGTATTGCCTCTCTTCAGTGCAAGGTAGGTCCGACAACTTTTGCAGTAGTCGACGTCCTTGGTTATGCCATGCAATTCACTGATACCTGAAATGATTCTCTGAAGTGGATGAAAGGTCTCATAAGAAGATAGTCGCAGCGCCACCTCTAGAAAACCTCACTCCACTCCACTCCAAAGTAACTCGGGGTAGAGTTTGTTTGAAAATATCAGACCAAGTCTGATGGCTTCAGGAGAGAGACAGAACTTCAGTAAAAACCCCTTATTCTCTCCTTAATTTAGCCAGATATCTGACAGAAAACAACTACTTCGCTGGCTAATACCACGACGGACGTTGAATTAAATCTGACAGATATCTGTGCAGCGTTCTCCCTAGAATCTGGGAGATAGCCACAAATGCTTTCTGTATCAAGTAGCAGAATCCTGCCTGACATAATCAAGGACTTGACCACTTACATACCGGTTTCGATGTGTATTGCCTCTCTTCAGTGCAAGGTAGGTCCGACAACTTTTGCAGTAGTCGACGTCCTTGGTTATGCCATGCAATTCACTGATACCTGAAATGATTCTCTGAAGTGGATGAAAAGTCTCGTAAGAAGACAGTCGCAGCGCCACCTCTAGAAAACCTCACTCCACTCCAAAGTAACTCGGGGTAGAGTTTGTTTGAAAATATCAGACCAAGTCTGATGGCTTCAGGAGAGAGACAGAACTTCAGTAAAAACCCCTTATTCTCTCCTTAATTTAGCCAGATATCTGACAGAAAACAACTACTTCGCTGGCTAATACCACGACGGACGTTGAATTAAATCTGACAGATATCTGTGCAGCGTTCTCCCTAGAATCTGGGAGACAGCCACAAATGCTTTCTGTATCAAGTAGCAGAATCCTGCCTGACATGATCAAGGACTTGACCACTTACATACCGGTTTCGATGTGTATTGCCTCTCTTCAGTGCAAGGTAGGTCCGACAACTTTTGCAGTAGTCGACGTCCTTGGTTATGCCATGCAATTCACTGATACCTGAAATGATTCTCTGGAGTGGATGAAAAGTCTCGTAAGAAGACAGTCGCAGCGCCACCTCTAGAAAACCTCACTCCACTCCACTCCAAAGTAACTCGGGGTAGAGTTTGTTTGAAAATATCAGACCAAGTCTGATGGCTTCAGGAGAGAGACAGAACTTCAGTAAAAACCCCTTATTCTCTCCTTAATTTAGGCAGATATCTGACAGAAAACAACTACTTCCCTGGCTAATACCACGACGGACGTTGAATTAAATCTGACAGAAATCTATGCAGCCTTCTCCCTAGAATGTCAGGCAGGATTCTGCTACTTGATACAGAAAGCAGTTGTGGCTGTCTCCCAGATTCTAGGGAGAAGGCTGTACAGGCTGTCTCTCTCCTGAAGCCATCAGACTTTGTCTGATATTTTCATATGATGTACTTTTTTATAGAAGCAGTATAAGAGTTCTCACTCTTGTAAACTTGAAAGGCATATTTTTCGTACTATATTGAAATTGCAAAGGATTGTCACGTGGGATAATTTTGTTTTGGGTGAATTTAGTTATGCAATTAATAGTAACCTTATTTGTTAGGCATTTATAAGTCAAAAAGCCAATAGTTGCATTCTATTTGTCTGATTCGCAGAAATGACTGGATTATCTTTGTGTCGTTTCATTTATAATTCATATGTTAACTTATTCCTATCGAAATGGAACGAATTAAGCTCAACTACTGTATCACCCTTTTCTTCGTGATATTTTCACAATGCCCTTTTGGTTCCAAAAACATAAATTAACTCTTACTTTTATTAAATCTTTAAAAATCGGTATATATTCCACCTGATACAATAATTTCAATTATAAAACTATAAATTATCGGCAAATATAATTTTTAGTTCTATTATCATCAATGAAAGACTATTATGAGATAAGTTTTTACTGAAGCGAACAGAATTTACAACCATGACAAAGTTCTTAGGTACTAGTAATTTCAGATATTTCGGAAAAAAATAATTTTAATGGCATGCTGATGAAATAAAAAATTACCAATTGTTAATGGAAATTTAAATACAAACTGAAAAACTAATATTAAGGCTATTTATTTGCTTTCCACTGTCAGCGGATGATGGAACTCGCTGAATCAAATCGAAAACACTCTCTTCAATTTATATGCATTGGATACATTTTGAAGCTGAGCAAATGTCTTCAATGTTTCGATTTGATTTCAAGTTTTATTCAAAATTTGTTCTTTCTGTCATTTGCCTGCACCATTAACCCTTTCTGTCCCAGTGATGCCAATTGGCATTATCGTCAGACTGAGGGCCAGTGTAAATTGAATGGTCGAAATATATCTCTATAGACTTTGCAGAGTGCTGTAGAAACATTATATGTAACCGTAGGATGACACTGTCAGCAATGTTGACATTACAAATGACTAAATAACTGGTATATTTGTCAACCTCACTGTGTGTTTAGTGTGTGTCAGATATTTGCCTAAATATCCACTTAAAAAAATATAATTGAGGTATGTCAACAATAATTCTTTATAAGTTCAAAAAATCTTAAATAAGCTAATTTTGATACGGCTAGTCTATAAAAACATTTGTAACATTCAATGAGAGAACCGTCAGTTGGCAAAATATAAATGTGTATATATACAAGGCTATTCACATTCGAGTCTATGCGTTAGGATTTCGGTAACGGTAAAAGATAAAGGGGTATGGGGTAAAAGTAGCGATCAATTAAGTGAACCAAAAAAAAAAATTCTAACCAATTCAGTTCTGAGGTGATACAGGAATAATCGATAATTTCGAAATTCTTCTTTTGCCTCATATTTTTAAAACTTTCAGTACTTTGCCATGGCAATTATTTGTAGACTATCCAAATATGCGAATGAAATTTATATACAAAGCTTGCAAATTGAGCCTCCCTCAACTTTTCATTTCCAATACCTGTATTTTCTATTCAATTTTTTCAAAAGCCAAGAGTCATGTTTCACATTGGATAAATATTTTCATCTGAACTACAGAATGTTTTGGAAACTGTTACCAGTAAAATTTCATTTTTTTTTATTCCATAACATTTGTAGTTGAAACATTATCAGAGAATAAGAAGTGAATCAATAACGAGATGAAATTTTACAATTGCAATTGTTATATTGAAATATTACTGGTATAGTAATTATTCAGTATTTCCAAAACACTAGTTCAGATGAAAATACTGTGACAATATAAAATATTACTTACTCTTGGCATAGGGAATTATACTGTTTTTTACGAAATCTTGTAACCTTTTGAAACTTGTAAGATTTTTCTTTATGGTCATCCAAACCTCAATGTATTTAAAAAATGAAAAATCATAATTCTCATCCAAAACTAAAGATTTTTACAAATAAAAAAAATTGAACTACTTAACGATTAGAAAGAAGATAACGTGGGCGATAAGGTCTGGAAAGTGCCCGCCAGATAAAATTATCATCAGGCATTGTTAAAATAAATGCATTCTTGCCCTGTCTATAAACAATCATTACTATTTTAGAACTGAAGTTCCTATACTTTCGACAAAACTGTTTTAAATACGTCCCTATTTGGTATAACATGCTGTAGATTACTTATTAGTTTTTGTGATAGGGTATATATTATAAAAATAGAATTATTTTAGTAAGACTGTAGAGATATTAGAAATTAAATACTTAATAATCGAATGAATGAGTTATTCCTAAACTCCTCATCTGTCCAACAGCCCGATAAACAAAAGTTGAAAGATTGAAGTCAGAAGTGTGAAATAAAAGGAATGCAAGGGGATGAAATCGGTCCTATGTACCGTTTTAAAATGTAAAACAGTCGAAGACAATCATTTCAGGAATTAATGAATGCAACTACAATTAAGAGCCACCATCAGCGCGTCACACAGAGCAGTCGAATTCATTCCTTACCCCGTGCAGCAAAGGTTTGTAGGCATATATTTTTTATGAAGCATGTTAGGGAAGATATATCTAACTCGTCAAATTTCAATTCAATGCGAATATTATATGTAGGGGGCAGCGCTAATCAGGTACATTTCTCGATCGTAGGATCGGTATTTTGCCAAAACCATTGATTTAATGAAAGAGATATTTTTTGTATGGGCTCCGTGGTCTCATGAACATTCAGGAACTTCTCGATTTTTTAAATTAATCGTGCCATTACAATTTATTTATTTTTCCTTAAAAATTATCATAAAAATAAATGAAGTTCCCGAATTTACACTAAAACATTGAATCATTTGGCAAAGAAAAAAAAATTTTTAAACAAAAACTGTAGGCGTAAAACCGGTTCCCGTTTCACCAAGGTAATATTTGCTCTTAAAATGAACAGGACGGCTCACTATTATTGTGCAGCACAAAAAAGGTGTATTTTTTTGTTAATATATTTACACCTGTATTATTTAATATGTTTAGATTCTACCTGATGAGCTGATTACTTCAACGATCTATAATACTTGTAATTATAATAAAATATAAATAATAATAACAACTACACTCTCAAAAACACTCGTAGAGTGTACACAAAGGCATAGCCTGTGCGAGTAGAAGGCAGCTATTATTATTATTATTATGGATTGTAGATTGTGGTATAAATCTACAACTTGAAACCTATCGCTTCTGAATATGCGATTATTTGTAGACAAAACCATCTAGACCGAGAAAATTAAGTTTATTTGTTGATTTACATAATAAAATGCAGATGATAGATCTATAAAGACTATATAACTCTCTCCATTTTGGAAGGAGTGAATTGCATTAGATGTTGATCTTCAGCTCAAACAGAAGTGAGATGGTCTGAGAACACTTTAGAGGACCTAGCTCATTTCAAAACATTCTTCAGCTGCAAAATGAAATAACACGACTCTGACAAACCACTGAAACTCATCAGAATACAAAGAGTTATAGTGTTTCCTCTCCGACCACTGCAAACTCAGAGTGCCAATTATGCATGGAGAAAGATGAAACAACTAAACATATATTATGTACATGCCCTTGATGGTAGATTGCTTTGTTCATATTGAAGAAGCCCTTCATAGCAGGTTTTTACCAATCTGCTGAGGATGAAAGGAATAATTTTGGAAATTCGACATACTGGAATACTAAAACAATCATGGATACAGAATTATTATATTTATTTGAATACATCACTACCAAACTACTGATATTAGGTGACCTCATGGGCTAAGGTATACTTTTGTGTAAAAACAATTAAAAATACTTAAGATTATTAGAAACATAAATAAAGATTTTACAAACAATAAATATAATTTTACTAATAATTGAATCATATTTATCATAATGTGTTCAAATCTCAACTAATAGGAATATTACTCAAATTCTCATTAGGAATATAAATATATTTACCATGTGATCCATAAGAAATCATATTCAGTTCACCCGAAAAATTTTGGACCACATAATCAGAATACCTCTGTATGCTTGAACGTAAATTCGCATGCAAATCATATTCGATAAAGAGCATTTAAATTTTATATAAAATTATCTAATATATAAAATTCTCGTGTCACGGTGTTCGAACTTGAACTCCTCCGAAACGGCTCGACCGATTTTGATGAAATTTTTTGTGCTTATCCGGTATCTATGAGAATCGGCCAACATCTATTTTTCATCCCCCTAAATGTTAGGGGTAGTCCACCCCTAAATTTTTTATTTTATTTTTTAGACAAAATTTTTAATTTCTATTTTTTTATGATACAACATTCAAAAATACATACAATCCTCAATTTTCACCCTTCTACGATCAACCCTTATTTTTTAATAGCCATTTTAGTAATTTAATCATTTTTCCTCTCCGGTCGAAAACTGATCAATCATCATTTAATTAGTTATCCCCTCCAGATGTCTACAGGTGTCACTTCTGACCCAGTAAACAGCACGGAGTAGGGATGAGAACGAAGCCGGTCTCCTTTCTTTCTCACTCCCTACACAGTTGTCGGCCATCAAAATTATTTATATGGCAAAACAACGTTTGTCGGGTCAGCTAGTTGTTTTATATAACTATTTACAGTTTATTTCATTTCACTACCAGAAATATATCTCTTATTATTATATACATGATTAGGCAGAGTGATTTTTCCAATAAGGATTATTTTCTAGCAAACCTCATTTTTAGATCAGTTAGTCGAAGTATGTCTCAGAAAATTGAAACAAAATTACTTCGGCAATAATCTTTTGGAAGAGGGCAGAATAACCAAACTCTATTTACGTCTTCCTGAAATTCTGCACTGAAATCAAATTAAAACCAAGGAGTTGTGAATATGTAAATATAATTCAAAAAGTATCGATTTTTTACTTGGTAGGAAATGAAGAAAGGAGCGCCATGATTTCAATAACAACGAACTATTAATATCAGGTATGTATCAATTATTCACATCTGCCAATAGCGTGAAGATAAAATCAATATCAATTGAAAGAGTGAAATAAAAGTATCGGTATTGTTTGCTGTGAAACCTGTTATATTTTTGGATGAAGTTGTGTTGTATGATTTCCAGGGTTTTCTAGAACACATTGAGGATATACCCCTTTGGGATATCTCTAATCGAGAAAAAGGAAAATTTGCCTTATTATTTAGGGTGTTACTAAATTTATGGAAAAAACTTCAGTAGATTACTTGTAATGGGCAGGTCTATTCTAAAAAAATAAATCTCAGTTCACCCTTAGGAAAGATCATACATGTCATGTATTATATATTCATATTATAATTATATTACATTGTATTTTATTTTTGTATTAGATCTATGACAAAAAACACAATACAAAAAAGTTAAGAAATACAACATGATTATTGATTTATTGATATATGTAATCCCCAAAATTTCCACATTAATTTGAGAAACAAATTTAATACTCAATTTTAAGGCAGAATCTCCTGAATATCATGCATCTAGTAACACCCTGTATTATTAATTCAACATGTAACAATGGGAAAGAATAAAAAAGATCTTTAAACAAGAGGAAACTGGACTTGTTGCAATCTTTTAACATTCATATTATAACACTGTGCACAAAAGGCAGTAATTATCGAATTGAAGAATCACCGACTCATTTTTCGATTGTTAGAATTTGGAATATTCATGTTATCTGTCAAAATATTGTTTGACGTGAATTGTGAAATTTTTTATACTTTTTGTTCAATAGGTTGTAAAATTTCAATGGTTTAAGAAATGTTTAAGACAGATTGCACAGTAAACAACCAACTTTGAGAGATTATTTCTAAGATTAAAATTCAGTTTCAAAACCTTGGAAGAAACCGAATGCGAGATCATTATTATATTTCTAGCTGCAAGACCTAGAAAATGGAAAGTTTCCTGTCATTTTATTGCTTTTTGTCATAAATTATCATACCATTTTGATAATTTGCATCAATAAATATAACCATTAACAGAATGTGTAATGGTTCTCTCAGCTAAACCATGTACCTTACAACAAAGTGCAACCAGCTCCATTTGGGCTGTATAATGTTCGACCCAAAATTATCAAACTAAACTAAAAGCTAAACAAAAAGAAACGAATGAATCTATTTATATATACAAATAAATGTCGAGCAATCATTCAATCCAAACAGTTTCCAATGATGTCTTGAAAGAATGGTTCGAGCTACAAATTACCGTTTCGGAAATACAACACTCCACCCTAGTGTTGAAAGAAAACACCCTCAACTTAAAACGCAGAGTCATCATTTAGCCACATGGGGCACCTTGCCGTTTTTTATTTCTTTTTTTGGTGCTGGTGCTGGAGATATGCAAATTACGTCATCGTCGTTTTCACTTTTTATTTCCGAACTGTCTTCCTGAATCGGACCGTTGTCTTTTTCCCATTCCTTCAAGACGGTATCCAAGTTGTACCTTTTGCGATAGTTGACGAAAAAGGCGCGTATGTGATGTTCTGTCTTATTACCGATAGCATCCGCGATGCTTTTGAAGTCCTTGCCATACTTACGGACACCTTGGACGGCAAGCAATAATTCATCGCTTGTCCATCTTGAATTGTATTTGATACTGTTTTCGCTACCTGGACGGAGATCTTCTACACTGTCGGAATGTTTACGCTTCAAGGAACTCACATTTTGCTTATTCTGCTGGATCTGGAACAAAAGAAAAGTTATTCAGATTTTCCAAGAAACTCTTCTGCATACAGGTCTAACAGCGAAACCGTTTGGTTAGGAAATCATTCATACATCTATTCCGCATCAAAAACCATACAGAAAGGTACTCAAATCTTAGCTTTCATTCATGACTATTTCAATGAAATAATCGCTCAGTCAAATATTCATGAAAGGTCGAAACAAGTTTGCAAATACGTGATAAAAAAAAGAATTGCTAGCTTATTGGAATATATTAAACTGAAAATACCTTCATTCAAACTTATTCATGAAAAATATGATACGAAAATATGAAAACGAAAAAGAATGAAGACAATTTATTTTAGATTTCAACGTGCAAAAATTAAAATAACTTCCCTATTTTGAACTTACTATGGGAATAATACAGGTTGACAAGATTTCGAATTATATTAAAGGGTTTGATACAGATTTAGTATATTAGTGTCATTATTTTTTTTTGTTTCATTACCCGTCCAACACAATTTTATACTCCGTATTTTGCAAATAACCTAGTAAGCAACGAATTAGAACAAAATTCGAAAGTAAGTTGGTCAAATCTGAAGAAACTTTATTTTCAGATTTTCGGAATCTTCCACTGATCCATCCCACTCATATCTTAATATAATGAAAATAAAATCAATTGCAATTCAAACAACAATGAAAATACTCATGTTCATACAATTAAACCAAACTTAGATAAGCATGCGACAAGATGCAAAGTCTACAACTTAAAGACACAAAGAACCCCGATAGTAAGCGTTACTCAAAAAGTTGATGGTGTGGTAGAAAAGCAAAGCAAGTGGCCTGTAGGAAAAATCTGAGGGAAATCAACACCCACGGTTGAACTTTTCGGCGAGACTATCTATTTCAGTTCTACCATTGTCAGTTATCAATTATATTGGGCAATTTGAATATTATTCGTCAAGCAACAAGTCAATAAAATAGTTATATACGAAAATCTTTTTTTTTTTCACCAAACAAAAAAAAATTAGTTTCAATCATCAGATTCCTGAAAACATCTCATGAAGGTCAGTAAATCAGAACATCGTACCAATAAGACAAAATATTACAAAAATAATCATTCCTTAGTGACAACACTGAGCTAGTTCTAACTCAATTTTGGAAATTTCAATTTATTATTCAATGAATTGAAACTGAACGCTGTTCTAGTTGAAAAGCGTTTATTTATTAAGATTTGACATAATAAATATGCAAGAAAAATTAAACAGTGACTTTCTAATTATTGATTAACGTGATGGTGACGTGTTTATTTTGCGGAAATTTATGTTTGCGAAATTAAACAATTGTCTATTTCCACGAATAATCTTGTAATTTTAAAAATGGTCTAATTTACGAAATTAGTTATAAATATAAGATCATCCGTGCACATAGACAATAATGTTTTATTTTATTCTAAAACTAATTATTTGTCCTTCCAGTTACCGTAAAATAAGGGAAAATGTTATTCAATAAGAAAATTTATTTAATGAAGCAAAAAATACAACTTAAATAAATTATTCCAAGATTCATATCAGTCACGAGATGTTACTAACTGAAAATCTTTCTATTCTCAAAATGTCATAATATAATTTTTTACTAAAACTTTCTCAAATTTTGTATATTGTTACACAATAATATGGTGCTCAATTGTTTGTAAATATTGCAAATAATACATCTCTAGATAACTTAAATTCATAATGACTGTGATAAATCGAAAAATTAATTATTTCAATATAAAGATGATATATACTAGTGATCCAAATTAGTGTAGAGTCGCATCCTTAGTTGAAATGACAGAGCAGAGCCCGTAGCGACTGAAAATGTCATCATAAATTCCTCAGATAATCCGTACAGACCACTTTTCGGACATCATCTCCATCATCAGGGTGTACTCACTTGTCTCTGCAGGGAATCGAGCTCTCGATCCATGGCTTTAAGCATGACGACGCCCGTATTGCCAGAAGCCATCGCTGCCAGATCGTCGTGGTTGATGTACATGCCGCGTGGGGGCTTGCGCCTATGGCGAGCCCCCAAAGGGGTGCCCCGCTTACCGCCCGTCGGCCCCGAAGTGGGCCTCAACAGGCCCGTTCGTCTACATACCAACATTGTTCGTGTCAATTTTGATTTTCGATAATAATTTTTTTTCTAGTGTTCAGATAACCAATTTTTACGTTTTTCAGATTCAAATTGATGGAGGTTTTTCAAAAATATGGTTATTTGAGGGATTTTGAGTTTATTACAGTTCGAAACATATTTTCTATTGATCAGATAACCAATTTTAACATTTTCTACATTTTAAATGATGAAAGTTTTTCAAAAATGTGATTATTTGATGGTTTTCAAAATAATAACAGTATGAAAAGTCCAACTGTCTTTTTTGGTTTCTATTTTGAACACCATACTAGTAAACTTTAATCATTAATTCGTCAAAGTGAATGAACATGGCTAATAACACGTTTCAAAAATTGTAATATTACTAATCCAAAAGTAATATGCAATTAAGTAAAATAATTGAGCTGTCAAAAAATTAAAGTCTTCAAAAATTTGTCATAAAAATAATATTTCACCCAATATCCACAATACAGAAAACAACAAAGTTAGAAGAAAAGTTTTTTACACTTTTGAATTCCAGAAAATATACAATCAAAACTCGAGCCATTCATCCAGGCCAGATTTTTAGTAACTGCCCTCGAGTTGAGTTAAATAGGAACAGGGTATTCACAGCATATTCGCAAGAATTTTACTTTAACAATCAAAATTTCTTATAACTTTTCGAATCCGATGAATACGGTTTGACTGAATTAGCTCGCTCTATTTTTTTTGTGAAATGTAAAACGTAATTTTGTACTACAACTAATAGTATAACCAAATTAAACAGTTCTCACACGTTCATAAAATATTAATTAATCACGTGAAATTTGGAATTTATAAGAACATGAGAGAGCATACATTGGCAGATGTCAATATATTTCATGTGAATTCGAAACAATGTCTGGACTTGGCCTATTATTGTTTTCTAAGATAAAAATCAAAAAGTTAATTATTTTTTCTAAAATAAAAATAAAGTTTCAACAAACGAATACAGTCCATACATAGACTGTTTGAAAAGTTTTAGAGAATGAACACTGTCATGATTTTGTAAATGAGATCTTTGAAAATCTAAACATGTTTTTCCTTTTACCTAAGGTTATACTGTACCAACCTAGTTCTATTCAGGATAACCTGAATTGAACTCTGTTCAGTTGTTAGATAGCCACATTTCAAACTTTTCAACAACTAAAGTCAATTTAGATGAACCCGTCTTCTAGTAGGTTGGTACAACGAAGCCAAAATGTATAATAAATAATTTAGGAAAAATGCAATAACATTTTAACTGGGCCGATGAAAAACTTAAGACATGCACATCTTTTTTATACTTCAAAAAATTATTCCATGTTCGGAAATATTCGTTTATAATACTGATTTTTCAAATAAATTTATGAACAGAAATGACGATTTCATAACTAAGTACAAACCTATTGTGAATGGAGTGATACATACCTCCAGTGTTGGTAGCAGGAATTACATAGGGCCCCCTTCGTGGTCACTTGAGTGACTGTACAGACGACTCCGCAGTTAGAGCACGCGCCACCCTCACCCTGCACACATACAACAATCATACCGACCAAGTTCCGAGCTTATGAGATATACAGGATGTTCCGTTATTCGAGCGACATCGCAAAATATCCGAAAAATTTCACCCACTTTTTTGTTTATGAGAATTATAAAGAATACAATTATTATATGGGTTATTTGGTATAGGTCATTTCCTTTAATTGCCTAAAGAAGCAGATAATGATCTGAATTTCATCGAGGTCTATGTCAATGTAATATGAGGATTTCTTAAAGTTTGTTGTAATAGCATTTTTTACTCCTTTTGAGTAGGCTTGGAACAATTTCATTTGTTGGAGATTCGGCATAGGGCAATATAGTTTCGACGGTTACTGAACACTTTGGTTCGTTTAATTTTTCAATAACAAAAAAGTACTCGAGTAAAAAACATATATTCCATAAATTAAAAATTAACATTTCATTGTTTCATCAGTATTTGGGTGGAAACAAAGATTTGATCATAAGATACAACTAAGACGCATTAACTCACTTCTTAGAATACTGCCAGGTGATCCTGGAAACGTCCATAAATTGATGCTTTCTCTTAAAGAAAAAAGAGAAAAAGGTAAAATCAGATTTTTTCTATAAATAATGAACTAAAGATAAAATTAATTGAATCGAAAAACAAACGAAAAAATTGTGAAATGATAGAACTAATGGAGAAATTATTAACATTTCATGATTTTTTCGAAACATATGGAAGACAGTTTATTAAAAGAAGGACAATTCAAACAGTGAAAATAGTATGTTCCATTTACAGTGTCCACGTCTCTGAAATGAAATTTTCCATAGCCAGCTTGTCAACGTGGCCTTTATAGAATCAATTCATGAATATACTATAATATTTTCAAGGTGATAATCCCTGTCCAGTGAAATACTCTGGTTACCAAGCACCATTTAAAAAGGCATAAAAAGCAAAACCTAAACGATACATAGAAATTAATAAAACTATACAACCAAGGAGTCAAAATCCTTAGTAAATGCCATTATAAGAATTGACAACTTTCGTGAATGTTCCTGTATCAAGAATATGGCGAAGAAATGGGAAGAATTGCCATTTTTCGAGAAAAAAACTATTGATTTAAACCATACTGATATTTGTAGAGCCTTTGTAGCGCTTCTCATGGATCGATAATATACAGGGTGTTCCATTCAATATAAGATATTTCACATTTTTATTTACAATGTGTGGCAAGCTGTTTATCCCCCTGTCGATTTTAGATATATCGTTTGAGAGAGTTACCAATGTACAATATTTGACGAGAAATTAATTGTAATGGGATTTGGCGCAACTTTATAATTTTAAATATCAAGACGAATTTAGAAAAATAATCTGTCATGCTGAAAACTTGTAATTAAAAAAAAAGATTTGCACAAAGTACCTTTTATCTATCATGTAGAAACCGAAAAATTGATAAAAAATAAAGGTTGCCATAAAAAAAATCATCCATCTATCTATTACCATAATGGAGATACAAAAGACCATGCCATTTGTTGCAGGGCCCTGTATATTTAAAAGTAACATTCCATAGTAATTTATGTGTTTTAATTTTATTTTATTTACATTTGTGATCATTTACTGGTATATGCTTTGTCAATAAGGTTGATATCTTGGACAATAAATCATATCTTTGATTAATTTTCAGACAGAATTTGAATCACGTGTTGGTCGGGTGCAATTCAGTGCCTATATGGTGAAGTAGATGTTATAGCAGATATTTGCCTAGTATTCCACTAGACAGGATTATAGGAGAGAAGGGTATTTTCGAAGTGTTCAAAATATTGACTGTGAAATATGCCATTATTCTTTGGAAACATCTGAAATCGTATATTTGGATAAATATTGTCTATTCAAATTCATTTATAAAAAATGTACAGGAAATTCCATTACCATAATTATGATATTTTAAAAGCAAAATAGAGATAGGATAATTATGAATACAATAATGAGAAATTTTTCATTATTTCAAATTATCACCTTTAAAAGTAGCCCATATTGATAATAAATATTCATATTCAAAGGATAGTTCAGGGCATTGTTAGTTCTATGGAAATTTAATTGGAACATGTTTTTTGTGGGAGTACTAAGATAAAATAGCACATATCACATAGTAGTGTAAATACACAATCTTTTCCATTTTCGTAACATAAAAATGCTTCATATGAAAATAAGTAAATGCCATCGAATCATATTTACAATAGTTGTGAACCCAATCAAACTGTTCAAAAGCCAAGTATCTAAGGTCCAGGATTATTGTTTTATTCAAAAGCACTGAGTCTATACCTCAACGTATGCTGTTCATAATTGTGAATTGGATTTTTTCTTATTATTTCTTTCAACTGGATTCAACCTTAAATCTTCAACCTTCACACGTCTTTGAGGGAGCTAGGGAAGACACCTCAGATTATAATTTTATGATCAGTTGACAACTGATATGAATTTTTGGAGCTTAACAAATTCAAAAGGATCGGAAATTCTTCTTTAAGGGGAGAAAGAAACCAACTTTTTCAATTACCAAGTGGAACAGGGATTAAACTAGAGACCACCTCAAATCATCCGCAATGAACTTTCATCACAATATTATTATGATGAAGTAATGTTTTAAAATGAATTACCATCCCAGATTTCCTCAAATAGGACCCTAATAAGGTTCTTTATTTAGTCGTAGGAACCAGGAAAATCTTTAGAAGTGTGACTCAAATATTCATTAGTCAAGTAAAGTAATATATTATGTACAAAAGGAAACGAATAATGACGACATAAGGAAGGAAGACAAAAAGTTATCTATTTTCAAACTCTAAAGTTGTTCTAGGATTCAAAATATGTCAAATACGGAGGTGTAGAATTCAATATAACATTAGTTTCGTTCAATGTTCATTTTAGGCATTCCCTACTACACTAAAATAATACAGAATGTCCCGAGGACATATTTCCAAGCAGGTGACGGTTAGATAAACACAAGAATTTGAAAGATTCTTCAGTCAGAAAAGTCCTTGTAGATGTTGATATTCGAACGTGTAATTTATACAGTTCTCGTTATAAGCATGCGGCAGTATACATTGATACCTCCTTTACAATTTGTTTTCAGAAATTTTAATCAATCAAATATCAATTGAAATATTTTATTGGACTAGTTTTCTTTAAAATATCGTGTGATGTTTATTATATTCATATTCCAAAAGTCCTCCTTTTACTACTTACTGCCGCCAAGAAGTAACAATAAAATATTTTTAAAGCTAAATTCAGTAATAAAATAAGCAAAGATCGCGTGATTCATTCAAGGATAATAATTTCCACCTGAATAATCAATTGGAGTACCCAGAGTGCTGTTTGAAATGTTGAATGGATAATTTCATTAAAATTCGATGAACGATATCATCAAATGAAATATTTCAATCACACTAAAATCAGAATTCCAAATATTTTTGAAATTACTCATGAATCACAATAATAAGAATCGAAGATTGATGAAGTTAATCCAATTGATCCATGTCCTCCTTCAGAAATTGGATAAAACACAATGAATTGCCTTGAAGTATGATAGGATAATCGTTTTTTATTTTTAATAATTAAATTTTCTCTTCTGCTACAACATTTGTTTCGGATCAATGTTGGTAAATGAATAAATTACCCTACTGTAAAACATTCACGAAATAATAAACCAAAATAAACTCTCAAAACTCAAGCACATCTGACAATAAACTTCATTTTTCTTCTCAACAAGCTTTTACTCTAATTTGATTTCTTCGACATGAATTAGATTTTTCTCAAAACTGCAGCTGAGCTCTTAATTTTTGGGATATGTTGCCATGTCGCAAGATACGAAACATATGTATAATGAAAGTTAGGTGTAGCAAATTATGGTAAAGGTGGATAAGTAAACAACAGTATTATGTACAAATAATGTGCACAATTCGGTATGAATGGAGAGATATGCAAAGGGAAAAAGCATGCTACACTTCACCATACCCCATTTTCAATGGCTAATGCTTGCAATAAGGACACTTTCTGATGAGGAGACATGAAAACAAACATGTTAATAACTCAGCTTAGATACAAAAATATGACCAACTATTTAAAAAGTTGATTATCAACAATCTGGAAATATTTATTTATTGCAATATAAAATGGGCAATCAATTAGAAATAGAAATATTCTGAATCTAACGATTCATAAAAACTTTCATATTCTTCACATTAAAATGAAAATATTTGAATAGAAAGCAGCTGACAATTCATCAGATAGTGCCTTAGAATATGTTTGGTATTCACTGTTGAACCATTCCTGAAAATTGTAGAACCTTCAAACCCAAGTGAAAATATCTAATATTTATATTATGGAATATTATAAAAATCCAATATGGAATGAAAATTCTTAATTTACTACCTCCTATATATGGTAAGATGTTTTCTTTTGATGAGTCGCAGTGCAATAGTTGTACATTCCATTTTTTCCGAAAACCAGATTATTCAACAAAATCACAATTTTTCAAGAAAAAAGTGAACTATTGACCAAATTTTTTTCAGCATATTATGAATTAAAGCATTCCGAATCTGTCAAATTCAGTTAGCTGTCTGTGGTTAACAATATATTATTTGCAATTTTGAAACAGTAGAGTTGATGTGAGTTTTCACAACTAAAATATCATAGAATGTAAGATGAATTAGCAGTATAATTGATTTTAGAAGTAGGACAAACGAGAATAACTTGAATTCTCTAGAATATCAACAGTTTTCAGACAACACTATTTTACTGAGATCTTCAGTTATCTTGATAATTAAAAGCGAGGAACAACTGTGGAAAAAATCGAAGAAATGTATCCATTAGCGAACATCACCTTATCTGGATTACCTAATTTTATTCAAATAATCAGAACCAAGGATTCCGGTACAGTGTTGTAATGATAATTTTTAAGTAAACTGATTCAGAAGATGAATATTTTGGCCAAGATTTAAGTGGAAGGTTTTATTAGATGTACTGCAAAATTATATAGATTTTGAAAAAATATGAGGTATTCATAGTTCAAGTGTACTATCAAGTTACAAAAGGTACACAAAAACTAAATGAAAGTGTTATATTTTATCAAAGCTTGGTGACATGCAAGAAAATTATAGTGTTTTAGTTGCCTCCACTCACAAAACAAATGAATATTTTCATGTAGTTCCAAATTCGTATAAATTAAGTGAATGTTTCCTTGTGGACATTGGTGATAATAAAAGCAGAAAAATGAACACTATTTTTTAAGAAAATTTGTCAATTCATTCATTTTACCGGAGCAAGAAAATATAAATGAATCGAAATTGAAATACTCAAATGGTTAGCATTCTTAGAGAAATTAATATACCAAAATTTTCATTTCAGAATTGATTGACAAGTTTTCATGAAATAATGTGTGCATTGCTACAAATTCATGAGAAAGGGGAACTAAACGTGCAAAACAAGGTTGTTTTATAAACTACCTGAGTGGATTGCTCGATGACAGAGTGATCCTTTCGACTAGGAGAACCACTTTTTCGTCGAATACCACGATGAATTGTCCATTTCTGTAATACCAATTTTTACTGCACTAAGTAAATATTAATTTCTTGCTACGAACCCAACTCAAGATATTCAGTTATATAGGAACATGTCAAAAGGAAAATTCAATTTACATTCCTACAAGCAACTGTGCAAGTTGCGTAAAAGTGTTTGTTATCCCAATAACAAAATGACATTGAGCAAGAGCAAATATGTACTCTGACAAGAAAAGAGTCTAGATTATAGACTTGAACCAATTATTTGCCCCTTGATTTATTTTATTCATTTACGAAGATAAACTGGATTTACAAAACCAAAACAAGTAGAGAACAATTCTTCATTCACGTCTTTTAATAACGCTGAAATCAATAAAAATGTTTTTTTGGATTTACTTTTTTGTTTCATCATTTACAATATTTTATACATTTATTATTTGATAATTTGAATAAGCAATATAATTTTTATATAATTTAATAATGTGTATTATTTTATTACAAGTTTGTGAGTAACTTTGAAACTCATACCTTAATGATTTTATGTGGTGGGTGTCAATTTGTAGAAGAATAAAAATTTATATTTTAAATATTTATTATCTAAAGCAACACTGAAATGGTTGGGTCAAGTTACCGATTACAAATATTTTGCAACGTTTTCTAGACTTTTTGAGCTGGCTGAAGCTTTACCTTGTCAGAAAATAAAATTATTATGAATTGATGTAAAAAATATTTGAAGAAAATAACCACTTCTCGGCTCCAAATTTGAAAAGTTTTTTGAAAACAATTACTTCATGAAAATTCCTAAAGCTTGACCAATTGTGTGTTCATCCAAATGTTGCTGAACTCTCCACAATTTGAATATCACTGAACAGATATAAATTTATACTTTAAACTGGTATTTGAAGAAAAATGTAATATTTGTTAGGCTGTCTGACTGGAAATCAAAGATTTTTTTGGCAAACCACTTGATTATGAAAATATTATCAGAAGAAAGTAGAAAGGATTAATCAAGAATGCTTGTTGAGGTAAACATATTATTGACCTGAACCAATTGTTCCAATTTCGGAACCAAAATATTTTTTTTTTTGCAGAAAACAAAATACATTTATTCATGCAATATCGATCATACTGAAACATTTTCCTGAAAACTCATCCCGCAAATCTTCACTTTTGATTATCACAATACCACTAACCCTAACTCAGAAGTTCCTACATAAAAAGTAAGTTAACACATTCCACATCAACTCAAACTCCAAGCTGAATCATGGGTACATGCCAAACTTCAAAGTACAAGTGCAAACTGAACATTTATTCAGAATATGAGTATTTTCCTACCTTATCTTCATGATCAGACTCCTCATTTGAACCGTTTTCAGAACCAACTTCTGATGCACCACCTTCTTCTTTGGGCGCATTCAGCTTTCGAGCTTGTTTATCCATGAGACTCGTGCGAGATCTTGTTTTCTTCCAGCCATAATAGTATTTGACTAAACTAGCTATGCTTTTATCTGGTAACTGCAATCAACATCGTGAACTACCAAGTTGATTCAAAATGTAACTGTCTTACCATTTGTCGTATTCTGTGAAAACTTTTGCCGTGGAATTGAAATGCCTGCTCAAATAGAACTTTATCTTCAACAGACCATTCATCAGGAAATGGGGTAAAGTTTGCCAGATCTAGCATTGCCCGCTCCAAATCATGTTTATGCCAGAAAAGCATGCCAAGAGCTTGCTCTCCATTATATCCATATTTATCTTTTGCTAATACTATATAGTCTTCCACTGTGAAGAAAATATGCAGTTTAATGGATCATCTATTAATTTGTTTAACGTACACTTACATTTCGATTCTGGGATTGTCTCAGTAGGCGACCAAACTAAGAGAGCCCTATCAGCGAGGGATTCCGGTTTTCTTAGGTTTTCTGGCTGTAACTCAGGACAAACGGCTTGGTAGTCCCGTCCCACCCTTATTTTATCAACGGGGACTGAAAAATAACATCATTATAGATTTGTTGGTGCCCCCAAAACAAACAATATTTGGATGTTTTAAGGTTATTAAAAATTAAGAAACTTTACCAGGTTTACCTGCACTCTCGTCCTCGCTGGTAGAATCATGTACGTGACCATTTGGACTGGGACCCGTACTTCTACGCCCGTTTCGAGCGTTTTCACTATTTTTTTCTGCTAATACCATCTTCGCCAGCTTGACTGTTTGAAGCACAAAAATTAATTAAAAATAGTTTTTATTTTGAAGAGAACCAAGCTTATGATTCACACGCTTTGCTGTTGTCACTGTTTGCTTTTCCCAAACGACACTGACTGAATACTCATCGAAAAACCGTAGTTTTCCCGATAGTTGGGATGCTTGTGTAGCTTGCTTGTTTTCGTAATCTTCTTCCACTAAATTACAACAAAACGGCGTTGCTAGTTGCCACTGTTTGTTGAAAAAATAGTAGTAACCCACAGAATAAAATAGTAGTAGAAGTATGCTCAAATGAAGTAACACCAATTTTCCGTTATTGACGATCTATGAACAGGATAATCTTCTTCTAATATATAAAATTCTCGTGTCACGGTGTTCGAACTTGAACTCCTCCGAAACGGCTCGACCGATTTTGATGAAATTTTTTGTGCTTATCCGGTATCTATGAGAATCGGCCAACATCTATTTTTCATCCCCCTAAATGTTAGGGGTAGTCCACCCCTAAATTTTTTATTTTATTTTTTAGACAAAATTTGTAATTTCTATTTTTTTATGATACAACATTCAAAAATACATACAATCCTCAATTTTCACCCTTCTACGATCAACCCTTATTTTTTAATAGCCATTTTAGTAATTTAATCATTTTTCCTCTCCGGTCGAAAACTGATCAATCATCATTTAATTAGTTATCCCCTCCAGATGTCTACAGGTGTCACTTCTGACCCAGTAAACAGCACGGAGTAGGGATGAGAACGAAGCCGGTCTCCTTTCTTTCTCACTCCCTACACAGTTGTCGGCCATCAAAATTATTTATATGGCAAAACAACGTTTGTCGGGTCAGCTAGTATATCTATATATACCTAAGGACCAGGGTTAGTATGTATATTATCATTATATATATAGAGTAACCCTGCCTAAGGACATAATGATAATGATACTAATAACATAGACCTGACCTGACTTGACAGAATTGTGGCATTTTGGTCAACCATCGAATTTGAAATATATCCCACAGAATGGGTTAACTCAGGGACGGTTTTTCAATGTACTTTAACTTTGAGCTAAATTTAACTCATGGTTTGAGTTGATTCCATCATTTAGCATTATGGGGAGTTCACATGCTGGCTTTTCGCTACTTGGCTTATAGCGTATTGTGATCTCATTGGCCGAATAGTGTCCGAAATATCTGATAAGCCAAAAAGTCGATAACAGTCCGACTTTTCGCGAAAAAAAGCTATGAAAGTTATAGGTTAGAAAGCAAAGCGATGTCATAAGTCATAACTGATAAAAAAAAGTGTTCTAAAATGCTTTGTGTTTATTTGGGACATGTACAATAACGGCATTTCTCTTATTATTCATCAATCTCATGTTCACCAAAACCTTAAGTTTTCTTAATTTTTTCAAGAAGGATTGGGATCACCCAGATCCTTCGATTCTTTCTTTTTCTATGTATTTTATAATTATAATACAATGCCGGAGCTTGAATATTTTTTTCTCAAAAAGAATACATAATTCAAATCATGTAAACTATCTGAAACTTCTTCCAACTCCTCAGAAAAGGTATCTCTCCACGTCTCCACCGACAGGATAGTAAGCATGCATGGCCTATGGCTTTTTTGACATTGTTCATGTGAACAGGGCCGGTATTCCGAGTCACGATCGAGCATGAATCGTGTTGTTTTCACGAATTTGACGATTCCGAGCCTATACGCCGATCGTATATGTGTTGCAAATAGCCTACATTTTGACGATTAGTTGATGAAAAGTGGATTCCGAAGTAACGATTAGGCATCAATGGTGTCGTCTAGAAGATTTTGATGATTCCGAGGCTATATGACGATCATAAATGTGTTGCAAATTACCTACATTTTACGATTAGTTGACGATAACTATTTTCTTGTCGTCAGTATATCTATCTTAGTCTGATATATGTGTTGCTCTTTTTATTAGTGGTCATATTCCTTGTGTATTTGTTTCCATCCCGTTATTTACCTATGATCCATACTTCTGCAGTAGGGATTTTTTATTCAGAATGGCTTTCAGAGCAACCCAAAAGTTTACTCGGAGTTGATAATGAATTTCATGGGGAAAAGGGCATAGCTAAGTGGCGAATAGATTACCCTGTTGAAAAAAATGGGGAATTCTTTCGAAGATTTCTGAGTGTTGTGCTCGTAAAGGTACAGCCGGTTGACGGAAACATTGACAATTTTTTTATTATTATTTCAAGGTACCATTAAAACTGTTGCAATATTTTTTGGGAATATTAATATTATTAACGATTTCAAGGAATAGGATATGTAGGTACCTATAATGATATACAAATAAGTATGCACCAAATGTACGTATTCCTTTGAATTAAATTTCAACAGAAAAAGCAACAGAATTACTGGAACCTACCTACAGTATGCGAGAATGGATTTCCTAACAAAGATATACATTAACAATTAAAGATACATCTTATATAATGATGATAATAGGAGTAGTGTGTACATAACTGCAGTACAATAATTATTAATATTATTATAGAGTATTATACCTACCTATCTAATAATAAGGTATAGGCGGTACCTATCCCGGTTTACTGCAATATCAAATTTTATGCCAGTAATATAATTTATAGACTGCAATGAAAGAAGAGGCTACTTCAAAAGTATTATATAGAGGTATAGGCATTGTTTAAATAATATTTAAACAATGGTATAGGTTACCTATTGCGATTACAAATTTCTTTATTTTTTAAATGCTCCAAAAACAGCGGATCAATGATTACAGAAATAGTCAGGCAATTTGTCTAACAAATTCAGTGAAATTGTAGACAATCGGAAATTTCCAAACCTTCTATAAATGCATTTCGACTTCTTAAACAATAAACAACGGTCACGATTATCTTTTCAACGTTAATTGGAATTGGTAGAAGTACACCTACCTATCATGAAAACTTGCCCCTACTTGCTTATGTTTTCTGAATAGAACATTTACTTTACAGCATCCTACAGGTATGCGCAGTGATTACAAATTTCTTACAGCAAACTTGCAGAGTAGGTATATGAAAGTTGTAACAAACTTGCGCTTATTTAATACTTTTGCAATTTCAGTACAATATACCTCTCCTCTTGTATTACTCTTGTTTAGATTCAAGGAAACCTTAGTCAAAGAATATATGTAGATATTCTTTGCCTTAGGTACCTACCTATACAAGGTACAGTTAAGCGCAAAAACAAACATTCAAGAAATGAATTTCCTTCACAGAATAAAATGCTCAATCAATACTCTGGACTCCTTCAACTAATAATGTAAATTTAAAATCACAAAAAACTAGCAGATTGAATAAAATAGGTATATTGAGAATATCGAAAATATGTCAATTATCAATTCAGAATTTTATGTTTAATGCGGTTTAATTCATCATCTTACCGTTCCATGTTGATTTTATTGTGTTGACTGATCGAGTACCGAAATCACTCGACGATTTTATTGGGAATCAATTATTACAGTCGAATCATCCAAGAATGTCATTTAGGTAGGTATTTACAGGAAATTTCCAATCAAACCAAGAGGTCCTGAGTTCGAATCCCGGTTTGTCCACATTTTTTTAATTCACTTCGAATTTTCATCTTTCTGTTTGCTCTGCCAAAAACTTATTCTGGATTTTAAATTCAATTATATACGTTAATGCTACTTCATTTTTTAATTTATTCTTATTTTCTACGATCTACGATCATGTTACCTCCATTTCATCAAGTACCGAGAATACCCGACGATTACTTTTTGTCGTCTAAAGTTCGAATCGTTGATCGTTCGTTCGTTCGTGATCGAATCGAAAGTTCGGAATCCCAGCCCAGACGGCACCCAATATTCCTGGAATATGCCTACAACATCCTATTTTCCAACAGATATTGCAATACTCCTGGAATATTTATTTGATCTTATACACATTGAGAATATTCCTGGAATATATTTCCACTCATATCCATAAAATATTCTGCTTGAATATTGCTGGTATATTCAAAAGGCATATCAAGCAGAAACGTAAGTTTTTGAATATTCTGGGAATATTCCAAAGGCATTTCAATTTGAAGGAACTCTTTATTAGAAAAATATCAAATGTTTCTCGAATATGTATTTAATAAAAACTGAAAAACCACATGCATTTTAAAAAACTTTTTAAGTTTCGTAGCCAAAATAAAATTATTTAATTGGTTAGTTTATAGTACGTTAAGTAGTACGTTTGAAGTGGAATTTCAACCAATCAAATGTTTCGGTTATCTGCGCTCGAAGAGAGACTGACAAGTCAAAGATGATTGGCACGCAAGAATTCCTATTCACAACACTCTATTTTAATTGCGCCTTGTTGTGTGCAATGTAATTTTAGGTTATGTTGAGGATCAACTTGTATATCAAGGTCCAGTTTGGTTAAATTAGATCATGTTCCCTTCTCTTATGGCTTGAAAATGAAAAAAGAAGGGACCATGACCTAACCTAACCAAACTTCCTTGCTACCCAAGTTGAATACTTAGCATCGATTCAAATATACCGCCTTGGCCAGGATAGTTCTGATTGGTTCATGCGAATTGCCTATTGGGAAGTGTTGTGGAAAGGAATTCTTGCGATTGGCACTGCGATCAGTTTATGGATATTTGACATTGTCAGCTGTAATTGTCATTTGTCAATCGTCAAGTATCAACATCGTATCTATGAAATTTGTTTAGATAATGTTTTTAGTGAAAGTAAAAGCCCTCGTATGGGTGGAAGTGTTGTAGTTTGTAGTGCTGTTGAGAGTATTACTACATATTCCAGAAAAAGTTGCTAGAAAATATCCGCAGTCGAAATCACCAACGACTCCTGGTAAGATAATTCGGAATTTAACTCATTCTCAGAATCTCATCATCAAAAGTTCCAAAATCTTTTCTGTTTCTAGTTTTCATTCGTTAGTATAACAAATAATATATTTTTCCAGGTATTAATTTGCAACTAGCCAGCTCGTCTCAGTTTGCAACAGTATCAGAGTGGACTAAGAAAAGGAAGGGAACAGTATTTCGGATCTGTCGAACTCAAGAATCTATTTCACCTCAGCAAAACAAGGGCCACACAAAATGCAGAAATGATGACGACTATAAGAAATTCTAAGAAAGGAAATAATATCCAAGATATCCCAGTCTTACATAATAGAGTTGATGGAGTTGGATGGAAAACTTACTGACAAAAACATAGTATTTGTTACTTCCTTCACAAATACTTTGATGAGTGCTTGTTGTTAAATTGTTGTTATTAGTGCACTATAACTGAAAAGATGTAATAATTTTATTTATAGATGACAAAGCTTCTTCATGTTGGACGCATTAGTGTATTAGGAGATATATGCCTCAGTTAGTTGACGATGATGTTTTAAGACACGTTTAGCTAGGTTGGAGGAAATGGAAGGAAAAAATTATCTAATGTAGACATGGCTACTTTGATAAAAGGTAAAAATATACCACAGAGATGACGTCAATTTGAATTCCTTTACTTAATTTATACTATGTAGTTTAACATTCAAAATACGTTTTTTCTCAATGTTGACCAACTGTTCTAGAATATTTAATATTTTTTGTAATAAGAGAAAATGTATATGAAAATTAGACACTTGGTCATTACTTTAATTTAATTAAATTTTAGACTAACCTTACCATAGTGTTTTAACAATATTTAAATGTCAAATTCATTATCTATTCACTTTCAAGTATTCCCCCTTCATAAAATATCACTTTTATTCAATAAATATGTTGCAAATATCAATCAACATGCTTAATTATCAAAATAAATATAATTCATCAATTTTTTTCTAAACTATATTAATAGTATTTGTAGGGGTATGTATGTATATCCCACTCGCATAGCAATTTACTGAGAAGTCGAAGAAGAACATACCATTTTCCTGATCTAAGATACTGAGAGTTGCAATAGAATACTAAGTAAATTATTGTACAACAAGGTTTATTTTCTTCTGATTGTTTTTTTTAGGATTAAGAAAGACAAAGATTCTGAAGAACTGAAAAGTGTAATGAGACCGATTTGAGTAAATTGTGTTAGTGTCAATGCAGATCTGAATTTCCAAAGGTCTTGATAATTGCCAAGATAGTGTATCAGAATACATATGCATGTTGTATTTGTCGTTTTTGCAATAAATAATTTTTGTATTTAATTTTTTATTCTTACTCAAAATAATACTACATTGGACCTCATATTCGATATATCAAGGGTAGTTTATTCCATATATAAACTAGACACCCTGGATATGTTCTGCATTCATCTTCAAGAAGCATACAAAAATATATTTCGGGCATATTTTTATGGTAAGAAAACATATATCTAGCATGTGCCATGAATATGTTTTAGGATATTCCTGGAATATGCATATCACATGCTTTTTTTTATGGAATATTCCTGGCATATGCAGTGGAAGATTATGGCATATTCCTGGAACATATTCCATGGTGACCTTGAATATCCATGGAATATGCATAGCACATGTTTTGGAGGATATGGCATATCTCTGGAATATGCCAATATTCCGGTGAAATATGCCTAGGATATTCATGCAATATGATTGTGCCGTCTGGGAGGGCAGTGCGCTCGTTTTTTTCAAGCTTTCTGCGATAGGCGAGAGCTGTCATGTGAATACGGCATTATGCAATTTTCATGCAATTTTTGTGCAATGCAAGACTAAATTTTAAATTGCGCTTGCGCCCATGCAAATTTTCACGCAATTCGTGAACAATTCTAGTGAGTTTTCTGGTGAGAAATTCAATGCCAAAATACCTGTAGATTTTCTTTTTCGAATGTCTCCTAACCTTTAACTCCAACTTAAAAAAGAAATAGAAAATTTGTCAAAAGCGTTAGTGATAGGTGGAATGTAATTTTTCGAATTTCAGTCAAGTACAAACCAACAAAATATCAAAATATTTTATTGAGGTTAAATTTTCTCGAAATATATTATGTTGGTATAAACTGCTGGCAACACAACAATAATTGCATAAATGTAAGACACAATTTCTACATTGCCTTGCAATACCTGTCTTGCATTTCAAATGCATTGCATAAATGTAAAGCCTCTCTTATATATTCATTCTAAAGCCGGCGCTACATGATGCCACGAACACCTTCCAACGTTGGAGGCTTGACAGTGCGTCACATCGTGTGGCCGACCTTCAAACCTGCGAGCTCCCAAGGATATTGAACACTATAGTGTATAAGTGTATAGATGCAGTGAGTATATGATGCCTTGTTGTTATGACGGAGAACGTTATGAAATAGTACGTTATGATGTTGTATATTGTGATGGATTACGTTATGAAACTTTATATTATACTGCTGTAAATTTCTGTCTTGTAAATTATGAATCAGTGCGATTTCTGTCGTTTGACGATATGATGGTGTACGTTTCTGTATAATACAATTTCTGTTCTGTATATTATGATGCATTAGGTGTCCCCGTCCTTGCCGAGCTACATGACTCGTAGTTTCGTACAGTCGTTCGACACATATAAGCAGTGGTAGGGTTTGATAATGAATTCAAAAGGTGTGTATATTTTTTATTATAATTGGCAACAGTTTTTTATTTCGTATTCCTTCAAACAAGAGTTTCTGAATTGTATTAGAAAAATAATACATAATGAATATCAGAGACAAATGTTTGTACCACACTTGCCTCAAGTGTTTATACTTCAAACATTCGTTTCACCGTGTAGCAGAAACGTTTGTCGATCCAACTGTCGAAACTTTTTGACTCAAATGTTCGGTCCAGCGTTGGAGCCAATATTCGACGCATCGTGTAGCGCCTGCTTAACCACGAGTCATATTTAACCGGGAGTCAAAGTACGCTAACAAGACATTGATAAACTTGACCTCAGTGTAACATTATTATGTATAGATTGGTATGGGCGAAAAGCACCGATCTCCAGTTGACACAGGGAGTAGCTCTGAATAACTCCGGGTGGGTCCTGAAGTGACAGGGGTAACAAGCTCCACTGGGTGCTTCTTTGGTTACCTTGATCACAGAATATACCTAACCTATACAGAAGCGTCATTCAAGCTTCCCGCCAAAACAAAATTTGTCCAAGTTGGCTTTTGTATCATGTCATTCAAACAAGGACTCCGAATTTTGAATTCGAATACGTATTTAGGGAGCACCAATACGTAAGTTGGGTAAATTTTCTACCTAACGAGAATAATAAAATTGCGCGAGCCTGCTTATTGGATATTTCCAAAAGCTGATCACTTCAAATGTATCGCAACCAATAGTTTGAATTTATCACTCAGAAATGACATTATACAAGCCAAATTTCAAATCAAGGGCATACAAACTTTACCGTAAAAGATCAAAGGGCCGCCTTCGAATGACGCTTCTGTGTAGTTTAGGTTTTCTGTACCTTGATACCTAAATAACTATCATTGATATTCCGTAAAATTCAAAGAATCACTGTGTCCCTGGAAAATTGACTTGAGCACGAGGACGCCATATCTGGAATCGTTACAGAAGCAGAACGCGATGACATTTGTTTGGTCTTCAAAAAAATCTAAACAAATTCTCATTAGTCGATACACCAGGGGTTCTAGGCATCTTACATGCAACTATGAACACTAAAGAATATCTCCCCACTAAGTTTATTTAATCTTCAAAAATCTTTCAAGAATACGAAACAGCAGAAATAATAAGATACCACTGCTCATAGCAAGAAAGTTCTGAATCACTTTGTATCAGTTCAACCAAATAATTATAGATGTCTTACCCTGCTCAGAATAATAGAATTTCTATCGGACATACTTGACATAGGCAACACTCTTGGACCATTCACAAAAGTTGTGGATTGGGCGTGTCTAATTTGAAAGATTTATCCAATTTTGGTTGGTTATGCTTTCTGTTCACACTCACGATATCCGACGATACGATGATCGGATAATGTTGCCTATTGGTTAATTTCAAATAATTTCGGATAATCAACCAATAGAAACTCTTTCAGATCATCGTAACGTCGGATATCGTGAGTGTGATAGTGTGAACAGAAAGCTTTATTCTGTCTACGTTAGATTAGTCGGGTGCACTGATATGAAATTATATTATTATGCCTGGAATGCTCTCAGTTACTTTGCGCACCTATTAAAAGTGCCCTGGGATTCCAAACTTTCGATTCGATCACGAACGAACGAACGATCAACGATTCGAACTTCAGACGACAAGAAGTAATCGTCGGGTGTTCTCGGTACTTGATGAAAATGGAGGTAACATGATCGTAGATCGTAGAAAATAAGAAGAAATGAAAAAATGAAGTAGCATTAACGTCTGTAATTGAATTTGAAATCCAGAATAAGTTTTTGGCATAGCAAACGTGAAGATGAAAATTAGAAGTGAATTAAAAAAATGTGAACCAACCGGGATTTGAACTCGGGACCTCTTGGTTTGATTGAAAATTTCCTGTAAATACCTATCTAAATGACATTCTTGGACGATTCGACTATAATAATTGATTCCCAATAAAATCGTCGGGTGATTTCGGTACTCGATCACTCAACACAATAAAATCAACATGAAACGGTAAGATGATGAATTAAACCGCATTAAACATAAAATTCTGAATTGATAATTGACATAATTTCGATATTCTCAATATTTTTTATTCAATCTGCTAGTTTTTTGTGATTTTAAATTTACATTATCAGTTGAAGGAGTCCAGAGTATTGATTTTATTCTAAGAAGGAAATTCATTTCTTGAACGTTTGTTTTTGCGCTTAATTCTACCTTGTATAGGTAGGTACCTTGAATCTAAACAAGAGTAACAAAAGAGGAGAGGTATTGTACTGAAATTGCAAATGTATTAAATAAATGCAAGTTTGTTACAACTTTCATATACCTACTCTCTACTCTGCAAGTTTGCTGTAAGCAATTTGTAATAACTGCGCATACCTGTAGAATGTTATAAAGTAAATGTTCTATAGCTAATTCTATTCAGAAAACATAAGCAAGTTATATTAGGGGCAAGTTTTCATGATAGGTAGGTGTACCTCTACCAATTCCAATTAACTTTGAAAAGATAATCGTGACCGTTGTTTATTGTTTAAGAAGTCGAAATGCATTTATAGAAAGTTTTTTAGACTATTTCTGTAATCATTCATCCGCTGTTTTTGGAGCATTTACAAAATTAAGAAATTTGTAATCGCAATAGGTAACCTATCTCTATATAATACTTTTGAAGTAGCCCCTTCTTTCATTGCAGTGTATAAATTATATTACTGGCATAAAATTTGATATTGCAGTAAACCGGGATAGGTATTGTACCTATACTTACCTAGGTACCTATAATACTCTATAATAATATTAATAATTATTGTACTGCAGTTATGTACACGCACTACTCCTAAGAAGTATCTCCAATTGATAATGTATATCTTTGTTAGGAATCCATTCTCGCATGGTGTAATTTTGTGTTGCTTTTTCTGTTGAAATTTAATTCAAAGGAATACGTACTTGGTGTATACTTATTTATATATCATTATAGGTACCTACATGCTTCCTTGAACTCGTTAATAATATTAATATTTCCAAAAAATATTGCAACAGTTGCAATGGTACCTTGTAATAATAATAAAAAAAATTGTCAATGTTTCCGTCAACCGGCTGTACCTTTACGAGCATAACCCTCAGAAATCTTCGAAAGAATTCCCCATTTTTTCAACTTAGCTATATGCCCTTTTTCTTATGAAATTCATTATCAACTCCCAGTAAACTTTTGGGTTGCTCTGAAAGCCATTCTGAATAAAAAATCCCTACTGCAGAAGTATGGATCACATGTATATAAATAACGGAATGAAAACAAATACACAAGGAATAATGACCACTAATAAAAAGAGCAACACATATATCAGACCAAGATAGATATACTGACGACAAGAAAATAGTCAACTAATCGTAAAATGCAGGCAATTTGCAACACATTTACGATCGTCATATAGCCTCGGAATCATCAAAATCGTCTAGACGACACCATTGAGGCCTATTCGTCACTTCCGAATCCACTTTTCTTCAACTAATCGTCAAAATGTAGGCTATTTGCAACACATATACGATCGGCTTATAGGCTCGGAATCGTCAAATTCGTGAAGACGACACGATTCATGCTCGATCGTAACGTCGGAATCCCGGCCGTGATTACTCTAGGAGAAGTAGAAAGGAGGCACATGTAACTCATCAACGAAAATCTTCATTGGTTATTTATTTGGGTGCGAGAGAGACATTCATTTGGACGTATTTTCAGATCCAGCGTTTGTAAACATGCCAGTGCAGTGCACCAATATTCAACTCGTAAAATTCACAGAACTCATAATTATATCTTACGTCGTAAGATATAATTATGAGTTCTGTGGTAAAATTACTCAAAATTCAGCAAATAATCATTCGTCCGCCACTGTGAGGAAACACAAAACAAAGATGGCGGCCTCCATGAGAAATCCATTCGCGCAGCCTGACGAGCATTCCAGACATCATACTATAATTTCATTTCAGTGGTCGGGTGGGATTCTGTGTACCATAGAACAAATAAGTGAAATGGCACTAATGTTGAATTCATTGGAAAGAAAGAGACATAACTGTCAACTGTAGAATTCTATGGTACACCGAATCCCACCCCAGTCCAACAACTAGTGTATAATCGGATTAATCGGCGAGTCAGACGCATTGATTGCGACTTTTTTTCTCGTAGATGCAAGTTTCCTAGATGAAATCGCCTTCTTTCATTGATATTTCACCCCTCACCAACCTACCACAGAACTGTACTGATTTTTCCATGCGGGTCGCGCATGTGAAGTCTGGTCGATAGGGATTCTTGCATGCAAAATGCGATAAGAGGGAACCAATTTGACATAAATCATAACCTGTAGATATTCTTTGTCATAACCAAGAAAAAGTTCAAAAATATTTATTAATTTTTTATCTTTATATTCAATATTTTTCACACCCTACAGTTTCACTTGATCGAGAATGTCGTTTGTTAATTTAATTTGTAAAAGATTTATTTCTTCGTCTCTTGCGCGACATGGAAAAAGAAATTTCAGAAAATTTCCCATATATAATAAACGGGGCTCAAAAATTTTCAAAAAACAACAGGCAGAAAACCCAGACCCTGATGTTCCTATACATAGTACGATTTTTGTAACAATTTCAATTTGAACTTGTAGTAATTGTGGGTTTTCAGAAAGAGGTGTCAGAGATATAGGCTATGTAGTTGATGGCAAATTTGTTGAAATTCCGGAGAAAATACCAGAATTGATTGTTCCAGATCTAACAGGATTCAAGGTAGTTTCATATAAAAGCGTTGCTTCAGAACTTTAATTTATTATTTGTAGTTGAAACCCTATGTATCATATAGAGCACCAGATGTAATTCAGTCAAACTTTACTGCAGAAGACTTGTTTAATGTGGTTTATGCTCCAAAAATAGTTGAAGATTTCAAAGAAGGAAAGCTTGATGAAAATGGTCAGCCACTAGAACCATCTGAAGAGGAAAAATTGACTGCAGAAGAAGCAAGAATCAAAGCAAAGCAAACAGGAACAGATATATTTTAGATTTCACAATTTCAGATATTTGTGTATTCAAAAGTTTTCAGATTTCATTTAATGAAAGTATTGAAATTATCAATCAAAGTTATTTTGGAATTTTGAATATAAATTTTTTTATTCAATAAATAATAAATTTGTACAACAGATCATCAACTAAAAGTCATCAAAACAGATCACTGTTGATTGATTCTTGTTGAAAAAGCAAGTGTGATGTGAGTGTGACCCACATAGGGCCTTTGGGTACACTCTACAAGTGATTCGGAGATTATTATTATCAAATGTTAAGCATATGCTATTGGAATGTTTGAAGTAGGTATGAGGTAGTTGTTAAGACATTGGCTCTTGGTTAAAGTCAGTGTAATTTAGCGACTGCACATTATTGTTAAACAGGTGGGTCTGAAAGACACTTAGGCCCAGAACAACCGCAAATTAACCAATAGTGTTTTCTGTAGTTGAGCGCCCAAATGAATTCAATGAAAACAGCACCTCGGCTGCAAATCCAAATTAAGAAAACTCCATGGAATAAAGATATCTGACTGAATCTCTAAACCCAGAGACTCTGAGTGCTTCTTGCTCTGCTTGCAAACTGGACTGGCCTTGATCCAGTTTCACGAAGTAACTAAATAGCCAGAGTGATGTGATAATAGTGATGTGATAATTCAGAAAAGGAATAGATGGCCACAAAGCTGTCTGTATTGAACTACCCTTGCACTAATAAGAGGCAAAATCTCGAAATTAGTCTGCAAGTGATTCAGTTGTCCAAATCAAAACAGAATTTTACTAGTTGGTTACAGGAATCACTTGCAATAGTGTCCTCTGCAATGAGGAACATTGTACAAGTAGAGAATCATTTCAAGTTTCAGTGAATTGCATGGTATGACCAAGGACGTCGACGACTGTAAATGATGTCGAACCTACCTTGCACTGAAGAGAGGCAATACACCTCGAAACCGGTATGTAAGTGGTCAAGTCCTTGATCATGTCGGGCAGGATTCTGCTACTTGATACAGAAAGCATTTGTGGCTGTCTCCCAGATTCTAGGGAGAACGCTGCACAGATATCTGTCAGATTTAAGTCAACGTCTGTCGTGGTATTAGCCAGCGAAGTAGTTGTTTTCTGTCAGATATCTGCCTGAATTGAGGAGAGCATAAGGGGTTTCTACTGAAGTTCTGTCTCTCTCCTGAAGCCATCAGACTTCATCTGATATTTTCAAACAAACTCTACCCCGAGTTACTTTGGAGTGCTTTCTGAGGTTTTCTAGAGGTGGCGCTGCGACTGTCTTCTTACGAGACTCCGCATCCACTTCAGAGAATCATTTTAAGTATCAGTGAATTGCATGGCATGACCAAGGACGTCGACGACTGTAAATGTTGTCGGACCTACCTTGCACTGAAGAGAGGCAATACACCTCGAAACCGGTATGTAAGTGGTCAAGTCCTTGATCATGTCGGGCAGGATTCTGCTACTTGATACAGAAAGCATTTGTGGCTGTCTCCCAGATTCTAGGGAGAACGCTGCACAGATATCTGTCAGATTTAATTCAACGTCTGTCGTGGTATTAGCCAGCGAAGTAGTTGTTTTCTGTCAGATATCTGCCTGAATTGAGGAGAGCATAAGGGGTTTCTACTGAAGTTCTGTCTCTCTCCTGAAGCCATCAGACTTTGTCTGATATTTTCAAACAAACTCTACCCCGAGTTACTTTGGAGTGCTTTCTGAGGTTTTCTAGAGGTGGCGCTGCGACTGTCTTCTTACGAGACTCCGCATCCACTTCAGAGAATCATTTTAAGTATCAGTGAATTGCATGGCATGACCAAGGACTTCGACGACTGTAAATGTTGTCGGACCTACCTTGCACTGAAGAGAGGCAATACACCTCGAAACCGGTATGTAAGTGGTCAAGTCCTTGATCATGTCGGGCAGGATTCTGCTACTTGATACAGAAAGTATTTGTGGCTGTCTCCCAGATTCTAGGGAGAACGCTGCACAGATATCTGTCAGATTTAATTCAACGTCCGTCGTGGTATTAGCCAGCGAAGTAGTTGTTTTCTGTCAGATATCTGCCTGAATTGAGGAGAGCATAAGGGGTTTCTACTGAAGTTCTGTCTCTCTCCTGAAGCCACCAGACTTTGTCTGATATTTTCATACCCATTTTATGTAATTCAATACCCGTCGCCGTATTAGCCAGTATAGTGAACTTTTGCTGATAGGTATTTGCCATAATAACCTACGCTGTGGGTGGATAGGAGTGAAAAAGGGTAAAACATCGGTCGGCAACGACTATCGTTACTTATATAACGATCTCCCAAACGAACTCTTGAGCTTTGTGTTCAGATGTCTGACTGAAACATTGTATTTTGCTTGAGATCGCATTCCTCATTCCTAGCTCGTACAAGTCTCCTGAAGAGTTTTGGTGCTGGCTCGTAATAGAGTGCAGCCGGATGAAAAGCACAAATTTGCCCTCCCGAGTACAATAATGGGCGCTGGGAATTGATCTACTTTTATTTAGTTTAATGAGGCGTGCATCAGTCAGAGATGCAGAATACATTTTTCATTCTGGTATCAGATTCCGACGCAGAAAGTGCCGTGTACTTGGACTAATTTTTTTATTATTTCTTGGTGTTAGTTACTGTTGCTATGGAATCTGTGTACTTCAAAAATCTCGCAATTTGGAAACAAAATATTCTAATATTAACTTGCTAAGGCTGGGAACATATTGGGTATTCCAAATCTGCATTTTACTATAAAGTTTTACTCAACTAACAATTATAACTTCGTTTTGTTTTATAACTATTATGAAAAGTGAAAAATCAACTGACTTCTCTAACTAGCTGTTGAGTTAGGTTCGTTTTCTTCTGAATAATTATCATTTAAGTAGTTTATATTAGATTCTGTTTGGGGCTTGTTGGGCGTCTCAGAAGCCTCTACACTGCTACCTAGAAAGATCTATTGTGAATGCCTCCATGTTGAACCTAGTGATGAGTCTTTAGCTGTCCCATATTAGGTAATTTCTGCATTAATTGGAGTACCCTCCTTTCATGCCTCTCTGCCTGGTATGGTTGTTTAAAAAAATCCCAAATTGTTTAAGTAAAATGAAATCATAATTGAAACCAAAAAGAACAAGACAAAATTCTGGAACTTCTTTGGCAGTATGAAAGTTGCGTTTTAGAAACAGTAAACAACAAATCGTTGAAGAGCTTGATTCACCACAACTTGGGAGAACCCTCACCCCCAACAATTATGTTTCTTCTAAATATTATGGTACAAAACCATCACATACCACAGAAACCCCTTCAATTATCGGGATTCTTGATGATTTTTGTATAAATGATCGATTATAATAAAGGCATAAGAATTACGTGCGTTGCAATTGAATATTATACCACAGTATAGTGCTATTATACTGTGATTATACTACTATGGTTGATCGAAATTCTTTTGCAAAACTATTCACATTATTTAGTGATTAAATTAAAAATGTTCTCATTGCTTTTCTTCGATAATCTACGACGGCTCTGAAGAAACATGGTAGATTTTTTTTATCTCATAATTATGAGTTAGTGATCTCATAAGAATGAGATAGTTGACACATTACTCATAATAATGAGTTCATATTTATTATAATGACTTACTTAGTCTCATTAGAAAATAAAGAGTTGAACTTTATAATTGATAATTGTTGAGTGTTGAGTTCATATTTATTATAATGACTTACTTAGTCTCATTAGAAAATAAAGAGTTGAACTTTATAATTGATAATTGTTACATGAACTTGTTCAATGATACTTGTTACTTGATGCTGCATAAATCCACACTTACGCTATCTCATAATAATGAGATAATTCAACTCATTATAATGAGTTGATACTTTGCAACGTTGCCAACAGGTACTGATTTCCCTATGTTTTGTAAGTAGAAAAATGCATGTAGGTTTCTTAGGTCAAGTTATATTCCATCTTAGATTTTCAATGCTTGGATGAATCGTATCTAAACCAAATAATTCAGTAAATACCCATCAGGGGTACTAGTTCCAAATTCTGAAGTTTTTTATTCCTCTCTAGGAGTTAAAAATATAATTTATTAGTTTTAGTTTTAGCTGTAAGTTAAAGCAGAGCCAATAGTAAAAGTGTACACAGAAAATTATATCAAAATCTCAATCTATTTGCTAGTAGGTATTTCGAGTTATTTTGTTTCAGCGCAACTTAAGATGAGACAAATGGCGTTAAAATTAATGTTAGAAAAAGCTTCTGCAAAATCTCATACGAACAAACCTGTTTCTTGATCCCGTATGATATCAAAATTTGACTTGCATCGGACGTTTAACAAGACTCAAGGATGTATGAATCCAAGAGGGGTGACAGCACACCGCTATTCTCTTTATATGGCGTTTTCAGTCAAATAAAAACGAAATTTTCACACAATGTTGTTGAATGAATGTTATTGTAGTAAAACTGCACTTAACTGATTTTCCTAATTTATTTGAACACTACTTAAACAATTATTCACTAAAACATTTACTTCATTATTTTATTTCTACTGTGTCAGTCTCTATCCGTGAACTCTGGAACTATATATTGGTTACTCTCTGTGACTGTCCCTGACTATGACTGTCCAGCTTATATAGTCCCAAGCAGATTCCATCCACGGCTCTCGATTATTCGGGAGTATAGAACATTTCATCTAGATGGCTCTTCGAACAGTATCGAAGAGATCGATTCTATTCCAGCTTGTTCTCGGCGATTCGTAGGCCAGCAGATATGCTGTCGTAGTTGAACGAGGGTGCATAATTAATTAGATCAGGGCCGGTCTCGAAATCGTTACATTAATATTCAGGAGAATCATTCAAAGAACAGGGGCTGCAGGGGTAGATGAAGTAGCACTCAAATAGTAAGGGGATATGGGCACTAGTGCGGGAATAATTTAACTACGCGCGAAATGTGTTCAAGAGTGCTACATAAGATTTTGTAATGTGTCTGTTGAAAAAAATCTTGATCCTAACTCAAACGAAAAGGTGCCAGACCAAAAACTTGAAAGCAGGAGATCTGATCGGACATCTAAAGATTAATCCCCTTGGCAAGACCCCAACCATCTTTCAAGCAGAAGTTCATGCTAGAGATCTGTGCCCAGGGGCACCCGAAGCTATCGGATAGCCAAGCAGCATTAAAAGCTCTAAAGTCACACACTTGTGAGTCTAAGCTGACTTGGTACTGTAAAAAAACCCGGAGACAACTAGCAGTAAATTAGGTAACCCTGATATGGGTGCCAGGTCAAAGGGGCATCAAAGGCAACGAGGAAGCAGAGGAGACATAGTGTACGTTATCATGAGTTAAATTACCACATTAATATGAGATACCCTGTCAGTATAATAAGTTATCTCATTATAACGAGATACTTAACTCATTATTCTGAGATAGAAAACAAATAACATGAGGTTTCATAGAAACAACTACGTTTGAAATTTGAATGAATTTTTTTATTAAACTCAAAATTTATTATCTAAGATGATCTTCGATTTCTTCTTGGGTGATATCTACAGTTTCTTTAACGAATGTGATTTGAATGGGACGACAATATAGTGTTAATGATGGGTTTTGGTTTTGCCACAATAGTTTTTGTTAATTGGTACCATATTCAAGAGTTGAAGAGGCACAAGGCCCATTCGAACTAGCATTTAACTTTTTACTGTCACTTCTAATAATCTCATACTTTCGCCGAGATGAATCAGCTTCCATGAGTCTTTGCTAACAGCGTAAGTTGTTTTTCTTTGTCTTCTTGTGCCTTTTTGGTTTCGTCAACTTCGTTGCTCTCATTGGGGAAGTAATAATTTGTTTAAATATATTTGAAGCATCTCTTTTTCCAGATGTTCATAATTTCGTTCATGCAACTTGTATCAACTCGTCATCATCTGCCGCAATACAAATAACTACATTTTTCTTCTTACACTTAATAATAATAATAATAATGTTGTCTTCATTATGTGGAAATGTAATTTGAACAGAACTTGTGATGAGTTGTCGACGTTCGGCTGAAACCGCTTTTTCACTACTTCTTTCGCTCCAATACGGTGAACGATTTTGATGGCCGACTCCAGCTTTGCTGCTGTATAGAAATAGAAGAGCAAATAATTTCACAAGTATGTGTTCTTATCTTCTTGATTCAAATCCATAACAATATTCTCACAGAAATCAGTGTTCACAAAAATATATACTTTTTAACTGAGATGATCAAGTTTTGAAAGCCGAAAAAGATACGTGTACGTAGAGATGGTAATGTTCCGACCGATACTAGAGCGTCGAAGCAGTCGATGAGAAACGGGGATGGGTTGCCTATTATTATCTAGTCATTTAGCAATAATATTAACCAGTTTTTTTTTCCACCATCGTGAATATCTTGGAATTTGATTTATAACCGGCTAGATTGGCGAAATACCCCACTGTGCGTCGGATAAACGGATGCATGGGACTCCGGCCATACTCGAATTTCCGACTTACTAATAGGTACGTAATTACGAGATCAAAGGTTGCTCGAGCGAGGCGGTTAGATGATGGACTTTAAAACTTCCGCTTGCCCGATACTTGACTTGATTCGACTGAAATCTCTGTCTATGTGCGGTTTTACAAATTGCATTGTATTGAGAAAAGAATCATCGTGACAATGATTTGATAAAATGAAATTAAAAATATACCTGAAAGAAGTGGGTATGATAATATTTTACACTTTGTAGACTTATTCTCATCAAGTGCAACATCGTTGTTTACACATGTATTAAGAGAATGTGGAGCTTTAGACTTTCTTACTTTGAAACGATCAACTTCTTTTCCTGCCTGCATTGATCTACTACCTGTTACTTTGATCTTTCTTCGGGACTCACTTACTGTCAAAGATCGTGGATAATAATCAAATTTGAAAGCTATATGCAAGCCACTCATAAGAGCTGAAGAACTATTTACATTTTTTGGTAATTTTGCATACATTTTTCAATGACTGGGCCAAATCCTATCGGATCACAGTCCAAATTTTTTATTCATTGAATCTTGAGAATAATATCGCATCTATCCCAACTCGGAGATTCAACACATTCTTGTCGTTGGGAGACAGTCCATTTATCGTTGATTTACTTATTTTATTCAATACCAGATGAGGCAGTCTTTGTTTATAATAACTATCGAAATTGCTTACAATAAAATCAGTTTACTGTGTTAGGTTGTACGCTTTAGTTCGTTCGACGGAAATATCTTTGAATAGTCGAAACATTATCTCAATACAGTTATTTGTATCTGATCCAAGTATCATGAGTGATTGGTGATAATACAAACACCATGCATGAATTTGATTAATTTTGCTGTCAACGAATTTTTTATATTGGGAGTACTTATAGCACTGGTAAAATATCTTCAAATTTTCCTGCATACTTTAATTTGTCTTCGAGATGAAAATGTTCCTATATGGTTGACATAATGATTGTCTACCTACTTTCTTTATTTCATTCTTGGCTAGCTGTAACCGCCTCCTCACAGCTTTTAATACATGAAAAGTGCAAAGTAGTAAATTAAATTCAGGCCAATTAATATTTCGTCGTAATTGACAATACATACGTTGATTAGTCGTAATTATCAGTAAAATAAAAATTGCATATGACGCTTTTACGCTTCCGTAGAACAGTACTTTTCAGAACTAATGAAAAATTTGGAGATATTGAGGTTGCTTCAGTACTACCACATTTATTTGTCTCTTCTCTGAAAGAAGGCCTGTCCCTTTTCAGCAATTGCACTTAACGTGGGTGTTGTAGGAAAATTAAAGACATATTTTTAATAATCATCTTTAACAGTTCTATTCACACATGTACCTGTATATGACACTACCTAAAATTCCAACAGCCTTCGGCAATATTACTATTTCTTGAAACTTCTAAAGATTGCCTTTTGATATATTAGAAAAACATATTCAAATCATTAGTTTGAGTATACGATAAGTGCATTAAAATAGTTATGTTACTCGGCACATGCGGGTAAGAGTTTCAAGAAAACTTAACAAAGCTTGATTTATTGCTCCCTACTTTATGCAGCACTGGTTCTTCTATTCTTCAAAATACTTGCAATAAAAAACTCTCCTGCTTTGTAGGAACTCCTCACCAAAGGTCCACTGGCCACATACAAAAATCCCATTTCGGTTCCTATTTTTTCCCATTGTTGAAATTTTTCTGGAGTGACATATTCAATGACTTTTAGATGTCGTTTTGTGGGTTGCATGTATTGTCCAAGAGTAACGCAATTAACGCCAGCATCACGCAAATCTATAATTACAGTAAAAATTATCCACTCATACAGGGACCAGCATATTTTTAAACTTACGTGAAGTTAGCGCCCGACGCTGGCGCCCGAACTCAATACTCACCCCCACTACCAAGCCCACTTTACACTAATAAAATGAATGGGTCGCTGGTGCCCTTAAATTTATGAAAACAACTCAATTTTATACACTTTTCATGCAAAAAATTAGTCAGAAATCAACACTCTACTCAAGAACTATAACCCTCTCAATTTAGTGATTCCAAAATATCGGCATCATAGTAAAAAAACATCGTCTCTAGCATTTTTTTTTTTTCAAAACTGGGGAGTAGATACGGGTTTTGGTTTGTCCGAAATCACGACTACTCGAGAACTACCAACCCTCTGAATTTGGCTTTTCAAAAACATCGGCATCGTAGTAAAAAATACCCCTTTTCTTTAAAAAATAATATTTTTTTTTTCGAAACATGGAATTGATTAAGTCAGAAATCAACAATCTATCGGAGAACTACCAACCTCCAGAATTTGTTGCTTTCAAAATATCGGCATCATATTGAAAAATTACCCTTTTCTCTGATAATAAAAAATAAATTTATTCAAAAGAGTGGAGATGACAAATTTTCGTATTCGAGAATACCAACCCCTGAATTTTCCAAAATATCGGCATCATAGTAAAAATACCCCTTCTCTCTAATAATAATTTATAATAAAAAAATAAAAGTTGACACGAATTTTGGTAAGCAAAAATCAACATTTTATTATTATTGTTACGATCTCCAGATTACTCAGTACAGAAAAATATCTAAACAAACAGCGTTGCTAGGGGATTTTTATCGATCTCGTTACATTATTCCCCTCCCAATTTTGTTCGTCCCGACCCAACAATGTGTCGTTGTCTCCATTATAACGTTTGAGTCTTTCTAGGTGAACGACCTCCATTTTCACTCTCGGGCTGCCTTGAGTCCTATATGACCACGTCGTTTATTCTCTTCACTATTGCATAGGCTCCTTTCTTACGACGAGGGTTGAACAGCCCACTCGATCTCCTTCTGTAAATTCACCAGTATTGGCCTTAAGGTCGTATCGAGCCTTCATTCAATCACTAGTTATCTTCAATATTTTTCTTGCGAATTCGTGGATCCCACTCAAGCTATCTCGCAGTTCTTCTGCATAATCCTGCACCTCTTTTTCTTCAGCATTTGGTGACTCGAACACCAACTCACAGGGCAAACGAAGTTCTTTCCCGAAGGTAATGCTGGATGGGGTGAGCTTTGAAGAATCGTGCACAGATGCCCTGTAGGCCATCAAGAATAGCGGAAGATGTCTATCCTAGTTCTTTTGGAGCTCTTCTACTACTTTGGAAAGATGTTTTTCCATAGTCCTGTTGAACCTTTCAACCATGTCATCAGACAGCGGGTGGAGGGCGTTTGTTCTGGTCTTGCTAATTCCCATCAATTCACAAACTTCCTTGAATAAATACGATCCAAATTTCCTTCCTTGATCGGAATGTAGCTCCATTGGCTCTCCAAATCTTGAAAACATGTTATCCACCAGAGCTCTTGCCACAGTAGATGCTTCCTGATTAGGCAGGGCATAAGCTTCAACCCATTTGCTGAAGTAATCCATGACAACCAGGATGTATGTGCTGCCATCATTCGTAATCGGAAACGGTCCAGCTACATCGATGGCGATTCGTTCGAAGGGAGCACCTACATTGTATTGTTTCGTCTCTGTTCTCTATCTTTTCCTGGGGCCTTTGCTTGCTTCACATTTCGGACATCTTCGGCACCATCTTTCTACATCTTCACGACATTAGACCCAGTAAAACCTCTGCCCTATTTTATCCAAGGTCTTATTCACTCCAAAATGTCCACCTCATTTGCCGCCATGAATCCCCTCCAAGACATCACTTATTCTCGACCTTGTCACAACTAATTATGTCACTTTTCTGCTGGCTGATTCCCAAGCTCTCTTCAATAGTCCATTCTCAACAATCAGGGAATCCCATTGTGCCCACAATGCTTCGAAAGTTGGTGATCGAACGGAGATTTCCCCCCAGGTGGGTCTTTTTGTCTCACTTTCTTTTCATCTTAGCAGGGATGGCCCCGGGGGCTTCATCATTGCTAGCCTGCATGCGCCCCAATATTAATTCGGTTGTTCTTACTTTCTTAACAAGGATGATCCTGGGAACTCTATCATTGCTAGCCGGCATGCGCCCCGATATGTTGGCTCTCTAATTTTTCCTGGCGCCAATTTGAGGACTCGCTGGAACGCCTTCCTCTTTTTGTTTCTAATTTTCTCGTTCTTGTTTTTCCTCCTGGCGCCTTCTTTCCTTTTCTCGTTTTTCGTTTTCTCTTTCTTATTTTTCCTTCTGGCGCCTCTTTTTCTCTTCTTGTTTTTCATTTTCTCATTCTTGTTTTTCCTTCTGGTGCCGCTTTACCTCTTCTTGTTTTACGTTTTCTCGTTCTTCCTTCTGGGGCCGCTTTTCCTCTTCTTGTTTTTCGTTTTCTCGTTCTTGTTTTTCCCCCTGGCGCCTTCTTTCCAAATCCGCAAATTAATTTTGTATACATTTTTCCTCCGATCAAATAACATAACCTAGATGAGTAACTTGCCGCACATGCATTAAGATTCGTGTGTAAGGGACATCTTCCCCCCAACGGCAGTGTCGTGCGTTGTTAACAGAAATATTGAGGTTCAATAAAATAGAAATAATGAAAAATGGAAACCCAATAGGAATGGAAACTGAAATTATTATGATGAAATAATCTCCACAGGATTTTGAGAAAGCCAATGCTTTAATTGACATTATTTGTCATAATTCATTAATTTTTCTCTTTTCCAATTTGGTTTCCCTTTCTCGATAGTTACGACACTGGTAGCTTCAAATGACTGTTCTGTCAAATATCATATGCAGCGCTGTCGTACTGACAAGACTATATTGACAACGAAGAATCTTCGTTCGGCGATTGAAATACTATGGTTTTTACATGCTCCCACCAAGCTGCAATGAACGTTTCAATTGCCTTCTTATTGTTATATATTTCATCCAAGACAATATTTTTAGGTTTTCATTGCCATGAATCTACCCGACAGATATCAAAATCTAGCTGACGTGCATATTGTCCTTAAAAAATTTCGACATGGCAATGATGTCATGATTTGAGGGATAACATTAAGAAAAGATGTTACCTTCAGATCTATTTGAGTGTTACTCATCTAGGTTGTGTTACTTGATCGGAGAATTTTTCAATGTCCTCCATTGTATCGTACGATGTACTCCTCGTATTCACCATTAAGTTTTAGTTTTTGTTTTTCACTAATATCCTACTTCCGACACCACTGTTGCGATATTACTAAATAATACGACGAGCACACTACTAAACTGTTTTTATTACCTTCGCTACAACAATACAACTGATATACTGACTAATAAAACACTTAGAACTGCTTCAAATCAAATCAAATCAAATCAATTTGTTCATCACAGAAATATACATGTGTATTTGATCTAAACCAAAGACAAACGCATACTTATTGGACTAGTTTAAATTTGAATCACTTTACATATCTATACATTCTTAACACACATGACTATGCAAACAGAAACAGATTAGAATGTAGAAGGTATAATACAGATGAAAAAGATTTTTTAACTTCAACTAGCTAAATATTCCAAACACTACAAAAACTTCTCAACTTCCTCATAACTTCCTAAAAATTTCCTTCCGAGTGAAATGTGTCGCCTTATATACTCAATTCGTCCAGACCAGATTTTTCGGGATTCTTCCGATCTCCAGATTACTCAGTACAGAAAAACATCTAAACAATTCTAGGAACTGAACAAGGAAATGTTTATGGCGTTGCGCGTCGGCTTATTTGTAATGCAAATGAGTTACGTTTTATAGTCGACATTCGACAGTAGCGTAACATTATTGAGACGACTTAGCTTCGTATATGTTATATTGCTTCTTTGCGCTCTAACCGACGACAAGAGTTTGAATATGTCCATCATTATTACTTTCGTATAACATCTAGTGGATAAATCGAACTGATTAGGTAAATATCCATATAAATCCTCAAGTGCTTCTGGGCCTGTCATCAACGACTAATAGTTCATTTTAGGTGAATAACACTTCCTATTCCCGTCCCTCATTACAATACAGGTACAAATTTTAGCTGTTATACGCTACCATCATTCAAAACATTCCCAGACAACGCCCCTTCCTTTAAAAATCATTCATTGTTAAAGAAGACAAAGGGGTATTTCTTACTGTGATGCCGATATTTTGAAAACATCAAATTGTGAGGGTAGTTTTCGAGTGGAGTGTAGAATACCGATATTAAAATGATGCATGAAAAGTGCATAAATTGAGTTGTTTTTATAAAATTAAGGGCGCTAGCGTCCTATGAATTTTCCCAGTATGAACTGGACTTAGTGGTAGGGCGTGAGTATTGGGTTTGGGCGCTAGCGTCGGGCTTTATTTTTAAATACAATACATATAAAGTTTCCCAGATCATTTCTTTCATTATAAACGTGTCTATCTACATCTCTTCAAACACGTATTCCATCATTGCTACATTAAATAATTGCAAATTTTTATATAATTTTTAAAGTACACTAATTTATACTATCTGGTGTAGATCATAAACTGTTCCGTAAGTTTATGTGGCAGCATTAGTCTCTTGCTCACAGGGTTTTAATGAAGAAAGTATCAATTTGGACGACCTTTTCAGGCCGTAAGGGGTTTCTTACGCAGGTCTCGCTAGCGTGAATAGCTAAAGCTTCTTCAGAGCGGCGTTTTTCTGAAGTTCAGTGGAGCTTTCCCAGCATTTTTGGTATGGATATTTAGATTTCATTAAGCTTCAGGCGCCCAGTTCTCAAATGTCAACTATCCTTTGTCGCATGCGACAAAATATGTCCCATCGCCTTTCTTGAATGTGCATTGAAAAAAGATGGAAATAATTTGTCGCATGCGACAAAGGGTAATAGACCTTTGAGAATCGGGCCCCAGGGTTTCTTATTTTCCAGTGAAGCTATCATGAAGCAGAGACAAGAAGTTCGACATCATGGTTACAAGGTAACCATGATGAACAAAATACTTGTAAATAATTTAAATTACAGTTCTATATTCATATGTACTGACGGATCCGAACATACCGAATAACTGATATAATAACAACAATATTAAATCGTCTTTATTCAAATAGAATAGGTAGCAATTTGCTGTTGTTCAACTCAAGCCTATAGACATCGGAATTTCGAATCCGTGTAATTAATAATGGCAACACTGCCGGGGCATGCCGCAGTGGTAAGGCGTCCGTCTTCGGAGCTGAAGATCCCGGGTTCGAGCCGCAGTCAGAGCTGGGATTTTTTCAATTTAATTTCACTGATTGACTTAATGAAATCTCGTGGCTTGACGGGGGTGAGTCCGGCACAATTCACTGTTGCGTTCAAATTAACAGTGCTGCTCCTATGGTGGCGTATGGAGCCCACCCAGAACACATAGTGGCTAATGATCATAACAATAGAAGCCACTATAAACACATAAAGAAAAAAAAAATTGCAACACTGCTCAGGGCGCTTTGCTTACTTTATTGTTTGGTAAGGTCTGCTATGGGCGTTGTGGCATTTCATGTTCTTTGTTGATCGTTGACGGTCTATGTCTATTGTTATCCGGATAAATCAAGATTTCATGAATTAATGATGTCCGACTAATTAGAATAATAATCCGATTCTGTTACGGATTCATATCAATTCCAAAGCTTCAAATCCTAATTTATATTTTTCCATTTCCAAACCAAAGAATAAAACATCCTAAAAACTATTACAACAAATCAACTGCAAAACTTGTACCAAAAAGACCCTACTTGATGCAGAAAACCCAAAAAATAAAATCGTGCGTGTTCCTTATTATACACGGTTTTACTTGATTCAGATATAATCAAGTAGTTTTGCATTTGCATTCAAGTTAAATGCAGTAGTTTTTTCAGAGGAGCCCCTGCAGTTTCGTATAGATAATGCTAATTGATAAAAGTCTGTTTGAAAATTAAATAATGAAATGGGTATTTTAGAAATCAGTTTAACTCGGTGCTAGTACGGCAGGAAACTTTAATAGGGATTTTATTCAGATTTTAATATTTTGAAAAGAGTGATCAACTCAAGAGACTGAATCATTCGCGAACTTGAAAAAGTATGTATTCAATTGTGACTTGCTTGGTCTTAGTGATATTAATATTAAGGCTTATGGATGACATTAAATGTTAGATTGTCGGTTTTGAAGAATATAAACGATTAAAATCAAATTACTTGCTCTTTATATTGGTTAAAATAAGATCTGTGACTCCACTGTAATACCGCTCGAACCTAACATAGTTACAACTTGCCGTGGGTCGTCTCAACTGGTGTCAGGTGTGGGGTTGTTCCGTTCCAAATATATGCTACAATTTATATGAAGGAGCAATTTGGAGACGGTTAATTTGGAATACAGAAGGGAAATGATAATGCTTGTGTCAATAAATATAGACATGATACCCAACTACAGCAGACAGTTCCGTATGAATGAGTTTTTTTAGACAATAGAGGAAACCGCCATTATAGTGAGCTGGAGCTAGAAACAGAAAGTCCCCATAGCTCGATTGAAATTTTCAGAATCAGAATCGGACCTGGAAGGATCTACTTTGTGGATTGAATTTGGGAATAAATTGTGAACTCACTTTAGGATTGCACAATTTCCAGGGCAAACTCAACTTGAGCGCCATCAGATCAGAAAAATTCGTCGGCAGTACCTTAATATCAACAGCAAACCACTATTTTTGATTTCTAGACATTTGTTTTAGTCAAGATAAGTATCTTCTGGAGGAAGCTTAAAGTTCTAAAAAAGCTTTTTCTCTGAACGTCTTCACAGTATTAGCATGTTTTGAAAATGTATCATGAGTAAAGGAGCTCAAATAAATTATAAAAATCCTAAATACATACCTTTCAGCGTTTGTTCTACTTCTTCATCAGTCTCGCCCAGACCCAACATGATTGAGGATTTTGTAATGAGGTCAGTTTTGAAATTTTTGGCTGCCTGTAGAGTTGCAAGAGATTGCCTGTTGATGAAAAACAATTACAATGACTCTATTCAAAATGAAAAAGTTGCTAAATCCTGATCATATCTCAATATTTAGTTATAGGTTCTAGAATATAGAAGCAAGAGTCAGCTTATATTCATTATTTCTCTAAAAACTAAGATTGAATAATGTGATACTATCAAAAAAGTTTCAGAAAGGGATTCAAAATGATTTGTGAATGATTTGTCAATTTGAAAAAGTTTCAGTATGAGTTGCATAAGGCCGAATTTATGGGATAGAAAATATTTACTGATTCAGATATTAGGGTGATAGCAGGAATCAAATTTATTATTCATAAAACAGAATTTGATGTGCCAAATTCTTTGTTAAAAATTAATTTAAAATTTATCATACTTCTAAACTTATTTCAGGGAACAACTGGTTAAATAAAAAATTGCCATTTCTGATTTTTATAGATATAGAATGATAGTAAAAAAGCTAATGATCATAGCAGACAAATTCCAGAAAAAAAATAAACTGAATCAAAAGCATAATAGTACAAACCTATATCTTGCTCTCCTATCTCTGACAAAAGGGGTCAGAGTCTCTACCGTTTCAATATTGTGGGCATAAACATCCAGTCCACATTCAACTATTGTCTTGACTTGATTGAGATCTCCTCTGAAATCTGGCACCAAACATTCTACTAATATGCTACTATTCCTGAAAGTAATTATTCAATCACTATAATTATTGAAGTTTTTTGAAACTAATATGTTACATGTTGGGTTTTTAAATAAGTGGATACACGGGTACTAGACTAGATAGACAACTGCCTTTATTAGCTTGGGCCAAAAATCAGCTTGACAATACTGTACTCCACCTGTATAAGACTTCTTCTCTTGTTGGTATTTCGAAAACACACTTCAATATATGACTAACCGACAATGAAAAAATGTCAATTGTAAAATTTTAAGAATTGAGGTTATGTTATGTTGATATCTCGATTGCACTTCAATATTACTTTCTTAGGCAAGACTACAATTTGGTTCATATGACATTAATGAATATTATTAGGGAAAACAAATATTTCGTAAACCGAAGAATACCTGTATCTCCACAGAATTCCACAATGTCCAAATTACGGCATATATCTGACAGAAAACAACTACTTCACCCTAGGGATATTGAATTATATCTGTCGTCCATTTGTGCAACGTTCCTTACGGACAAATAATTGCAAGTGCTACTTGTTACAAATCCATTGAATATCATGTCTTGTTCCACAAAATGAACGATAACATTCAAAAGCCTTATAGTATTTGTCTACGAATGGAGCCGCGACCCACAGTAAAGTAGTTCGCAGCGCCATCCGCAAACAGATCAAGTAACACTCCTGTAGCACTATCACCCGGTAGAGGCCATATGGCCTACTACGACTACATTGTTTCTGACCTATCCTTGCACTGATGAGAGGAGAATAAGCTCGAAACATTCATGCATGTAGGTGGTTATTTCCAACAATAGAAGGATGATGTTCAATGGCTTTGTAGCAATTGCAAATATGTGTCCGTAAGGAACGTTGCACAAACGGACAACAGATATAATTCAATATCCGTAGGGGGAAGTAGTTCTTTTCTGTCAGATATTTGCCTTAATTTCCAATTTGTGAAATTGTGTGGAGAGACAGGTATTCTTCGGTTTACGAAATATTTGTTTTCATTAAATTGAACTCCCCAAAATACACACTTAGCGAACTTTGTTCGATTTGATTTAAATATTATTAGCACATAATCAAAGTGGGTTTGTATAGTGGGGTTGATAGTGGTGTTATAAACAGTACTTTGGATGAGCAGCTCCTTCTGTTAAAAAAGTATGTGTTTCTTCATGTATCCCGCATATATATTGAAAATGAGAATTAAATGTTAAACTATTATTAAGTATGAAATAATTGAAATCTATTACAAATTAGATATATTTAACCATTATATTCAAATGATTAAAATAAAAATTTAGGAATTTATATTTATAAGATGTTGACAAGATCATAGCTTCAATTTTAGAAGTATTCTATTTAAGTTTGTTCATGTTTAAACAATGATTCATAAGATTGATAGTTAGTTCAATATTCAATGTTTAATTCAATATTAGTCGTCGGCAAATACATTTTTAAGTCACATTCGTCCTCTGTATTGATTTTCCTTTGAAGTTTGTACATGTACTTAATAAACACCCTGTATATGCATTTCTATGTTTGTGGTATTAAAAATTTTGCTATGCATATTTTATAGTTTTTTGACGCATTGAGTCCTTCCTTAATGATAAATACATCTCCTCTAGCACAGACTGTTGTACCGAATTTTGATATGATGGTGTTTTTTTTTAAATCATTGTACTTTAACCAAATTTAAACTATGGTAGATGTTAGTAGAATGCTGAGAATATTCGCCACTTTGATGTTTCCTTCTATCAGTTGTCCATTGATGTGGTCTTGTATCAATTTGTGTGGCTATTTTTATTATCAGATTTTTTTTCCTCAGGAATTTCCCAGAATTTCCGGAGCCTCGATACATCCGAAGGGCACGCCAGTGTGTCATTACTGCGTCCGACTAAGATTTCAGCCGCATAACGGCAAGCCGGTATGATTTTCAGATTCGAGAGCAGTGTGTCCATCATTCCACCAAGTACTCATATGACCAGATCCACCATTTTAACAGAATAGTTTGGGTGAAGCCTACGGAGTTAAGAGAGCAAGAAGCTGGAAACTCTATGACGAAAAATCGTCTTAATTTGATAGTCGAGGAGGACTACATCAGGCTTATTGGCTTGTATTTGCCTAAGGGTACTTCCCATTCTCCACAACGGACTCAATATTCCCCGGAGTATAAAGCAATAAACTACAAGCCCAGGCCAGCATGAATTATATTTAGAATTATAGTGCAATATGATACAACTCCTTTCCGTACTGTGTCGTCAGTTGTGAGCGGTGCGGATGAGTACGCAGGTCATAAAAACTTTCCATCCAGAGGAGGGATTTTTCGACAAAAGATTTTTGGACGGCATTTCTCAAGATAATAGATAACTGAAAAATGATCAAATAGGACCTAATGCCGTACAAAAAGAACGGTACTGAAATCCAGGATTTTTTTTTTTTTTTTTGCAAATTTTTCTTATGAATCCAGGTGATTTATTACTGTACGGCATTTGTACAATTGAATTTGTATAACTGCATAGATTCATTTTTTAGTAACGCCGTACGTATTTGCCGGTACAGGGGTGGGGAGCCCCGCACTTAACCCCCCAACCCTAACTAGTATAGTTTGGGCCATTTGATACAACATCGAACTCAATTGTCTGAATACTATTCTATAGAACGATGGAATTTTTTGTTATGCCGTATATTTTTCATGGAATATATGGCTGACCGGGAAAATTTATTTCCCTCTGAAAAGGGTAATTTTACGGTAATTTGTTTTTTTACGGCGTATATATATTTTACTAGTAAGTATAGCAATAATCAAGAAAAACTCTATGCCGTACAAAAAAACTAGTTCTATACGACTGGAATTGGTATACAGTGAGATTCAAAAAGTTTGCACCTGGAGAAAACTTGTTTATTATCCATTTTTCAGAAAATTTTATTCTTCATAAAAATTGGTACATTGCAAAAAACTTGCGCACGAAAGTTATCAGAATTTTAAATTTCTAAACGGTATACAGGGTAGAACCCTTATTTTTGACATCATTATCATTTAATCGTTTACCAATAATTAATTCTGGTAAAATATGATTCTCAGTTAATTGTTGGTAAATATTATTTCCATTATATCATGTTTCAGAATGCGATGCCAATTCTATACAGAATGCGATAGTGAAACTTAGGAGAGTCCCGATGAACAATATCGTTGAATTTTTTTTATGTTTGTAGAAGTTTACAAGAATAATGAAAAATTATTTGAAGTTATTTTGGGTAAACTCACAATATTCTCTCATACCTTAAATGTATGTATCATTTAATGCGATTTTATTAGGATTCAACTGCAAGAGAACTATAGATATGATTTCCTGTAATTTCAGCTTGAAAACCATATTGAATAAATTATATCAATTAGACTCCAACAAAGGTCCAGGACCAGATGGAATGGCCCCACTATTTTTAAAGAAATTTTGATTTACCTTAGCAAAACCTTTGTTCCTACTTCTTACTAAACCATTGAACTTAGGGAAATTTCCACTTTTGTGGAAATCTAGTTTCATCAGACCAATCTTCAAATTAGGAGATTAAGCAAATATAGAAAATTATAGACCGATCACAATTCCACGTACCTGGGCCCCTTCTTATTCATTTATCATACCTATGTCAAAACATATTTTTGAATTAAGTAGATACCCGTTAATAAATGAATATAATCTGTAAGGACATTCTTATCCCGATTGAGAATCAAAAATATGGTGTTTTAAAAAATCGACAAAGTAAAATACTTGAGTATAAAGATTGTAAGGTACGGTAGAATAATTTACATCGAACTTAGAAAAAAAGCTCGAATTTTCAAGTTATACGGTTTCAGAGTAGGTATTGTATGTTTCATCTGATATGAACGGCATTGTAATTCTCAATTATTATTTTATATTGCCAATAAAGTTTTCTGAATGCCGTAAATATTTCGTAAAAACATAATGCAAAATCTTATCAGCTGTGAGAAATCCTTGGATAGAAAATGTACGGCATCAATTTATTTTTGTTTAGGGATGCTTGAGAAATTGAAAGAGCAATGATATTCTAAAAATTACTTCTCTAATAAATCACAGTGCAATTTTTTTTATCAATATTTTTATTTAGTTCCATCAATTATAACCTGCTATTACATAAAACAAAAATATTTAGCCTAAAAACCGGTTGCCATATGGCTTTTATAACCTCTTTTTGAACAATATTAGATTCAACCCCCCTAATAGAGGTAATTTTTCATTTTATTTTTTTATTTATTTTTTGCACCAAAATTTTTAGACGTCATAATTTCTGTAAATCATTTTATATGTTGAATAATAATATGGAACCGATGCCATACATTTTCCAATGATCTTAAAACATACAGGTCTAAGTATGAATTTACGTGTGGGGCTCCCCACCCCTGTACCGACAAATATGTACGGCGTTGCTAAAAAATGAATCTATGTAGCTATATAAATTCAATTGTAAAAATGCCGTACAGTAATAAATCACCTGGATTCATAAGAAAAATTTGCGAAAAATAAAAAAAATTCCTGGATTTCAGTACCGTTCTTTTTGTACGACATTAGATCCTATTTGATTATTTTTCAGTTATCTATCATCTTGAGAAATGCCGTCCAAGAATCTTTTGATGAAAAATCCCTCCTCTGAACGGAAAGTTTTTTTGACCTGCGTACTCATCCGCACCGCTCACAACTGACGGCACAGTGCGATAAGGAGTTGTTTCGTATTGCACTATAATTCTGAATATAATTCATGCTGGGTCAAATGACCCCCCCCAAAATTGGCCTGGGCTTGTAGTCTACAACATCGGTGTTTCGTCTGTACCATACCAGTATCGAAGATGGTAGTACAACACTCGTAAGCGCCGCGTTATGCCTGTGGATATAGGCTGAGACTGCATAAGCAAATGTATTATATAATAATAATATCTTTATTCATTGTTCAAGAAACATACAGTTTATAAGAGGGAAAACTAAATATATCTCATCCATTGTTTGAAGAAAAGTAATTTAAAGGTAAATCTCACAAAAAAAGAACTGAATAATACAAATGAACAGACAAAGAAAAAAAGAAAATCATGAAATCAGAGTTCAAAGAAGAATTTTTTCAGATTATTTTTGATTCGCAGTTTACCATATGTTTTTAGACGATTCGGAAGTTCATTGTAAAGTTTTACATCATTGAAATAAATTGATTTCTCTCTAATGTTAGTTTTAATTTTGGTACCAGATAAATTTTCGGCATTTCTGGTCAAGTGGCTGTGTTGATCATTGTTCACTTTGAAAATTGAAGTAGAATGTCTATGGTTAATCTTAACAAGATGAATAAAAGTGCATATTTTCAATTTGTATAAAGAACCTATATCCAGCAGTTTTCATTCTTTGTATAACTTTATTGTTGGATCTTGATAATCAAGTTTGAGAATACATTTAATGATTTTGTTTTTGTACATTCATGCAAAAAGCTAAACTTTATTGAACTATATTCAGTGTAAAAAGAAGCTCTTTATTGCACTAGCGATTGACCATAAATTTTAAACAGCTACATATTTTATATTATTTTTTTTATTGGTGCCACATTTTAGCCATTTCAAGCACGCCTATGCGTGTTTAAATCGAACTTTCAAAAACGCGCGTTTTTTAAAGTTACCATGGCAACATCAACAACTCGAGAAACAATAAGACTAAATGACAACTTTTGATGAATGATCTGACAGCAGTACCTTCTAACGTCTAATAAAATATTACTAACCAAAACAACCTTTATTCAAACATTATACAACAATTTTTATTTTATAAATGAAAATGGAAAGTACAGTTAGTATTGTTTGATATATTAATATTTCGATGTTTCAAATCGGAGGAAATGGCATTTAAATTGATACTGTTAACATTCTGAGAACTCAATGAGGTTGAACTTCCATTAATGGCACTCCCTATAACGTTCTTATTGCTAATGCTCTCTTCAACGTAACCACTCGCCACAGCTGCCGATTTCCATCCTACTTGTCGTTGGATTTGATCTATTGTCGTGTTCGAAAAATCGCGCGTGTTTGAAAGACCTATTTATCCACTTATGTTAGCAGTCAGAGTTGAACAAACAATGCCTTCCCGAGAATAACTCCATAATCAAAACCGGTCCGCTATGTTCTAAACCGTCTACCTGCACAGAGCAAACTGTCTGTACTATGATCACACCTCGTGATAACATATGCGCTCATGGCTACTATGATTTTGATTTTTATAATGCAACTGTGGATATATAAATGTCAGTCAAAATTTAATTCTGACAATTACAGAACTGAAAGTTTTGAAATGGGTAATATTAATGGAAAACTAGATGATTGTGATGAAATCGACATTAATAATTAATTAATTAATTATTTAAATTGCGTATTTCATTTTCCTTCACCTAGAGCCGCACCTAAATAAAATATTTTTTTGCTTTTTGCATGAACGTAGAAAAAATGTTGTATGCAACTCGTGCAAAAATGTTTATTGCACTTGTTGCATAAATAACTATTTGAAGTGATTTTGATGGTTTCAGCAGGTAAGTTTGAGCTGTTCTCCAAACTGAAATCGGGTACTGAAATTTGGAGTATGCCAAGGAATAATAAATGGTTTTGAGGTATTTGAGCGGAAGTAAATTCTTAATTTTCTCTTGAGTTCTCCTTAGTTTGCTGAAATTTGTTCATGCGTTGCTATCCTACTTTACTTTCACTCCCTTCATCAAGGTGTCTTTTGTCCAAATAATAATAGTAGCCTTCCTCCTTCCTCCTTACACAGGCTATGAATTGAGGTAATAAAGTAAATATTGCATATAGAAATGCAAATTTTTGGAATACCACTTATACAGAACTGATATAAGTCTAACTAACCATAACTTACTGTCTTTTAATTTCCCTCACAGTTTCAGCAAAGTGATTGGAGCCTCCATCAGAGAGATCTGCAAACGTATTTTTTGAACATTATCAAATTCAATAAATATTGCTTAATTTACCGTCTCTGTCCACAGAGGTCAATACCACATAATCAAGACCCCATGAAGTAATTGCAGTAGCAGTATTTATTGGTTCATTCATGTCAGGAGGGGGTGGAGCTCTTGCAGTTTTCACTGAACAAAACCTGCAGCCCCTCGTACAGGTATCTCCCAATAACTAAAAATAATTTAACCAAAACACACATTGGCACAATCAGTTTAAAAAATGAAATTTCAGGAAAATTTGAGGCATATATAAAGTATGCTAGAAGAGAAAATTACATAATATTATTTCATATTTAGAAATCTGTATTGATGAGAATACCTAAGATAAAAATACCTGCCATCCTATGGATGGGAATAAAAAAATTGTCTGATTTTATATAGTTTATAGCATTATACTCCAAAAATTTTAAAATTGTATTCAATTTTGAAACTTGTAGATTCATGATTTATCCCAAAATCGTCTTGCCTACATGAAAGTGATGGTGAACAGGGATTCATTTGTACCTACCATGATTGTAGCTGTTGCAGTACCATGCTCCCCACCACCCCAACACTCCCCAATATTGGGACATCTGGCTTCTTCACACACTGTATGCAAATTCAAATCCCTGAGCTGTTCTTTGATCTTACTGAAGTTTTTGCCGATGGGAATAGTTCTTTTCAACCACGGAGGAAGTCTCAATCTTTCGTTTTCTCCATTATTTTGTTTCAGTTTTCCATCATATTGCTTCCAATTCGCAGAATCATCTTTGAGAACAGGCTCGGGATTCTTGATGAAATCTTGAAGAGAAGGGCCACTCACTATACGTTCTTTGAGAGTTTCTAGATGAGATTTGTTCCTGATATTCAAATCCTTAAAGTGCAATTATTTAAGAAGTGACAAGAGACTGGTAAAGTTACTTACATTTTTCGCAAACCTCAACAGTACATTGGTCTTCTGCATCATTTTATGAATTTAATTTATAACGATAATAACAAAAAATGACAAAATATCAAAACGTTATATTGTTATGAAATACCATCAATTGAGGTTAAACGTTAAACTTGGTAATGTCAAGATTGTCAAGAATGTCAAGGTCAATATTGTCAAGGATGTCAAGATTGTCAAGGACATGTTAATAGCTTTGTTCTAGTTCTGAAAATTATCAGTCCTGGGACGTCAGGATCATGCGCATTTGAGAAAAAGTGAGCGAATATGAACCTAAAGAGCACACTTCTCGTCAACTGCGCATGATCCTGACGTCCCAGGACTGATAATTTTCAGAACCAAAACAAACCTAATATTGTGAATTCACAGATTCGCTTAGGACAAGATCAAGGATATTTAACACAGTGTTAAATATCCTTGCTTGGTACATGCATGAGATGTAAACTACATTAGGGATATCAAAAATTGTAACTTGTTAGATATGAGTTTCTAGGGTGAGTTTGCCCTTCTCTCTATTTTTCAAAATAGCCAGACCAGAATCGAATTTAGGCGAATGACCAAAATGTTTTGGTATTTACCAATTTAAATTGTTATTTACCAAAACGTTTAGGCGTTTTTGGTTATTAGATTGGTTTTCATCTAATGACGTCACGAATCAGCTGTTTAATGTCATAGTTGTCACCAAAATTTTGTGGTAATTACCCAACTCCAAAGTTGTTTTTCATTTTCGGTTATGGTTATTATCGAAAAGAAAACTAACCTCATTCTGACCGTGTTTTTAATTGGTCTTTTAAGTAAATATTTCATATTTCACGATATGGCGACAACATATTTACTGAGTTTGAATTATGAAGGGACAGATTACCAGGTGGAAGTACAAGATTTGCTGTTGACGGGATTTTATTAGGAGGGATATATACCTCTGGTTAAAAGCAAAAATCCTCCCTGACGAGAGTTGATGCCTTATGAAATGTTATAAAAGCAATGCTACATTTTCATCGAATAAAAACTCGGACGCTAATAAGCACACAAATCTCAGGTTTTTTCCACACTATTAAAGTTCTCCATTTATAATATAATACTTTTAACTGTTATTGTATACAAAAATACGAAAAACCAGAATAATTAAGATTAAAACAAAGGAATAACATGGAGAAGGCAGAAATAAAACGAATGTTTTTGTTTACACTTTTTGAATTTTAATAACCAGGAAACCAGAGTTTAAACCAAAAGGTTTAGGCGAAAGCAAACGTTGACGTCACGTCTGTCATTAATCATGAAAGACCAAGGTATATTTGCGGTAAATACCAAAGAATTGTGGTTATCCGCCTAAATTCGATTCAGTTTAATCTTATGAGCCACACCTACTCCACAACTGTTCTTATTGGTCCATATGGACGTCCTATTGGAGTCTGGTCGATTCAAATTCTTGCACACAGACACAATGGGGTTAAGATATAAATCAAGCAAACCACTAGAAATGACGTCACTTGAAGGCAGTTTGACCAAACTATTTGACCGTGAGCCACGGTTTTATTTGTATGTCATGTCAATGTATTACTAAACGCCACTAAGGCAAACACAGACACAGAATTTAATGTATTATGTTCAGCAAATGTAATTTTTAATATCTGAATTTGTACAGAAAAGCCAAAGAATTAAATCATGGTATCATGGATAATTTTCCAAATCAGACACACCAACTATATAACATTCTGATTGGTCTATGCGTATCACTCCCATATGAAGTCTGGTCGATTGTCGATTCAAATTTTAGCGTTCTGTGTTTTGTGACCACAAAGGATATGTTCCGTTAATAAACTTGGTCGTTATGGTTGCACATTTTGTGTCCCGTATATAAAATATTCCTGAAAGATTGGCGAGTTACGGGACATGATTCCTGAAATTCTGGTGACTTTTAGTAGTACCAAAACGACCGGGGTTTGCACGTAGGTGAGCGGTTAATGCGATCTGTCGTATGTCATTAGAATATATTTCAAATTTCAAATTTAGTATTGGATGAACTTGGGGAGGTATTTGAATGAAAATTCACTACGTACAAATCATGAGATGCCTTATATATCTAAAGGACCTGGAACAACAAAATTCATCACTGCTGGAACTTTCAGAAAGAATATCATCTAGAAAAAATGAGCAGCTGCTTCATGCATTATTATAAGTATTGAATATATATAGGAGAGATTTTATGTATTCAATTCTTTTTCATTTTATTTGTTCCTGTGTTCTACAATACAATCAACATTGTACACTAATTACATGTTTCTAAATATTGGATAATATAATTGTACAACACAAAAGACTGAAGATTCTCAAACAACAAAATTCGCAGAGAAAATAACACAACAATAACAAATAATAATGACAAATGACAGTAAATAAATACCCAAATGGAAGTGTCCCGTATTACGCATTAACCAAAGTGTAGCTGTCACGAAACCAGAATTATTTTCAGTTAACCACTTTTGGTAACATGTTTATTAACGGAACACATCCTTAATCAGTGACTGATTTGTATCACAGAAGACATAATAATATTAATAATAATAATAATATACATAAATGCAGGGTTGCCAATTTGTGAGTGATTACTCACATTTGTAAGCAATTTCATGGTCTGCGAGTAATGTTGTGAGTAATGACCAATTGAGAGTAAAATGTGAGTAATTGGAGATAATTGACAGTTCGTGAACGAGTAGCTCTATCAGTACATTCTAAGTTACAGATAGAATCTCAACGACACGCAGAGAATATTAGAATGTGATGCTGTCAACATTATTATTGCAAACAGTCGAAAATAGCATACAGCATACCCGCGGTTGCTTGAAATGAAAAGCGACTTCAGGTAGCCACGTTGGCTCAATTTTCTATTTATTATTTACAAGGTTTTTTTAGTGACCGCGCGGTGGGTCCACCAATCCACCAACTGTTTTCTTATTTCATAAGAATATAAGGGCGAATATCGTAGACTGGTGGATCCACCGCCGGTGAATAAAAAAACGTATCTATATTAAGTTACATTTTCTACACATTTTGTATTCTGTCGAATGTCAAAAGTCAGTGACGTCAGAGTAGCAAAACTATTTTTCATTGGTACTTTGAAGTTGTGAGTGATTTGTGAGTAATCCCAAAAAAATTCGTGAGTATATTGGCGAAGGCCGTTGGAAACCCTGCATATATGTGTTCTGTGATTTGTTTTGTATTATTTGTGGTTAAGGTTATGTTTACGTGTGTGGATTTTCGATTTATTATTTATGTTATGTTTGTGTTGAGGATTGTGGCGTTTGTGAAGAATGTGAAGTAAACATTATATATACATTATCAATCGTTAATGTAGCAGAGTTGATGAAACATAATTGTTGTCTTCCTCCACACGATTGTCACTGAGAGCCAATTACCGAAACTCGTTCTTTAATCAAATTATTCTAATTAGAACATCTTTGCCTCAAAACTTTTCTGCCAACATGAACCTCTCATCTATGAAACCGAACAGTTCTTCAGTTATGATAACCGAGGCTAATCTTCCTACAGGAATTATTTTCAAGAATAAACCACTCCTTACCAACATAAACTGCTGGCACAAATTTATAGTAAGTTATCTTATTTCACCAAAAATTATTTAATTGATTATATTTTTAGATAAACAATGCTGAAAATAGTTCTCGTAATAATGTCTTGAGGGCTATCCTGGATCACGTGCACCCATTGGACTTGATACCAGTCTCATTTTATACTGACAATCTTGGGTCCTATTTTCTTGCACGAAATTGTGGTCCAGCTATTCAAAAATTATGTAATGACAATTTAGTTGTACCTAATCCTAGAAGTTCAAGACCAGTAAGTCTTTTGGTGTATGTTCATCCAGTCGTTGAACAAATATATTTTTTTTTCTAGTATAAAATTTCCATTATTCTAAAGTTTGCTACAACAGGTGAATTCAAAATAGATGTTCAAAGAAATATTACCAGTGTTCTAACCAAACGATATGATGTATCTACCAAAACGTTGGACATGATTCAAATTCACGAGGATCCCGGTTAGTATATATTTCGAAATACACCACACTTTATCTACTTTTTGGACCTAATTACCTTTTGGTTTTTTCCTGTATTCAAAAAATACTTTGTCCTGAAATTATTTCAATATAAAAAACTTTATTGTGAACGTATAACCTTATTGAAATACTTCTTGATAATATTGTTGAAACTGATTTCATTTCCTTTGAAATATGAAACTAAAGCAGGAAAATAATATTCTCTCCACTCAGAACAGGTTTTATACATTAAACATGCCTAATCTCAAGTCATGATTAAATATAACATCAAATTATTTTCAGAGTTGACAGAATTCTGCCCGATGTCTCAACCAAAAATTATGTTTTTTTTGTTACACCTAGCAAAAAATCTCAACCCTCCTCCAGAAAAATATGTAATGAGTGACAACAGAATTAAAGTTCTCAATCCACTGGAAGCTTTGAGTGGTAACATGAGAACCGCAACAAGTCTAGATCTGAGGAATAATTTGGTAAGGAAAAAGTTCATATTCACACAAACCAAAAATATATTTTACACCTGAGTAGGGTGCTAACAAACTTTTTGTTTTCATTGTGCCATGGTTTTTCTTTTCTTCAGTGAGCCACTTGTATTTTTTTGTTTTCACCATCAGCTTCTTCCTTGATATTGGTCCCAGTACAAATATATTATAAATTTCGATTTGTATCCCTGTTTCATTATCACAAAGAATGAACAATTTTACTCTGACTTAATGTCACTTTGAGAGTATTTATTGTATACATCCTGACGCCAGACCTGTCACGCGGAGTTCCTCGATAGAGTCACCACATCAATGACCTGAGAGTTCTAAATGATTATGTCACTGTTCTCGGCGCTTCAAGAAACAATCTAGACGAAAGTCATCGACTAGTCTAGACTTGCCATGAATACAGTATTGAACCGGGTTACATAGTAGTATCAGTGTAATATGAATTATAGTCATAGTTGGTGAATATAATTAGCTTGATATTAATTGTGAATATAAATCAGACAGAGTTGAGTGCATTTTTTCAAAACTGGTGTTGGAAGTGACATTTTTTAAAATAAATATATGTTCCTGTAGTGGACGGTCTTCACAGTGTGAGCAAAAAAAGAGAAAATGATTTTAGAAAAAGGTTCTTTTTGGATTTGAAGGTCGCGGATTTAAAGCAAGAGTTGGAGGAGAAAATTCACTCTAAGAACTTGATTCTATTAAGAGAAAACCCCGAAATTTATATATTCGAAGTTTCTGGAAACAAGTTGAGGTCGATAATGAATAAACTCGACATAAATACCAAATCCTTCTAAGATAAACTGCAACAAAATTCAGCGAGCTTGGAAGGTAAACTTCTAGAAAATTTGATGGTCTTGAAAGAAGAACTTAAGGAAAATTCAAGAGATTTTAGAGAAGAGCTTCAAGATATTCGAAAAATTTGGAGGAAAAGCTTCTTGAAAATTAAAGGAGTTTGAGAGAAGAGTTTCTAGAAAATTCAATGAGTTTGAGAGAAAAGCTTCTAGAGAAGAGCTTCAAGATAATCGAAAAATTTGGAGGAAAAGCTTCTTGAAAATTAAAGGAGTTTGAGAGAAGAGCTTCTAGAAAATTCAATGAGTTTGAGAGAAAAGCTTCTAGAATATTCAAAGAACTTGACAAAGGAACTTCAAGAAAATGCGAGGAGTTTGGACGAGAAGCTTTTGGAAAACACTTAAAGCAAACAGGTTGGAAGAAAGAATGGAAACCGTCGAGACAGAGCTCAGGGATGAAATGAACACAGAATAATATGAAATAAAAGTAGGAATTTAGGTGAAAATATCTGGTAATTTGGAAAAACGAATGGATACTGTACATAATATCGAAATTTGAGAAAAATCCAATGCTGGACATGAGTTTGAACGCAGACGAAATTGAAAATAGGTTACTTTTATTGAAGCCGCCTACTCAGTTCAAAGAACAACTCTTCAAGAAAATTACCACCGTCAAATACAAAAGCAAAAGCAAATGGATGGATTGCAGAGAAAAAACACTGTCATTGCGCGTAGAACTAACGATTATTTTACAAACCATCACCGCCCAAGAACAGTAGGACTAGCTACTATATCAAAGATCAATGTCTACGAAATTATATTCAGACCGGAAAATCTGGAATAAATTACTTTATTTGTCTGGTGCTTGCTTGGAGTACGCACCGACCACACGGGGTGGTGCTGTAGGTTTTCCTACAGCTAAGAAGTAAATGCACCATCGAAAGAGTAACAAGATAGTAAAACAATCATATGGGATACCGATTGGATCCGATGGGAGAAGACATGTGTGTTTTAGAGCAAGTTTTATTATTACTATTATTATTATATTATTATTTTCTTTCAGATTGAGGATTTGAATATTTTGCAGCCTCTCAGATTATTTCAGCTGACGGAGCTATACTTGGATGGCAATCCACTTTGTGAAAGATATGGTTATGAAGAATACGTGGAAGGCATAAAAAAGTACTGTAAAAACTTGGAAAAATTGGTATGTTTTGTTTTTTGAGTTTCTGATAGCCTGTTTTCCAAAAGAAAATTTGACCAAATCAAATATATTTTAGGATGGCATTACCGTGAAGATGGCAGGGTATCCTTCACCACAAAAAAATTTTATATGCAATTTGGATGCATTAGATATTGTCAATCAATTTTTAGAACGTTATTTTATGGTATACGATTCACACAATCGTAGGTTGATTCAAGATCTCTATCACAAATTTGCAATGTTCTCTCTCAACACTCATTACTACAATGGTCAGTTTTCTTCTGCCACAACTAGGTAAGTCCATCTTGTTCAATAGCTATGCGCATCAAATATCCTAATTATTATAGATTTCTCCCATACAACACACGGACATCCAATGGATATCCAGTGGATATCCATTACGGATATTTTGGACATACGATGGACGTCCAGTTTTTATCCAAACAATATCCTATGGACGTCCGATGGACATTCCGGGGCCACCAACCTGTACGTCCATAAGATATCCATCATGGACATCCATAAGATATCCATCGTGGACCTCCATAAGATATATTTCATGGACGTCCATAAGATATCCTTCATGGACGTCCATAAGATATACTTCACGGACGTCCATAACATATCCGTCAAGAACGTCCATAAGATATCCTTCATAATTAGTATTGCAATTCGTAATTTTAGAAGTTTAAACAAGACAAGATCAACTGCGAAGAGTGGTAGATGAATGATTAAAAAATTTATGTTGTTTCTAGAGAATAAGTTTTTTTTTTCATTCTTACTTTTCAAGCAAAACTTATATACTTTAGAGTACCATGGTTTGCCAAAAGTTCTCAACTGAAAAAGTTATGGTTGAATTTTAATAGTTCTCAATTTCAATAAAATATGAATTTGGTTTTGATTTTTATTTGGAAATATGAACATGATGTTCATAATTTCAGTTGTGGAATTTTTATCTTTAGGTTGTTTCCATTTCCAGGGGAATCATGTTTTCTCAACTTCTTATTGAGAATGTTTTTCATTTCAACATGAATTTGGTATTTGACTATATTCATATCAAACTAAAGGGTTTGGAACAATATTTTTTGTTCTAAGCTAAACAAAAATAACTTGATGAAAAACAATGTTGAAAAATAATTGAAATATATTCATTAATAATGTATATTTGAAGTTGTTTCGACTTTATCAGCTAAAAACTAGCTGATATGAATGAAATTATTCGTGATTTTGAAAAATCAAATCATAAAAAATCTCAACTAAATTAAAAGGAAAATTAGATAACGAAAAATATATTCTGAATTAACAAAGATCGGTAAAAAAAATTATATTCTGGATTAACAAACATCAGCCAGAAAAAATAATATTCTAATGTTTAATTTCATAAATCAGTCACGGCAAAAACAGGATCTCTGTCTCTTCTTGTTGGGGTGGAACTTTTTTTTTTTGTTGCGGAGATGTGCCTTTCTTTTGCTCTCCGCAGCCAAGATTGATTGCTTCTTCTGAAGATTTCCTGTTTGATATTCCACCGACTTGGGCTGCTTCTGAAATAATATAAAATATTTAATAAACATAGTCTAAAACATATCACTCATTAGACTAATATTGAAAAGTGATGAAAAAGAATCGAGGCACCGTTCCATAAAATCATATGGTGAGCTCCCTCCTATTTTTGACATCTGTTACCTAGAAAAAATCAATGTAACGGCAGAATTTAACTTTACAAATCTACTTACAGCAGCTTCAAAATGTTTCTTTTCTGACAGATAGTCTTCCAGAAGTTCCAATATTTCATCAGAGTCTACTGGAAAATGTCCGAAACTCAAAAAAATCGATTGTACAAACTCTTTGCTGATTGAGTAACATTAATATTTATATCCATTTTTATTTTACGGATATCATCAAGTACTTCGGTGAGTAAGTGTCGAGTTAACACTTGTTGTTTCACTAAATTTTTGAGGGTGTCAACTGTGAAATGTCAGAATATTGATTGAGAATAATTTTCATAGTATAACGAGTGACGAGGTGAGGTATGCCCCTCAATTTTTCTATGATTTTGAAAATACAGATTTCAAATTTTGTATGTTATAACTTTAATATGCATACTTTGACGCCACTACTGAAAATACACCACTTCCAGTTTAACCGGAAGTGACCCAAACTTTCTTTTTCAAAAAACACCCAGTCCCAGTACATTTTTCAACCGATTTTCAATTTCGAAAAACAATATTATCACAAATTGCAAGCTTTTCCGGACGATCATAGAAAATATTCAGGGTGGCATTTGAAAAAAAAGTATGCGGTTAGTTCCGGTTAAACTGGAAGTGGTAATAAATTATCAGTAGTGGCGTCAAAATATGCATGTTCAAATATTATAGCAACATACCAAATCTGAAATCTGTATCTTCTCCTCTAAAAAATTGGGGGGGTGTACCTCAACTTGATGTCATCTGGTATACAGATCATCTCACAGCACCGCGAACATAGAAGAGAATACATAAGGTCAATTTACTATTGCCGAACAACCACCTAATAAATAACAGGCGAAATTACAGTAATATCTTGACCTTAACGTTTGACGAGATTGTTGACGAAAAATTCGTAAGATATTGGTTTGTCGCCCTATTGCTCTGATATTTTAATTTTTCACATGTTTGCAGTGCTGGTACGAGTACTGTATATTCATTTCCATATTTATATTTGAATATAATTTTTTAAATGAAAAATCTTCCACATATAACACTGGCTTCATATGTATTCTTTGACTTTATGAACTAGTCTATTTGATGATTTCAATGAACAAGATCTTACCCATTTTATGGTCAGCACAGCAAAATCACTTTTTACCTTAAACAATTCATTTGATTCCTTCCACACCACAACGTCACAGTTTGAACAAATCCACAGAATAAAAATAAAGACCTACAACAAAACAAAAGGCAAAACAATTTTTCAAATGAAAATGAACACAGAGTCTCAACGGTCTCAACTTTACTCATCCGCCGGCATTTGACATTTGACATACACGTCGGAAAATAAAGTTAAGGCGAGTTCCCAATACAACAGAATGTCCATGAAAATGGCAAATCACGTCACCAATTCGTAGGGTTCCACTGCGGATGAACAATTAATCTATTTCTCCAAAAAATGTACGAAATGGATGTCCATAAGATATCCTTCATGGATATCTATGAGATATTCGTTTTGGATATCCATATAGGATGGGAATACTTCGGATATCCAAAGTTTGAATATCCCATGGATATCCAAAATTGGTCCAAGGATATTCCGACATGAATTGGACATGAATTGGACGTCCATGGGATATCGTGTGCTATATGGGCTAGTTAATACAAAACATTTCATTAAGTTTTATTTGCAATTTCAACATATTTCACAAACTGAAGAACTCGATTCTCCAATCCTAATAAATTTAATATGTACCTCTGTCCCGTTTTTTCCACCGTTCCATAGTTCAAAATCCGATTAGACATTTTCTTTCCCTTTTTCAGTGTCATCTACCGGGTATTGAATCTAAAATTTCATCGCAACCTATAAGATGGTAGATTCATCACATCGTGTTAAGACTAATGAATATTATTCATCAAAAAATAATAATAATATAATGATAATACTTATCCATAAAAACTCATAGAGTTTATGTACTCAGTGGAATAGCCTGTGCGGGTAGAGGACGTCTATTATTATTATTATTTGCCGTGGCACTTCGGGGCGACTTACTGAAACCCGAAAAACCTACAGCATCACTCCGATCCTAACGACCCTGACTGCGAGACCTGAATACTAACGCCATCTAAATGTCGTGTCCTCCTCAATTGGTCCCATATCTTGTTGCTCTTTATATAATATCAACGGTCATAATTCAGCGCCACCTAGGATATAATAGAGGAAGTTTCATCAAGTTGATCGTAATCTGCAAGACTGGTTCATTACTCGCTTATCCCTTCCACAGTTTATGCTAGATTTCGATTCGAATCATTTTATGTCTTACATATTTTGGTTTTACGGATTATACGTTACTCTGAATTTATTTTCGGACAATTTGTCTTAATCGGTTCTCAGTTCTCATAAATACACAGTAGATATATTTTTTTTCGGAGTATAAATCAGTTCCATACATTTTTAAGTGTTATAAAAAGTTGTTTTGATAACTGATTGATCCTCCATTTTATTGGTTTTAAATATTAACGGATTTCTCCTTAATCGTTGTTATGAAAATACTTCTGCTATTCTATGGTCCACTGGTAGCCGGTACTATTTGAACTAGTAAAGTTGATAGCTTCTTCTTTGATAGCTGCTAAAATTAATGAAGATAAATGTCTAATAGGTTCCCTTAGCAATTTGATATCCTTTATTTGTTATGTTAGTTCAATTGAGGTTTATTTATGATATATTTTTCTTCTAGATTACATAAATATAATAATATTTCCCGTAACTTACACAAACTGGCTGATTTTTCTTATCAAAGTAAATATTTATTTCAAGGAAGTCCTTTGATAACAAACGCCTTGTGTAATTTACCTGCTACAGAACATGATCCGTTCTCATTTACCGTTGATTTGATGCACTATACTGTAAGTATACGCTTTTCTTATAAATTATAAATATGAATTTTTGGGATTTTGCAGAAAATTACATTCTCAACATCTTTAGCTCTAAACAAAACAAAAAAAAAATACTAATTTTTATAGTTCGTAGTCATATATAAATGGTGTATAAACCGTTTTGTGATATTCTTCAAACGAAAAAACGAAAATAGTATTTGAGTTTGTGAGGCATAATAGTTCCCATAAGGTCTATCTAAGGACTACATTCACTTTAAACAAAAATTTCGTTGTTTGCGTCCAACGATTATAGACTATAAGGATGACCCAATTCGGTGATTTTATCTGCCTTCCCCCCCGCTCGCCACCAGCTATGAGTGACGTCACCTGGCCTGCACTGATGTCGGTTTGCCATAAGAGCCTATGCATTTTTCTCGGTTTCCAAAACCTTCTATCTCAGTATTTATAAGGCAAACCTGTTAATTTTTTGGGTGTTTCTGGTTGGTGTGTTAATTATCTTTTGCTTCAATGATCTTTTAGAACTCTAGATGCCCTAGTTTGCTGAAGATAACCCATAAATTGAACTGATGCCAAGCACCATTTTAACGCCATTTCGTGATAAGGCACTTTGATTTACTGAAAATATTTGTGGAAAATGGTTATAAAAAATGGGTCTTTTTCAATAAATAGGAATTATTGAGTTTTTATGATATTTTTATGAGATAAAAATTGGGGTGTCATTCGTTAATATACGTATGAGCAAGTGATTCATTAAGACATTGTTGGTATGAATTAACTTGGAAGTGGAAATTTTCAAATTAATTTAAGAGTTATATTATAATTAAATAAATGTTGAATATTCAGTTAAGTGCACACGTGAAATTAATATGAATGAGCATATAAGAATTATTGTAGTAAATAGAACAAACTAGTGTTCAGTTATTTCTATTTTCTACCAACCAACTCCAGTTGTTATTTTATATACCTAGCCTGAGATAATTAAATTAATTATTTGAAAATAAAATACATGTCATTCCAAACTTTATTTGATTTTTATGTTTGACTATGCCATAGTTATTGTGATTTATTCTAAATAATCCAGGTAACATTAGACGTTTGTTTGAAGGTGGTTGACAATGTTCTACATTCTACATAACACTAGACGTATTAGAATCACATCAAAAATATCCAGGGATGCCCAACGCTTCAAACTCAAAATTGATGGTATGGGATAAGTTCTTCCTGAGAAACACCTAGCACTTTCTGCTGTAATACCTCAGAGTGAATGCTAACGATATCTCTTCTCGAGTCCAGTGAACCATTTATCTATGTCACAAGTACACTTTTCTGATTTTTTGTTTGAATTTTTCCCAACAATTTTGCTGCTGCAGATGTCTTATCTGTTGCCATATTTCGACTTTTGTAGGATTTATTTTTATATATCGACATTGCACTCACACACTTGATTAAGTATTTTCAAATTGTTATACTTTTGCAGGAGTATTTCATAATTTCTTTTTTAACTATTAATTTTCATGATCCTCAGCATCATCTTCCGATGAATCTCATGTAATACTTGCGAGGAATGAGGAAAGTAACTTCCAGGGTTTTCAACGATAATAAAAAAGTTTCCAACAGTAGAAGGATTTATATTGACACTTGGAGCCAATTATGTGCTTTTTTATGGCTTTTCCCCGATCTGTTTGCTATATTGCACCCTTTGCCATTCTTGCCAAATTAATTGTTGATACTGTAGTTTTCTTGAGTATTTTATATGATGGAAGGCCTAGAAAAATATTTGAATGATAGGTACCATTGGAGTTTGTTGTCATTAACTCACCTATTGATGTGAAATGATCAGAGCAAATTCTAGAAGTCTCAACATTGAACTTGTCTGTTTTTTTGCAGCGATGTATCGATTTTTTGCAAATGGTGGAAGACATAAAAAATCTTTCTTATAGGAATCTATGAAATATTATATTGGAACACATTCTTTTGAGAGTTTCTTGATTGTTCTCACAAGAAGCTACAGCACATATTCTTCCAGGCATAATCTGAAGAAAAAAAATATGAATTACCACAATTTTTACACTGCCCAAGGAATTGTCAACCATTGAGATTTTTCGAGAGCTATATTCACCTCGAATATTTCCAGTAAATCGAAAAATAGTCAAATAAATAAGTCTCCATTCACGAAGTTGGATTCAAAACGCACTTCAACAGCCGATTCAATTTTCACTTATTCACGACAAACTAAGATATTTACGGCACTGAAAAATCATTGATCGGAAAGTCAAATCATTCACCAAAAACAAACACTAATAAAAAGACGGAAACATTTTACCAACAGGAAGAAAAACCGCTCTCAAAAAGTATAAAAATACACGGGCTCTTATGGCAGACGACTACTTCTGCAGGCCTGGTGACGTCACTAACGTCAAATGTTCCGCTGAAATTTGTCCAACGTACGTCCGATGAATCTCATGTAATACTTGCGAGGAATGAGGAAAGTAACTTCCAGGGTTTTCAGCGATAATAAAAAAGTTTCCAACAGTAGAAGGATTTATATTGACACTTGGAGCCAATTTTGTGCTTTTTTATGGCTTTTCCCCGATCTGTTTGCTATATTGCACCCTTTGCCATTCTTGCCAAATTAATTGTTGATACTGTAGTTTTCTTGAGTATTTTATATGATGGAAGGCCTAGAAAAATATTTGAATGATAGGTACCATTGGAGTTTGTTGTCATTAACTCACCTATTGATGTGAAATGATCAGAGCAAATTCTAGAAGTCTCAACATTGAACTTGTCTGTTTTTTTGCAGCGATGTATCGATTTTTTGCAAATGGTGGAAGACATAAAAAATCTTTCTTATAGGAATCTATGAAATATTATATTGGAACACATTCTTTTGAGAGTTTCTTGATTGTTCTCACAAGAAGCTACAGCATATATTCTTCCAGGCATAATCTGAAGAAAAAAAATATGAATTACCACAATTTTTACACTGCCCAAGGAATTGTCAACCATTGAGATTTTTCGAGAGCTATATTCACCTCGAATATTTCCAGTAAATCGAAAAATAGTCAAATAAATAAGTCTCCATTCACGAAGTTGGATTCAAAACGCACTTCAACAGCCGATTCAATTTTCACTTATTCACGACAAACTAAGATATTTACGGCACTGAAAAATCATTGATCGGAAAGTCAAATCATTCACCAAAAACAAACACTAATAAAAAGACGGAAACATTTTACCAACAGGAAGAAAAACCGCTCTCAAAAAGTATAAAAATACACGGGCTCTTATGGCAGACGACTACTTCTGCAGGCCTGGTGACGTCACTAACGTCAAATGTTCCGCTGAAATTTGTCCAACGTACGGAGATAGGAAGTGGGCCATCCTTTGTAAGTCTATAATCGTTGATATGCGTCTACATTATTATCCTAGTGGACCATGACAGTCCACTCATACCATGAAATACAATATTTATTGATAGTCCGAAATAAATATTTGAAATGGTGACTCAGTGTAGGTCAGTACGGCCTAACGTGATCTGAGTGAACCACGGATGCTCATGACGCTCAACGTGTTCCTTCTTTCCTATACAAAGAAGGTTGAACATTTTACAAATTCCCTAAAAATACTTTCTATTTTGTATGCTTACAGAAATATTATTCGAAAATGTAACAGTTTTTTAATAAAAGTAATACATATGGAGTCGCAGATACCCATTCAGTTTTTATTATTGTTGTTGTTATTTCCGTCAACCGGCTGCACCCTTACGAGCACAACCCTCAGAAGTCTTCTAAAATCTTGTGCGAGCTAGGAAAGACGTAGTCCTTAGCTTATAATGTGTGATGTCATGCACGATTCAATTTCCTGAATGTTTTTTTGAATAATACATATTGTAAGTCCCAGTGATGGCCTTTTGGGAAATTATTTTTGTAACGAAAAAATTCAAATATTCAAGATTATTATTAAAACCCGATTTTATGAATAATTGTAGCCTCAGATGACCTGTTTTAAGAAATACATTTTGTCAGAATCTATTTCGATTATTACATTTGTCTAGTTTTCAGTTGAGTAAAACTCAAAGGACCCCGCACTTTTTATAAGTAAAATGGTTCTCGGTGAAATTGACTGAATTTCTAGTATATTGTAGTATTCGATGTACTGATTGAACGTGCAGAATCGCAAAGTTTGTTGATGGATACATTTTGAACCCATGCAACAACGGGTGATTGGATTAAGAAGCGAGCGCTTAACCCGCACGCCACCACGACCCATGACGATATGCCTAGGCATGCCTGCTCTCAACATCTTCGCAAAAAAACCCTCCATCCAGCAGGACCATCACTGTGTTGAGGCCTCGGTGGAAACCCTCCCTCACCCCGTGAACAATTCTTGCCACCTGAGAGATTGTAGAGTGACCTCTCTGGAAGTCGAACAGCTCATCCGGGATGAGTCGAAGGTCTCCCTCGAGATTCTCAACTCTCTGTCCACCAACTTGGCGACCGCACTCAGCAATGAGATTGGGCGGTAACTCTCTATTCTTTCATGGGGCTTTCCCTGCATGTTTCAAGCATTGCTGGTAGTGCTGCCACTTTATAATCGCATTTATAAAGTGGATTAGCTGGACCAGGGATTTCTTTGGAAGGTTCCTGAGGAGAACTGCGTATATTATGTCCATACCCGGTACTTTATTACTGAGAAAAGTTGTACTATTGTTCTACGCGTAACAGTAGGCAGGAAAAACAGGCAATAGTAGCAAGTTAAATACTTTATTATCCGTCTCGTATATCTGTTATATTTTGTTCTGATCTACTGGCTGGATTATCTCCCTTTATGACCCATTGTAAAACCTATAGTCTGTGATTTTATTTCCAAATATGTATAAGATGAAGAGCAAACCGTTGTCTGATTGAATTTTTCAAAAAACCTGTTCAAATGATATGAAAACATTCAATCATATTTTATATTTTAAGAGTCGTTGTGCAGTTATTGGTGTTTCTGGAATATTCAGAGAAGCTCCAGAGAGCTTGTTGGATTCAGAAAAATTTTATGGCTTCCGAAGGACCTTCACGCTGGAAATAGTTAATGGCGATGGACTGTGCTATATCGTTAATGAACAACTTCACATACACAATGCCTTATCTTTTCAAGTACTCAACTCTTTTAAACATGCAAAGGCTATTATACCAAATCAAATGAGGTTGCCACAAACGGAGAAGGAACAACAGCAGGTTGTGGATACCATGAAAATTATCACCAATATGAATTCAGAATGGTCGAGAAAGTAAGTACATCATCTTCACATATCTCTGTACCAAAGTTCGTAATTTTTAGATAGTGACTAATATTTTGTAGGGTCCATAATTAATATATCACAAAATAAAATAGAAATGAGCACTAGCGTCTACCTAGAAAGTATAACTGATATTCCCTGACGTATTGTCCTGCGCGCGCGACATTATATTCATATTCAACCAACAATATTTGTGAATTTTCTGTACGTAGACGTTAGTTTTCCTGGAAAATTTGCCCTTCTTTCGTCTATTTACACGTTCATTTCCAATAGTAAAGCCTGTGTCATACAAACATTTATTTTACTTTACAGTAAAAATTCGTGATTATCATCAGCTATAGACTACCTAAGCGTGACATCAAAGTGGGTGAAACTTGGTGAACGTTTCAATCAAGGTGAAAAGATGAGGCAAATATCTGACAGAAAATACCTACTCCCCCTACGGACATTGAATTACATCTATCATCTATTTGTGCAATGGTTCTCAAGGAGGACACTATTTGCAAATGCTGAAGTGACCACCTGCATACATGCATGTTTCGAGGTTATTTCTTCTCATCAGGTCAGACGACAATAGAGTCCACTAAATCAACAATGACATTTAAAAGACTTAGTATTCCCCTACGAATGAAGCGGTGACTTTCACAATCACAGCACCAACCGCGAGGGAAAAACAAAACAGCATTCCTCGGTATCACATACTCCAGGAAGAGATTGTTAATGTTTTTGGCCGTAGTCGGAATTATCTTTTGATTGCAATTGGTATTTTCGACAAGAGGTTTCAACTAACAGACTATTTATTGAAAATAATAACGATTATTCTTGACGGAAATAATCAAAATCATCAAATCAATAATGTCTTATGGGTTTTTAACATTTGTTTGCAAAGGTTTTTCAAGCTCCACCCAATCGTGACGACAGCACTTAGGTAGTCTATTGCGCGCGCAGGGAAATACGTCAGGGAATATCAGTGATACTTTCTAGGTAGACGCTAGTGAAATAAGTGGATATATGAATATTTATATTGGTTTTGAACGCCACTGATCCTAGGTTAGGTTAGGTTTTAAGTGAATGGGTCTATTGCGGCCTTCCACGGCGACTCGTATTGAGGGACTGAACTTAGATAATTCACGAACTCGAGTATAGTAATACACAAGGTGGAATAGTAAATGGGGAGATGAAAAAGAAAAGCATAGGGATTCATAATGGCCTGCCAAGGTGGTGTCTTCAACACCCTTGTCTACCGTAGTCGCGTGATGGGTATAGAGCTCCCTGACACTAGATGCAGAGCGTGTCGTGGGGCAGCTGAGAACATAATGCATTTGCTGTCAGCTTGTCCAGCTTATGCGGTCTCAGCCTATATCCACAGGCATAACGCGGCCCTACGAGTGTTGTACTACCATCTACGACACTCGTACGGTATAGACGAGACACCGGTGTTGCCTTATGCTCCGGGGGATATCGAGTCCGTTGTGGAGAATGAGAAGTGCCGAATCTATTGCAACTACTCATTCCCCACCCTCGGGCAAATACAAGCCAATAAGCCTGATGTAGTCATAGAGTTCTCGGCTCCTTCCTGGCGAAACTAACATCGTCCGAAAAGAGGAGGAAAAACGGACAAAATATCGAGATTTACTCATTGAACTCTGCAGGCTTTACCCACACCATTCTGTCAAAATGGTGGTTCTGATCATAGGAGTACTTGAAGGAATGATAAAAATCATACCGGTTTGACGTGATGCGGCAGAAAACCTAGCCGGAAGAATGCAGAAGGCCGTTATTCTTGGTTCACTCCGTTTACTCAGGGAACATGATTCTCGGACCCAGTAATCACTCACCCTACGGACGTAGGGGAGTGTTTGCTGGGGTTAATGACACACCAGCGCGCCCTCCGGTAGTATCGGAGCTCCGAGGACGGGGCCTGACTGGTACATTCCTTTTGGAAAAAAATACAAAATTGAGTACAGAGTTCAGATATTCTTCAAAATTCGAGTTTTTCTCCAAAAAAAACTTGAAAAACTCGTTTCTTAGTTATTTTGTTACAGACATATGTGAATATTGGTACTTTTCGTCTCGAATAATAGATTAGAATCATACGTCCTTGACTTCCATATTTGATATACCTATATATTATATGAAATTCAATAGGTACTTTGTATTAAACAAATTTCACCCTGTATATGATAATAATATATAATTATCAATCATAAGCTACAGTGAAATGAATGATTGTTTCAGGTGCCTGGAAGAGTGCAATTTTGATCTCAAAAATGCTCTTGCTCTTTTTGTGGATTTGTACAAAGCTGATAAAATACCCAAAGAAGCTCTCACTGGACTAATGGGAAATTCTTGAATGTTCAAGTCTTCGTTTGACTATTTGTTGTAATTTTTTTAAACTTATCATTTTTCTATGTGTGATTATCCTTTATTTTATGAAAAATGTGAATATTTATAATGAAAACCAACGTGGAATTGTAATGATTAGCTGATATGAGACTGCAAATTACATTTCACAGACGTGATTACTCAAACTGTATTTCATTCAACCTTGTGTTTTATAAGGGAGGTGAGTAGGTAATTATTTTTCCGATATTAGCAGATCGACTAATACATTTATAATGAAGCAGCATAGTCAGAATATCAGTGAAGTTGAACTGTGAATATTTATAACTTCTCAACTTTGAAATGATAATTATTGAACGTTAGGAAGAACTAATGGAAAATATGTAAATATTTTTCATGATGAAATAAAGTATTTTCATTGACGGTGCTCTTCTGAAAACCATTTTTCCAAATTTTCTTTTTTTTATATTTTGGATTTGAAACTTCTATGCCTAAAAAAATAATCGTTTCGACATGTAATGCTCTTATAAATACTGTTTTTTTTCCCACTTGAACATATGTCTTTGTATCTGTTACGGTTCACAATAGCATGCTAGATGCGGAGTGTATATATTATTACGAGAATATCGTAATATGCATAGAGGATGATGAAAAGACTGAACATATTCTTTGTTCATGCCCTGCAGCAGCCACAACTAGGTTTTCCAAATTTGGCAATGCAGTATAGTAATAACAAAAATGATTGGTAAATTGTTCTTCCATTGTATTTCTCAATTTCGTTAAGATATTGGATGTACTGGGAGAATTAGGGCCTGGTTTAGGCTCTTTGAGTTCTGTGGTTTTGGTCGACTCACATTTAAACCTCACCAACTTAACCTACTACGTGATAAACAAGCAGTCTCTATATCGGTCATGAAAAAATAATACAAGCAATATAAGCATCATGAAAGGTAAGGTTTCAGAATCCAAACATTTTAGCAACAGTTCTTACCGTTCTTGCTACTGAATACCCAGCAAACCTATTACTCGCGGGCCTCTAGAGGCACTTCAAAAACTGCCGACGGACAACATCAGCGGGCCACAATCATTACACACCGTCGGCCCGGCTAGCCCGCGTCTCAGCGGCCGCTAGTAGGCCTCTGGTCTATCAGCCGTCATGTCTAAATAGCGGCACTTTAGCGGGCATTTGAAGTTCCGATGCATTGATATTGCATCGGCACTTTAGCGGGCATTTGAAGTTCCGATGCATTGGTATTGCATGGTACAGATTGAGGTGGGATGATGGCTATACACCATAGTTCTTCCAGTACTGGTATTTCATCACTAGAGCTTTTAGGTATCTCAATAAAATACAATGAGTGAAATAAAAAATAATTTAATAAGAAAATAACATCACAATGATATTAGAAAATAAACAAAAAAATAGAAATATTCTTTGGGTAGCAGGTACACAGAAAAAGTAAAAAAAAATACTAATTAAGAACGGAAAATGGTACTCACTTATCGGCCATTATCTGAAAACTCAGCTCCAATCTCCAAGAAGAATGGAATTGATGTGAAAACAAGCTCAAGCTCTCAAAGAATATAAAAAAACTAATATTTTTGTTGTTTCTCCCATATTTATGCCCTCAACATAACCACACATTTAATTTAATTGATCAGCAGTGCTATCAATGTGACGACTGTTACTGTTAGTAATACCAATAGTAAAAGGCATCACCACGTAATATTCAGTTCTGTGGCGCCACTCATCATCAGTCAGTGTACAGCGTCAAAACAACAGCGGCGCGATTGTCAGAAATTTTTAACAGGTAATTTCTGGCAAAATTATGGAAATCCGACATAAAAATGCGAACGTCCAGCCTAAGCGGCAGGACTGATGCCATTCTAACATTTTGCCGATCTCAGAATGCCGCTGCCGATGATTTTCCGCTGTTAACGGCAACGGCCCGTCTGTTTACCGCTCATTCATGTTTGCTGGGTATACTATTAGTGAGGAAATGATTTATATCTAATTGAATTGAGAAACTTATTATTCATTGATCCCAAACATGTAAATGACTTACAGCGAGCCTGAATGAACCTGTATATACCATGCGACACTGACTCATTACATCCCACTTTTCTCCTTCGCTTTTCTAGCTATTGTAATGAAAACGTACTTAACTAATTCTGCTAATTTATTTAAAACACCACTTAAACAATTATTCAACTAAAACATTGACTATTTCAAATTTATCTTCACTGTCGCTCTCTGTATGCAGACTCTCGAACTGTATCTGCGATTCTCTGTGCCTATCTCCATCTTCCGCCGAGCGCCTAATATACCCACAAGCAGATACTATTTACAGTTCTCGAAAAATCCAGACTACGCGTTGATCCAGTCAGATGGCTCTCGCATCTTCCATTTCGTTCCTTAAAAAGTTCGCGTTTCTTCTATGCGGGACTCATGTGTTTGCGAGCGGAGGACTTGTTTACTTGTCGAGTGTGCATTATTAATTAGATGATCAGGGCCGGTCTCGAAATCGTTACATTGCCCCCTTCTTTAAGAATCGTCATTCTTGGAGTGTGAAGATATCTGCAAGATTCTCCATATCTGCACCTGGGCGTTCGATTGAAGTAGCACTCCACAGTCTTCAAGTTGGGTCGAGGAAGATGGTTGCAGCACACCAGAATCTTGACGCCGCTGGATCTGAATATTGTCTTCAAAATGCTCCTTATACTCTCCAGTCCAGCCCATCAATCCCTCAGGCCAATTTTCCACAAGTTTCTGGTCCAGCATCGTGTCTCTTAATCTGGTAAGGTTCTTCCAGACATCCTCATAAGACGGTTTATCTCGGGAATGCTTCTTGGTAACCATATAGTAGATGTTTCTCTGGCCCTTCCTCAGCTGTTACACCCCTTCAACTTCCGGGTTCTGTTCGAGGTCGTTTATCCTTTTCATGATCTTATATGAAGGACTTTCCCACGAGTTCCGAAGCTTCGGTGATAGTCCACGGCGACGTTTAGGGTTGTACAGCCAGACGAGGTCACCAGCATTGGCCTTGTGTAGCCATGCAGCAGAACTCGAACCATTTCTTCATTTCTCCCATGAAGTACCAGCTCTTCTCCGTTCACACGAAGGACGCCGTCTTTAAAATTCAGCTCGAATCCTCTAGAATTCATGATGTCCATTCCAATTATTACCTCGTCCTCGATATCCGCTACTATAACCCGGTGTTTCACTGTAGTGCTGCCCAAAGTCAGTTCAATTGGAAGTTCACCATACACAGTTGCCGGCTCTCCTATTGCTGTGTGTAGCTTCCAATTCGACGATTCGATTCTTGCCGGTGTTTTAACAAAAGTAGGTCCAAGGATTGTCCTAGTCGCACCCGTATCAAGGAGCATGGTGCGAGGCTCGTTGTTAATGAGACCGTCTACAAAAACACCTTTGTTCTGTCGTTGAAGGACAGCGGCATGCATTGTTATTTGGGGCTTGCTGGATACAGGCCGACGACTGCCCCTCCTCATCTACCTTCTTTAGTTTTCCTGTGTCGGTGTCGCTTCTTTAAAAGTTGGGCATTTTCTATCCAAAAATGTCTGGACCGCTAGTCGCTCCATTACATTTTCCGGTGTAGCTGGGTACGCAAGACGAACCAAGCGTGCAATATCTGCTTCAAATTCTTGCAACGATTCGCTTGATTTCTGGCATCGGTTCTTCTGCTGTGAGTGATATACGTGTTCAAGGTGAGCTTGGCCATAGCGAAGTTCCAAGTGTTTTACCAGCTGTTCATAGTCTTCCTGTTGTTGGGCGGTGAGCGTTTGTAAAATATTTGTTGCTTCGCCACGCAATGCCAGTGTCAATCAATGCTAAAGCTTTTTTCCCAGCATTCCATCCATTTGCTTTGGCAGCAGCTTCGAATTGTCGGTGGCAGTTTGACCATGGAGTATTTCCGTCGAACTGAGGCGGTCTCAATGAGAGCTTTCCTGGTTCCGTACTGACCTTAAAATCTTTTACGTCTTTTTGAACTTCTTCCAGGTTCATACTCAGGTCCAGCATTGGGTTTTTGTTGTAAGTTTCTGGGATGTGCGCAGAATCCATTCGCTTTTCCAATTCACTGAATTTTTCTTTTATTCTGCCGATTTCTGTCTCGACTCCGTCTTTTATTTCATCGTGGAGCGTTTCCTTGATTTTTTTGATTTCTTCCACCATGTCGTCTTTGACTTGGTCACTTATTGTTTCTTTCAATTTTTCCATTTCTGTCTCGACAGTTCCCATTCTTTCTTCTAACCGATTCGCCACACCACAAAGTTCTTTTTTAAGCCTTCAGAGTTTTCTAGAAGCTTCATTTCTAGATTTTGCGAATTTTCTTGAAGCTTTTCTTCTAGATTTTTCGACTTTTCTAGAAGTTCTATCAAATTTTTTGAATTTTCTAGAAGTTCCTCTTTCAGAGTATTCGAATTTTCTAGAAATGTATCTTGGAGTTCCTCTTTTAGACTATTCGAATTTTCTAGAAGCTTTTCCTCCAGACTCTTTGAATTTTGTAGAAATTTAATCTTCCTGACTTACGGAATTTTGTTGAAGTTCCTCCTTCAAACTATTCGTAGTTTCCTCGAGTTTGTTCATTATAGCACTCATATCGATTCCATAAATTTCGAACAAAAATGTTTCGGGGTCTTCTCCTTCTTCAATCAGTCCATCTGAAGGTCTGGAAATCAGCCTTCTTTCCAGTTGTTTCTAACTCCCGCTCCTCTAACTCTTTCTTCAATTCAACCAGGTAAACTCTCCTCGGAAACATTCTGTCTTTAATTGTTTTTAACCGAAATATTAGTCTATTATTTATTTCACACAAAAAGTTTTCAGTTTATTGTCCCGCGACGCGCAAAACTGTCCACTTTGCAAACACTCAAATGTTCAACGGGTCACTAACTGTCTATTAGGCGCGATAAATGTCTCAATATTTCAACGCGACGAACACTTATTTATTTTAAACATCCGACTTCTGACAACAAATGTAGTAAAACGGCACTAACTAATTTTTCTAATTTATTTAAAACACTAACAATTATTCACTAAAACATTTACTTTACTATTTTTTTTCTACGGTGTCAGTCTCTATCTGCGAACTCTGGAACTATAACTAACTTTGAACTCTGACTGTCCTCCAGCGGTTATATAGTCGCAAGCAGATTCCATCCACGGCTCTCTCGATTATTCTGGAGTATAGAACATTTCATCTAGATTATTCCAGCTTGTTCTCGGCGATAGGCCAGCAGATATGCTGTTGTAGTTGAACGAGGGTGCATAATTAATTAGATCAGGGCCGGTCTCGGGGACGGTCTCGAAATCGTTACAATATCTTATTTCAAGTTCGTTGAATCAATATGGCGAAGGCAATGAAGGCATGGAATAATTTGATATTTATTCTGTTGTTCCGTGGATTGCGCGAATTCGCAAAAAGTTAAAATATTTGAACTTTCTTGCGGCAAGTCTGGCAGCCATTTTATTCGTAGAAAAATCGCGAAATTCGCAGGGGTATGGTTTCGCCTTGAATGGAATCTAGTTTCTGAGGTTTTTCTTTCTATATAATTTATTTTATACTAAGATATATCATTTTGATGATAGAATGCCCATAGATTGAATGCAATGAACGACAAGCATAAGCTTCGCAGGAGGCGTGTGTTATGTCACCTACATCCCTCATGAGCTCTATAGTTCGACCAACCGCCAACCCCTTGGCACAAGCACTCCCCCCCTTACCAGAAATGAGGTCCACCATCGGACATCCGAGCCCACGTGGGGTGAAGAAAGAAGATGCTGTCATTTGTTATGATTTAGAGAGCTCTGCGGAAATGAGATTTTTAATTGTAAAAAAAATAAACTTTAATTTATTTATTTATTTTAGTATTTTAATGAGTTGCGCGTGCGAATATGTCAAAATAAGAATAACTTTATTACTGCCTGACGTTATTGTAAACTGCAATATCTCTCTAATAATATTGGAAATAGTGTGGTTAAATGCCAGTTAAGGAACATTTTTTAACTAATGAATAAAAAACCGTTTTCTTATGTACTTATATGTATATCATTCAAATTATAATTATATATATATACAATTTTACATATTATATTCAATGACTCTAAAGTACAATCACACATAATGCAAGTACAGTAAATATGGCACATGTATTAATTCTTTCATAACTACAGTTTATGTATTTTACACTAGATTTGGGTTTTTTATGTTGAGTAGAATTATCAAAAGATTTTTAAAGTTTGATGACATCTATTTATCAGTTTATTTATAGCGGTGGTAGCAAAAAAATAACCAACCATCAATATGACATAACAAATGAGTTGTAAAAATCGATAATAATGAAATAAATAAAAGAAATAAGATTATAAATAAAAAAATTCCCTTCAATGTAACGCACATCATCATACAAAATATTTGTACATAAGTTGAACTCCAATATTCCTGCATCGTTGTTTCAATGATTAATTTTTAACAATAATATGTTTTATCTTTACCACATATAAAGAATACATATAAAGATTTATGTGGTAAAGTGGAAACATTGTTTGTTCTTTTTTGGGACACCATAGACGTATAGTTTTCCGATTACAATAAATTTTTGATTAATGATTTTCTTTCAGGCGAAATTCTAACCAAATTGCACTCAATTTTCTCGATTCCTATACTTATTATAAGAAATAACAGACACGCCATTTTTTTAATATACAAGTTACTAATTGTATACATAAAGTGATTTTGTTTTCCAGTTTGTCAAAACAAATGAGAATGGGCTATATGGAAGAATACTTTTATAGATATTTTTGCGTATGTACATTGAGATTTCGATTGTACGAAAAGAATAAAATTTTAAAAACTTACGGGAGTTTCAACGGTGTTTTACAAGTTATATTTCAGTAGGTGTTAAACTTTTGGAGTGGATACTTTTAAGTATTCCATTGCAGCCTCAAAAACACATGCAGCCTGATCAAAGTTTTTGGAATGTTATATAAAATTTCATGAAAAAATTTATGAATGAATAAATAAATAATAATATCAATGGACAGTTTAATAAATAATTACATATGAAGTGTCATTTAGACTTGAACAAATTTTAGTTTCATCACAACCTAATGTTCTGAAAGAGAGTAGATGACTTTAAAATAACCAAATAATTTGTCAAATGTCTTTAAAAACCAAATAGTGCAATTTTGAACATGCGCCTTTTTTGTCATTTAATTCCGCGTTAGAAAATAGTAAAAAACAATTCTCAGAAATATAGCCTTTCTCATTTTGATTTACTTAAAAAATCACCCCGTATATATTTGTATTCAAATGGTTTTCTATTACGTTTGATATTGTAACATAGGCGCTGCTAAATTTGGGTGGTGACTCGAGTTCATCCTGAGAGCTGACAGGCTTTTGTTGTACCATTCATCCTCTGCAGACATACCTGGAAAAAATCATAATTTTGAGTATATTGTGGAAATACATTTGTATGGCAATTTAATTATATTTCAACTCTAGGAGTATACTTGAATATCCATAATATTTTTTCTAGAATAGGGAATACGCATGATTTTACTTTTTGGTTTTTCTGCATCAATTTGGATATCAAAAATTACATGTATAGTGAAAATAAGTAAACACAATCTGAACTTGAAGTCGAATAACTTCCCCCAAACACTAGCGCTCCTTGTGGTTGTTTCCGAAATATTGAGAAATTTTGGCAGTTTTGTACAAATATTACACAACTTTCAAGAGCCCCTCAGGGTTGTTAGGAGTACGTTTTCAATTGGGATGAAAATGCAGCATTATGAATTATGAATTACAAGAAAGAAACTCTAAATTTTCAAATTCTGAATGTCAAACAAAATTATTTCAGAACGGGGATACGAGCCTGTTCCCTATTGTTAATGATATTGTCATGGTAAAAATATGTCCAAATCCAATTTTTTTTTCGATTTTTATCGAAGTGGGTCATTGTTTTTTCATTAATTTTTATGTCCACCAATTCTATCAGTTATTCACCAATTGTATGAGTCAAATGACATTATTCTTCAACATGCATACCTTTGTACCTTTGATACATGAGAAGATACAAAGACACAAAAAGAAAGGATCCAGATCAACCAAATTAAAAGGAGTGTTCTCTTCAATAATTTCTAATGATAAATGAAATGAAAAATTTCGACTTCGTCGAAATTTTCACAAAGTGGTACTTATGCAGTGGCGTAGCTAGCACCCCCGCAACTCCCGCGGCGCAGGGGAGCGCAATGTTGACAGGGGCGCAAGGAAACCAGAAATTTTTGCCTTTCGTTTAAAGGAGGATATGTTTTTTCATAGGTATATTTCGATCAGTTCATAAATTTTGAGTTTATTAAAAATTTATGGGTTAGGGGGTAGGGGCGCAAAGCAGGTTCCTGCGGGAGGGCTCGCTGAAAGTTAGCTACGCCACTGTAATTATGAGGCAAATCTCGGACAGTAGATATTATCCCTCATTTGGCTGGGAATGATTAGACTACAGGCCCGTGTCAAAAATCGATGGGTCATCTGAACCACCAGAGGACCAATGTAGTAAGATAGAAGGGCTTAAAATAATGAGATTACGCACTATGCCGTCACTTGTAAGCTGTCCAACTGAGTGCAGGTGAGAATTGAAAAGCACAAGTTGAGTAGGCATATTTTGGTCAAATGATTTTGTACGGCACTCTGGCCACCTATAGATGCATCAAAAATAATGAGAAAACGCGTAGTGCGCCAGTAAGTCTGATTTTTTTTTATTTTTCGGCTAATTTTTAGGGTAATTTGGTTCATTTGATCGTGTTCGTGTACGGCATTAGTTCCATACTGTTGCAGTACCTCTTACAATCCATTATTCCGCAACGCCGTACAAAAAATCATGCGACAAGGGGAAAAGATCGAGGGTTGAACCCCCTCTTTTCCGTAGTCCGGGGGGGGAGGGGTGGATTGACACAACATAACATTAATTTATTCTGAAAGTATTTTATGCATAGATAACATTTTTTAACATGCCGTACATTTTTGTTAGTTCAAAAGTCAGTAGAGTGGGAAAAACTCCAGAAAAATTCATGTAACGAAATGTACCATTTGTTTTTATACGGCATTCAAATAATTTATTTCAATTTAATGCATTCGTCTTTAAAAAGTCAATTCCGTACAAATCTGAAAGTTCATATAAAGGGGAGGGGGGTATTTTATAAAAAAAAATTCATTTTCTTTTTATGATTTTAAATGATGTATAACTCTTGAAGAATATCGTGTCAAAATTTAAAGTCATTCGGAGCAAAATTGACGAAGTTATGAGCATCGGAGCTCGAACGACCAAAACTCGTGATTTATAAAGTCTGTGTTGACGGTATCTCAAAATCTACCAAACCAATCGCTTTTAAATTTTACACAGTTCTTCCTTGGATGATTCCCCAGGTATTGTGGAGAGCTTTTTTTGAATTTTTAATAATTATTGATCTTACAATATCAAATAGGCCGATTTTTCTTAGCGAAATTCGGTATTTCAACTTCAAAGAGGTAAAAATCGAAAAATAAAAAAAGCCCTCGATATTACCTGGAAAATCATATCCTCTAATGAAATGAATTTGATTTTTCTGTTTCAAATGATTGAGTCGCGAGTTACGTTGAACACCGCAAAACAACTTTTTTCGAGGCGTCTCCGAAAATTGACTATCACTCGCCTAATTTTCAATATTTTAAGCTGAAAATTTGCCAGAATATTGTTGAAATGTTGTACTATCATACCGTATTTCTAAAAAAAACTTAAAAATAGACCTTTTTTCGACGAATTAACCCTACCTCCCCTTAATAAAACAGTAATAAAAATAATAAATACATATAATTATTCATTTAAATACTTCGGTTTTTTAATGTAATTGTTTCATGCATACATATTTTGCTTATGAGCGTGGGATGTATATATATATTGTTTTAGGCTATACACGCTATATATATGTAGGTATATAGGTTCAAAAATATATTGACTGTGAAATAACTATGCAGAAAGTTTTTATTTGGGAAGCAGTCAGGTTTGACCAATTCAATGAAAATTTTTCGATATTTTAGTCGAGCATTCGAAAATGTTTATTTTCTTCATCAAGACTTTTCTATAATAATAGGTGTGATCAATATTACAAAAATCACATTGAAAAATATACTTACTAACAATATTTTTTTCTTCAAAAAGAAAACGTCTAATGTTCCTTTCTATGACAATTTTTTAGTAAGACAGTGTTTTTTATAAACAGAATGTAAAACATCAATATACAGATGGAATGAAAAAATATAACAAAATATGTATTCAAGGAGGATGGCTATACCTATGAATTCAGTTCACTGTGTTTGTGGAGAATGAATGTATAAATAGAACTCAGATCGTCAATATCAGTTCTTTTGTTGATGGTTTTAGATTTTTTATTGTTAATATGTACCATTTCAAGAAAAAGTCTTTTTGTCAAGATACTTTCAACATCTAAAATTTCCATATTACTATAATCAATACGATGATCATCATCAATAAAATGAGTGACCTGTGATTCTATCTTTCAGCAGCTGTTTTGTTTGACCAATGTACACTTTGTCACAATCGATACATGGAATTTGATACACAATATTTGATCGGAAATTTTTTGGAATCGGTGTTTTCAATTTAGTATGGAGATTAGATATAGTTTTCAAGTTAGTTTTTGCTATTTCAATATTTTCGTTTTTAATAATTTCAATTAATTTTATATAGGGTAGGAATATCACCAAGAAGTTAGTCTGCAGTTCACGCAGTTCACACTTGTACCGTTCACATCGAAGTATTTTCACGTTGAGGCTTTCTTACACAGAACCCCGTTTTCCCATATACAGTATCGGAAACAATTTATCTGGGGTATAGACAGAATCTATACGAGCAACAAGGAACGCAATGATATAGTAATACAACATAATCAAGAGAGACGCACTGCTGTGCCCCCCTCCTGTTGCCCCACTCGACAAATCAACAGACCACGCCGATATCCCTTCCTCGAGCGAGTCGAGGAGACATTGTAATGCTCTCTCAACATTCAACAATCTATTCTCTACGCTCTCATGAAACCACGATACCCAAGATAAAAACTTTCCGAACCTGTATATCGCTTGTTCTGTTCCGACGTTTAGCATTTGTAGGCATATATCTATATATCTGTTTCTCTTCTATACGCAGTGCTGACTCGGACGCTCTAAGAACCCAGTAAGAAAAGTGTAATCGAGCAAACTTCATCAAATAATTGTTTGGATTGAGTCAAAAGATTTACTTATAATAATTATAAAAATAGATATTATATATTATCAAAATAGATATTATATATTGAGAAAATATAAGAAAATTATACACTAAATAAGTTTATGTGTAATTGGTGCGGTCGTTCGGGTACCTCTTCGAGATTAGTACACTCCTAATTGTTCTCTTCAAAAATATGTTAATGCCGTACAGTATCAGTTTTCAATTCTTGGATATAATATACATACCGTTTCACTTCAGATAGACGGCATAATTATTAATGCATATTATAAATTGTTCTCTTCAAAAATATGTTAATGCCGTACAGTATCAGATGACCATAAAGAACCCCTGGAAAGGTAGTGTAATTTTTCATCAGCCAAAAAATATGGTCTGCATGAAAATGTACGGCATAATTTTTTTCTAATTCATATACCCGCATACTATTTAAAACAACAATAATATCTAGAAAATTGATATTTTTCATTAATTAAGAGGTACTGCAACATTATGCAACTAATGCCGTACACGATCAAATGACCCAAATCACCCTAAAAAATAGCCGGAAAATAAAATAAAAAATTCCTACTTACTGGCGCACTATTTTTGTACGGCACTAACGCGTTTTCTCATTATTTTTGATGCATCTATAGGTGGCCAGAGTGCCGTACAAAATCATTTGACCAAAATATGCCTACTCAACTTGTGCTTTTCAATTCTCACCTGCACTCAGTTGGACAGCTTACAAGTGACGGCATAGCGCTTAATATCATCATTTTAAGCCCTTCTATCTTACTACATTGGTCCTCTGGTGGTTCAGATGACCCATCGATTTTTGACACAGGCCTGTAGTCTAGATCGCCTGCAGACTTGTGTCGAGGTTCTTGCCTCTCATGCTAGGGTGGGCTGGAAAGCATTGAAGTCGCCTGTCACAACCAAGCGAATCCAGCTCACGGTGGCGGTTTAATACCAAGCACTTACTTCCAGTCAGACCGCGAAGTGCTGACGCTTAAAGAACTCAAATTTGGCAAAGGCATTTGGAGTACTTCTTGAATATATTGAAAATAAGTTTTTTAAAAAATTTGTGACTTTTTATTTCAGATATCAACAAACCGATAAAATGAACGTTTCTCTGCTATTTCAACAAAAATACCTACTGAAATAGTTGAGGATCGTTGACATCGTTGTTGAGACAAACAACTGAAACTGAGAATTTGTCGGCAATATACCAAGAATATATCAAATTCATAAAATATTGCAGTTATTTACCGATCTTGTCAGTTCAGCACTTTCTGAATAGAAAGCGCTACAGTGAAGGTTTGATAACAATAGAACGCATTGGGTGGTGAGTAATAACCATCGACATAACCTTAAGGTAATAACCCCAGATGTTCAAAGTAATTCATAACTATTCACTTTCAGGATTCCGTCACACCACAGGCGTGTATTGTTGAAAAAAAATGTTTTTTCCGTTAACCAGCTGTTATCCCACTAAGAACGACAGCCCTCAGAAGTCGAAACTTGTGCGAGCCAAGTATTAACGAGGTCTTACCTTTTAACGTGCCATTCCTATGTATGAGGAAATATAAGGATTCTGAAATAAGAGTCACTAGTATCGAAGGGGTTTATTGCAGTCATCAGAGTGGTTTTAAAGCAAAATATTGCGAAATTAAAATAAAAAACTTAGGATAAGAGCAATATAACTCTAGAGCTATAGTTTTAGTAACATAAAACAAAAATAATGCCATAGAATATCAAATTTAAAGAAATAAGTTTCCTAAAATAAATCAGAAGAACCCGAGATTTTCTTGAAGTTGCAGATATGTTTCAGCACAGACCATACAGTGCGGCTTTTAATAGTCCCCCCCACTGTTAACTTTTGAACGGTTTGACGTACAAACTTAAAAAAAACTGTTTGGAGGGTTTTACCGATACTACTTTTTGACATTGTGATTGCTCGATAGATAATTCAACCATATTTTTTTTTTAGATTTTCGTAAATACGTTTTTTCACAAAATGCATTTGAAATGTCAGAATAAGTGCGGATTTGGCAGTGTGAATCCCTTTTCTTAACTGACCACGATAGGAATGGTTTGATGTGAAATAACGGGATATGATTTTTTTTAATGGAACTTTATAAAAATCGCAGCGTTAACTAGTTATCGTTTGTTGGAGACCTCGGGTATCTTGTCATTCACAATATACAGTACGGCTTTTGAACGCTTTGACGTACAAACATAAAAAAACCGTTTGGATGGTTTCTGTTGAAATTCATGATCCCTTAACTACACTGCGTTCATATATTCATATGTTTAACAAATGATTATTATGAATGTGTCAGATTGATTGATGAGTAAAAATATACTTCTTCATTAAAGTTTCATCTCGAATCTGTGTGATTTCCAGTAATCAACTGTCTGCTGAGTTTTAGTCATATTAAAACTAAAAGTTTCACCGATACTACTTTTGGAAATAAAAAACATTGTGATTGCTCAATAGATAGATAAAAAAATTAAATGACATGGGGGGCCATGTGTCACATCGTTGTTAGAAGACGTGAACCGTGAGTTGAGACAATCAATAATTTTTCAAATGGACGGTTGTTCCTTGCCACTGCGCGAGAAAAGTAAGACAGCATCTTAACGTAACTTTCCAACTAAGATGGATTGTGCGGGCAGAACCGATCGACTGGCCTGCACGTTCGTCAGGTCTCAACCTCATCGAGTTTTTCTTTTGGGTATTTTATGAGAACTTACTGTACGTGCGGTAAAGCGACAACGAAGTATCGGTAGTTGTTTTTTCAAAAACATCATCCTATTGCAGTTTTGGCGAAAATCATGTCTATTCAGATACCATTCAACCAGAATATGAATTGATAATTGAATATTATATAAAATAAAAAAGGAAAAAAAGGATTCCCCTGACAATGGCGTGATACCTTTTTCATATTAGGTACTGACGAATGACGAACCAACGTATCACGTAGTAGTTAATTTCGAAAACAATTCTTCATTTTTACGGTTAAAAATTCGAATGAAATATTCATTCGGATTAATTTGTCAAGCCTAATCAAACGGCAACCTTAACGCCTCGGCCAACAATTTACATTGTCATCCGGGAATGTGTTGCTTTTACTACTTGATACATAACGTACTATACGTACTATTGTTTCTTTTGTAGTAGCAAACCCACCATGATACTATTCACTGTCAGTGTTAGATCATTCGTTGATGGGATTGGCCTAACCACTCAATGAGGAAAGTTCTGTGAAAACTTAGAAAAGTTTATCTGATAGGAAATAACGTAGTTTCCGCGACATTGCACTAAGATTACGACGAACGCCTTCGAAGATGTTCTATTTCCGGTTTGGGAATGGAACTTCGGTCACAGCAAGAGTAATGCATAACCTAAGTTAGTTAGTCGATATTGCTTCAGTATCCAGGGCCCAATATCATATGAAACGGAAATGAAATGTATCAGGCTCAACGAAAGTTTTCCTTTGCCTCTTTCGAATAGAACGGAGTCAACAGGTGTTGGGAAAAGTTCAATATTTTCTAAAATAGATGAAATATTGAGTGCGATATAAAAAACAAATCGGACCCAAAATAATATTTCAGAAAACCGGGGTTATCTATAGAAATTGAGAATATTTACTATAGTAAATACAACACTCCCTAATTGCTCATGCTTTGCTTCAGAAAAGCACTTTTTGCTTAGCTAACGAGGGTAACTATCGCATTAACTTATGTTGAATCACGGCTTTAGTTTGAGACAACTTTATTGTAATGCCTGACCTAGAGATCAAATCGCATAAACTCTCCTTTTGTAATCGGTGTGGTAAACGAATTCTCATCCACGAAATCTGTGAAGTTAACAACGAATTCTTTTCCACGAATTCTAACATATCAAAAATTTCATGTTGGATAGGGATATGGATAGGCTAAAAGGAAATGTTAGCTGATTATGAAAGCGACAAATCAATTTTGACAATTGTTATTTTTTTTTCTTCAGGTGTTCATAATAACAGTTGGTATTGTAGTAAAACTGCACTTAACTAATTTTTCTAATTTATTTAAAACACTACTTAAAACAATTATTCACTAAAACATTTACTTCACTATTTTATTTCTACTGTATCAGTCTCTATCCGCGAACTCTGGAACTATAACGGTTACTCTCTGTGACTGTCCCTGTCGCCCTCGGCTATCCAGCTTATATACTCCCAAGCAGATTCCATCCACGGCCCTCGAATATTCGGGAGTATAGAACGATTCATTTAGCGATCGATTTTATTCGACATTGTTCTCGGCGATCCGTTGGCCAGTGCAAGTTGTTTGCTTTTGAGGTCGACTGATTGGATGATCAGGGCCGTTCTCGGGGCCGGTCTCGAAATCGTTACATTATTATTCGTTTGGATAAGTAAAGTATATCAACGACATTTCTGTATTACAACATCATTATCATACGTTCTGCATAAGGAATTACTAACGAAATGGATTGTCTCCCCTTCACTTTTGTAGTAGAGGTGGCGAAAGTGTAAAAGATGATCTTATCCACAAAAACTTTGACAAAGTCCGGTAAAAATCGTCCTAAGCGTTTTGCAGACTTGCACTATATACAAGTTTATTGGTAATAAAAAAGAGACAATCAAATGATTATCACACCCTCAGTTTATTCGTTAGCGAAGGCGAAAGACGAACAATTGAAATCATCTACGAAAATTTTGACTTACCAAGCACCGTGAAAACCGTAATCTACGTTCTGCAGACTTGTTCTACAAACCATATTGTTGTTAATGATCTATTATATGAAATAGAAGTTGTGAAATGAGAATGACCCTTTCAGTTTTTTCATTAGAGGGGTCGAAACTCGAAGAATCAGATGAATTCATGATATTTTGATGAAGAAAGTACCATTAAAACTGCACCATACATCGTACAGACTTGCACTTAAAACGGAATTGTTGATATGGACCAACTTCATGAAAAATTTAAAGTGAAATGATTCTCACAAAGTTCCTGTTTTTTCGACTTTCGACCCCTCTGATAGACAAAACTGAAGGGGTGAAATTAACTTAATTACTCCTCTCTCATGTAGTGAACCATCACCAATAATTTGTAGTGCAAGTCTACAGAACGTACTTTATCATGAATATACCTCACTCTCAAATATTGAAATCTGATTAAAAAACTGAAGGGGAGATAACCATTTTATTACTTTTTTCCATATCGTGGATTATTACAAATCATTTGATATGTAGTGCAAATTTACAGAACGCCCAGAACGATTTTACAGGACTTCATCAAAAATTTTGTGGATAAGTTTATCTGTCCCAGTTTCGCCCCACCTTAAAAAAAACCTGAGGGGTGAAAATTATTTCGTTAATAATTCCTCATGGGGTGGATGAATACTAATAATTCAGCATATAGAACAAGTCTGCAGAACGTACGGTACAGTAGAAATTTTTCTAACCAAAATGATGACAGGGTGACAATCAATTTGTCATCACTCTCTCATACGAGTATTACTCAACAATTTGGTATATCGCTGCAAAACATATTATACTGGTGTTATAGTAGAAATATCGCTGAAATACTTTACTATAAATAATAAAAACTGTTAAAATTGATATTTTGCTAGCATAACAAGCAAGAATTTTCTACTAGCAAACAATTTCTTACCTTATTCAACATGAAATTTTCGAAGAGTTAGAATTTGTGGATGAGAATTTGTTGCTCACTTCACACCGAGCAAGAAGCACTTGCCACGGTGTCATACTTCAGGAACATTGCCCAATTATCTTACATTATATAGTTTAAAGCTCTTCGTGGTTTGATCTAGTTTGTTGTTGTGTTCTGATAATTGCTTCATATTTTCTACATCCTGAAAATGGTTGAAGAAAAGAGGTATTCCGAGATTGTCGAAATTATTTGTTTAATTTATTTGTATATAACGACAAACTATTCGGACTTTCTTCGAATCCTTCGCATTCGCATCGAGAGAGGTATTCTATCACAAAACATTAAACATCCCAGTTAACACTGGGCAAACATCCACATCTCAGGGATGCCAATATCTTCAAAAATGGGAATTAGTTGTCCTTGTGATATCATATCGTTGACATTCCTGCGATATTACACCGCGACATCCCTTAGATATCAAAATTAGTGATAGGTGGATTTAGATGTCCCTGCGATGTCAAATTATTACTTGCCATAGACGTCATACTGCGACATTATTAGACATCAAAATCTATACTTAGATATCACTGCTACTATATTTTTATTGACTTATCTCCAGATCTATCACCTGATCTGTCCCAAGGTCAAACCCGGTATCTCGCTCGTCAGCCTTAATTCTTGAGCACCTCAACAATTATCACGAAAATATAATATAGGGTGTGAATAATATTATTTGAAACTCTCATCCTTTTATTTATCCAGAATTGTTTCTCTCTCTCTCTCGCTCTTTCTTTCTCTTTCTCTCTCCCTCTCTCTCTCTTTCTTTCTCTCTCTCTATATATCTATCTCTCTCTACCTATCTCTGTCTATCTCTCTCTCTCAAACATTGCTTGGTTCTACTTTCATTACCCCGCAATATACCAGCTCGCCCCTACTAGGCAGAGGTCCGCCTTGCCCCGGCTTGGCCATCGGAATAAGTAATGCATTTTACTAAGAATTATGATTAGTTTGGATAGGAGATTTGGATAAAATACTCTTTCATGCATATTGTTTGTGGTAATCAACAAACGTGGAACCGAATATAATGATATGATCGCAGTTTTGTTTATTGTTATCATTTCGAATATCTTATTCTTATTGAGAGATGCCCGGTGAAACAGGAGACATAGCAGTTTGTGTTTTTTATTTGAGAACATAAGTTTTTTAAATGTATAGGAAATACGACGAACTTAACGCACTTTTTTTTCACCTACATTTTTCATCAGACATAACCTCATTTTATTTTTTCAAATGTCACCCTATTTATTTCTCTAGCCTATCATATTTGCTTCAAAAGTCTTTTATCACAAATTGGTATTCGAATCTTAATTGACTGTTGTAGATAATTAGTTAGCCGATATTATTTAAAAATGTTTCAATAAATTCTTGTGAAGAAGAAACCGTAGTAATCGCGGGAAGGCTACCACAGTTAGGCAAGTAACCACTCAAGGATTCTTTTTGCCAACTGTGAAGAAACAATCTATGTTCAATTATTTCTATATGTACCCATAATATAATCTTTTCATTTGGAAACACAAAATCAAAACTGTTCCACTAAAACACCAATTCATAAGTCTATTATTCACATTTCAAATACGCTCCATATGTATTATTATGTATTTTTAATTACCTTGATTATTTATTTAGAATATTTGTTTTGGTGTAAAGATCTGGGTAGGTTTTGGATGACGTTACATTTTAAAATTCATTTCACAGGGTTGACAAGCTTAATGCGTCTCTGTTCTAGTTTGTCTCAATGTGATAACATGACTTCGAATAGGTGTGGTCTGATGAATATTGCTGCCTTATAACATTTTTTCCTGTTGGTGATGTGTTATTGTTACTGCGATATCAAATATCCGTCGAATGTAGGTAAAAAATTAACATCGCATTGGTGCAACATTGTTACATGACATAACCCTTCATGTCACACGATGGTTGGCTGGGATATAGTGAAAGTTGACATTTGCAAATTCCATAAATTTTAGCCTAGTTACTTTAGCAATAAAGTTCAGGAAACCGGCCCTGAACGCCCGGAAAAATTATTTTGACCATGTGGTTTTTTTCTGTCCATTTTGATTGTCATAATGATATAATAAAGTGACATGATTCATATTAAGGAAGTTGTAAAATATTGCTCGAGCTATAAATACCGGTCCTGAAAACCGTGGGATATTATTAACAGCGCCAGAATCCCAGAAAAAGACTATACTTGTTCTATTTACCACTCATTGTCAAAAAAAAAATATTGCTGAACTTTATTGCTAAAGTAACTAGGCTATAAATTTTGGTTTTGGTATTTCAGATGGTTTGAAAAATTATTCAGATGAAATTTTATAATATACTCACTCATTGCATCTTGTCTCATTCCAGCAACTGTACTCATATTGGTGCCGTGAGTCATCGAAAATGATTGAGCCATCCCCGGATAGGAGCTTGAAGTCATCTGAGAAATTAAAAAATATTGTTCAAAAATTGCATTTCAACAGCCCGAAGACTATAAGTTGAATGAATTAAATATGTTTAGAAACGTCGCAACTTGCGGTAGACCTTTCAGAATGATAAATTGTAATTTGTGGCCTTGTTAGTCGTAGAGATTTCGCATGCCAACTATGAGGGCATGGGTTCAAATCACAGCGCGGTCACCGGTCTCGTGCATGGCATTACACGTTGAAAGGTAAGGGCAAAGAATATCTAAGCTATTTTTTGGCATTGAACCGCAATTCAATAATGTTTTAAAAACTTATTCAATTTACGTCATAGATTTGACTATGTGTCAGAATATTGCATTAGGTTTAAAAACATTCCGTCTATGACGTCAATGTTTCAACGCTAAAACGCAAAGTTTTTAAAACGGACCAAATAATTTAAAAAAAGTGGTATGGCAAAAAACAGCTCTATTATTACTCAACAAGAAGCGACACTTCTGTCGGCCCCTTTGAATGGAAGATCTGGAAAACTGTTGATTTGGCAACATTGCCGATATCACCGTTGAATCGGGCATTATCAAAAACCACCCTGTGGAAATTTTCGTAAATTTTCTCAGAGCCGTTTCTGAAACCGTTCCGATACTTTTGAAAGACACTGTATAGCTTTCCTAACGGCTCAAGTCGCGACATATGGTGGATGCGTCGGGCAGTAGTGTGGAGGATTTAAGGAAAATTTATGACAATACCTTGAAATTCCAAATGTTGATCATTTGAGGTCGGATTAAATAATATTCTGCTTGTATTCCGAATTCTCCTTGCTACGATCCTATCGAAACAAATTCAAATCTGCACAGATCTTTACCAAAACAGAACCCCTGTGTCGTGGTGGAAATTCATAAGAACGCAAATATGCCAATCAAGCAATGTGACGTTCGTGACCATAATACCAGATCCGCAAGAATATTCGTACAAATCGCTATCGGCTTAGTAAATCTCTCAAAGAAATACATTATAAGTACTTCAATCTTTGTACAATCATTTACCAGATGATTTTAAATATCTCTCAATGCATCATTTTAAAAATTCCTTGAAGATTTAGATCTTGAAGTATTGCTTCTACTCAGTCAATGAATATGTTAGTCATTTTAAAAATAGATATTTGTGAACATACTACATCAGTAAGATTGTTTTAATTGTTTTGAAAGCATTTTAAATGTAATCTGACCTTTATTTCAATTGATTGTTTTATGTATTTTCTGAACGAATATTAATTTTTTTTGACGTGTTACAATCATTTCGAAAATTTTACGTGGTTAAATTAATATATTACTCATTTCCACTCATTTGCATACGATCCTCGATAATGGCGGCTTCCGACGGCAAGTCGCGGCGAAGTGACGCCGCCGACGCCTGGCTTCGGTTTGCCGTCGGACGAGGAAGTGCGGTCTAAGGTAAACTAATCACTCAATCTGTTTGACCTCACTTAATTCATTTACCTGGGACGACGCTCTAATCATATATATCTAGAGAGCCGTGCCACCGCTGCACCGTTTCAAGGTCGATGGCGGATATTTGCATTTCAGTCGGTCCCGAAATGGACCTCGTTTTGCCAAAAAGGAAAAGTAAAAATGGGTGTCTTCGGAATAATAATATACTGTACCTATGAATTTATTTATATAAAATAAAAGTGTGAGCTGTACGGATATCTAGTTCAATGGAGGACATCAAAAAATGAGAGCATGGATGGAGCATTCTAGACAGATATCGACGAGCATTAGTCCAAAACTAGGGCCGGAACCCATAGAAACCAAAAACATGAAAATTTTACGGCAAATATCATACCTGGTAATTTCAGCCAGTCAGATGCTCGCATTATGGAATGTTTCTATGACAACAACCTAAATTGCCTCCTCAATTAACCTATTTCCTGACTTGACAGCTGTACTACTTGTTCAGGATTTCCCCATAGGAAAAAATTGCAAGGTCTCAATTCGGGTGACCTCGCGGGCCAGTGTAACGGACCACATCTACCAATCCATCTGTCTTGAAACTGATCATTCAAGCATTTGCGAAGAGTTTAAACCATAAATTATTCAACCCATTGAGCAGTACACGTTGAAGTACCTAGTACTCTCAAATAGTTTTGAAGAAAATCTAAAACTACTCTCCCATCCACTACGCCGTCATAAAAGTAGATGACAGCTATCTATAATAGTATCAACTATGTCTTCGCAAAATACTCAAACTTGGTTCATTTATAAAATTATTAATTTTTCATTATAAGTTTCAGTTGTGTGCTCGGCTTATTATATAGCATATCGTAACAATAAAATGAAGTAATAAAATACCTCCTCCTGGGGTGGTGCTGTAGGTTTTTCAGGTTTTCCTACAGCTGAAAAGTAAATACGCCACTAAAAATAAGTAAGTCGCCCTGGAGCGCCACGGCAAATAATAATAATAGCCGTCCTCTACCCGCACAGGCTATGCCTTTGAGTACACTCTATGAGTGTTTATGAGGGAGTACTATTTAAAAAAAAAAAAAATCCGTTAGGAATTTCCCAGACAGGCTCTGTCTCTGGAGCCCCGATACTTCCGGAGGACGCGCTGGATCATTTATCTCAATATCCACTCCCCACGCCGTGGGGTAAGTGACTATTGGGTCCGAGAATCATGTGCCCTAAGCGGGCGGAATGAACCAAGAATGACGGCCTTCTGCATTCGTCCGGCTAAGATTTCTGCCATATCACGGTAAGCCGGTATGATTTTTAAGTTTGAGAACAGTGTGTCCATCATTCCACCAAGAACCCCTGTTATCAGAACCATCATTTTGTCAGAATGCTTTGGATAAAGCCTGCGGAGTTGAAAGAGTAGATCTCGACATTTAGTCCGTTTTTCCTCCTCTTTTCGGACGATGTTCGTTTCGCCAGGAGCTGAAAACTCAATGACGAAAATCGTCCTACTTTGATGGTCGAGGAGGACTACATCAGGCTTATTGGATTGTATTTGCCTGAGGGTGGGGAATGGGTAGTTCCAATAGATTCGGCACTTCTCATTCTCCACAACGGATTCAATATCCCCCGGACCATAAAGCAACACCGGTGTCTCGTCTACACCGTACGAGTGTCGTAGATGGAAGTACAACACTCGTAGCGCGTTATGCCTGTGGATATAGGCTGAGACCGCATAAGCTGGACAAGCTGACAGCAAACGCATTTAGTCCAGTACGTGGGTACCGAAAAGGGGTGTTTGAATGCAAAAGGTGGGGTAGTAGCGATTTTTTAGTATGTTTTTAAGCTTGGGGCCCTCATGAATTTTCGACGTCGAGGCGCATGCGCTCGAGCCGTCATCTTGGATTTTAGGTACAAAAATTTCGTTTTTTGATAATAACTCAAAAACGGTGGCTTTTACTACAAAAGATGTTTCATACAAAGTTGAAGAAAACAAAATTTCATTTTTTTCGTAGCACACATACGTTAGGAGTTACAGCTCCGTGAAGTTGCACTATTTGAAAAAAAATGCGGAAACTTCATTTTGGTTGAGTTTTATTTATATTATACATTTTGGTGATTTGAGCTGGCTGCATTTATAGTTAAACAAGCTGGAGATGATGCCGATGTGCTAATTGTCAACACTGCAATTTCATTATGCAGTGAATCAATATTTGATGCTGTTTTTGTGGTCGGGGAAGACGTTGACCTTTTAGTACTCCTGACAGCCTTAGCACCAGCCGAAAGTTCTATCTACTTCCGTAAACCTGGAAGAGGAAAAATTGCTGAGAGGATATATTCAGCAAGTAGCCTAAAATACGAAGAAGCAACCCAGCACATTCTGTTCTTGCACGCCTTCAGCCTTGTAGCATTATATGGTGGCAACATAGATAAAGATAGTTTGGAAGAGATTAGTTTCCAACGCTTCGCCAAATCTACGCTAGAAAGCAAATTTAATCTTGCCTCTTTGCCACCTACAAAAGACGCGGCGCAATTCCACGCCTTTAGAACGTACCACCAAGTACAAAAATGGAGAGGCATAGAGAAAAATCCTGAAGACTGGGGTTGGAAGCATGGCGTTCACCAAACCAGCGCCCGATTCCTTATTAAAAGCGGTATCTTGTAACTGCAAAAAAAAGGTGTGGTGGGGCATGCAGCTGCCGAAAGGCTGGGCTTAAATATTCGGTTGTATGTGGCTTCTGCTACGGACAATCTTGTGGAAATATGCCGGAAATCCGGAAAGCGAGGACGAGGATGACGACATTTTTCAGGCTACGGATCCAAACTACGACCAGAACACCGACAATATCCAACCCGGACCATCGAAACGTATCAAAATGTATAATATAAATAAAACGCAACCGAAATGTTTCCGCTTTTTTTTCAAATAGTGCAACTTCACGGAGCTGTAACTCCTAACATATATGTGCTACAAAAATATGTGGACACAAAATATGTAGAAAATTTTGTCTTCTTCAACTTTGTATAGAACGTCTTTTGTCGTAAAAGCCACCGTTTTTGAGTTATTATCAAAAAAATTAATTTTTGTACCTAAAATCCAAGATGGCGGCTCGAGTGCATGCGCCTCGAGGTCGAAAACTTGGAATTTTCATTAGGGCCCCAAGTCTAACAACATATTAAAACCCCACCTTTTGCATTCAAAAATCCCCCACGTTCTGGACTAATTATGGTTTCAGCTGCCCCACGACACCCTCTGCATCTAGTGTCAGGGACCTCTATACCCATCACGCGACTACGGTAGACGAGGGTGTTGAAGACACCATTATAAATCCCTTGGTTTCCGACTTCAGCCCACTTGACCTGAGAAAAGCGAAGGTCTGTTTTCTGGATAAGCCAAGGTCTTTAACGTTCTTGAAGAAGACCCCATGCATTGACTTATCCTTATGTGTTTCAAACAACTGTCCGTCACATAGTCAATCCACATATCCTCAATTAATGATTAATGAGTTTGTATCCGTTTTTGGCAGAAAATTGATTGATAAAACTCTGGTAGCTGGTAACAACAAGTCATTACGTTATATAGAGTTACAAATGAATCAATGAATCGATTTTTAAATAACACGAAGTTTAATTGCCGTCTTGGATAATTCTCACTTCATTTTATCCATATCATAGAAAAATAATAGTTCATTGCAAATATGGTAGGTACGGTTGAAACTGTCAAAATGTCAAAATAAGCACAACCTTAAGATGTCTAAGAACCCTGGTGATTGCAATGATTCGATTTTGTTTTGATCTTTTCGGACGGCACCACCTGATGCATTACGTCCTAGTTCCCGATTCTCCGCTACGCTGTGCTTACATCGCTGACAGAAAACTGTTAGGCAGCTTACGCATAACGGCGTTTTGCATTCACGACTTTTATTTTTATTCAGTTATTGGTTTCTACAAAAACTATTAAAGCTGTCATACATTTGACATTTTCATTTTGAATTTCTGATATAGTTGTGATATAATTCGTGTAGTTATTGTGGTTTCGGAAAGAGTAGGAAATATGAGTGAATGTCGAATTTATACGAAATTTCCACAGATGGCATATTTATATGATAAAAATGAAATATCCATTGAAAATTTTCTGCGAAAAGGTCATTTTCACATATTAAAAGTATGCTATACTAATTTTCAAAACACAAACATAATTCGTATTTCATTGTATCTTTTTGGTTGAAATGCACTGTGTTAAGACGAAAATACTCCAAACATAGTTGTAGCAATTTATGAGTAAATTAATCCACAAAAATAAAAAAAAGAGTAAATAGTATTCAATAGACATGCAATCATTTTGAATGGTGAATGATAGCTCTCTCCTCTCTCGTAACAGCGAAGCAAATTTTGCGACGTTGCCAATTTGAATCCAGAAATATTCAATTCGCTATCACGAGATGTTTTATGAAAAATGAGTAGATATACCAAATTTTTCAAACATTAACTGCACATTTAAAATGTTGGTACTCAAAATGTTTCCAAATGAATGCATTCTGTCAGAATTTAAAGAACGTGATAGAATCACGAAAACCATTTTTGCATGTGCGCGAACATGTATACACATGCGCGCGCACATGTGTGTTAATATGCGCAAACGCATGCGTAAGTAATGTTATTCTGTAAACGCAGAGAAAAATTCAGCGTTCAGCTTCACAAAAATGAAGACTACTTTTTAAATAATAGAACGTACTTGTTCGGGTTTCCTAGGTAAGGAAGGTAAAGGTAAGTTTATCGGCAGGTTGTGTGCGAGCACCTGCTTTGATTTCACTTTTTCATGCCAATTACTGAACCGAAGATTTACCGAAAACAATTTCTCGCATTCTTCGCCCTCATAACGCTGGCTTTCCTTGTGCCAATTCAGGTTGTGGCGTGATATATTCCATATTTTTATTCTTGTTTTAAAATATTCCTATTTCGAATATTTCTGGAATTGAATTCTTACTTTGATAGTGTTTTTATCATGTTTTAACCCATCTGTGAAAATTTCGTACAAATCCGACTTTTAACCATATTCCCTACCATTGCCGTAATTTATCAACAATAACCTCAACTCACTCAAATCAAACCACTCCTAACAGTCCAAACCTCGAACACGAACGATCACCATCGGTCAAGAATTATTGGCGACAAGATGTCTATTCTATCGCCATGCCGCAGGTCGTGGATGAAAAATTGGCACGAAAACATGAGCACCTTGTGTATAAACATAACTGAGTCGGCCCTCTGGTAGTGCATTCGGTACTAAGCGGTAATTGTCAAAAATCAAGCATAATCAAGTAGGTTGGTGTCTTCTGTTTGATCCCACAGTTTTACAGGTATAAGTGCAAACAACAGAGTTTTTAGACATCTTAACAACCTTAAAAAAATTTGACATTCGTCATGTTTCAGAATTCGGCATGCGTAGTAGTTTCTCAGCGCCCATGCGAGAAAAGAAAAGAGAAATTTTTTTGGCTTCAATTTGATTACATGGCGTCTTATGGCGTGTTACCCATATTCCTAATTAATAGATATATCGTCGTTGATACTGCAATACGAGCTATGTCACAAAACATAGAATGTATTGTACGAAACAAATCAGCACGAGTTTACATAGATCCTATTGCCAGATAGTATAATCTATATTTTCGGTATTGAGTACTGACATAAAACAGCTATGCATGGAGCGCAGTTAGTTGCATACTTACATACAAAGTAAATTGCTGAATATTGTGACATAGCACGTCTTGCATCATCAACGACGATATGGTAAATCTCCGTTGTGTTAGACAAGTTGACAACCAAACAAAAATAATCGGTATATGTTTGGGGGGAATAATTGGGGATCAGGTAATAGGACTATATTTTTTTGAAGGGCCTCTGAATGGAGAAGTTTACAGAGGTTTTCTTCGAGATGATATACCAAACTTGATGGGGGATACACAGGTTATATTATCAACATGATGGCGCACTACTGCCCATTAATTGGCAAGCAAGGTCCCCAGACCGCACGCCCCTATAGATTTCTATATCTGGAGATATGTTGAAGGCGAAGTCTTTGAAGAGAAACCAATGACACCAGGAAACATGAAGAATATAATTAGGAATGTTTTTCGCTCTATTACAATATCAACTTCAACTTTGAAAGTTCGAAGAGGCATTGTAGATAAACTCAATTTGTGCATAGGTCAAAATAGTTCAGTCGACAGGTACCTAGTTTGAGATAGAAAAAGGTCGGAAGTTAATGAAACTTCAAGATGTTGTTCAGGGATAGTTGATTATCATTTTCTCAAGTTTTGGACCTCGAGGACCCTGTGCTAAAAAAGTAGAGGGGGGGGGGGGAAACTGCAAATTTTTCGACCTTGGGAGATTGTTTGAACATCTTCTGTGAATTAACGCTTTTCAACATTTTTTGAGGTTATTTTGTTGCCGTGTTTGTCATCATTGAATACGAATATCATTATTGCTTTTATGGCATTTTTGACACTTTCCTTAAGAATTAGATACATATCCGATGGAAATCAAGTAGACAAACCCTACATTTTCTGGAAGCTCATAGTGTGGACTATTCTGGTATGACATCATTTACCTACTATAAAAAATTGAGAAAAATTTATTCCCTGTACCAGAAAAGTGTCATTCGGTGAATATATGAATATGAAATGAACATACACTGGAAGATATTTGGTGAAAACATTTTCTTATTATATTATATTTGATGTTGAATGAACCCATTTTGGGACATAAATGTCATCATAACTTCAGAACCAACTCGTTTAAACCCATGCAACCCTATATTTTAGAAAAACACCTTTTCAAATAAACTCAATGAACTGAAAATATTTTTGGTATTTTATTTAAAATAATATAACTGTGATAAATCACATTTATCGGACACCCTGTACGATGATAGTTATCATTGGAACATAGTTTGAATATCTCTCTTCAACAGGGGTTCCCAACATTTTGCACCTGGGTACCACTTGACTTTTTAGAAATTTTGGCGTATAACCAGACCTAAATATTTTTATAAAAGTACAATATTTACTCTTCTAGAAGTGTTCAAAGGCTTTTTGAATTGATTTCGTTAGAAATCTCTATATTTAATGGTTAGATATTTGTTTATTTATAATATGCTCATAATAAAGGAGGAATGAAGAGATTAAAATGGTATACAAATAAAAAATTGGTACAAACTGTGCAAAAAATCAATCATCATACAAAATATAGGTACTTTTATAGTCTTTAGTGCGAAACTTGTTGTTTGCCTGTGATTAAGGCAGCAGGCACACCGACCGTCCGCGACCGTCCAACTACGACCAAAATTTCCAAAACGTGAATTCTTATCGGATAACTCACACTGAATGATCAACCGGTTTTCGAAGACCATGTTTAAAATTGCAATCTACTGAAAATTTTGGTCGATCAGTGTGAGTTTGAAAGTTTTTATTGATCCCTTTCAATTTTTGGTCGTTGCTGGACGGTCGCGGACGGTCGATGCTGGTCGGTCAGTGTGATACCTAGCTAAAATATCAACATCAAATATCTTTCATGGAACTATCTTCTGTAAGATCGATAAAACTTTCTTTTAGTTCCAATTCATTTGGTGAGGTTCCCGAAAAATAATTCCTGATCCAGTCCACTTTTGAATAATCTTCAGAGAAATACTTCAAGTTTTTTGAAGGCCTTCCAAGTGAACAATGATATCTGCAATCACATCTGGCATTGGAGGTATTTCATCTACTTCAAAAAATGATGATAGAGTCGGAAATGCAGATAAATTCTCCTCCTGTATTTGTGAACAAAACAGGACCAACTTCCTTTCGAATGAGTTTATTTCATCACTGGCAAGTTCAGTTTGTTGAGTTTGTCAAAAATTTCGGCTAGATAAGCCAATCTTGACAACCATTCTTTATCAGCAAACAATTTGTTCCTGTCATGATTTTTTTTTAATTTAAAAACATATAAACTTCAGACTTCAGTTCAAAGAGATAATCGCCTCTTCTGTATGTATCTTGCCATCCATTTCTTCACACATCAGGGAGAATAATCATGTGTTTAGAGCCCTAGCCTTTATGCAGTTAATTATTTTCACAGCATCTGACAGAACAGAGTTAAGATTTTCGGCATACCTTTAGCAGCTAATGCTTCTCGATGGATGTCACAATGCATACTTTTGCATTCAGGAGCAACTTTATTTTTGCTGCTAGCCCTGTCAATCTTCCTGACATAGCTTTTGCCCGATCTGTACACAAGCCAATAAACTTGGACCAGGGAATGCCTACTTTGAGCACATATTCATCAATTACCTTCAAAATGAGTTGCGCTGTGTTATTTGATTCAAGTGGTTTTTAGAACAAAAATTCTTCTATTACCTCTTCATTATAATCAAATTGCACGAAAAAAAGGAGCTGCGCAATGTTTGTAACATCGGTGCTTTCGTCAACTTGAAGTGCAAAATAAGTGCATTCTTGAAGTTTTAAAGCCAGTTGTTCTTAAATATTATTAGACATATCGACAATTCTTTTCTTTCCTGTTATCTTGGCAGTGGTATTTTTTAAATTTCTTTGGCCGCCTTTTTTCCTAATACGGCTTGGACCTTATCCATACAGCGGCCGGCAGTAAAGGCGTCTTACCGGTTGTGTGAGCCTTTCCATCTTTTGCCAATTCTTAAACTAGCGAGGTATGAGGTATGACGCCTTTATCAAGTTAGTATCAGTATTGACAAACACTGGGTTTCTTTTTTAAAGAAATTAGATTTTCTTTTAAAAAATTCAATGGGGTTGCCAATCAAATCAGGATGCTTAGTATTTTGGTGGCGAATCAATAAAGAAGGCTTCATGCTTCGATTCGAAAGTGTTTCAAGACATACAACATATTGATGAATAGGAATGTCACTGGTTTCAGTTTCTGGCTTCACTATAAAACCGTACTGTAAATAGCTTTTATCATATTTACGATTGGCTGGCGATTAAGTTTTTTCAGCACAATCCTTTGAAATAGAAGAGAGCGTCAGAAATCGTTTCATAGTTCAGTTTTCTTATATGAAATCCCAATTACACAGAATGAAATAAAAACACTTGTTTTTAAGTATCCACAATATATTACTATTGTAACATGTGACGCGTTTCGCTATTCCTATAGCTTTTTCAGACACAACTGGTATGAAAAAGCTATAGGAATAGCGAAACGCGTCACATGTTACAATAGTAATATATTGTGGATATTTAAAAACAAGTGTTTTTATTTAATTCTGTGTAATTATGAATATCTATCAAGTATCGGCCAAATCAATCAAGAAATCCCAATTAATTATTACAACACTAACAACGAACCATTACAACATATAAACATTGCACAATCACAAAGTAATTAATCAGAACATTTACTTTTTCCGTTAAAACTAGGACTGCAAATATTCTTGGAATCATCCTTCCCTCTCGTGGTTACTTCTCTTATATATCCAGTAGCACTCGAGAGCGTTCGACGCATCTTCTGGAATACAGATGTCTCTCTCTTTCTGGTCGTTTCAGGAAGCGGTGTCGCATAGTATTTTACAAATGAGTGCCCCTACGGTAGAGCTGTGATATATTATGCAAATCAGGGAACAGGTCCGGCCTAGATTCGCTACAAGCTACACTATCCCGCGTACCACCGGTTGGGAAACCCTTCTCTACAACTTTAATTTTTTCTTATTTTGAATGTATGTACAGACGCGACTAAGAATTTTGTTTCATAATATCTAGTGAGAGTAACGAACAACTCGAGAATAATAATAGTGCGAAGTGTCTGTTATTCAAGATTGAAACAAGGAAAAAATATCCCATCGAATAATATGTAAATTCTTCACATCAAAGAGAGCGTATCTCAGTTCCATATCCATTCATTACTCAGTCAGCCACTATCACGGCATACATGACATCGAGAATAGGTGACAGAAAGGCGAGCAATACCGCCCAACCAAGTCAGCATGATTGGAAGCTCGAAAGTGCGAAGTGAAAGAAAAGTCATCGACTTTACTTCGCGACGGAGAACTAACCTGGGGATATCTGTTGATGGCTGTGGGGTGCGGGTAGGGCTGATACCCTCGCGCCGCCCCCGGGTAAATGTTCCGCATCATGGCGCCGTTGCAGCCGGGCAAAACGCTGGGGGCCAGAGCTTTCTGGAGTTGCTTTTCTTGTTTGCGGTATTTCGCCCTCCGATTCTGGAACCATACCTGCGAATAAAAAAAAAAATTAATCATCAGTATTGGGACGGAGGGACATCAGAATTTCTGTCTGTATAACGGTGTTATGTATGATCTCTCATATCGAACGGATGTATTTCAGTATAGTTAATAAATCTGGTTTCGCTTAATCAATTCTCATATAATATTGGTACATTAAATAGCGCTTCCAGTTGAATAAGTTTCATATATTATGCATGTATTTGTGTATGATATTAATTATTTGTTTTCTTCATGAACTTTTTTGTCTTTTGTAATTTTTACGCATCTACAACCAGTATCGAGAAAAAGGGAAACTAATTTTCAATAATGCTAGATTTAATTGAAATTCTTCAACGAAACAATAAGAAAGAATTTGCGAGCTTTGACTGCTATTATCATTTTGACGTTTAGGTTTGTTTTGAAGCATTTGACATTATGTTGAAAGTTCTGAACCTTCCTGTTCAGATCACAGACACATTCTATTCACTATTGAAACAGGTCCAAGACCAGTAGTGGAATATCGTGACCCGAAAACTACAGACTGGAGCGGATACAAAAATTCCCTTCAGCCGTACATTGAAGCCGGATTCACTACAATCAACAATTGTGATACGATAGATGCAGCAGCAGAACAAGTTCGTGAGGCTGTAGCCTCGTCATACTAAAAAAGCTGTCCACTGAGAACCAAAAAGGATGACAGGAACTCTTCATTCTATTCAATCGAGCTAAGGAGTCAGGCAACTGGGAACCCTAAAGGGCTACTCTAACTAACTATAACAAGGCGATCTTGGAGGGAGTTCTGTGAGATTACATCCGACATACCTCGCAGCACAAGAATCCACAAGATTCTCTCTAGAGAGTCGATTGCTGAAATCGGATCGTTTAAACGAACCGACGGCACATTCACGACTAGAAACCAAACTCTCGATAACAAGCGAACCCTCTTGAGGGCGCCAAACGTTCAAAAATGAGTGATTGTGAGGTCGCTAAGAAGGTTATCACAGCACCGGCAGTTGAATGGGCAACTGAAACATTTTAGCCATTCAAATCCCCCGGTGAGGATGGTATATTGCTAACTCTGCTTCAGAACGAACTGGAATTGCTTCTACCTATCCTAATTAAACTGTATAGAGCTAGTCTGGTGTGAAATTATATACCACCCAGTTGGTTGGCGGCTAGGGTGGTATACATACCAAAACTCGGCCGCACAGACCCACACTTCAAATCGGTACGACCAATCAGCCTTCCTTCCTGTTAAAAGGACTTGATCCTGGACAGATATATCAAACGGTACGCTCTTTGCACGCTCCCACAACAACCACCAGTATGTCTATTAAACCGGCAAATCGACAGATTTACCATTACATAACCCAATCACTCAATAACAAGGACATTGCGGTGGCCATATTTCTCGATACTGAAAGAGCATTCGCACTACCAAACTCTAATGGATCAGCTTTGACTGAATAGAATAGAACCAACCATATCAGGCTGGATCTACGCCATGCTCATGAACCGGCACTGCCACTACATCTCTTCAAGATGAGGTCATTAGGTTCAGGGTCTCCAGTAGATACCCACGGTCACTCCTGATGCAAAACCTACTCAATGTCCTCGAGAGGAGAGGGGTGGTGGCTTATGTAGACGACCTCGTCATTCTGGCAAGGACCACGTCGGGAAGGGTAGTAATATCCTCCAAAGAACATTGGACGACATTCACAGTTGGTGCCAGAGGAAACAGATTAAAAAACAAATTGTTTAAAATTGTTCAAAATTGTTTTTTCCGTTAACCAGCTGTCATCCCCCTACGAACGACAGCCCTCAGAAGTCGAAACTTGTGCGAGCTATGGATTAACGAGGTCTTACCTTTTAACGTGCGATTCCTAGCATGAGACCAGTGACCATGCTGGGAATCGAACCCACGTTCCTCTGATTGATAGACTAGCGCTCTACCATCATGACCACTGCGGCGGTCAACTCTAGCAAAACTGTGATAATACCCATTACTAGGAAAAGAAATCTGGAAGACCTAACTCCACTTTCTTTTAATAATAAAAATAATAATAATACGTCTTTATTCATATAAACCTTAGCTGATACATGAAAAGGCGAAGTATCGCTCAATTACCACTTTACCTGTGGAGGGAGAAATACATATTTTATTCAAAAACGAATATTGAAGTAATACTAAATAATAACATTCTAAGTATATCGTACATATTCATCACCATTACTGTAGCTCACGTTAAATTAAATTCCAATCATTCAGCAAGGGGTAAATTTTTCAATTTTTTCTTGAAATTGTTCAGAGAGTAGTTATGAAATTCTATTGGCAAATCATTGTAACAAATACAGGCATTGTATGTGAAGCTTCCTTTGAAAATAGAGGTGGAGAGTTTAGGAATTACTAAGACACCTTTGTTACGGGTATTGAATTTGTTTAGATCTCCGAATTGTTTAAATTCATTAAATAGACAGGATTTCTGATATACAATACTTTATGAGCTAGAGTCACGAGATGAAGTTTCCTTAGTTGGCCGAGTTTCAATCTTCCAGCTTTAGATATTGTGTTACTAATCCGATCAAACTTTCTGATTCCAAAAGAAAATCTGAAACATGAGTTTTGTGTTTTTTGTAGTCGATCAGCATTAAATTTCGTCAGCGCAGGGCCATATACGGAGTCACAATAAGAGATTCTGGAAATAATCGGAGATTCACAAAGACTCAATTTCAGTTCCGGATTCAGTGATGCTCTATGTGGATAAAGTTGTCTAAGAATATTATATGATGATTTGATCAGATGGTTCACATGTTTGGTAAATTTGAAATCGAAATCTATCCACAGTCCCAAGTTTTTTCCGTCCGATGATAAAGGAAGACTTTTTCCATTCACTTTAATATTTAATTGAGACTGAGCATATATTCGCTTGTATTTTGGACCAAATAACATCATGGTTGATTTTTTAGTATTGAGGTTCAGATTGTGAGCATTCGAAATTTTAACAAGAGCATTACGATCCGCATTTTTTATGTTTTCAACGGAAAATGAGAAGTATGCTTGTGTATCATCAGCATAGTGATGGGTGGTACAGGTTTTCAGATGCTTGTGGAAATCTGAAATATAAATAAAGAACAACAAAGGCCCAAGTACTGACCCCTGTGGCACACGAAAAGTGTTTTTTCGGTAAGAGGACGTTTCTGTGTTACAAATTACACGTTGATATCGATTACTGAGATAGCTATTGATTAATTTAACTGCTTCATTATCAAAACCATAATATGACAATTTGCTACATAAAATCCTTGGATCCATAGTATCAAACGCCTTACTATAATCTAACAAAATCAGACAGCTTGATAAAAACTCACATGGAACACTTATTTGGAAAAGGTTCTCCACAAAGCCAGAATGTCCTTATGAACTTGTAGGAGGTTTTCTGGAAAATCTTTGGGCCTAGGTACCAAACAAATCCACTGGTTGTTAGACCAATGATCTCATATGGTGCCACTGACCAGTTATGTAATAAAAATAGCTCTCACAGTAAAGCACTTTTGGAAAAATGTATTTATTTATTAAAAATGGACTCAACGTCAATGAACATCACTCAACAACTCCGACATGGACATGAACAACCATGGGTCCATGGAACACATAATACATACATAATGACAGATTAAAAAGTAATTGACACTGTTGACAGGTACGGAACATCCAGAACACAGAATTGAACAACAATAGCCACTGCCTGGTGACAGTGGTGACAGTGGGGTGACAAAATCTTCACAGCGAACGGCCCAGGTGAGGCTCACAAGTTTACAGAGACAGGCTTGTCTGGCGATTACTGGTGACCACACTGTCAGCAGCTATGGAAATCCTACCAGACCTACCTCCCCTCCACATCTTCCTGGAGAGAGAGGCTAGATGAATAACCTATAGAATCATGCATATTGCCAATTACTTGCAACAGACTTATACAGAGCGTGGCAGACTGCTGATTGACCATGAAAGTCACAGCATTCTGGAAATGACCTCTGATATAATGCATCCAACAGTGAATTTTGACCTGCCTTATACCGTTCTAATTCCGAAGAGAGACGACTGGGTCCTCCAAGAAGAGGAACTACTGAGAGCAGATTACTGTTGGTTCACAGATGGTTCAAAAACACCCTCAGGTTCTGTGTATATAGTCGTATTCCTAGAACAGAAATATCAACCTGTCTAGGATTATATGCGACAGTACTCCAGGCGACAATTCACGCCATCGATCTATCTAGAGATCTACATTTTCTCGGACAGTCAAGCGGCTTTGAAAGCACTTGGCTCGTATCGATCAACGTCTGAGCTGGTGTTAAACTGCCAGTGAACTCTCTCATCAATAGGAAGACTCAACAGTGTCTCTGGTCTGGATTCCTGGCCACTCTGGTATGGAGGGCAATGAAACGGCAGACCTTCTTGCAAGAGAAGGTGCCGCAAGTAGGTTCATTGGATCAGAACCTGCCATTGGCATCTCACCAAGTTTTGCCAAATATACATTGAACACATGAACAGCAAGGAAGGTATCAAACTTCTGGCAAAACCTACCAGGATTGGCTCATTCCAAGGCATTTATACATTCCTCGAAGACTTTGACCAAAACATTGTTAGACTCCAGCAGTGATGAGTAAAACTGTCGGAGAACCCGACATGTCTCTGTCTAGAAGATGATGAAACAGCAGAGCACATACTTTGTGCCTGCCCTGCCGCGGACCGAATCAGGTTTTCGATGTTTGACAGAGTTTCACTCTCTCCTTCGGCCTGACAGATCATACACCAAATAAACTAATCGGCATCGTCAACAATCTGAGTTTATTTGGTGAAATGTGAATTGGTATGAGCCACAATAGACCCTTATTACGGGTCGCAGTGGAGGGCCGAGCAGACCCGCTAACCTAACCTAACCTATCTGGCTGACATCCATTTTGTTATTGGTCTTGCTAATGGTAACAGCCTTGAAGCTCAGAGGTTGTAGGTATGCACCAAGATTTTTTAATCGCCGGCTTCCCAACTATAGACCATATACCTTTTATAAATTCCCATCAGAACCCAGTAATATATGAAGATATTTTAAATATCATCGGAAGTAATTACAGAAGTGTATCAAAATTACCGATAATTTTCTATGAGTCAGGCTCTTTCGTCAAAATATGGAAATAACCGATGCAGTTTTTTATGACACTTGGATGGAAAATTATTGGTTTATTTTGACGCACGAGTATAATTCGGAATAATATTTCCGGAGTTAAAAGAAAGGAAGTATGTGCTGAATTTGAAATTGTATTTAAATTTACATTAAAAAATTCTATAAAAATCAACAAATTAAACACAACCTAAAAATTGCATGAATTGCAGTGGAATGAATACTCAGTTGTAAACATTATTATTTTTTGAGTCTGGTGCACTACTTGTATTTGAGTTTGCTATATTGAATCATAACTCAAAGAACTTATAATAGGCACATTAGCTACATTAGATTCTTTATTAAGGTTAGTAGAATTATTGTGTCTCATTTTGTCTACTATACTTGCATGGTGTTCCTCGTCCAGATTTATTTATAATATTAATAATTTTTCCTCATAAACATTCATAGAGTGTACCCAAAGGCATAGCCTGTGCGGGTAAAGGACTGCTATTATTATTATTTGCCGTGATGCTCCGGGGCGACTTACTGATTTTTTGGTGGTGTATTCACTTTTCAGCTGTAGGAAAACCCGGAAAAGCTACAGCACCACCCGGAGACGTCGGGGGATTGACATCTAGACAACTTACATTTCCTATCGACTCCTATGAAATTGAGAAAAATTTTCTCGTTTTCCAGGATTCGAACCGGGACAAATGCAAGCAAAAGTTTAGAAGGCCGGCATCTAACCGCCTTGCTGGCATTATGGCCTTCGGGTTTGAATGTCCATCAGTCATTTTAATCAACGTATTTTCTTTAACCCCTTTCTTAGCTAAGTTTGAAATTGCACATAGTGAATGATTGGGTTATTTTAACTTTTTCAGTCGCCAAACCTGACTTTTTGGCCTCCGTTGACGTCCACTGAGAGATCATGTTTTTTCCGACAGAAATGTTCTGTACCACTTGCCCAATTTTCAAAAAGGATTAACAGTTAAGAAGAATCTTGGAATATTTATATAATTTCTCTTCTCCATAAACTTTCCGAACAACCTTACCGGACACAAATCCGGGTCAACTATATTTCTAACCAGCCACTTGAAAGGAGCGCGAGGTGTATCCCTTCCTTGCGTTGTTTTCCAGTCTGTTAGTTTTTTCCCCGCGTTATTAATGTCTTCTCTGAAATATGTGTGAAACATTTTACTCCCTCTCCTCCTCGCCATGCTAATTCATACGATGAAACAAAAAAAATTTTTTCTGTAAGCCGTCAGGCGTTTTCTTAACACAGTTCTGTATAATGGCTTTGAACTTTTCGTATTTGAATGATACAGCGCTCTATTTTCTCTTCCGGGGGTCTGTAACTCCTTTCTTTTGACAGTCTCCACAGTATAATCTTTATAATCTTCACCATTTTTCTTTTTCAGTATTATATTATTAGGTTTACTTTTGGTCACTTTTTCTTGAATTGAACTTGGATCATTTCTAAAAAGTGACATTTCGACGACTATTAAAATTCAATATTTATGCATGTCGGACATTTTTTGTAATTGTTTTCGAATAGTCACTTTCATTGACAATTTAATGAGAGCTGTTCTGACGAAATCACGAAAGCGTAGCTCGAGTGATTTTGTCAGAACAGATCGAGTTAAATTACCTATATGAAAGTATGCATGAGAAAACCACCGTAAAGATTATCCTGCTAGAGCGCCACGGCAAATAATAATCATAGCCGTCCTCTACCCGCACAGGCTATGCCTTTGGGTACACTTTACGAGTGTTTATGAGGGAATATTATTAATATTATTATTATAATTTTTTTTTCATACGGAATGTACCAGTCAGGCCCTGTCCCCGGAGCTCCGATACTACCGGAGGGCGCGCTGGTGTATCATTAACCCCAGCAAGCACTCCCCACGTCCGTGGGGTGAGTGATTACTGGGTCCGAGAATCATGTGTCCTGAGTAAACGGAGTGAATCAAGAATAACGCCCTTCTGCATTCTTCCGGCTATGTTTTCAGCCGCATCACGGCATGCCGGTATGATTTTCAGATTTGAGAGCAGCCTGTCCATCATTCCACCAAGGATCCCTATTATCAGAACCACCATCTTGACAGAATGGTTTGGATAAAGCCTGCGGAGTTCAAAGAGAAGATCTCGATATTTAGTCCGTTTTTCCTCCTCTTTTCGGACGATGTTCGTTTCGCCAGGAGCTGAAAACTCAATGACGAAAATCGTCCTACTTTGATGGTCGAGGAGGACTACATCAGGCTTATTGGCTTGTATTTGCATGAGGGTGGGGAATGAGTAGTTCCAATAGATTCGGCACTTCTCATTCTCCACAATGGACTCAATATCCCCCGGAGCATAAGGCAACACCGGTGTCTCGTCTACACCGTACGAGTGTCGTAGATAGTAGTACAACACTGGGGCCGCGTTATGTCTGTGGATATAGGCTGAGACCGCATAAGCTGGACAAGCTGACAGCAAATGCATTAGTCTCAGCTGCCCCACGACACGCTCTGCATCTAGTGTCAGGGACCTCTATACCCATCACGCGACTACGGTAGACGAGGGTGTTGAAGACACCATCCTGGCAGGCCATTATGAATCCCTCGGTTTTCGACTTCAGCCCTCTTGCCCTGAGGAAAGCGAATGTCAGGTTGGTCATTTTCAACAAAAATGAAGGATTAATATTCAATGGCTTTATAACAAGTAGCACTTGCAATTATGTGTCCGTGAGGAACGTTGCACAAATAGAAGACAGATATAATTCAATATCCGTAGGGGGAAGTAGTTGTTTTCTGTCAGATATTTGCCTTAATATCCACTTTGCGGAATTGTGTGGAGAGACAGGCACTTTTCGGTTTTACGAAATATTTGTTTCCATTGACATGGATGTTGTTGACACTGTGTCTCTAATTCATTGTCCAAAGCTTTATCTCGGTTTGTTACAAGATGCGATGCTCATCATCAAGTTGTAAATTAACGCTTTATAGACTTGGAACAGGAATGTCCAGTTATTTTAATTAATCCTTGTTCATTAATATCTGATGCTTTGCTTTAGAATGATAAAACTTTTTTTATTTTTGTTAGTTTGTGTTGTTTGTGTTTGTGTTGTGTTGTTGTTTTGTGAGTGCATTAATATGACCAAAGCAAAATTGAAATATTATGAACAAGAAATTAAAAATCCCAAAGGGGAACGCTGGTTTTGTGAAACGTGCAAAAGTGAGGTTAGGGGTAATGAAAACAAAACCGAATTTGCATTTGGAGTTCACTCATGTAGAGATACCCGAGGAGGAGGATGTACAATTTTTGTTAGAAACTCATTTAAATTCAACATTATTGAGGTCAGTAGTGATAAAATATATAATCTTGTATTAAACTATTGGATAATAAAATTAAAATAATCGGAATATACAGACCTCCTAGTTATATACTCAATGATTTTTTGCCAGAACTAGATAATATCCTGAATAGATGTAAAACAAAAACTATATTAATAGGAGATATAAATGTTGACCTGCTCAAAAGTAGTTCTCCTGAGTTCGATTCTTATGTAAATATAGTAACACTTAATGGATTTAAGATTTGTAATGTGATTGAAGAAAATTATGCAACTAGATCAACAGCAAACTCCAAATCAATCCTAGATCACGTGTTGACAAATGAATATATACAATGCTACATAACTATCCTTAACCACATAACTGATCATAAAATCCTAAATATACAACCTAACATTAATACTGAATCTCCACAGACTAACAAAAAGGTATCTCACAAACGAACCATACTAAATCAAAACGAATTCAAACAAAAATTTCAAAAGCTGATCAACAGCCACGAAATAAATAGCTTTGAAAAACTATCATCAGCCATACAAGACTGTAAAAAAGGTTCAACAACTCAGTATGAGATGAAATACAAAGAAGTTAAGGATTGGATTACAAGGGAATTTTTAGAATTGATAAAAAAACGCGATAAATTATACATGGAAAAAATAAAACATCCATTTAATCAGGATACAGCTGGAGAGTTCAAAAAACAGAAGAATATTGTAGAGAACAAACGCATGTAACTGAAACAGGAATATTTTGAAAAAAATGGAACAATACAGGTAATAACCAGAAAAAGCAATGGCAACTCATCAATAGTCTTATTAAAGGCAATAACCAAAGAAGTCAGATCACTAATCTAGAAATTGAGGGACAAATCCTTGATGACCCAAAAAATATAGCTGAAAAAATGAACCAGTATTTTGTTAATATAGGTAAATATATAATAAATAATGTAAACTTACAATCAGCATCATCTGCTGATTTTGAGGAAATCAGCAGTGATTGTTCAATGCACCTATACAAAACAAATACCCAAGAAGTTCAAGAAGCATTATATGAATTGAATAAAAATGCAGCACCTGGTTATGATAACATAAATACCAAAGATCTTTTAACACTCAAGGAATACATTGTACCTATTTTAGTAAAATTAATAAATGAATTATTCAAACAAGGTATATTCCCAGATATTCTCAAAGTCAGCAAAGTAACACCCATACACAAATCTGGCCCAAATAACATCATAGATAACTATAGACCTATTTCAGTAGTTCCTACTATATCAAAGTTCATAGAAGTCATTTTAAAAAAACGTATTATCAATTACATAAAAAAATATGTTGACTTTGACCAATATCAATACGGATTTCAAGAAAATATTAGCACCTTGAGTGCAAGCATAGACTTTGTCAACCACATTGCTTCTTCACTAGATGATAAATACCACGCTCTTGCCGTGTTTGTGGATCTAAGAAAAGCATTTGATGTGGTTGATTTCTCAATACTTCTCACAAAAATTGAAGAATTGGGAATAAGAGGAAATGCTCTCTCATTAATAAAAACATATCTTCTAGATCGCGAGCAATTTACAGTAGTTGATGGCTCTTCGAGCCAAACTGAAAACACCAAAGCAGGTGTGCCCCAAGGATCAGTCCTTGGACCCCTACTTTATACAATACATGTTCTGTCTTTCAAAACTGCTAACATTATAGGTAGATATTTTAAATTTGCAGATGATACCGTACCTGTGTATAAGGGTAAAAATCTGAAACAACTCGAAACAATAGTAAATGCTGACCTTGAAAGATACCACAGTTGGCTTGCAAAAAATAAACTTCAGCTCAATGTGAAAAAGACCACTTATATAATTTTCTCACAGAAAAACATGAAACTACAGGATGTCATATTGGAAATAGGAGGCAAAGAAATAACGAGAGTCCATAATATTAAATATCTGGGACTAATAGTCGATGAAAACCTAAGCTGGAATAATCATGTCAACCATATAGAAAAAAAAATAGTTCCAATGGTTGGTGCCCTATATCATTGTAGAAACTACCTATGCCCATCTTCACTCCACCAAATATACAATGCATATTTCTTATCAATATTTAGCTACTTAATTCCTATATGGGGATCCTGTGGGCAGACATTATTCAAAAAAATTAAAACACTTCAAAACAAAGTCGTGAAAACTTTATTCAGCCTTGATTACAGAACCTCAACTGATACCATATACAGAACAACCAAGATATTGCCTATTCAGGATATTCTAGGAATTGAACAAAGTAAATTTGCATACAAGGTAATAAACAAACAAGTTAAATTTAATACCAACTTTACATTTGTTAATCAGCTCCATGAATACAATACTCGAACACATGTCTTTTTAGAACCTGTACGTACTAATTTTGGCCTAAATAATCCCATTACACTATGTATGAAAACTTATAATACTCTCCCCAAGGAAATAATAGACAGCTCTAATATCAGTATATTTAAGAATAAAATCAAGAGTTATCATACCTGCATACTCAACGAATGATTGACATAATTTTCTTTTATTTTTTATTTTCTTTCTTCTGTATCACAAAACTAAATAAGACTGAATAAGACTGGTATAACTGTGTAATTTTGTGAAAAATCAATTATTAGAATTATTAGATTTTAAGATACATTTGTGCAATATATCCTTAAGTTAAGTGAATTTTAATAGTATTACTCTGCTGTTGTTGTAATGTATATTTTCTTATTGTTGTTTAACTACTTTTCTGAGACCAGCACATGCTGTGCTGCTTTGGAATAACCTTTTTTTTGGATAGTGCTGCTATCACGAATTCTAGTCAATATTGTGATATACATGTAACTGTTGTAGCATTATTTGAATAAAGTTCTTTAAAAAAAAAAAACACTTCAATTTTTTCAGCTGAAATTTTCCTCCACTCAATAATTTAGTTGACTCCTATAGGAACATTTTTGTACCAATCTTTTGATAAATCATTTTTCCAAACGGATTGGGAGTTATAAAATAAGCTATCAGTTGTAATATGGTTCGGTCTATGTGATAATATTTCATAAAACAATCTTACTGGTCATATGTTAGGGTTTTCTATGTGTTTTATTAGCCATTTACTATCACAGCACCCCGACATATTTTGGAAAAAACCGTATTATATTTAATAAGACCACGTGATTTGATAATTTGATTTTTGAAAATAGTGTACTTAGCTCCACTTCTTCGCCAAGCTAATTCTTATGAGATAAGAAAGAAAAAATCTTTCTAAAAGTCCTATGGGACTATTTTCATCCCATATTAATGACATTTTAACGATTTCACTTTCAGTTGATGCTATTGAATTATTTTTAAGTTTTCATAAATTACCTTGTAAGTTCTTTCTTAGAATTACGTGCATCAGTGAAAGAGTTGGAAGTAACATTACATTTTTTGAAATACATGCTTTGCAACATTTTCGGTGTTGTGTTCCACATTGTTTTCACCACTACTCTTTTCAATCTTCCAAATTATATTTCTTCATTTGAAGCCCCAGTCCAATCAATATTCCTGCCACATTTTCCACTAACTGTTCGGTTTCCAAATTGAAGTTTCGTTGTTTACAAAATTCGCTGAATTAATTCCAAATGAAGGATGACTTTTTTGTATTTTTCCAAGTTGATTTTCCAATCTCCCTTACTATTTTCGCCTCGGAAATATTTTCAAATCTCGACATACTTACTGCAATATTATTTGCTGTTTAATTCTGTTTTTGACATTTACAATTGTCAAACTGATGCGACGCTTGATAAACGAACAGAAAATGCTAGCGTTGCTACGGTAACGTAATTTATCCGATTTTTTTCCACTTGCATTTAAGTTCCTTTCTATTTAGCCGATAGCAAACTACGATTTTTGTACTTAAAAATGGGAATTATTATACATGAGTGGGATTGTCGGGGATAATACCATAAGTGCTTTAAAATTACAGATAATTCTGAAATTTTGTTGTGGTTTGTGTTTCATGAATGCCTTGTACCTTTTTCCTACTACAAGTGTGCCTAGAAAAAGTCTGAATCATCAATTAAGAAAAGAATTATTCGCATAAGTGTTTTGCTTGGGAATGACATGAATAGGAGTTAATGGTTTATGTTTGTTCTAGGATGACCTGTTACCTTTGTCAGCTAACCGGTGTTGCTGGAAAAAATCAGAATCAATAGGGAATAGCTCATTCGAATAAGTTTTTTCTTTTGGATGACTTAATTGGAAGTTCATGCCTATTCCTTCATGAATGATCTCGATACCTTTTTTAAGTTAATTTCGGTGTGGCTGGGACATCAGATTACTGTGCGAATCTGAATGCAGTCCCCATAAAACACAAAATCACACGGTTACAAACCAATAACTTGAGCATGCGCGTCGCTCACCTCACTCCTATTACCGAGAAACCACATTTCAGGGCCACGTTTCTCAAAAATCGAGCATTTTTCGAAAAAACATGTAGGTATCTTTTTTGTAGATATTTTTACGCCCTTCTAGTTTGCTTATATTGCTACATTATATCGAAATTTTCAACATCTTTCAAATTATTGATAGAATACCGATTTTTCCGGAAATTTTCCCTATTTTCCGTAGGTGCTCGTGTGCAGAACAATTCATTTCTCCTCTTCAAAAACTGCTCGTGTACCAGAAATCATTCCTATTGGTTTTATTGTCAAGTTTTAGTAACAGTTTGGCTACAACGCCTGGACTATTGGTGTTGCGAAGGACGTAAATCACTACAGCTTCACCTCTTGAAACAAACTGGTTAGATATAACCATTCTCCCAAAAATAATCTCCTTCCGCCATTTCCATCGCATTCCATCCGACCGACCCGCTCAGTTCGTCATCATCAAATTCAGCCCTCCGCCGAAAACAAAGACAATAGACAATCTCCTTCTTAGTTAAAAGCGGCGATGGAGGAATACAAACAAAAGAAGCGATAAGGTCGCCTTATATGCATTAGGCCGCCTTAAAGAGAACCGTGTTTGGGGTGATGAATGTGAGGGGCGGGAGACAGGCGTGGGGGTGGAAGCTCATCTCTGGGGGCGGGCTAACTTCATTACGGATCCATTTGATGGGATCCGAGGAGAGGATAAGTCTAAGACGTGCCTAGCGCGTTTCCGTTAGAGGGGCAGGGGCGGTTTCATACGTTTTTCCGGGCTGAATGAATGGCTCTGTTGATTAAGAGTAGTCAGTGGTTGATGGTTATGATATAAATTATCAAAATTACAGTTACCATAGTATATGGTGTTTGTAGGGTTTTCATTAATTACATTTTACTGTCCTAAAAATACATTTTCGGTTTATATTAAAACTTAAAAACTTCACTTATTTACTCTGATAACAAAATACAAATTTCATTCATCTACAAACTTCGCCCATTGTTTTAAATTGTCTGTAATTGTCTTTTTTTTGGCTCTGTTCTTTTCTTTGCTGGAAGTATGCTTCCTATAGCCCCATCCCATGTTTGTCTTGGTCTATATATTTTTCTACTCTTTTGCATCTCTGACCGCCATACTCTTTCAACTGTCCTTGAATCATTCGTTCTTTGTAGATGACCCCACCAGCTCAGTTGTCTCTTTTCAATGAACTTGACTGTTGATTCTATATCAAGAACTCCTTTTATTTTTGCATTTCTCAGTTTATCTGTCTTTGTGACTCCTTTAGTTCGTCTCAGATACTTCATTTATGCTGCTTGTATGTTGCTCCTTCGTCTTCTAGTTTACACCCAAGATTCACATCCAAATGTCAATATTGGTCGATACCTATATTGTTTCAAACACATTCATCTTTGTTTTCTTTGAGATTTCTTTTATATTTATGAATTCCTAATTCATTGTGTAGTACACGTTCATTGTTTTTTTACTCTATTGTTGATTTCTATGTCTTGTCTTCCATTATCTTCTATTTCCACCTCCAAATATTCAAATCTATCAACCTGTTCAATTTCTACTCCGTTTATTTGTATATTTTTCTACATTCATGCAAAAAGCAAAACTTTATTGAACTGTATTCAGAGGAAAAAGAAGCTCTTTATTGCACTAGTGCAATAAAGTTTTTATTGCACTCATCTGTCATTCTACTTCAACGTGCTGTCATCATGAATAACATAAACGTTCAAACCCACTACATATTTAGCAGATATTCTGTGAAATTGGCCATACGTTTTAAACAGCTACATATTTTATATTTTTTTTTGTATTAATATTAGCAGTCAGAGTTGAACAAACAATGCCTTCCCGAAAATAACTCTATAATCAAAACCGATCCGCTATGTTCTAAACCGTCTACCTGCATAGAGCAAACTGCCTGTACTATGACCACACCTCGTGATAACATACGCGCTCATGGCTACTATGATTTTGATTTTTATAATGCAACTGTGGTTATATTAACGTCAGTCAAAATTTAATTCTGACAATTACAGAACTGAAAGTTTTAAAATGAGTAATATTAATGGAAAACTAGATGATGGTGATGAAATCGATAGTAATAATTATTTATTTAAATTGCGTATTTCATTTTCCTTCACCTAGTGCCGCACCTAAATAAATAATTATTTGCTTTTTGCATGAAGTAGAAAAAATATTGTATGCAACTCGTGCAAAAAATGTTCATTGCACTCGACGTGTTGTCCAACTCGGCCTGACGGCCTCGTCGGACAATTTCACGTCGAGTGCAATAAACACTTACTTTTTGCACTTGTTGCATAAATAACTATTATCTCTTTTTGTTCCTCCCCAATGACCATAATTTTAGTTTTTTCTTCATTTACTTTCATTCCAAAATCCTCACAAACTGCATTCCAAATTACCAAGTTTTTCTGTAATAATCTGCAAAAGCTCCTTCTGAGATATCTACTCCTAAATTACAATGTCCCACGGGTAGTTTTGCCATTCTGCTAAAATACCTACTTTCTTATTATTTCTTCAAATTGTAAGTAAAAATGGACTTAGTCCTCCTACTTGCCTTAATCCTTCTTGTGTTGAAAAAGTTTCACTGAAGAATGCAACATACAGTTTAAGTACAAACCAATTCCTTTTGTTGACAAATTATCCTTGTTATGTGGGTCAGACTTCGTAATGGCTTAAATAAAGAATAGCTTTACACAAGAGCGATGCCCGGTTAGGCAAAAACTCGTGTGCAGCTGTTGATCACTCACAAAAAAACCGGCCACCAATTTGACTACTCTAATGTCAAAATCCTGGAAAAAATTAATAATCAAAAAACTAGACTCTTCCTTGAGATGTACCATATAATCAAAAACCCCAACACAGTAAATTACAAGACCGACACGAATCAGTTAAACAACATATACAGTAACATTTTAAACGACATTTGTGGAAAGAAATATCAGGAAAGTCCTATTTATTTTTCAAGGGGAATTGTTTCAATTTGGCACCATAGTTTCGGGACACCCTGTATATCGCTTGTGCCGTATGGAGTAGACGTGCTAAACCAGAGCTGCCGCTAATCTGCGAAACTTTTAAATACTTGTGCGAAAAAAAAATCTTTTCAGTTTGTGGCTAGTCTGAGTGTTTCAGTTGGAGTGATAATTTTACCTGATATCAGTTCATTATCCCAGTAAGTCATCATTTATGCACTCAACAATCAAGTCGGTTGTCACAAGCCTCTGCACATCTCAAGATTTCATTACTAGTCTATGCAAGTCAATTACAAAACTTATAAGTGAAAAGTTTGAACGTGAAATCGATTCGCTCAAGAAAGAGAATGAAAAACTTCAGGATAGCATAGCAAATCAAAATATCACTATAAGTGGAATGGAAAGGAAACAAGAGAAATTTGAACAATCCTTACGCAGCAAGAATCTTCGAATATATGGAGTGAAAGAAAACAGAAACGAAAGATGTACTCAAAATATCATGGAAATCATAAACGAAAGGATGAAATTGAAACTGAGTGAATCTGACGTTGAGAGTTGCTACAGAGCGGGAAAGTTTGTGGCTGATTCAAATAGGCCAATTATAGTTAAATTTTACAATAGATATCACAAACATATTGTTTACAATAACAAGAAGCTTCTGAACAAAACTGGAATCACCATACGGGAGGACCTGACATATGAACAAATTAAATTGCTGAAAGCTGCATTTTCCAGAGTGGGAGAAACTGGAAAAGTATGGACAAACCAGGGGAAATTATTCATCAAGCTCGATACAAATCAAATCAACTCAATGGAAGACCTAGCTAAAATATGATTATTTCCATTCATTCACGCATATTGAAAATAAAAGTTTATGCACATAATTAATAATAATAATTGTTACTTTTCATAACCAGCAGTAATGCGTGCAGTTGAGTCTCACCCAGATAGGTTTATACTCTAGTATTTCACTTGCCATTATCGCTGTTTTTTTTAGAACAGTTTTTCTATCATTTATTTTTTGTTATTTTTTTATTATCGTTATTTTGGTAGCTTGATATTTTTAGGGGAATTATCTTGTTAACATGACACCTGCATTTCTACAGGTGGTTAGTTTGAATGTTAGATCATTGTTAAAATCACTGCAAGAAATCAAATTATTAGCCTCGGTACACGATTTCGACGTTTTTCTCATATGTGAGTCATGGCTCTCAAATAATATAAATCATGATATGATTTATATTGAAGGATATAAACTATATAGACTTGATCGTGGCACCAGAGGTGGCGGAGTATGCATTTTTATTAGGGACTTTTTCTGTAGTGAAAAAATCAATATACGAGGCATCTGCTGTGAACAGTTATTGATCAAAGTAATAATACAAAAAACGAAAATAGCTCTTGGAGTAATATATAAACCCCCAGCTCAGGATAATCTTTTTTTTTTATTGATGAGTTTGAAGACACATTGAGTGTAATTTATCGCTCGGTGGAAAAAATTATTTGTGGAGGAGACTTAAATATTATTAACTTTGCACAGTGTGATAATGCCACTGTTGAAAAAATATTATCAGTTATGCAATGTTTCGGTTTGAGCCAAGTAATAGAAAACCACACAAGAATAACTGAAACCACATCCTCACTCTTAGATGTAGTGGTAACTGAAGAAGAATGGGTGATAGGCAAGGGTGTTATTGATGTGATTGGGGTTACTGATCACATGTTGGTTCATTGTAAAATAAATATTATAACTGACGAAAAAAAATTCAAATTTCGTACCTATAGAAACTTCAAATACCTGAACGAAAATGATTTCAGAAGAGACTTATACAACATACCTTTTTTTAATATTTATGATCAAGAGGGAGTTGATGAAAAAATGTCATTCCTGGTTAATTGTTTAACGAACCTTTTTGATAGACATGCACCATTAACATCATCAAGAATAACTAATAAGCCTTCTCCCTGGCTGACAGGAACTTTGAAAGAAATGATGGAAATTAGGGACAAAGCTCTTAACAGATATAAAAAATCATAATCATTAGCTCATTTTCAGTTCTACAAAGACATGCGAAATTACACAAATCAGGCAGTGAAGAGAGAAAAAAGAGCTTATTTCGCTTCTGATTTCAGTAACAATGATAAGAAAAATTTTTGGAAAACGATAAAATCTAATAATTTTTTACCCGATAAAAAACGTGTTATTCCAGACGATATGAAAAATCCAAATGAGCTCAACAATTTCTTCATTAATTCTATTCCTGTTCAGGAGCCACCTGTAGAACTCATTTCTTTTTATAGGGAAAATAAGCTGATAGACCATGATTTCAAATTCCATGAAGTAAATGATATGTTCATATTCAAAACTATTTCTAATATTAAATCGAATGCAATGGGTAGTGATTTTTTTAACATAAAATTAATCGAAATGTATTGTTCACATATTATTCCATACATAACACATATTGTCAACTTTTGCCTCATGAATGATATTTTTCCATCTGTATGGAAGAGGGCTATTGTGAAGGTGTTGCCTAAAAAAACGAATCCATTGAGTTACAAAGATCTACGGGCTATAAGCATATTACCAACTTTATCTAAGCTACTTGAAAGAGCCATCGAGGAACAACTAAAAGAACATATTAACCATTTCTACCTACTTCCGAATACTCAATCTGGATTTCGTAAAGGTTACAGCTGCACAACTGGCCTGTTGCTTATAGTTGACATTATAAGATCCAGTAACTTGGACGAACACACTATACTAGTTCTTCTAGACTTCAGTAGAGCCTTCGATACAATCAACTACAATTTAATGTTGTCAATATTGAGTTACATTGGAATATCTAACAGTGCAGTATCTTTAATCAGATCATTTCTCAATGAATGTCAACAAATTGCCTCTATTGATGGAAATCACTCACAATATTCAAATCTACGTTGTGGAGTGCCTCAAGGTTCTATTTTGGGACCCTTGCTATTCGCCATTTATACTTCGCAGCTCATGAAATACCTTCAGTTCTGTAATATTCATCTGTATGCAGACGATACACAGTTATAGTTTTTCCTCGGACATGGTGGATGAAGTCTCTGATAATTGTCTGATGATAAACAATAGTAAATCAAAAGTCACTGTTTTTGGTCCCAGGCATACAAGGAAAACTATTTGACTCCGCACTAATATAAAGATAAATGATGAGCAACTGGAGGTACTTGAAGCAAAGAGATTAGGGGTAATTTTAGAAGAAGACTTGGGATTTGAAAAGCTTGTCAATCGTGCATATTATTCACTTAGAGTTATTTATGGCAACAAGTATTTTTTACCACCTAAAGTGAGGACAACATTATGTGAAACCTTGGTCCTTTCTGTTTTCAATAATGCTGATATATTGTATGGACCATGTTTAACCGTTCAGTTCAAACAAAAAATCCAAAAGGTTCAGAACTCGTGCCTACCATTTATTTTTGGTATCCGAAAGAGAGAGAGAGAATATCTCACAAATTGAAAGCTATCGGATGGTTAGACATGGAAAATAGGAGAAAACTACAGCCACTTTATTCCACAAAATAATCAAGGAAAAAAACCTCCTTACCTACATGAAAAGATTTCATTTAGAACTGATGTGCATAATCTTAATATAAGGCACAAAGGCCGACTTACTCCTCCAATATTTCGTTTGGAGATTTTTCGAAGATGTTTCACGTACCAAATATATTCAATGTATAACGGAATTCCTGATTCAATCAAACAACAAAATCTATATCGGTTCAAACATTATTTCAATAAATTTCTTCTGCGGTAACTGATTCTGACATTCAAACTACCTGTCTCATCCCTATATTAAGATCACCCCTAATCATAACTATCATTTGGCGATTATATTTTTTATTTTTTTTCTTATCTACTAATTGGAAATAAATGATTATCTTGATATTCTTAAGAGTAGCATTAAGCGATATGTTCGAGGTTGAGTGGAAGAGCAATTTCCATGGTGATTCGTCACTATTGAAATTGAACTCCGCCTTTAATTTTCTTCCAAACTTAAATATATTATATATTTTATTTTTTATTCAAATTGTTAGATCAAAGTGACAATTGTCAGTTCAAAGTGACAATTGTCAGTTCAAATGACAATTGTCAGTCCGAAGTGGGAACTGTCAGTTCAAAGTGACAATTGCCAGATCAAAGTGACAATTGCCAGATCAAAGTGACAATTGTCAGATGCAAGTGACAATTGTCAGATGCAAGTGGTAATTCCAAATGTTTTGAAATATATTTTGTTGTTGACCCTTCTACGCCTTCGTAGATACAAAGGGCCGCGTACATTTCCAACATTTGGAGTCATACTAATAAAAAAGTGCCCACTGTCATGATCCTGGAGCAAAACGGTTGGCAGTTCATCGATGGCCAATATGATTTCACTTGGTACGAAGGCGATCAGCTGCCCAATTTCATTTCAGACGTTTTGATCCAACCGGATGATGCTGCAGGTAATTTTCGCCAATTCAATTAGAACTTTAATTATTCATGATTCGGAATCAATCACTAGGTGATGACGCTGAAGAATATTGTGCAATCGGGTTTTATTCCATGAAGAGAGTGGCGAAGAACACGACGATATCGAATAGATCTTTTGTTTTAAATTGTTTTTCATTTCTATTTTTTGGGTTGGAAAAATAGGTAATAATTTTTTTTTTGAGTGCGAATCAACTATAGCGTTTTATGAAAACTGTGTTTATAAAAATGATTCCTCGAAATAACAAGGAAAAGATTTGTCGACCGCCATTACTATATAATCAACTTTGTCAGCTTATATGTTTTTGTGAAAGTACCCACTGCAAAAATATACAAGACAATATAAAATTAATATAATAAAAACTAAAATAAATATAATTATTTTGTATCATTACAGGATTGCTGATCCCAAATGGCGATATATTATTGATACACGAGAAAAAGTGTACGAAAAAATAATATTTAATTGCAATAATTATAATTTTATTTCATAATTTTTCATTCGAAACAACTAAGATTTGAAACACAAATATTAGAATATTTTTTTGCGAATAGTTATCGGCATACCTATATTGAGGCAAAATGTACTAATGCGCACAGTGACCATTCTCACTTCTATCGACTGCTGACTGGAGTGGTTCTAATTGAGTCGTATAAAATCAAAACTGGGTATTTGTCTCGAAAGTCATTTGGAGAAAACCGCAAAAAACTGTCATTTTATATCTGATCAGCGGTATTACACCATTTTTTTTCCTGCGGTACTTATGTGAATTTTTCAAAGAAATCCACCTTAATTTTTGTTAAAATATTATTCCATATTTTTTTATTCAAGAAAGTTGCTTAAAAATACAGAGTTTTGAAAATGAAACATGCAATAATACAGACTTTTGAAACTAACTTTCGAAAATGCAGAGTTCTGTTACCAACAAGTGTTATGGACGTCATAATGGGACAGGACCGTAATGAAAATTAGTATTTCATATTATGTTGAAATATTTTAATATTTTATTGAATTATGAAAAATTTAAATAATAGGTAATCCGAACTGAACAAAAAATTTGATTTCATGTTTGTTAAACATTCATAAGTAAAAAACTGAAATCCTCATTAAAAATTGGAAAAAGTATTTTTAACTTAAATTCTTAGTTGCTCGTCATCCTCTTCTTGGTATAAATTTTCGTCTTCTTCTTCATTGGTGACTTCTGGATTTGTGCTTGGATTGAAAATAACAGAATAAAACTGAAGGTCTGGATTATTGCGCCACTCTTCTCCGAAGTGATTTTCTACTCTCAAATCAGATGTAAAAAAAATTTTTCTCCCCTCACTGTAACTGTATGCTTATATTGTCTCTTTCGAAAATAAATCTTTTTGAAGCATTGAATGGAAAATGCAATTGACCTGGTTTTTTTATAACATTCTTGCAGGTTGATTTCCAATCAAATATTCTCCAATTTTCTCCAAGTTTCATTATCTTTGAATATTTAGTAATAGGAGTAATAGGAGTATCCATAACGAAAACTACTATTATTGTCAAATTATTCCTAAATACGCCCGTACTGATTAGAAACAGCGGATGAAATGACACGGGATTCGTCACGTGATGTAATAGGTACACTGTTATTGGTTAAAGAGAAAATACCAAGTTTTGATGCCAAATATTGTTTTAAATACAGAGTTTCGATTCCAACTTATTTTTTCTACCTAGTTATTTTATATAATTCAACAAGTTTTGGAACTAAATTATATTGTAGGTTGGTGCCCGTACCTCTGTTCTATTATATGCAATAGTTAACTCATTTTTTTTGGTTTTGGTAAATACCGAGTTTTGATTCTATACGACTCCTATTATTATTACCATTTTAAAAAAAATCAGCCTTTAGAAATCACTTTGGGTTAGACATTTTTTTTGACAGGTTTGGATTAGCGCTGACGCTATGTGTCCCTATATTACGCTGTCTGACTATTAGATTCCTCTTTCATATTATATTTTCTTGTTTCCTACACATTTTGAGCTTTCAGAAAACAGTTTGGAGATGCTAATTAAAATTGCATGTTTTCGACGCCACCTCCCCGACTAAAAACAGTGTGGGTTATCTGATCTCTGATGAGAATTAAATATTAAAATTAGCCTGGGTGCATACCTTTTCTCAATCTGGATCTGACATTCTTTTGTACTGGGTGGTTCGAAAGTTGAGAATGTCATTTCATATATACAGGTTCAGTAAAACGAAACAGTCCGGGTTTCTTAGAAAAATGCGGTTTTTTGGTTAATTTTTATGAATTTTTGATATATTGTATGGTTTGAGGAGTCCAAGATACGGGTGTCCGGACTTTCAACTGAAAGGAAGAAGGCCTCAACATGAGTGAAATGTGGCGGCAGGTACTCAGAGAGATCATAACAAAACCCTTTCCGGTACTAGTAATAAGAATCATAACCAAAAACAGGTATGTGAATTAACGGAATCAAGGCTTAATGTCACGGTCCCTATATAAGGACAATAAAACAAGAAATGAACACAGACACCAAATTAGTTAGGCTCAAACGAAAACCACCGTAAGATCAATCAATTCTTCCATCAACCGAAGAAAGTTTGCAATTTATTTTTCAACGTGGTAGAAAATGGTAGAAAAAACTGTGGTTACCTAATTTGAATTATTTTTAGAGGCACTAGATGTTATGAATAATGTATCAAAACAAGAGATACAGTTCAATTGTAGAGTATTTTGTGTTTCCAATTTTTTGTGTATTCTGCTAATATTGTTTTTGAAACAGTTTTGTAAATCCTTAGAATACCATTGTTCGGCAAATAGATGTTTCCTATAATAAGTGTCGAAATCTACTTCTGCCAGTTCAACTAAATACCATTTTCTATAAGGGGTAGGTCTGTTTTTTCAATGTTCAATTAAGAGTCTCATTTAGCTGACTGACAGTTTAATAGTCCTCGGGCCCAGTACCGGGAGAAAAGAAGTGATTACCCAATCTTTGAGACTTCGTATATATGCTTTCAATGTCGACTTGGACTACATACTATCAACTTGAATTGAAGAACAAATCAACGAAATCTCAACACTTAGTGAATAATTTATTTTCTCCAGGTAATGGACCCGAGGACTATTAGCCGTCAGCTAGCTAGCTGAGACCCTTGAAAAACTTGTTCACTATTGATTCTTGTTTTCGTCGTAGCTACTACAATTTCAACATTTTGTTCCTTTCGATTGAATGAATATAATTATTGCTGTCTTCAAAAAGAGCAATGGCAACGAAGGTTTTCAAAATATGCGCCTGAAATGTACCTCATCTGACATATTGTCAATTACATAGCAAATTACGAGAACTGAAACAGTTTCGAAAAATCATCGAGTCTGAAAAGGCTTCCGCAACTGTTTTGCATTTCACCGAAAGTGTCGTCGTCTACGTCCCCGACGCTCGTTCGTTGCATGAATTTTAATTTCAACTCGTTTATTTGCGCCTCCCTTGCTTTCAAAATGAAAACCGCCCTTTTACTAAGACTTCATTAATATTTCACGATTTAATAGTTCAAATTGGTATTAGATCTAATTGAAAGCTTTATCACGAGGATATTCTTCTCAATTAAGACCCTTTTTAACTATTTGGCCTTCGTTTACAGACCTGGATTTGTTGAAATTATTCAAATGAGTAGTAATAGGTAGATTAAATAATTGAATATTTACGCCGGGAACTGGTTACGTCAACTTCTGATTTTATTGAATCAAGTATATCTCACTTGACTCGAAGAAATGATCCGTTTATTACTAAAGTTGGTGCGAGTGCACTCAAACATATATTATTATTGTAGTCGGTGCGAGTGACGGACGGCTAATTATTAAGCGTAGTGCTCCAGGACAACTCCGGAAAAACCTAGAATACCACCCTGATAGTCGGTGAATATTTCAAATAAGCACTTTCACTAGAATTGGTGCATATGAAAAACTCAATTTACCCTTCATTTGAGCAGATCATGTGAGCGCTTATCAAACCCAATCGGTCTAAAATTTGAGCGCAGTAAACTGTACCGCCTATTTTGGCGGGAGAGGGAGAGCTTTATCGTGGATTGACTATTTATAATGAACAATCGATGTATAGATGGTGGACGTGTATTGACCATATGAAAAATGGATGATAGTTCATTTGGTTTGTTTCTTGAAAAAAAGGATGTTCACAATGAACATTTCAACTTTGGTCTTCCATATCTTCATTACGGTAATAGATAGTTGGATGATTTTGTCAGCAAAATTATACCCATTTAGTTTTTGAGCTTCACAAAATGAAAATTATTGAACTCACACAAGGTGTTCAGTTTTTTTAAATCAATTTTTCGGTTTCTACATTAGGAATAAATGTTTCGAGATTTTAGCATAATAGCAATTTTTTCACAAAATTTGTCTTTCATTATTCAAAATTATAAAGTTGTGCCCAGTTCCATAAAAATTCATTTTCGGTCAAGATTTGTACGTTGGTGAGTATCTAAAATGATATATCTAAAATCAACCCGACATATACAGGGTGCAAAAAACAGCTTGACAAATATTGTAATAATTATTTCAAATGGAGCACCCTGTATAGTATCGATCGCCAACAAAGGCTCTACAAATCTCATCACACAGAAAAAATACTGTGGTATATGCAATAATAACCTTGTTGTTGTTATCACTCACATTGCACCAATCAAAATAAATGTTCAGCCTACAAAAACTTATTGAGGTGATTGAAGTGGTATGATTGATTTAAACGAAAACTTCCCATTGAATTCGGAACTTAACAATACTCAAGTGAAATGTATTCTATTATGTCTACAATGTGTGAGAGACTCTTGAAAATCATCAAAGTAATATACCTACCAACGAAAACAGGAATAAATGACTCTAGATTCCACAATTGTAGTAATTCATCCACTTGTAACTTTTTTGCACCAACTTGCATAATAATTGATTGATGTACCATAACTTCCATAAGCACTTGCCACTAGAATGGCGCCTTAATTGTTTACGGAACAAACGTGACCAAGACTAGAACTAACGATATAATTATGGAACCAACTATAAGTAGTCATTGATTCGAAAAGTCCCTTGGCTTTTTTCAATGACTTGTGAATGTGAACGGTCACGTTATAGAATTATAACTATTGTAGATTAGAATAATACGTATTGTTCACTAAAATATATGAATTTTGGAACCACTTGTCATTTTGAAAAATACATATATTTGATTCAAAATTGCACCATTTTTTGCATCGAAAAATTATCTAATTTCCACGTTAACACTTGTAGATTTGGAACAATTAGGTAAGTACAGTAGTTATATACTTCGGCGCTATCAAAATGCCTAATATGAATGTTGAATGATAAATGTCGCTTCGTATTAAACATGGTGGGTTTGCAACGGCGTTGAGAGTTTATTTGTGCCGTTTGACGCCATTGCTTCTGAAATCCCAATAAAATTGTTTTTTTTTTTGACAGAAAGTGCAAGTGGTAAGCGAAGGAAGTAGGTACACTCGATCAACGTTTTATTTATTTCTTCATTACCTCGTGTATCATCATTTTAATTTGAAGACGCTTGAACTTACTTATTTTGCGAGTATTGTTTCCGAAAAAATTTAATAGAAACACTTGCAATTCATTGATTTCTACCTTTGAATTACAAATTATGAATTCGGTGGAACATGTCATTGGGTATCGGAAATATAGGTCAGGCAAATTATCTTTTTTTGACTGAAAAATTTCTTACAGGGTAAACTAGGTTGTGAAGGGTAGAAAAGAGCATAACTAATGCAGAGACAAACATTCAACATCTAAATGCATACAGTCGAGGAATAAGGAAAAGGAAAATGGAATAAGGTTCTATTTGTTGGATATAATTTATTATGGAGAGAGGCCAAGTAGGTATGGCATCATCAAACATATTCTTGTTGGCCACGAGAACTCAAACTTCAGTTATGTAATTTGCGAACACCTGGAAATAGAGATGCTCATTGATCACCTTAGATCTTATATGGTGCAGTTTTGTAATAAATATTTTTGTTTGGAATTAAATGAAATTATTTGTTATCCCACAGTCATTCATTACATAAATAACATGGATCTAGTTGCCTTTTCGAAATTATTTTGAGTCTCATTCATACAATGTAAACAAAAAAAATCATGAAATTATTATTGATGATAATTTTCTGATGTTATTTTTATACTGTTCTTGAATTGTCCTCCTTAATAAAATTTGTTCTGAAATGATATTGTTTTATTCTACATTTTACATGGTTACTGAAATTTTTGGTTGAACACAAGTTTTTCAAATATTTATGATGATGATTATGAAAAAAATTCATTAGCTATTTTCAGAAGATTAATGGTTTGGCGAGAAGTTGATATTGGCCTTCTGAGGACCAAACTTCAAATTTTTTGTTTTCCATTTCAACTAAGAAGGTGGCTGATCAAAAAAAATTTCTTCATCCTCTCATATTCATATTGTTTTTTAATTGCATGCTAATACTTCAGGGTCTCAATAATGACATGATTTTTAGAAAAAAAAAGTCATATTTTCTTCAACCTTAAATTTGAACAAAGTGTTGAAAGTAATACTGTTTATTCCTCCATAAGTACGAGACTATTCCACATACTTTTTATATTTTCAATACGCTGTATTTCTAAACAAAGAGGTTGAGGACCTACGTTGATATATGCATTTTTTTCAGTCGTGTATGAATCAAGAACCTAAAGTATCAACAGGCTATTATGAAACACCATGTTAAATAAAAGACATAAATATGTGAGCTCAATAGAAAACTTTACTGAAGTCAATATATACTTGTAATTCTTTCAAAAATAATCAGTTTTAGAATCAACGGCTTCATAAAATTGAAGCAAGGGCAAATTAACCATTTTGTGAAACACAAGAAATAATGGTGTCAATAAAAGCTTCATTTAATTGAATAAATTGGATCTGTGCTACTGATCAATAATGTTATCACTAGAATTATAAATATAATTTTATCAACAGAAACCAAATGTGCTTAGAACCGAATTAATGATCGAGTCAATGATATTATTCATTGAATGCAATATAAAATATTATTATCACTTAATCACTAACTATAATTGAACTAAACCGAATAAAAGATGTGATCAATGACGAATTCGTTATTGGAAGTAATATAGCATATTGTTGATATTCAATTACTTGCTTTTTTTGAAACATCCATTGAAATTCAATGGGTTCTTATATTCAAGTCAATGATATAATTCATATGGTAACCAAATATAATCTTATCATTGAATGGAATATTACTCTACTCGTGGAATATGGAATAGAATATATCATTGACTGAATGGGTTTCTCTTTGATATTATTTTAATGTTTTTTCTGTGCAGACATTTCTTATGGTTAGAAAATAGAAGACCTTTTTTACAGCAAAATCCATATTTGACGACTGCGATCGAGAGATATGTAATGTTTGTAACACACTTTTCGTGATGAAACACGTAATTCCTTCATTTGATTCCTAGTTGAGAAGATAAACAAGTTGTGAATTCGACCACTATTCTGTTATTATTTCTATTCACATTAAAATGTAAACAGAATAAATTGATTCTTTGAAAATCAATTAGTTCGACAGGTCAAAATATTTGCCTGCCAGTATGTGTAAGTAATGAAATATTTAGTGAATGCCAGTATGAGAATTGAAATCTTCAGTGAATGTTGCTGTATATTTGACCAAAAATTTATTTCAATGGGACTTGGCACAACTTTATAGGTAATTTTAAATAATATGAGTGACGAATTTTAGAAAAAAGCTATTATGCATTATGCTTAAAATATGGAAACCCGTCCATATTTTCGAGCTTAACATTTAAAATAATAAAGTTGAGACCCGCCCAGAAAAAACTGAACTTCCTGTGTGACATCATTTTTATTTTGCAGAATTCAGAGGCTAATTTCCCATTGATGCGGTACGTGGTTCTTTAGGGTTGGCACCTTTTGACACAAATTTCAAATCATCTCGAAGTATTTTTACACTTCTGACGTTCCTTCGAAAATAATATTAGTTTGAGAGAACTGAACAAAATTACGAATAAGTAGGTAAACATGAAATAAAAACCAACCGCAAACACGGAACGGAAAATATGCGATGATACGATGCCATCAAACGAAAAATTCTATTGCAAACGACAAAGGGTCTACTAATGGGTGAGTCACGACGTAGCTGCTGCGCCGCGTAGGGTCCAGCGAATCTCCAGGAGGTAAAACGAAGGGGCCCTTCACTTCACTCACGAGCATGTGACAGTTGTGTTTCGAGAGCCCCCCCCCAGCATGCGCCTAATTCAATAAAAGATTCAACCAAGTCGGTCTCTGTGTCGAATTCGGGTCGCTTTTGCTCTATACTTTCGAGTTCTCTTTTTCTTGGAAATATAGATGACCCTTCGCGAGTCGGGTGGAAACTCTTCCTGGTAAATTGGGTTGGGTAGGGATGACAGGAAACTCCGTCTTGGATATTTCGAATAAACGACTCGATGGTGAAATAAATTGTATACGGAGATGACGAATATCTTACTTGAGAGAGAACTGAGTTGTAGTGTGCGAGTCATTTCAACTGTTTTGAATAGAGATTAGTTTCATAGTCCAAAATAATATATTTCATTAGGAGTCGAGAGAATAGGATTTTTCCGTGCGCGCTCAACAAGTTCCCGTGGAAGGTGCATCCGAACTGGGGAAGTCGTGCAAGCACGGAAAAAGCATACGATACAAACGATATTTTTCATTATATCTACCTGAAAACCACAGATTGTTAGGAAATATTAATTTTTATACAGGTGACCCAGGAGTGTGTGCATGGCCCATAACTTTTTTTCTAAGCTGGCTATTGACTCGATTTTGTTTTTCAAACGATAGATTCAACAATGAGCACATTCTAAAAATATTTTCATTGATATACATGTATGATGTTCCAAATTACAATATGCAAGTGAGTTCTGCTTTTTTAAATGGCAACCTTCCGTTTCTGTAACATTTTTGGATTCGCCACTAAATTGTCGATATAACGCAAATCGCTACTGCATACTTATTATTGAAAAAATTATAGAAGCTTTGTCTTGTTTAAATGTAGATATCTCGGTCCACAAAAAGTTCAAATACCGTTCGCCATTTCAACCTGGTTTAAAAAAGAAGGAACCTACAATTCGTTCATTTGAAACTCTACACAATACATTTACTCTGAAACTATATTGATCTTTGGCTTGAATTATAAAATTAGGACTATGGCTCACCTTCTGCAATTTTGAGAAGTGACGATACTTTGTCGAAAATTGAACTACTCAACAATAATTTCGTCGCACCCCAAAAGTTCATCCCTGTTAATAGTTGAATAATTTTTTTCTGCTTCAAACAATTTGAATTCTGTTCATAATGTTGTCTAGCCCCATTCTTCGGCTATAATCTCGTACTTCTTCAAAACATAAGGTTCTTCACATAAAATCCATTTCAAGCGAACAATGGTCTGATTTTTTTAAACATGTCGTTTGAATTGGGTTTTCTCACACACAATTCTCAACTACTGGAAGCAAGAAAGATCTGGACGTATCCAAAATGAATTATCCCTCCTAAAACAAGTTGATTTTCATTTAATTTCCCTTCCAACCGGGACTTCGAGAGTGTTTCAGATTTGGGTCACCTTTAAAGAAACCCTTGATCTTTAATCTCCATCTGAGTCAATACCGATCCTTCATCTGAAGGTTCAGCTTCAAAATGAGGCTGAGATTTTGAAAATCGGTTGACGAAGAAAAAAGTTATGACTGCAAAACCCTCTACAAGAAAGATAAGACAATTCAGAAAATGTCTCAAGGTAATACCATCATCTTCATGCTTCTGGTGTCTCAAATTTAAAAAAAGTTTTTCCTCAATTGGGATCCTTTTCAAAATACAGAAATTTTGCACAGTTTCAGGTAACACCGTGTAGCAATTTTATGTGAAAATTTTTATGTTTTGAAGGAACACAAGATTATAGCTGAAGAACTGAGCTAGTCAAAGCAGAAAAAAGTTATTCATATTTTAACAGGGGTAAAATGTTGGGGTGCTACGAAATTAGTGTTAAGTAGATTAACACTCTTTGAAAAATTTTGATTGGGACCATGCACAATAATGAAATCGAGCGTCATAATTCCGATCCCGTAGTACTTGTACAAATTTTGATTTGTATCGCTTAAAGTGATTTTGCTTCAAAATTCGTCTTCATTGGTCTGAGATATTTCATAAAAACATCAACAGGCTTAACGTGAAAACCTTCATATTTGTTTTTTAATCAAATCAGTTGCCTTAAATTTTTGCAATATCTTTGACGTAGTGATATGTAAATTTTTATCTGGATGCCTCCCATTGAAAATTTCAGCTACTTCTCTTGTGCTATGATAATTTGTATTCTCAGTTTTAAGGCTTTTATTGAAAGACATTTTCCATAATTTTTAAATTTTTTCGTTCTCAATACATTTGCCATATCTTATCAAATGGCAGAGATCACCCACTTGTTGACACAAGTGTTTGAAAAACACAAAGTTTTTGAAGTTCAAATTTACTAACCAATATTAAATTTAGTAAGGATAAAAAATAATATAAGTAATATCAAGTTATAATAACAAATATTAGATGGTTTAAATTTCATTTACGGATTGGGAATATTGAATAAGCTCATGTGCATCAATATACAGGGCATGACTATACCTAGTTTCTTGCAAACTGTCCATTCCACAAATATTTGTTAGTTTTGACCAAAACCTATTTGATTCACTTTATTTAAGCTGTTTTCAGGTAAAACAAGGATTTGTTCGATCTGCTTTAAAATTGGTATGCGGTCCTCGTTGGCTTCCACAGACATTTTCTGAGTAACATTTTTTGATTCCCATTTAATTTGGCATCTTTTTTTCAAATTTTCGTCAAATCTGAGGTCACGTGATACAAGGAGCATTGTATTTTTTAGTTGTTAGACCTATTGGAACGAACCGTCATTACAGTATTACAGAAATTTTAGAAACAATTGTTCTCCCATATGAATCCAACTTAGGTAATGGCAGAGACAGTATAAATAACTTTATCGATACAAGTTGTTGATTCTTTTATTGGAAATAAATTAGTTCAAATCGTTGGGAGTACTTTTATTACACTATTTAAAAAATAAAATAAAAATACCGCAGGAGTTTCAGTCAGACATTTGTATGCTTATGTTTAAAATATGAAGTAACCCACCATCTCGTTACCTTTTAAACAGATACATTTCTTTTGTTTAACCTCAGTTTATAAACTGTCCTTTTTATAACAATGATAATGTCTATCTTTCAAAATGACCGGCCGTCATTTTGAGATATTTTTCAAATTGGCAATGGGACATGAATACCTAAACTTCGGAAATTAATCTTTATCCAACTCAAAATGGCGGTACATAATGTTATTTGGGGATCTTTTGGAATAAACTAGCTCTAGTAAAATAATAAAATATTTTTGCTAAGATACAATACTCCACCTTCCCTATCATTTCCTTATATTCATTTAGAAAACGGCTTCCATTTGCCATTCTGAGGAACAGAGAACTTCAGTGAAAACGAAAAAATATTTTATCATTTACTAGAACTCGTTAATATCCATCTATTACAGAGAATTTTCATAAAAGAGTTCTAACAGTTTGTACCGCTATTTTGATCAGGATGAATATGTTACTGTTGTATACAGAAGTGAAAGACGTTTTGAATGAGGCATCACTCGAATCCTAGTATAATTTTTATTGTTGTCCAAGAGCATTTTATAAATTACTATTTAAGAAAAAAATCCATCTATTCAAGAGTTAACAGGGACACTTACTTTATCGAACTATAGTTCGATGCATGCCCCATTTATTTTTTGAAAATTCATGATGAATATGCCATGAAGGTGAAACATTCGTCTACTTTTCTAAGACTTTATTCAATACAACTTCGTTTTCGGCTTTTAACCATTTTCAAAATGTTGTCTTAGTGGAAATTAGACAAAAGTTTCATCTGCATACTATTATTCATACAAAATAGTACCCATAATATGTAACAAGTGTTATAAACGTCCTTATTAGTATTGATTTTAAGCATAAACGTAGCCTATCGGAGCTAATGTTTGATAACTGAGTTTCTAGAGGACTTTATCAACGCGTTACATACCGTACTTTTTCTAGGAACTCTTAATAAAACACCATGACAATTTTAATTATCAAACTGACAGACCAAGACCTAATAGTTGCGTTTTATTTGTTTGACACCAGTAGTGGTTTTTTCATCGTTTCATTTGCAAATTTTCCTGTCCCAGTTGCAGGAATGACAGAATTATGTTATTTATGTAATTTTTGTCGTTTTATTTGTCAGTCTATTTTGGCACCGCTTCCTGAATGGAATAAATTAAACGCAACTACTAACAACCACCAAAATCTCAAGAAAATCGCATTTATAATAACAGATAATCGGGTGTATTCATGAAAAAAGTGAATGAAATTTTTTTCTGTTCAAATCAGCTCCTGAGATTTCGAAAATATGAATTAAATGGATTTTGGGGATGCTGATTCTAATTCTGATAAAATAAGTTATCCAAAATGAGCCCTAATTTCCTTTTTCCAAAAAACAGGTTTTTTTCTCCCTCCAACACCGCACGCCAATGGTCGATGAAAATGTTTAATATGCCAAAATAATTTACCTAACATATAATCACCACCAAAATTTCAAGAAAATCTCATTAATAATTATTAGGGTGTATTCATGAAAAGCGGGACACACTGTGCATGTGGATATATGTCTATATCAGGGCCGGATTGGCCAGGTGAGATAGTGAGAAAAATCTCACGGGGCCTACCCCCCATTTGGGGTCTCGGGGCCCCTAGGAAAACAGAAATGGAAACAATAATTTAAAATTAATTAAGAAAAAAGGTCAAATGTCGAAATTGGTTATTGCTAGAAACATTACAAGCGCAAATATTCACTTTCGATTTGGTAGGATTTCTTGAGGAGCTCTTGCAACGTGGCAACAGTGATGCGCGAGTATGTATGGTCGGTGGGCGGTTTTGGTTTTGGCGCGCGGCGCGCAGGATTACTAATTAGTCGTATGTGAGACACTGAGACAGCAGAGAGTAAAGCCTGCCTGTGTCCAAAAATAATTTTATTTGGCGTAGTTGCAAACGCGGCCAGGTAAATACAACTCTATATATCAGGTCGCTCAAAGTTTGATATGTTTATTTAATTTTTTACTCTAAGACAAGTGTAGAGCTGATCTTGCACCTTAATCATTAATTGTACGAAAACCAATAATTTGTTGAAATCTCCATATGCGACTCATGAAATAGAATGCACCTGGTAATTGGGGGCCCCAATTTTTCAAAATCTCACTTGGCAAAGATAGGCCACTCCGGCACTGGTCTATATGTGTATATTTATTCTATTTATATTTCTACTATTTAGTATGTTCGTTTTATCTTTTATCTTAAATGTAAGAAACTCATTTTTATCTACCTATATGTGTTCATCTATTCTAATTCTAGACTAACATGTTATTTATATTGTTTTTATTTTACCTATTTATTATGGCTTTGTCAACACGATTTGCATCTTTCGACAATAAAGTACCTATATTTTGATTGATTGATTGATAAATTTGTTACCGAGTACATCCCTGGGAATAATTAATCAATTAGCGTGGTACATACCAATTGAATGAGAAGAAAATGAAATAAATATACTCATAATATATAAATCACCACATCAAAACAGGAGTTCCATGATAGGGTGAGACTGGAATATCGAGAATGAGTTCACACAAAACAGCATACAGATTCACCGCTTTTCTCGTTAGAGTTTGAGACAAAGGAAACGATAACGTAACTATGTATTTTCTTTGATGGAAAATCACACGTTAGCCAGCTAGTGTAAACGCAATATTTATCACAATGCATCTGAACCTCAATAATTACTAAAGTACAGCGGCACGTTCTGCTGTAACATACTAAACGTTTGAGTATGCTTTGTGATGTTCTAACGCTGTAAATGCTTAAGTTTATTATCGAGTTTCAATTACAAATATTAGTTGGTTTATATTTCATTTACGGATTGGGAATATTGAATAAGCTCATGTGCATCAATCAATATACAGGGCGTGACTACTCCTAGTCTCTTGCAAAATGTCCATTGCACAAGTATTTGCTAGTTTTCACCAAAACTCATTTGATTCAGTTTAATAAAGCTGTCTGGATAAAACAAAAATGTATAATGTTTCTTAGTAAGGTAATTTTGGATATTTTTTTCAATCTAGTTCAAAATTCGTATATGCGGTCCTCGGCAGGTATTTACTTCGAAGGTCAGTCTTTGTAATACGCCACAGAAAACTGTTGAAAAACGTATTCTATGAATTTTATTTATATATTCAGATATACATCTCCATAGGTCACACTTCCCCGAAAATTTGGGGCAAGTGTGATTCTGGCCAAATTTAAAGATATTAATGCACGTAAATCTCTCTTTGGGACAAGTGTGAGTAAACAGTAAAGGAACTTTCACCACAATTTATTTGTTTCGAGATATCTTTATTCAAAACATAGTTAGGAACTTTTTAATATTGAATTTGAAATGCCCCATTGGAAAAAACAAAAAATAATCGTGAAAGTGAACATTTTTTGAAAAGAAAAATTTACAGGTAGAAATCTGAAGAATCGAATGAGAATTTCAATGATCCCCATCTTCTGTCGAGTGGTGATGGAAGCACAGTTGTTATTTCATCCTCAGAAAGTGTATCAATGTCTTCCACATCTGGCCAGGTATATTGTTTGTCTGTCTGAGATTTCCATATATAATTTCGTACTATAGCTGAAAAAATAATTACTGTTTAGATTGGCCAAATGAACCAGGTTCCCACTTACCCCGACAGATAGGTCACACTATCCCCAATAACATTTAATTTCGGGGTAAGTGTGTCATGCAATGGAAAAATGTAAAAAAAAACAACTTCATGAAAAAACGGCAATCTATAATCAGGTTCATTGTTTAGGCAGAAGAAAAGTGTATAAAATGGATTCTTACCTTAGATTTTAACAATACACTCAAAGCTTGAAATAAACTCGTTATACTCGTTCGGGTTGATGAATTGGAGGTTAGAAAATTGGGGAAAATATTTGGATTTCACAAGATCTCTTTTGTATTTTATATGATGGTTATAGATTTATTATGAGTGTAGGCTATTCATCAATAGATGGCATTGGGCTGTCGCCCGGTTTAGCGAAGATAGCGAGCAAACTCACACTTGCCCCAAATTCACACTTACCCGAGCTTACTATATATCAAATTATTTATTGCTAAATATTCTGAGAATAAAACCAACAGTGCCAGGCGAATTTCACTTCTGGATTATGCAACATCGATAAGTGAGTTTGATTTCCACCTGTACTGATTTTCCATACAGTTTGCTTAATTGGATTTTTTGGAACAATAAAATCCACACCATATTCTGATATTCGATTAATAGGTGTGTAATTGGTATATTGGTATTACATATTTAGTAATGACTATGAGGTTGCAATCTTTGAAATTATGTTTTTATGTATGTGAACTGTTATCCAGAAACATTTATGTGCTTGCTACCATTGTTTATTTAACTGTTTTTGATATACCTCTCTCAGTAGCAATAACGGCTAGTAATTTAAGAAATGTTTCGTTGAATATGCGCTTAGAAAACTTGCTTGTTTTCAACGGTAATTTAAGTATTTTAGATGTTGTTTACTCTGCATTATATTATTATAGGGTGTGTTTGATACATGTTAAAGAGGTTTGACTTGCGGGATAGCAAGTAGATCTAGAATGAAACTACTTGTATTTAATTTAAAACTATTTCCTTATTTTTGTGAGGTTTCCCGACGTTTCGATACGCCTCGTCCATCATCAGACCAAGCGCTGATGGCGAATAAGACATTGCGTTAGAAACTCTAGGATATTCTAAACGGAGTAGAGACTAAGGTCGATACCGCGTTATCACATTTGTTATAATTTCTGCATATTTATCACTACCTTCTCTCTTTCCCGCAGCTTGCGTGCTTAAGAACTGAGCGACTTCAAATCGATTTGTGTTGTAGGTATGGCAATGCTTAGGCCTCCTCTATTTATACGATAGATATTATACGCTCATGGATCTAAACGAGTTTTATTCAGGATAGTTTCTCACCTGTATTCTGGCCTCATTCAACTTCGTACTCCTTGCCAGCTCCTCCCTGCAGTAGATGTCGGGATAGTGGCTCTTCGCGAAGGCCGCTTCCAATTCGGCAAGCTGTTCTTGGGTGAAGGTGGTGCGGTGCCGCCGGCGGGCCGGCGTGGGGCAAGAGGCGGTGGTGGGTGTGTGACCAGCGTGCTGAGGTCCAGATGGTGATCCGGTCCCTAGTGAGGTTCCGGTGGAAGTTGTCTGAGGTTCCGGTTTCAGTTTTTTGAAAGCCCCGTCTGTAAGTGGAAAAATATATTCAGGATTGAATGGGAACTTGATTGAAAAATAATGGATTAAAAAACCCCCCGAAACAGAAATATTCACCAAATAAAAAACACTATGATACAAATATTTCTTGAACTCGGAAAATACCTGTCTTTCCATGCAATTCTACAGAGTGGAAATTAAGGCAAATTGCACAAATGGACGACAGATAATAAGTCCGCAGGGGGAAGTAGTTGTTTTCTGTCAACGTTCCTCAAGAACACATAATAGCAAGTGTTAATTGTTATAATACATTGAATATTATCCTTCATTTTGTTGGAAATGACCAACTGCAAACATGTATTTTTCAAGGTTTCTTTCTCTCATCAGTGCAAGGATAGGCCAGACAACAATGTGGTCGTCTTGTTCCACAATATGAATGATAACATTCAAAAGCCTTACGGTACCCGTCTACGAATGGAGCTGGACAGTCAGTCGCAGCGCCATCCGCAAACAGATCAAGAAACAGGCCAAATGCAAATAAAACGAACAACATTCGAACTTTGTTCGTTTTATTTAGAAAAACACTGCTTTCGGAGATTGAGAGCTAGGCTGCTAACTCAGCTGGTAAATATATATCTCAAAATACCAAGTCCTCTAAAATGTGTTTCAAACAGAACTTTGAAAAGCCTCTCAACATGAAAGAAAGAGTGTTTGTGTTACGGTAAGTGAATCAGGTTTATCTCAATTTATACCCCATCCTCAAAGTCTATCCATGTTTTGGTGAATTTGTGAACGATTTAGTGAGAGACATTCAACAGGGTAATTCTCTATGTTGCCTTTCAATAAAGAATCTCACTAGAAGTTTATAACTTTGCATCTTGATCTCTAGAGATTTTCAAAATAGTGTAACGATTCTGGAGGCAGACCTGACAGCTTGTGTTTGGATAGTCGAGCTCGGCTTTTCCACAATGCATCATTGATCTAATCACATCGAAGAAGAAACGAAAACCATGTAAGAAACATCTAGACGAGTCGCCCAGGGTTCAAAACCATTCTAAATGACGGCGACACCTTTTGGCGTTGATGGAATGTTTCGACAGAAGTTTTACCGGTATAAATACAGGACTTTGAACAGTTGTCAGTTTACATTAAATACAAAAGCTAGCCTGGTTGCATAAAAATAGTCATAGGGTGAATATAAATTAAATACTGGATTATGATTATGTGCATTTTTACTACAGTGGTGTTAGAAGTAGGATTTTTAAAATGAATAAGTGTGCGTAGTGGACAGTCTTCGCGTTGTGGACGGAATGATGAAAGATTTTCGTGGTCCGTTGAACAAATAATTGTTCGTGAAGTGGACGGTTTTGCGTGCAACGGGAAAATAAACTGACAAACTTTATGTGTAAAATAGACTGATATCTGGTAAAAGAACACTAAAAGAATGAAATGAAGGAAACCATGGGCCTGAATTCAAAATTAGATGAAGTTCAAAAGGGGCTGAAAGATGTTAAGGTCAGTTCTGATAGTGGAAAGTTTTACATGAATTCGCCTCAGTTAGGCAAGACCTTGCTGCCTGGTGATGAATTTGTGCCAACAAAATTGGAAAAGTTGGTTATCACCCTTGATTTGAAGAGTGGATACTGGCAGGTAGACTGGCCCAAGAAGATCGAGAAAAGACAGATTTCACCGTCGCTTCGGCTTAGAATTGTGGCAGTTCACATTTATGACATTCAAGCTCTCCAATGCACCAGTCACATTTGAAAGATTGATGGAAACGGTTGAAAATTGACTCTCATTAAGGACATGTGTAGTCTATTTCGACGACATAATTGTGGTAGGCAAGTCGTTCGAAGATCATGTGAAAAATTTGGAACAGGTATTTCTACTACTGAGAAACTGCATATTGAGACTGTGCCTCAAGAAATGCCATTTGTTTCATATCGTCTATGGGAAAGGAGCAGCAGTAGATGGACAGAATATCAAATCTGTGAAGAATGGCAAATTACACCAGCTCCAAATTTTGTTGGTTTGTGTATATAGTATCGTCAATACGTGCTGGGATTTACTAACATCGCTAAACCACTGATTAGGCTCATGGAAGGGCAAACAAAATTCCAGTGATCCGAGGAATATCAATATTCGTTCAAGAAGCTGAAAGTAGCATTGATCGTGTTGAAAATTCTATTTGGATACGGAAGTCTACAAAGAGGAACAGGAAATAGTCATCGGTTACTTCAGCAAGACACTTAGTGAACCGGAGTGTAATTTTTATGTCACCAGGTGGACAAAGGAGTAGACCACTTCTATAAGTACGTGTATGGAAGAAAATTACTGTTGATAACTAATCATGCAGCCCTTAAATGGCTTCAACAGTTCAAAAATCCCCAGGGTAGTAGTAGTAGTAGTAGAAGCGGGGTGGCCGCTACTGCAGCCAGGCAAGTAGGCCCTTATGGGCCCTTTTCGCCGTCCCACTCTCTGGTCATCCATGTCAGTCTCCAAGTGGTCTCCTCAAAATAAATCCTTAAACTATGTTTGTGTATGTAAGTGTTTGTCAAGGAAGCGAGTTCTTTCAATCTGCCTATTTCTGAAAGAGTCCTGGTAGGGCTGGTTCTCTATTGGGTGGTGCAGCGGCCGCGGGCGATTCATTCACCAGCTACCAGTCCCGCAGCACCCGATCCGAGGCCCCTCCTTGGCTCCCACCGAAGACCAGGTTTTCCAGTTAACGCAACGAGTTCCTTCGAACTTCATCTTAGTGAAAACCCTGGTAGGGCAGGTTTTCAAAAGGGCGGAGCGGCTGCCACGGGTGATTCATCACCGGCTACCAGCCCCGCAATACCCAATCTGAGGCCTTTAGCTCCCACTGGAGGCAGATTTTCAATTTCTCGCATCCCTCTGTAATGTGTGACTGGGTGTGTGTCAAGTGTCGGGGAAACGTGTGTGTTTTTGACGTCGGTGTACGGTAAGCTAGGGCCCACGGGTCGATACTCTCGTTGACTGCAACACTTCAGCCACCCTTGGGTTAAATGGTACGTTGGATCAAGAGGCTCCAAGAATTTGACTTCGAGATTGAACAATTGAACAACGAGCGGGACCAGCCGCAAACATGCAGATGCCCTGTCGCGGAGGCCATGTCCAGATAACTGCTCATATTGCCAATAATCATTAAAGAAAGAAGCAACACTTTGTAGAACGACGACAACTGGAATAATAACAAGATTGAGAAGAACCTAGAGAAATAACCAAATCTTGGTTTAGATATTGAAGCATTCTCGAGATAAACCGACTCATGAAATGTCTAGGGGAGCTTCACCAAACTAAGGAACACAATGGTAGACCAAATTATGTAGCAAATTATGGGCAATCCCAAAATTGTCCTGTGGAACTGATGGGCTGGATTGGAGTAATTATAAGAAGTATTTCAGAGACAATATTCAGATTCAGAGGCGTTGAGGTTTTGATGTGCTGAAATCATCTTCCAGGACCAAATATGAAGACTGTGGACTGTTACTTCTATTAAGCTTCGCAATGGGGGGAATCTTGCATATATCGACGTACTCCAAGGATGACAACTCGGGGCGTAATACCTTTAGGAAGGGAACAGTGTAACGATTCTGTAGCAGGACTCTACCGCTTATGTTGGGTAAATTTCGCGTGAAGTTTTGGACAGTAGTCAGTTTACATTAAATACAGAAGTTAACCTGGTTGAATATAAGTTGAATACTCGTTGAAATACATTAGTTCATTATAGTTGAGTGTACTTTTATTACAATAGTGTATCGGTTAAGAGTAATTTTCGAGAGAGGTATGTAGGTTATACCTTCAATGCAACATATTTTTTGGCAAAAGCAGGATATGAGCTGAAAGTGAAATTATTGTCCACAAATTTAGCAAAATACCAAAGTGAAGGACATTCAATATGTTTTGATGTGCAATTTATCATTGTAGTAGCACCAAATTTGTTTGCAAAACTGTGACATCATATATTTATGTTGCAGTTCATGTATATGCTTATTGTAGTTAAGAGTTGCTTCACCTTGTATTAATTGGAAAATACTATCGTGATCTCTGTGACGGTGTCATTATCATTGGAGAATTGTCAAATGTAGAATAAACTGTCTGGAGTTTATTTGTGGTTTATTTCTAAATACATCACAAAAACTATGTACAGCCCGTTTAGATTCATATTCACCAAATTAGTTGCTTCTTATAAGAGTTTTAAAATTAGTTAATATTAGCTGAATAATTCGAAAAGTAGCTTCTTCCCATGGTCATCTGAACAGTCACAGGAATGCTTATCAATCATTCTTGACAGTAGCGGATAGCGGCAGTAGGGAATTTTTCTGGTCATATCCGCGCTAAAGAAATAAGCTTCGTGTGTATATCACACAGGTGTTTGGTGCGGCGACGACAAACGGCGGGTGTGAACGAGATTGGCAAGCAAACCTTATTGAATTCATTACTGTTTATTAATGCAGTTAGTTGGAACCAAATTACAATTACTGGCGCGCGCCACAAAGAATATCTCCCAATCTTATCACTAGACGGTCTCGCCGAATGTTAGGACGAAGGTCGACAACGGCACGATGCCGCCGATCTATCAACATTGTCAAACCCGGCGACGGCGTCTTTTTTCGCACGGAAATTTGCATTATTCTTTCGCGGAAACCAGTTCTTCTGGGATTTTAGTTGGGTAAAGTTCTAACGGTGAATTTTCATGCACCTGAATTTAGAGGAGAGATGTGAAATGAGTGGTTATTATTATCTAGTCAACTAGATCCCAGCCAAAATTTAATATAGTAAGTACTTATTTAAAAAAATGGGTCTCAGGGACGAAAAAGCGATGTAAAGAAAAGAGACGCGACGGTCAAAATAGCGATTACAAAACAGCAATAGGATAAAATAGCGACAGACAAAACAGCGACAAAATGGAAAAGGGCTCCGTAATTACCGTCCATTCAGCAACCCCCTATCAACTTTTGAACGGGTCACCATTTTGCTTTTTTTTGGTAAAATCGTAGTTTATAACCTGCGTTTTGACTGTAAATTAAATTGATTATCTTTCGAAACGGCATAGGAACGCCATTCTGAAATGATTTTTCAAATGGCATTCCGATGAAAATGGCATCGGAATCGGAGGTCGAGCGATACCTCATTTGAAACGTCTTTTGGTTTTCTATACGACAGCAAATTATTGTAGAAAAAAAAATCATCCAAAACACAATGGCGGTACATAATGTTAGAACTGCCAAAAGAGGATTCCTTGGAATAGATGGCTACTAACAAACTCTAGCAAAATGAAATAAAAAAATGGCATTTACACAGGTCTCTGCCCCTCAGACCAACATAATATGGGAGATGATTTCCTTAATTTTGCTGAGATTCAATAAAACGAGGTAACTATACTTACTCTAGCTGCCTTGTCATTTTAGTTTCTTTCGAAGATGGCAATCATCTGGTATTTTGATGAACAAACCACTTTCGTAAATACCTAAAAATAATGATTTATTCTACTAATGCTCGTTAATAACCATCTATTCCAAAATATCCTTATAGAAGTGTTCCAACATTATATATCGCCATTCTGTTTTTGATGAATGTCCTTGTTGTAAAAATATCCGTCATAGTTGAAGTTATCAATTCTCATTGAAAAAGTACGATTTTACAGTTATTTAAGCTGTTCTGAATATTTCGAGAACGGCCTCGAGACCGGCCCTGATCATCCAATTAATGATGCACACTCGAAATGTAAACAAGCTCTCCGCTGACAAACGCGTAGAAAAAGCGCGAACGTTCCAAGAAAAAGTAGCTTCGAGAGAGATCCATCTAGATGTTCTATTCTCCTGAACAATCGAGAACTGTAAATGTGACTATATAACCGCTGGATGACAGAGGGCAGGATAGTCAGATAAACAGTCACAGAGAGTTACAAATACAGTTCGAGAGTTCGCAGATAGATATAAATTTGAAATTGTGAGTCAATGTTTTAGTGAAGTAGTAAGTTTAAGTAGTGTTTAAATAAATTAGAAAAATTAGTTCAGTGCAGTTTTATTACATATGGTGTCAGAATCGGATGTTTAAAATAAATAAGTGTTTAAGTGTTCGCCGTATCGAAAAACTGACGTTTATCGCACTCAATAGACATATTATGTATGAGTACACCTAGTTGACCTTAAAGTTAGTGAATTAAAGCAAGACTTAGAGGAGCGTGAATTAGAAACAACTGGAAAGAAGGCCGTACTCCAGAAAAGACTTTCAGATAGACTGATTGAAGAAGGAGAAAGACCCCGAAACATTTTCATTCGAAGTTTCTGGAATCGACTTGAGTTCGATTATGAATAATGAATAAACTCGAGGAAACCACGAAATCCTTGGAAAATAAATATCTCGAAAATTCGAATAGTTTGAAGGAGGAACTTCAACAAAATTCCGTGAGTCTGAAAGAACTTCAACAAAATTCGGTGAGTCTGGAGGATACATTTTTTGAAAATTCAAAAAGCCTGGAAGAAAAACTTCTAGAAAATTCAGTCAGCTTGAAAGAAGAACTTCAACAGAGCTCGAATAATCTGAAAGAACTTCTGGAAAATTCGAATAGCCTAAAAGAAGAACTTCAAGGAAATGTGAAGAGCCTGGAAGAAAAACTTCACGAAAATTCGAAAAATCTAGAAGTAAAGCTTCTGAAAAATTCGGAGAATTTGAGAGAAGAGCTTCTAGAAAATTCAAATGATCTGAGGGAGGAGCTTCTAGAAAATTCGAAGAGTTTGAAAGAAGTTTGCGGTGTGGTGAATTGGTTGGAAGGGAGAATATGGGAACTGTTGAAACAGAGATGGAGAAAATCAAAGATGGCATGGAGGAAGAAATGAAAAAAATCAAGGAAACGCTCCAAGATGAAATAAAAGGCGGAATCGAGACAGAAATCGGCAGAATAAAGGAAAAATTCAGTAATTTGGAAAAGCGAATGGATTCTGCGCACACCCCAGAAACTTACAACAAAAACTCAATGCTGGACCTGAGTATGAACTTGGAGGAAGTTCAAAAGGACATCAAAAATTTCAAGGTCAGTCCAGAACCTGGAAAGCTCTCATTGAAACCGCCTCAGTTCGACGGAAATACTCCATGGGCAAACTACCGCCGACAATTCGAAGCTGCTGCCAAAGCAAATGGATGGAATGCTGGGGAAAAAACTTTAGCATTGACACTGGCATTGCGTGGCAATGCCACAAACATTTCACAGACCCTCACCGCCCATCAACAGGAGGACTATGAACAGCTGATTAAACATCTAGAACTACGTTATGGTCAGGCCCACCTAGAACACGAAGAATCAATGCCAGAAATCAAGCGAATCCCTGCAAGAATTTGAAACCGACATTGCACGCTTGGTTCGTCTTGCGTACCCAGCTGCACCGGAAAATGTTATGGAGCGACTGGCGGTTGAGGCATTTTTGGATGGACTCCGTGACTAAGAAACCCGACAAGCCTTAACACTAGCTCGCCCCGTACATCTCGTAGATGCATTGGCACGCGCTCTGGAATTCCAAGCAGCAAAACAATCCTGCAAAAGCCAGAGTAGAGTTCGGATGATTAAGGAAGATCCACAGGAGCCCGCTAATATCGGGGCTGTCATGCGAATGGTGATGAAGTAAGTTATGCCTGAGAGGAGATTGATACGATGCCGAAATTGTAGAAAACTTGGCATTTGCGTAGCACATGCCCAACTTTAAAAAAAATCGACAACAACAAAGGACAAGAAGGAGCAATCGTCAGCCCGTATCCAGCAAGCCCCAAATAACAACGCAAATGTCGCTGCCCTTCAACGACAGAACAAAGGTGTTTTTGTAGACAGCCTCATCAACAACGAGCCTCGCACCATGCTGCTTGATGCAGGTGCGACTAGGACAATCTTTGGACCTACTTTTGCCAAAACACCGGCAAGAATTGAATCGTCGAATTGGAAGCTACGCACAGCAACAGGAGAGCCGGCAACTGTGTGTGGTGAGTTTCCAATCGAACTGACTTTAGGCAGCACTGAAGTGAAACACCGGGTTCTAGTAGCGGATATCAAGGATGATGTAATTATAGGGATGGACATCATGAACTCCAGAGGGATCGAGTTGAATTTCGGAGACGGCTTCCTACGCATACATGGAGAAGAGTTGGTGCTTCACGAGAGAAGTGAAGAAATGATTCGTGTTCTGCTGGCTAAAGATGTGAGCGTACCAGACAGGGTTGAAACCATTTCGGAGGCTCGCCTGGATGGAGGAGCGAGTATCGGAAACGTGGTGATGTTCGAGCCCAAGCTCCATGATGAGAAAATTGGACGAGGAATCGCACGAGGGAAGACCTTATTGCGTGTTGATAAATTTGTGCCGGTAAGGGTAATGAATGTCAATTATTACCCGGTGACCTTAAAAAGGAACAATTTTGGGACACTGTTCGTCAATTTCCTCTGTGATTAGGAGTGTACGTGGGACCGTTACCTAAGCCGAAAGCTCGCCAGCAGAATTGGAGATATTGATCGCCATCTCGTCCAAGGACATGGGACTAGCAGAGCAGCCCAAACTAAGAGAATTAGTCAGACAGTATCAAGACATCTTCGATACCGGAGTGGGCAGAGGTGGTAGAACAAAGGTGGTTCAGCATAAAATCGACACTGGAAATGCCCGACCAATCCGGCAATCAGCCAGAAGACTTCCTCTCGCCAAAAAGGAGGAGGCTGACAAAATAGTCTGCGACATGGAGAAAGACGGAGTCATCGAGCCATCCGACAGTCCCTGGTCGTCTCCAGTCGTGTTGGTGAAGAAGAAAGACGGATTAATTCGCTTTTGCGTTGACTATCGTCAACTGAACAACGTGACGAAGAAGGACAGCTACCCTCTTTCAAGGATAGACGACACTCTAGACACGTTAGCCGGTTCAATGATTTTCTCGACCCTAGACCTGAAGAGTGGATACTGGCAGGTAGAACTGGCTCAGGAGGATCGAGAAAAGACAGCTTTCACCGTCGGTTCAGGTTTGTGGCAGTTCACAGTTATGCCATTTGGGCTCTGCAACGCTCCAGCCACATTTGAAAGATTGATGGAGACGGTTCTATAATAATAATAAACAATTTATTCACAAGATAAAGATAAAAATTACAAATTGTATAAAGGTATTGTGTGAATAAATAGAGCCTAATCTACGAGGTATAATATGTATATCAGGATACACATATATACCTGTATGTAGAGTGAGAATATATAAATTTTTAAATTAGTACCTAAACATAAACTCAGTTGAAATATATATATAAAGACAGTACCTAAATATAAGTTAAAACTATATAAAAATAGTACATAAATTAATTAAAATATTTAAAAAATATACTCAATTGTTAGTAATATAAATAGGTATAATTAATAATAATAATAATAATAAAGTTTATTCATTAGAAATTACCTTTTTGAGGAATTTCATTGAGTTGAGTATCATGTTTGAAAAAATTTACGATCTTTATTATTTTTATTTCTTTCAGTTTTCTATTATTGATTTTACGTACGTGGTTGGTAACTCTCTGATATAGTCTTTTAGCGTTTTAGTGAAGCGTTGGATTGTGGGTTCGTTTTTAATATTGTCCGGTAAGCAATTGAATACTTTCGGTCCCAGATATTGGTAGCATCTCTGACCTACTGATTTATTCATAAATGGGGGTATGTATTTATTTTTTTGTCGCGTCTCATGATAGTGAGAATGAGTCAGGAGTTCATTCTTATGCAAATATTGTGTTTTTCCTAATTTCAAAAAATAGAGTTTTCTCAAATCATAAGTTTGTGTCTCTTCAAATAGCGATTCGCTTGGATATCGGTTGTTTCTACTCATTATTTGTTTCAGAAATCGCTTTTGTATGACTTCTAGTGATTTCAGGTATGTTTTGGATACTCCACCCCATCCTATAATGCCATAGTCTAGATGCGATTCCACTAAACTATGATAAAGAATTTTTTTTGTTTGAAGTTGAGTATATTTGAGACTTGTTTGATTCTATATAGAATACTACGTAATTTGTTTACTAAATAGTTTATATGTACGTCCCATCTGAGGTGGCTGTCTATCATAATACCCAAGTATTTAACGCTTTTTGATGGTAGGATTTCGAGGTTATCTTCTAGTGATATTTTGTCAAATGTTGGGAGACTTGTGGATAAGCTACAAAACGGCAAGTAGAAAGTTTTTTTGAGATTCATTGACAGTAGTCTATTATTGAACCATTTTTTGATGTTACCAAAATCAGTTTCTACTTTATTTTTTAGTTCATCCCAGGTGTTACTTTCATAAAATATCACCGTATCATCTGCAAAACTTATGATGCTGCATTGTGTTCGTATGGAGAATAAATTATTCAAATAAATATTGAAGAGCAAAGGTCCTAATACCGTTCCTTGGGGTACACCACATGATATAGTTTCTTTTTTGCTAAGTATGTTTTCTATTTTTGTTTGTTGTTTCCTGTCAGTTAAGTATGAGTTGAAAAGGTCGTGTGCTTTACCTTTCACTCCCAGATCGTCAAGGGTTGATAAAAGTATATTGTGGTCTACGGTATCGAATGCCTTTGCTAAGTCTAGGAAAATTCCAATGGCTGGTTTTTTTTATCTATAGAATTATATAATTTGCTCGTGAGTTCTTTTATGGCATCGTTGGTGGACTTTTTTTCAGTGAATCCATACTGCGCTTCTGACAGCAAATTGTGCTTCTTCAGAAAGGAATTAAGTCTTTTTTTTATGATTTTTTCCATAATTTTACATAAATTTGATATAAGTGTTATAGGACGATAATTTGACACTTCTGTTTTTCCACCACTTTTATAAATAGGTACCACAATTGACATTTTGAAAGCAGAAGGAAAGTGACCACTTGACAAAGATTTATTGATAATACAACTGAGAGGTTTGGCTATATAACTTGAAATGAGTTTCAGTGTTTCTGCTTTGAAACCATCAGGTCCCGGTGATTTTTTATTTTTCAACTGTGAGATAGTTTCTTGTATTTCATATGCATCAGTGGGGAAGAGGAATATGGTGTGATCTGATTTGATTTTAGTTTCCGTATAATTTTTATCCCGCTTAATATTTTTTGCTAGACTTGCACCTACATTGCTAAAGAATGAGTTGAATTTTTCAGAGATTATGATTGGATCGCAAGTTATATTTCCATCCTCGGTATGTATCGATGATATTGCAGTGTGTTGTCCTGTTTTGGTTAATTCATTTAATACTTGCCATAATCGTTTTGAATCTGTCCCTTCCTGTTCTATTTTGTTTTTGCAGTGATTTATTTTTGTGTCATTTATTACTTTCTCAAGTGTTTTTTTGTAGGTATAATATTCATTTTTTAAAATTTCATTCTGTGGAGTTTTCTTTAATCTGGCATACATTGTATTTTTTTTATTAATGGATTTTAATAATGTTCCAGTAACCCACGGTTTCCTCTTTATATCTTTGTTTTTAACTTTTATGAATTTCGAGGATCTATCGATTGCACTTTGGACTAGTCTAATAAATTCAGTAACCGAGCTTTCCAAATCATTTATTTCAAAGAAATATTTCCAATCAGTATTTTTAATGGTTTGTATCAATTTTTTTTCATTTATTTGTTTATACAGTTTTGAGTTGGTTGTACTTTGTTTTGCGTACTTATTGTTGAATATCATTTGCACTAGTATTGTGTAATGATCGGTAATACAAGTTTCTATAGTCAGTGGAATAATTGACTCAAAATTTCCTTTCTTCGACTTAACGAAAATATGATCTATGCATGTACCTGACTGGGGTCTAGTGGTAGTATTTATTGCTGAGATATATCCATGCTCTCCTAATGTGTCTAGGTAAATCTGTGAATTGTCTGTATCTTCATTTAAGTCGATATTTATATCGCCAATAAATACACTATATGTGAAGTTATTTGGGTGATTTTTTAATATATTATCCAGGTATTCAATAAATGGTTCGATTTGAGTATTACAAGGTGATCTGTAAAATGCATTAATAATAATAACCTCTTCGTCAATAGTTACTGTCAACTGGAGTAGATTTGTACCATTCATTTCAATTTCTCGGTGAGAGTGGTATAAATTCGATTTAATGAAAATTACTACTCCATCATTCTGGTTGAGTTTGCCAAAGTTATAGAGAGTTGTATAGCCTTCAATATTATACACTCCGATGTCATCTATAATTCTAGTTTCGGTAAGTACTATGCAATCTATTGAGGAGTCTAGTTCCTCCAGGAATATTATAAATTCATCTAGGTTTTTAGCTATACTTCGAATATTATTATGTATTATTTTAAAGTTGCAATGACAACTATTGACTTTTAGTACTTGTTTTGCTTGGTCTGCATTTTCTAACACAAAATTTCGGATTTTTTCTACTTCGAAATCTCTAATATATGGATTCATTTCAGAACTCTCCTTATATAGATATAATAAGCAATGGAATGCATGGATTCAAATACCTACTCATTCGCTGGCTTTCGAAATATTCCTAGTTTTTTATCGATACATATATCTATTTCAATAAATATTAGTCCGGGAGTTTAACCTGAGATTATTTGGCATTTATGCGTGAACAAAGGGTAGTTTTTTCATTGGAAAGTATAATTACTTAGACTAATACTGGAAAATAAAGAATTTTGGTGATGAAGTAATACAGTGTAAGTTAATGTTAGTTAATGTTCTTACTATATTAAGTTTATAAGAATATTATTTATTACTTGAAGTCGAATTGTTCCTTGTAGTACGGCCAATTTTGATTGTGTTTTTGGCTTGTATCGTAGGCGTTGTTGGTTTCTTCTTTGCTTCTACCGTTGTCTTCATATTGGTGGGTTTCTCTTCCTTTGCTAATTCCTTTATGTCTATCGGATTTTTTAAAAAAAAATCTGTATTTTCAATGGCATCTTTCTTGGTCTCTTCTTTGTGACTAGTACTTGGGGTAGGTGGTGCACTATTTGCTTTGGGTAGTAATTCAGCTTCGAATTCTATGTCGCCGCTCTCTAATTCTTCTAGAGTGTATGGAGTACCATTAACATATAATTTATGATTCTTTATATGTGCTTGATAATTGTTTACTCTGGCACTCTTTAGATGTTTGACCAAGATTTTATTTGTAGCTTGATCTTCAGGTCCAAAATCATGAGATACGGAAATACCGGTACCTCGTAATTTCTTTAGATTTTGAAATATTTTCAATTTTTGTAAGTAGGAGACAAACTCTAAGATGATTGTACCTTTTTTTCCAATTAAGTATATATTGTTCACGTCTTTCTCAGTTAGGTTGCAGTTGAATATTTCATTCAGCTTTCCAGTAGTAACTTCGAGTACATTATCTTTGTTTGCTTCTATCCCAAAAATGACAATATTATTTTTTTTGTTAGAGCGTTCTATTTCGACAATTTTGTGTTCTAACTTATTGCATTTTTCTTCCAATTTTTCATTCAGGCTATCTCGAATGCTTTGTATTTCGGATTTTAATTCTGTAGTTTTATTATTTATGAGTACTTCTAGCTTGGACAGTAAATCATTATTCGAGATCTCATTCATATTTTGAGGCTTTTCCCGTACTATTTCTTTATTGTTTCGGTGATCAGTAATTGCGTGTTTTTCCTTTCTTACCCTTTCTTGTGGCTCTCGAGTGTTATCGTTATTCCCAGTTTTTGCTTCGTTTACTGTTCAATTTCAGATAACCACAGATGAATCTTCACTCACTTTATTCAGTTTCGTTTCCGGAACATGTCAACACAAATTTTAACCATTAATTGTACTTTGTAACCACTATTTTTCACTGTTTATCGGGAGCGCCCGCATTCACAGTCACAGAAGGATGTGGGGGGACATAATGAAGGGGCTCTCATGGAAGACGTGTCTGGTGTATCTCGACGACATTATTGTGGTTGGCAGATCGTTCGAGGACCACGTGAAAAACTTGGAGGAGGTATTCCAACGACTAAGAACCTCCGGAGTGAAGCTGAGTCTCAAGAAATGCCATTTGTTCCAGAAGGAAGTACGATATCTCGGCCACGTTGTCTCTGGAAAAGGAGTGGCAGTAGATGAGCAAAAGATCAAAGCTGTTAAGGAATAGCCCATTCCAAAAGACATACATCAGCTTCGAAGTTTTCTTGGCCTGTGCACTTACTATCGCCGATATGTACTGGGGTTCGCCAACATCGCCAAACCACTGACCAGGCTTACAGAAGGGCAAACAAAGTTCCAGTGGTCTGAAGAATGCCAAGACTCGTTCATGAAGCTGAAAGGAGCATTGATCAACGCACCGATTCTGAGCTATCCTCTTCCGGACGGGAAATTCATTTATTTTGGATACGGACTCCAGTAACGTGGGACTTTGAGCTGTCCTGTCTCAGATCCAAGAAGGACAAGAGAAGGTCATCGGTTACTTCAGCAAGACCCTCAGTAAACCGGAGCGGAAATACTGTGTCACCAGGCGGGAACTGTTGGCTGTTGTCAAGTACGTGCATGGGAGAAGATTTCTACTGAGAACTGACCATGCAGCTCTCAAATGGCTCCTACAGTTCAAGAATCCCGAGGGTCAAGTGGCACGTTGGATTGAGAGGCTCCAAGAATTTGACTTTGAGATCGAACATCGAGCGGGAACCAGCCATAAGAATGCGGATGCCCAGAAGACTGTTCGCACTGTCGACGAACTCAGGAGAAAGGGACGACGCTCTGTAGAACTACGACGGTGGAGGATAACTGGGATGACAACAAGATCCAGAAAGATCAAGAGAAAGATCCAGATCTTGGTTAAGTCATCGGCTGGAAGAAGAGTGATCGAAGACCGTCGTGGCAGGAAATAGCCAGTTGTTCTCCAGTCGTCAAGTTTTATTGGTCCCAATGGAACTCCCTTACTTTGGACAATGGAGGCCTGAAACTTGTGTTGGAGTCAGAGGATGGCGGGGAAGAAAGACGTCAGGTAGTAGTTCCTAGAAGCAGAAGACAAGAAGTACTCCAAGAAATTCATAATGGGGTCACCGGAGGACATCTGGGAGTGACGAAGACCCTCCAAAAAGTTAGGCAACGGTTTTGCTGGGCCAATTGTCAAGCTGACATCAAGGACTGGTGCGGAAAATATGCTGTGTGATCATGGGAATAAGTACATCCTTGTGGTGATGGACTACTTCAGCAAGTGGGCCGAAGCCTATGCCCTGCCCAACCATCACCGTTGCCGACGTCTTAGTAAAGGAGTGGATTTGTCGATTCGGCGTTCCGTTAGAGCTGCATTCGGATCAAGGCAGGAATTTCGAGTCAAACCTGTTCCAGGAGGTGTGTCAGATGCTGAACATCCGGAAGACAAGAACTACAGTTCTACATCCGCAGTCAGATGGAATGGTAGAGCGGATCAATAAGACGATAAACCGCCACCTATCCAAGGTAGTCTCTGACCACCAGAAGGATTGGGACCAGTATCTCCATTTGTTCCTGATGGCTTAAGATGGCATTAAGTTGTATTTTATTATGGCGGTGTTGTGGCGCGTACAGTTTCTAGCTTTTTCCTCCTTCCAAAGCGGTTTATGAGCGATTTTAATTTCTACGCTCTGCTGACTGAAAGCGCCATTGGCTTCGATATATGCGGATGCTATGAATTTTCGTTTGAACCAATGTTCCTCTCTATGAAAAACATTAGCCTCGTCCCAAAGAATTCGATGGTTTTCAGTACAAGCATGGTCAGCAACTTCTGATTTAGTCTTTCCCCATTGTTGAGTCCACGGTTTGTGTTCGGTTATTCTTACGGATAACAGTCTCTTGGTCTCTCTGATGTAAGAATCTCTACATTCACATGGGAACTCGTAAATGCAGTTTTTGCTGGATTCTGTTGTATTTTCTGTTTTCGTTTTATTGAGGAAGCTAGAAAATTCTTTTTAGATTTTTCTGTTGAAACCCTTTTTGTATTTGATTCATAGCTTTCAGTTTCTTAAGCTCAATTTCTTTCAGTTTTATGCTTGTTATTGAACTTTTGGACCTCGTAGACGAAGAAGCTACTGATTTGTTTTCGTTCGGACTGTATTTTACTGGTAGAATTCCTGCAGTGCACCTGCTGGTTTTTCTAATAGAACCTTCTTTTTGTGAATTTTTTTTAAAACAATTCTGGATCGACTTCAATTTTTGGCTAGATTGAATGCCCTTAAGTATAAATGCTATTTGAACGCTCCAAGGGCCAACTGTTTGGGTAAAATACAAATTTTACGGTAAAAACTAGTTACTTTTTGACATTTTTATGTATTTACTTTTATGTATATCTGACAATACATGCCTAACTATATACTGAACATTGCAAAACAAAACTTCGTAAAAAGTGGAAAGAATAAGTCTACAGTAAATACTTTTGAGAACAGTACGACTGCATAGCCTCTTCAGAATGAGAAACCGTTTCTCAAATGTTACTCTACTGAAGAGTAGTATACAGTCTTGGCAATCGAGTATCCTATTTCCTTTATTCTCACAGCATAACAGCCAGATCACAATTTTTCATTCAAGTTTTTCACGTTTTCATTTTATTTAAGACCGTTATCAATGTACAGCCCTAGGAATTTTGAATATATGCTGTTCTCAATGATCTGATCGTTCAAAAAAAATATCAGCAATTGTGCGATTGAATGACACTATCTTGTTTTTCAATACATTTTAACCAAGAGTAGGCATTGCTTAGTGTAAAAAGAATTTCTAATCTACGTTTAAATTCTCTAATTTTGCTTGTAGCTGATGACAGTTGTTTCCAATGACGAACTCTTTTCAAGATTTTTGTTCGAAGGTTGAGATGTCTCCCCCTGTTGAGTTCACTTTTTGTGTTCGGTTATTCTTACGGATGTAAGAATCTCCACATTCACACGGGCTTCGTAAATGCAGGTTTGATATGGAGAACGATCATGTATCTTTTGTCAGTGCCACGAGACAAATGGCGCCACTGAGGCGCATAACAATATCTCGATTGGAACTTCAGGGCGCAGTTAAGCAATGTTGAGCAGATTAGTAAACACTATCAAGAAGAGTCTACAGGTACTGCAACATACATATTATTATGGACATATTCAAGAATTGTCCTTCACTGGATCAGATCAAAAGTAAAATGATACAAAACATTCATCCCTCACAGAGTAGGTGAAATACGAGGTAACCGATGTATCCAGCTGGCACTGGGTTCCTCAAGAACAAAGCGTTGCAGATGAGAGTACCAGAGAAACATCAAATGGTCCTAGATAAGATTGTATGGGCAAACGTTCCTGAAGCTTCCGAAAGAAAAGTGGCCAACTCAGCAGCAGAAGTAAAGTTCAAGGAGATGGAGCTAGAGATCAAGAAAGAAAGATTTTTAATGACACTGACAGTACTCGATGACTATTTATCTACGGAATGTTGAAAGATTTTCGAAACATAGGGAACTGATTCGGACAACGGCTTGGATGTTAAGATTTATGAAGAATTGTGAAGCGGAGAACAACACGTCCACAGATTTATAAAAGGAAGAACTAGAAGAACAAGAGGACACCTAGATAAGACATATTCAGAATCAATGTTTTCCAGAAAAAATTTCAGACTTGGTAAGAGATGAAGTAGTTGACAGAAGTAATATACTTTATTCTCATTATCAAAAGGCGTCTGCACAACTCAGAAGACTTAGACTTTGTCCAGAAACACCCTGTTATATAAGATCCAATCAGCTCTTTTAAAAAATCATTGATTGGAGATTACCATGTAACACTTTGCCACCAAGGATAAGAACCAATAATCAACGAAAACAAGGACTCTGGATTCTACGACTAAGAAATGCTGATGTTCGTAAAGTAAAAATGATTACTTCTATTGTGAGAAAATGAGAGGAAAGCTATTCGTTCTAGAGATGATGCTACCAGATTATAGATTGAAGAGTTTTGTGCGACAATTCACTGCAATTGGGTTATGTGTAATATGGTTTATTTTGGATCTTTATCAGTCACCATAGAAAGAAGACATGAAAAACGGTATATTGTCCTGTTTACAAGCATGAGTGTGAGAGCTATACAATTGGAAATTACTGGATCACTGGCCGTGATGGCGTGATTATTGGCAGAAGAGATTCGATCTGATAAAGGCACAAATGTCTATGCAGCAGATGAAGAATTGAAGAGCTCAACAAAGACGAACTTTCAGTATACTTGACATTAGTTGTTGAGGCTGAAAATATAGTTAATAGCAGACCCTCGATATATGTTTCTGCTGACTCAGTTGAACCAGAGAGCCTGACACCAAAAAATTGCCTTCTGAGTTCATCGGATGGAGCAGCCCCACTACCACGGAATTTTCACGAGACCCAAATTTATTTGAGGAATCAGTAGAAGTTATCTCAAGCCTTAGTAAAAATATTCTGGAGAAGATGGATTAATTAGTATCTAACGACATTGAATAAAATAGGAAAATGGCACAGAAAAGCTGAAAACGTTGAAGTAGTCATTGTTATAGATGATATATCGTCAAGAAATAATTGGTCTCTTAACAAAGAAGAATAATGAAATACGAAAATAGATTGTTTAAAATTCCAAGGTCAATTAATACTTTGGAAAATTCGGAAATACGTATGAATTTAGGGGGGAGAATGTTGAGATTATTATTTATTATTGAGTTTTAATATACTTTGTATATAGCCCAGTTAAAAAAAGGGGCGAGTTGTGGAATATCTGATTAATGTCATGTCAAAAAAAGAGGCAATAAAGTTATGTTATGAGTATATGTTGAAAATTTATTATTTTTTACAGCAATAGAACGACCAACTCAATTACAATAGTAGTTATTCAAGAATCACTTATCATTCCAACCTGATGAGAATTAATGGAAAAAAGCAGATGGAAATCGATTGCAGGATGATAAATTCGAACATTAGCTCTTCGACCTGACCGGGTCTGCACTGATGATCGGTAAAACCGTGAAACTAGTGTGCAGATTGTCACCTGCTAGTTGTTACAGGCATCCTGGCGTTGATTCTGAACCTCCCTTTTCTGGATCTGCACATCATAGCGAAAGCAAAGATAGAAGCCTCCAGACTAAAGTGCACGGGCCAATGAAAGGTCAACAACTTAGGCCATTCCAACATAATTATAAGAATTGACGTATCTGAGATGCCATCGGACAAAATAACCCCAACCTACTCCTTTGACGGAATATTCACCACCATCATTCAAAATGGAAAAGTCACAACAAAGGCCCTACCAGTGCTGTAAAGGAGGCAAATCTGGTACAAAGATGGCTCTAAGACAAGCAATGGGGTAGGAGATGGCATATACGGGCAGAGACCGAGGCAAGACATCAGTCCAAGTTTCGGTATTCAAGCCTTCGTATTCCAAGCTAAGGTAACAGCTATTTCCGTCTGCATAAGAGATATTCTAAAGAGGGGTCCTAGAAACAACCCCATAGTCATGCTCTCCGACAGCCAGGTGGCACTAAAGGCTCTGCGATCATGCAGATTCACTTCCAAATTAGTTTGGGAGAACAATACCTCAACGCCCTAGGAACACAGAACAAGGTGGACAAAGTGAACCAGGTTACAAAGGGATCTAGGGAAATGAGAACGCAGATGCCCTAGCAAGAGCGGAGGCAGCAACAACTCTCATTGGACCAGAACCAGCCTGTAGGTCAAGAATCATCATCAATATTCCTGGGAAGATGCTACAGGCAATACTCACGGAAAAAACTATGGTGATGGGTCCAACTAATCGGCTATCAAAGCATCCTCTTGAACTGAACCGGAACTCCCTTAGGAAAGTGGTAGGACTAATAACAGGACACAGCCACCTGAGAAAACACTTGTGCATGTTGAGTATACATCAGGACTCCACACTCTGCAGGTTCTGTGATGAAGAGGTCGAAAAAGCCTCACACATATTGTTTGAATGTGAAGCCCTGGCTCGCATAAGGATGGATATCTTTGGACGGTGTGTAAGATATCATCCCACAGGAAAACCTCGTAAGAAATCTCCAGGAGTTTATCAGAAGATCCGGAGCACTCACGGGATAAACCTGACAGCGAGGAGCAGAAAGGTTCTACGCAGAGCTACCTTCTTTTCGGACAATAGCCAGCCTCGCCGCATAATAATAATAATGTTACAAGGAGTAATGCAAGGCAATGCGATGGGCAGAGGTAATTTGGCAGTCGAATGGGGTTGTTGATTAAGTGTTCATAATTAATTTTTGTTTTTTGAAATGATGGCCTTTCGCCAAGTACGAGCAATTCCACATAAAACATTTTTAAATATTTGATTACTCATATCTTTCTCTTCTTGCTCTACATTGTTCTTTGTTGAACAGGAAGCAACAGTAACAACTGAAGCATTTCAACCACCACTAATAAGTTACCTCTTCGATTTCTATCTTCGTAATTCTCTTCCTAGTATCAATAAATTCGACCCTCGTCGGCATACAATACACATCGTAGATGTCATCTAAATTAGCCGATAATTACATAGAGCCAGCTACTAGTTACAATCAAAGCCAAAGTACTTCCCCACACACATACACACGCACATGTCACTAGACGAAGGCACAATATGTCAAATTGAGTGTAAACCAGAGAACAAGAGCGCTGAATCTTTTGTACTTGCATATGCTAGATCGCAATGTACGAGGCAAATTCGGGGTAAGTTGACACTTCATTAGGACACCCCGAGCGGTCGTTTGAAAGGACATATGTACACATGGTGAATGGATAAAGAGGATTTGGGCGATTACTCTTTAGACGGCGAATTTTGGTCAGGTACCTGTTTGTGCGTGGATAATCATCATCTGTTGAATTATTCATGATATTCACTCCGAAAAGATTATTTATTCCAAGCTATCAGGTGACATTCAATTAATAAAAAGGGGTAATTGAAAAATAGATAAATCGAAGTGGTTTCAACGTGAATATTAATTCTACATATTTCGTCAATGAAACAGTGAATATATACAAGTACATTTCAATTCGAAAACTTGTTTTCTATTAAGAAATGAAATTCCGAAATGTTCCAACTTGGAACTGTGAAGCATTTAAAATATTCTCTGAATCACACTGAAAAAATAATTACAGATCAATTCACCTGATAAGTAGTATAATACATCAAGAAAGCAAGCAATATTTCATATCGTCATAATTTCATCATAAGGACACTGACTTAGATAATATATTCATTGCAGATTTCAAACCTTTAACTCACTTCTCTCGTATGGAACACAAAAATGGTAGTGCTTCCATTTTTGTCAAAAATACAATATTTTCTGAATGTATACCTATTGAACTCATTAAATCTTTAAGCATCGAAATGATAATCGAATGTTGCACATTGTCGTATAAAAAAGAATATTGCATTGTAAACATCTATAGGCCCCCATCCAATGATCCGAACGCCACAGAGCTGTTTTTCACACAATTTTCTAAACTTCTAAGCTTAGCATTAAAAAAATTCAAATTTGTAATTATTAGTGGCGATTTGAATATTGTCAGTAACACACTCAGTGCTAAAATGTTGTTTGATGTATTGAGTTCGTTTGGAATGACATCAATGATCACAGAATTCACAAGAGTTTTTACTAATATAGCGTATACTAGTTATACCTCAATACATTATATAATTACCAACATACCACGTATTTTAGTGCACGGTACCCAAGAACACTGAAAATGTTCATTTTATTCATAGGATACATTCTTTCAGAAGTTTCAATGAGAGTTCCATGAACGAATTCAGATATCACCTTTCCAAAACAAGTTTTAACACTAACAAAAGTGATGACGTCAATGATGTTTTCGCAAATTTTTTGGAAGTTTTTCTCTTGCGTTTCGATGTTGCCTTCCCGAAGAAAACAAAAAAAAAAAAATCACATGAAAGAAAAATCGTATACAAAAAAAATTAAATTTTCTGATGAACTCAACGATAAAAGAAGAGAATTATGTAACTGAGACTGGCTACGGAAAAGAGTAGCAGATGAAAATTTAAATAGTAATTAGAAGTGCTTAAAGAAAGAAGTAAATATACAAATTGAATGCGAGAAAAAAATGTATTACAAAAACATCATTGAAAAGTCGAATAATAAAAACAAAACCACTTGGTTTATAGTAAACAATGCGCTCGGCAAACAAAAAAAATCAACAAATTAACGAAATTAATTATGGAAACAAAGTATTAAACTGATACCACTGAAAAAGCTGCTGCTTTAGGGCAATATCTATCTTCGGCAATTCACGAAAAATTGTTTGAATTTTTTGACAATGATTTAAGTACTCGCTGCACCACAAGTGACCCCGCAATACTATGTTTTTTAGACTTGTTAAGGTGAATGACGTTAATGAGGTTATTGATTCATTACCAAACAAAAAATCTACAGGTTTAGATGAAATACCTGCATCAGTAGTAAAACAATGCAATGATATCATATCTCCAATACTCGCCCATACTATAAACTTGTCGATTATGCAAGGTAAGTTAGTTCCCTTCAAGTCTAAAAATAGCCTCTGTTATTTTATTGTACAAAAAAGGCGATCCTGGTAATGTTGAAAATTACAGACCAATTTCATTACTTAGTATTTTCTCTAAAATAATTGAAAAAGTGGTTGCTCCGAGAATGGAAGAGTATCTGAATTCTTTTAATTTAATAACAAACAATCAACACGGTTTCAGAAATGGCTTTTCCACCGAATCTAGTGTGGCTGAGTATATATACTCAAAACATTTTAGAAAGAATGGATCATGGTGAATATGTGGTATCAGTATTATTCGACTTAACAAGGGCATTTGATACAGTCGAAAAGTCTTTCGTCTTAGAAAACTTAGATAAGTTGGGTATTCGTTGCGGCCTTAATGACTGGGCTCTCCCTTTCCTCGAAAACTGTAAGATTATAGTGAAAATTAATGATGTTTTTTCAAATAAGTTCGATATCGAACTTGGCACCCCTCAGGGCAGTGTCCTTGGTCCATTAATTTTTCTTATATTCATTAACGATCTACCTAAATATATAACTGAGGCAAAGGTTTTCATGTATGCAGACGACACATGCACAATAATATCAGATCACTCGATGCATTTAAGAAGTCCCGTGTGAATGTGGAGATTCTTACATCGGTGAGACCAAGAGACCTTTATCCGTAAGAATAACCGAACACAAAAAGTGGGCTCAACAGGGGGGACATTTAAACCTTCAAACACAAATCTTAAAAAGAGTTCATCATTGGAAACAAATGTCATCATCAGCTACAAGCAAAATCACAGAATGTAAACGTAGATTAGAAATTCTTTTTACTAAGCATTGCCCACTCTTGGTTAAAATGTATTGAAAACCAACATAGTGTCATTCAAATGCACAATTGCTGATATTTTTTTGAACGCTCAGATCATTGAAAACAGCATATATTCAAAACTCCTAGGGCTATACATTGATAACGGTCTTAATTTTTCATTCAAGCTTTTCACGAGTTCACTGGATCTGGCTGTTATGCTGTGAGACTAGCTACAAAGGAACTAGGATACTCGATTGCAAAGATAGTATACTACTCCTCTATTGATTACATATAATCCATCAGAAAAGTAAAATCTCAAACTGAAATTTACTATGAATTAAAAGTATCGAATCAATAAAATCCAGTAAAGATATTCTAGACAAGCGAAATGGTTCAGAATTAATTTTAAAGAAATCAAAAATAATCGAACGAGAAATTTGGAAAATCAATATATTGCAGTAACGGATAATCATCAAAATCTAAAAATTCGAGAATCATAAATGATCGTATCGATCTTTCGAAGGACTGAAATTCGAAGAATTGAATATTACAAGATTATAAAACTGTAATACCGTCAAAGGAGACTGACAGAAAATGAGAAGATATTTGACCAAACCAGCAAATCAGAAAATGAATATTTTGTAGAAGTGGAAAAATATCGGAACAGAATATTATAAGAATTAAAATCGTCGAATCCATAGAGTACAAGACCTAAAATTTCCATATTGAAAATAATCAGAAGAATAATTAGTAGAATCGAAAAGGACAGAACCGAAAAATATCAGAATTTGGAGAGGGGATAGCGGATGGCTCTAGTCTCTCAGAGACGGAGCAGCGTGCAGTCTGACACATTTTGTTTCCAAGGATTTTCAGATAATTTGTTGGATTTACGGTTTTAGATACGATTATATGTTGTTTTGATGGAATTACATTTCGATATTTTTTGAACGTGATCGTTTTATGTTTTGAAGAGCTTAGGTTATTGAGATTTGCAATTACTTTATTTTCTCATTTCGGTCACTTTCCAATTTTGCCGAATTCAGACCTATGAAATCTGGTTCTACTGTTTTCGCGTATGATGCTTTATTGTTTCTTATAAAAACATATTAGATGAATTTCAATTTGGATCATAAATCATTTCTATCCATTCAATTCAGCTGTTTTTAAGACCTATAAAATGTTATTCTGAAACATAATTGATTCTCCATTTTGTTGGTTTTACATATTACTGGTTTTTTCATTTATGGATATTACAAAAATAATTCTGCTATTCTATGGCCCACCCCTCTATTGAGTCATATTTGAGATACGGTATCCCAGTCTGAGGCTATGCAGTTGTGCTGTTCTCAAAAGTGTTTTTGTTTTACATGAATGAGCCTTGAGATACCTGTGTACAATGAAATTTTGCGATTCATGTAAAGCATACTTTAAGCTACACAAGGTACTCACGGTTGTGTCAATATTCATACTTGAAACAGTGTGTCTTGTAAATGAACATAAACAAGATTTCATTACAGAGAGTAACTAACTACACCACTCGTCAAGTTATCACCTTACTACCATTACCATTTTCCACTCTCGTCGAGGATTCAATTATAATAAACGGTTGCAAAATGTACACCTTCCAAATAGCATCGAAGATATATCGTCCAACAGTCTGTTCACTAAAGCAGCTGTTAAAAGAGTTCTTTCTGACAGAGCCTATTTATTATAGCTTGGAAGAATATTATGCGGATAGAATATGATAATGATAAATAAACTAATAAACATAAATTCTATACTGTGATATTACATATTTTCAATAATTGTTCGTGAGTACTGTTAACAAATTCTTAATACAATTTTAATACTTATACGTTTTGTATACGTTTATATGAAACTTTTATTAGGTGACGCATTGTTTTAACTTCAATTTAATCATACGTGGTTGTGACAAATTTTATACAATTTACAACTTAATGTTATTAATTTACTTATTTATTAATACATGCTTTGTCAGTAAGAAAACTATTCTTTGATAATAAAGCATATTTTGATTCGATTAATTTGAAAAATGTATACAAGGATACCAAGAAATAATACAATAACATTTTCATTTCTATATAACTTTTTCTCATAACAATTTTCAATATTGTCAGAAAAAGGTACTTTACGACTGAAAAACGAATGAAAAAATTTCATATCGGACAGTTGAGTTTCAGGTTTTAGATCATGCAGAACTTTATTTCCTGAAGTTTTCCGTATGTGAAATCAAGTTACTGTATGTCAACGACCCCAGTGAGAAATTTTTCATGCAATGTTTTTTTAATCACGGTTGGCTCCACCAATCTAAACGGCGCTCTTGTACTAATTAAACAAATTTAAGGGAGAAGTTCGTAAACTGGTGGATAAATCACTGGTATGATATAAGCAACACAGACTCTATACATACGAAGTCAAATCACAATTCTTATGATTGAAGCATGTGGATTGTTGATAATGAGAAAGTAAAGCAGTAAAGCCTTTGATTTTGGTTCTTGCAATAGTGAAATGTGAGTTGCTTAGCGTCTGAAAAAGCTGTCGACAAAAAGAAGGAGGCATTTTGTGCTGAAAACTTAATTTTTATAACGTCTGAGGATGATAAAATCTTCCTTTGACAAAGGCAAATGAAGTATTTGCCTTTCTACAGTTGTACCTAAAGATTTTCTTGAATTTATATTTGTATCAATTTATTTATTACTGTGGCATGTTACGATACCCAAAAAACTATTTCAAGAAAAGATGACACATTCTTCCTTTGCTAGTACAGCGGGAAAGAAGATCAGTTTTCTCAACAATTCTAATATTGTTATATATGTACTATTTCTTCTCCATATTGTAAATGTTACCCAACATCTGAAGATTTGAATCCCATTGAAATCAGATCTGCTACGATAAAAGCAGTCAACAACTGCATTTTGACGTGTTTGGAACTGAACGGCCAGCGGTTCGAACATATTTTGAAATATTCCACATGAATATTAAATTTTTTCATAATTATCCATATAAATATTTCCACTTTCAAGTTTCTTGGTGCTTTTTGAGTTTATCCAAACATATTGAAATTGTTCTGAAGTCGCATAAATATCATGAGGTTTATTGACGGTAGATTCGTATACATTTCATTGCACTTCCTACATGTCCTGCTGATTATTTTATCATATTTTTTTAAATAAAGAACAAATTCATTAGAACTTCGTTTAAATAGTTTTGTTCCATCGTTTTGAAGGTATTTGCAACTCCTGAAGTGACAAAAATGTCGATATTATCAGTACAATGTCACAACGTTACTGTCAAATAGTAATCATGACCTGCTAACCAAATACCGAATGGGAATTCTATTCTGAAGAAACATTTTTACAAATAAATGCTCATAAGCCCAAAACTTGACTAGTTAGGTATAAGTATGATATTGTTAAGATTTACTAAATAATAGGCCAGGCACACTTCTAAACTGTTTATTTCTAACTTCACCAAAAACATACAACTACTTCACTGACTAATTAAACACTTAGATTTATACAACAATACAACTAGCTAAATATTCCAAACACTTATATACTTCTTCAAAAACTGCTTATCACTTCTTCATAAAACTTCATCAACATCCCGGTGAAATCTCGCCCTTATATAGGTACTCAAGTGGTGTAACCAGATTCTTCGCGATTCCGCTCTAGATTACTCATGACAGAATTCCACCTAAATAATAATCTCTTTTTGGAAGCGCTCCATTAAATAAATACCTGTGGCGTCAACTCATTTGTATGCGATCTGTTTTTATGGTTCACCCAGCGGCGTAGATAGGGGAATTTTATAGCAATATGCATAGAAAGAAAGCAAATTTCAACAGCTTTCCGAATTTTCAATAATATACATAATGTTCCATTTGAAATATTCAACTTTTAGTCACTTTTTGGAGAAAACGAAAAAAGTGTATTTTTTTACAACTCTGTATTGAAGTAACGGAGATTAGGCTGAAATGTGGGAAGCCTCCAAGTATCTTCTAACAGCAAACCAAAATTTGATACCATAGTATTTCTTAATTCGAAGGTATCATCCTCTATAAAGGTAAGTATTGATTTCCGAAGAAAAAAATATAAATTCTCGAACGTCTAAGATTTGTTTCGTTACCTCATCGGGGAATAAACAGGCATTTGAATAGATATGAGATTTAATTCAATGTTCCTAAGGGCAAGTAGTTGTTGCCAGAGAGATATTCTCCTCAATTTTCGTCTAGTGGAAATCACTTGAAAACGATTATACATACCCAACAATCGAAACTTGAAACCATGGAGATATGGTTTCTTTTCTTTCAATGGAAGTCCAAACAATTTCAATCATACTGAAAATTGTCTTTCATAGCCTTGTCCAGTTCATAATAGCAATCTCAAGAGTTGAAAACAGGGCAAGTGTTAATTTTGAGAATCTAGTGAATTTTGCGAGTTCCAACTCCATATACATAGTATCCAACGATTAAGAAATTAGGGTAATATAAAAAAAATTAATTCGGTGAGATAAAATTCTATTTTATAGACAATAGAGCCCAACATTCCTATATAGTCATTTACATTACCGATTCTGCTCGGTATCAACTGTGACAAAACGCTATTCAATTAAAGGGTAGCTCTCATTATAGTAACAACAAAAAATATAAAGTGATCACATATTCACAACGACACACCAATAAAAATCCTTTATCATTTTTGAAACGCTACTGGTTAAAATAACTTTTAGATGATGCAGTAACAATCACCTCATTAACTATTTTTCCACATCCCAAATCTCAAATAGAACAAAAATATTTTCACTTATAATATCCCAAGGCTATTGACAATTCCGAAATAATTTGTCGTATACTTTCGAAAGCGAGTTGCTTGGTAACTGTCACCTTAAACAGCCCAATGCCGAAGGCGGAGGGCTGTTACCTTAAAGCAACTCGCTCGAGAAAAGTTAAGAAAAATTTTGAGAATTTATCAATAGCCGAGGAGTACTCAGAATTTTTTTTCATAGAATTGTCATTTATAATTATATCGATCGACTCATTTTGGATCTTTCCATATCTACTCGAAGGGACTGACATTTTGAAAATTTAATTGAGTAAAAGTCAAACTATGTCATAACCATCGTGACACGATTGTTCAATAGTGATAATTTACCGGGGAATTTATCAGTTAAATGTTTGTCTGATTGGCTATTTCTGGTCACAATTTTCAGAGTAATTGTAAATATACCTGTTGAAAATAAACCTTCAAAATTAATGTTTTCAGATTTGACCTTCTTTATGGAACCGAACAAACCATTCAGTTTGAAATTAGTCACTGAAAGAAATGCAAACTTCCCAGGGTACTCATAATTCACAACTAAAATATTCGAAGTGATTCGGATATTCTGGAACGAACTGTATAAGCATGGATCCTTACTGGAAAAAATTAACAACTGAACAAAATTCACTCACCACTATGATCCGTGATGGCTCTCCCAGCCGACGGAGGCGTATGTGCCGGCGTGTGATGGTGCTCGTGTGAATGCGACAGTCCGCCGTATATAGCGCTGAAATCCTCCGCAGAGGACCCGCTGGTACTATTGCACTTCCTAGCACTCCCCGACTTGTCTACATTATTGCTTACACTGGTCAAATGGTTATGGTGTTCGTCCAACAAGCCCCCAACGCCTAGTAGGTTCCCCACGCCGACCAGATTTGGCCTCAGTTCATCCATCATGGCCTTGCTTTGGGGGCAAGCGTTGAAGTTCAATTGCCTGCTGAAAATGGCGGGGAAGATGTTGAACTGCTGGTGAGAGAGGTCGTCGCTAGACGTAGGAATCGAGGGGGCAGGGGACGCTCCCAGAGCCCCCAGACAGGATGAAACTCCTTTGAAATCCAACTTGAAGCTGGCTCAGACTATGAATGATGATGGGGTCATTCGGGTTGGATCTTCTTACTGTTGAGTTTCTGTTATTTCGAAGGTAATTATAATCGATATATGCTTACGTCAGTTAATAAGTTAGTTTTGGTGCGAAACACTTCTAATTATCCAAGTTCTTTGCCGCATTAAATTGTAAAGTAATTAAAAAATATTTTCTCTAGATCAGGAAGCAGTTTGAACACGATTTTACTTCAAAAGTCACAGCACTTCAGCACTTTTTTGTTGTCTTCAAAAATCTGGAAAAAAAGATTTCAATTGTGATTTTCTAGATAACGGCAGAAATTAATCTTAGTGGCAACGCTGATGGAAACATTGCGTCTTTCATTCATTTTAACACGTGTAAAATAAAATATTGTCGAAATGTAAGGATCGATACTTTGGTTAATTTTTTTTAGTTTGAAATATTAATTTCAACATGTTCAAGAATACAAGCCGTGAAAATTACTATATACTTACATTTTCAACAGTTTCATTTAGTTATCATTCTACTTTCGCATTTTTCATGTAATAATAGTTGAATGGTGTGGCGATTAAAAATACTGTTTGAGCAATAGTAAATTTTTGCCCAGGTGGGAAATTTGCTTTATCATCAGGCAAGCGTTGAGCGTATATTTTTGGAAAATTTTCCTAAACCAATTAAAAAAATCCTGACTTTATTCGTAAACATTATGATTTTGGCAGATTATGGACTGCTTTATGTTCTTTGATTTAAATATCGTGATTTTTGTAAGTTTGATAAAATTGAACGATGATTTGATTGCATAATAGGAAAATTATGATTTCAATGTGTTTCAGAGAGATTGGCTCAGTGATATTCCTTGGTAATGGTTCCTTGATAGTGTTATTCCTTGTAATGGTTCTCGTATTGCTCTTATCATATAACAGAACATGGAGGATTGGCCTATGAATTTTCACCTAACAAAAATAATTTTAGAAAGAAATTCTTAAGGCTGTACATAATTCAATATGTTTGCGAGCAAGTATTGCATCTGATACTTACAATCTACTAGATATCAATTTCTTCCGATCTTTTTTATTTTGTTTAGATATATTAGATCATTTTCGAAAATATACTTTGGTGCCTAAAAATATGTTTGAATAATCTATTTATTTTTTGAACAAGTAGGTACCTATTATAATATAATGTTCAGTGGCTGACATTATTTAATTCAACTATTCAAACTATAAGTACTTGAATGAATATTATCGACAGTTTTTTAAACTCAGATGATACACCGGGGGAAAAATTGGTTATAAGTTGATAAATTGTCGGAATAGGGCCAACAAAATTATAAATTCAGCTAAATTTACAATTTATGTCTATGGAATTTATCAATTTTCGTTATTTGATCCAAAAATATTAATATGATACAAATACATTTGTTTTGACTCAAACTAATAATTTAATGACTCTGTCAAATTTATCTCTTTTTCTTTGTGTATTATTCATTTCAAGAGTTGCTGATTGGTACAATTGAAAACAATATTTAATTCAAGAAGTGATCTGCAAAAAAACTGAAAAATCAGAGGAGTTAACTAAATTATTGTAAATGAAGAATTTTCCATTTTATTTTCACTTATGTTTGTTGAAAGATTAACTTTCTAGATTCACAAACTGGATTCACGATTGAATGAAAAATAAACTGATTTCAAAATCTATTGATTTAATATTTTATCGTTTTAGTTTTGCTTTAAAATACTTCTTTAACAATCTTCAAAAGAAAGCTTTATATTTTTTCAAAATATGCATTTCAAATGTTTGAACTCCATATATTGCAGGTATTTTGATGTTATTGTAGATAAGACTGATAGACGTACTGATATTCATTCCGAATTTTTATTATTAAGTGTTGGACTCAAAAATGTATTGGACTATATAGCCACAAAAAGGACAAGTATTTACAAGGAAATATAATTTACTTATGTATTCAAAATACAAACTGATAGGTATAGTGGAATAAATTCCTATTTCTCAGGGAAAAAATTCAAAATTAAAATTATGTCAATAGAACGAAGTCTGCACTATATTTGATTGGAATAATGATAACTGATTCGAAACATTATTCTGTCGATAGGTATAAGGCAGTGTCAATCAATACTACCTTATCATACAGTTATGATGGTTACAATTATATCGCGAATCAACTCAAATATTATCAGAATATACTTCAAATGAACACTACATACCTTCATATTAATTTACGTATCACAAAACCAAAAAATCCCCAAAATAGTCATATTTGCACTCGCCAGCCACCTGCGTTCAACTCGATCCGATACAATTGACTCGCACTGATATTGTTAATATCTGTGACTGATTCAATTAAATTTTGGAGTATAGTTAACTTGAATCTAAATATGACTAGCTTACGTCTAAGCCAAACACCAAGTGACTATAATATAACGACATTAAATTGTGATAGCCGTGTACTGTTGCAGAGAAAATCTACCCTAAACGATCTATCTCTTTCTCACGCACGCCAGATTTGGTCCAGAGCCCCATAACTCATGTCTCTTAGAATTGTCTGCCAAAGCCTCTATGAACAAATTCCGGGCGCCAATGGCAAACTAGTCGTGCGAACTGCTGCTCTGCGATTGGTTCAGCGGAGGGTTGTTACCCCTAGCAACGCCAATCGGACCCCTCGTTACCAAAATGGTGGAATATCTACCCTGAAGCATGAGTTGTTCGATTTTTATATTTTGACAGAGAGCTTTTCACGAAAGTGTTGCGTTCCCCACGACTGGGTATTTGTAGAAAAGAACCAAATAGTGAGTTTGGATTGGAATTAGGGTATAAGCTTTTTACGTGAGATTATTTTCAAATCAATCGATGGAGGGTTGTTTTATTCTTTAGCGCTGCTCCCGACAAAAACTGTCTTTCCATTCGGAACATGCTCATTATACGTCGATTGATATTTAATGGGCTTCATTATGAGGTAATTATTAGGTTGGCGGGCTATGATCGTTATTGCGCTATAGCAACAAACAGTTCCAGTTGCTTTTCACATTTCGATAAATTTGATGCGTTCATGATTTTCTTATCGATTGACAGTCCATGGCAGACAACAGGCTAGATAAGCACTAATATAATCTCTTTTTGATTCTTCCATTTCATCAGTGGGGTTACGTTAAAGTGAGGAAGTATCGCTGAATTTTTTCTGGGTTGTCATGACATTCGTTCAAAATTTGCTCTTTTCCTTACGAGCAACCAGCAAAAGGTTTAGGGATATTATGGGAGCTATAGGGAAAGTCCAGGTCCTTTTCTTTTAACGTGTGATGCCATGCACGAACAAGAATTCAAACTCAAACAAAGTCCGTCCAAGAACGTCAGTCACCAATTCAAGTAGAGGCCATAGTCAGCGTTAATTGCTTTTGACTTGCTGTCGACCGTATCGAACTTATCCGCTAATCCGATACCGACTACAAACAAAAGGGTATTTCAAATTTAATACAAATGTTTCAAGTGCGTATTCCTGGGAACAATATAAGATTTTTTCTCATAAATATATGTCGTAAAATGCATCCCCTCCAAGCTACAGACATCACAATTTTTGATATGGCTACAATTATGCATCAAATATTCGGAAAATTTTATTTATTGCTTTTAAAATAAGGTGACTCTGATTCAGAGAAGTGAATGATGATCTGTTTTAATGACCAAAATTTTATATTTTCACAAAAAAAGCATCACAATTGAGTTGGCCGAGCAATAAACTGTGTCCCTTGTTTTTGGTTCAACAAGTTGATTTGTTGAAACGTTTTGAAAATTGTTGAATAAGGAATATCAAAGGTTCCAGGTTATCATTACAGTATACAGGCCGTTTCTTTTATCATGTGGTAACATTGCTATATTCTAAACCGTACCTAATAGATACAAAGACGATTAAATGAGAAAAAAGGTAAGTATTGTGGTGAGCAGTAAATTGGTCATAGAAAATTTACGGGGATTCTTGCCCTTCCCAACTTATACAGGGAAAACTGAAAATGCTGTTTTCGGTTTTTTACGTTTTATTAAAAATTTATCATTACGTAGCTCTAGTATATTTTGAATAAAATAAAACTTTCCTTTTCAATTTTTTTATATTTTCTGAAATAACCATTCTATTCGTAAAAAACCGAAAACAGCTTTTTTAGTTTTCCTTGTATAAGTCGGGAAGGGCAAGAGTCCCCGTAGATTTTCTCTGACCAATGTACTGCTCACCACAATAGTTAAATTTTTTCCCATTTAATCGTCTTTGTATCTATTACGGTTTAGAATATAGCAATGTTACAACATGATAAAAGAAACGGCCAGTATGTATAGTTATGTTGAATAGGTATGTTGTCATGTATAATTATTGATTAAAAAGTTCTGCTGAAAGCGTTGTCACAGTGTGTCATTATCAATATATCTACTTAAATTGTAATAAAAATGAACTTTCATTCTAAGTTGAATTTAATCTACAATTTGTGTAAATCAGTAGTAGACACTCTTTCGATTTTAGAGCACTATTGAAGAAACATTCAAAACGTGACAAAATTTCTTTAGAGTTTAAAAGTTTCCAATGACTTGATTTCACCATTCTGGTTGTAAGGAAGTTATGATAAATAGCTTATTTCGAATCTGCAAGTTTTTATTTGTAGGGAATATTCTTTGAAATATTCGAAGAAAATAAAATAGCGAGAGGCATAGTTTCTATAGACCAATCGGTCGTCCAAATATTTGTTATGCCGACAGTCCAATATAAAGCTACAGAGGAAGTATAGAACTGATATGGGAAACCCCTTTAAGCTCTTACTGCCTATGGCTTCATTAATAATAATAATAATAATACTCCCTCATAAACACTCGTTGAGTGTACCCAAAGGCATAGCCTGTGCGGGTAGAGGACGGCTATTATTATTATTTGCCGTGGCGCTTCGGGGCAACTTACTGATATTTTAGGTGATGTATTCACTTTTCAGCTGTAGGAAAACCCGGAAAACCTACAGCACCACCTCGGGTGGTCGGTGTGCACTCCAAGCTAGCACTAGATTAGATTAGATTAGATTTTTGAATAGTTATTGATGCGTTATTCAAAGGTGCGTTATCATTAAATCATACTCGTGGTGCATAAATGATTCAGTTTTCCATAAAAAATTCATTTCTGCATTGAACAACTAATTTCAGTTGTGTTATAAAAGATACTCAAATATAAGGAAATAAAACAAAACTTTTTTTCATGATTTTCGAATGCACACTGAGAGAAATGCATGGTGGTTATTACCAGAAATATGGTAAATTTTACATACATTTCTGGTACTATATGTGACAGCAATACAATATAGCTAAGTTCAAAAAAAATATATTTTAACCATTTATGGTAACGAATACTATACTAGCATTCTTATCACCAATAAAATATTTGTATTATAGTCCTAACAATATATCATATTATGAATTTTACAATACTCGGACAGATAGTTGATCGGAATGTTATTTTATCAATAAATATATCTTGTTTAAAAATATGAAGATAATTAATTATTACATTGAGATTTTTTTTTGTAATTATAAAACTTTATTATGATATCATTTATTGTGGAATTAAGTATAATGGTATGGTAACCAAACCCCCAGTCTTCTAAAAGAACCTCCATCGTTGTATATTTATGTAGGTTTCCACGAAACAGCAGACGTGCTCACAGGAGCGGGACAGGACCAGTTGCACCACAAACCACATTAATTAAAAACTTATTTTAACAATACAAGACAATTTACAACGCAACAATATATTTTTGTGGTTAACTGAACTCTGAACTGATTGAAAGCTGAGAGCTGTTGTTGCCTGTTGCGTACTGACTACTACTACTGCTACTGCTGCGTAATTTCTCGGTGTCTCTCTCACCCTCAAAAATTTCGACGGAAAGACTGTCAATGTGTAGGTAGCAAGTAGCAACCAACAATGCAGGCGACTAGATACCTAACCATTTTACGATAAAATATGGTAATTCCATATAGTGCAATATGCTTATATATAACTGTGTGTCTAGACACTATAATATAGTATCCTAAGAATAATGTCATTACTATAAAAATATTTTACTGTTTACAGTTCAAATTGTTGACAATCATAATATAAAATAGTAAACCATAACATATTTTTTTTAATATATTAGTATATTCTCCAGATTTCTCTCAGTGCAGCTTTTTTGGAGCTGAAACATTATCTCTGATCATACGAGTGAATTTTTTTTCGAAACTTCCAAATGCACTTTTTTGGAACTACTAATTGCAACGTATTTTCGTAACTAATATCGAATACAGAGCTGGGTAATTTCTAGTTAAGAAGTAATTAATAATTACATAAAATCTTTTTCGTGTAATTTGTAATAATTGTATTCAAGTACTTTTTTTTCTGATATAATTTGCAATTGTAATTGCAGCAAAATCTGTGCGGTAATTGTAATTTGTAATTATTCACATAATGACATTTTCAGTTACAATAACTTTTTCCAATTACAATAACATTTTTATGAGTACAATTACTTTTTCTAATTACAATTACTTTTATATGCATATTTTTTTACAAGATACAGGTGGCCAGTGTGGTCACGTGGTTTCAAACTAAGACATTTTCTGCGTGAACTTTCGTATATTCCCGTCATTAGATTAAACTCGCACTTCATTTGTTTTAATGCATTTGAAGAAAACGTTGAGTCTTGAAAGTGCTTCAGGGAAGAAATTGTTTAATTCAAGATAATAATAGTAGGTAATCAGATTTCTATATTTTCAAAATATATTTTACATTTATATTGCTATAAACATAAACATTGCGATCTAAGAAAATATATGAGATGATGCATAAAGCAGTTTTTAGGGTAAAAATACTGAATATCAAATAATTACTCATTTATTTCTTACTTATATATGACTTTTTATTATATCGGAAATACAATATCTTAATAAGTTTATTTGTAAAAAAATACATGGCATAACTTGGTGCCCCATTAATTAAATTAATAGCTTATAATGAAAAAGTTCTCAAACTTTTGATGTAACTTTTTTGCTCCGAGTGAATAAATTCTTAAATGTTTGTTTTAATTTTATTAGTTACCTATTTCATAAAATATTCTATTTTTTACTTTTTATTGATTTTGTGCTTACACAGGTATTCAAATTTTCAATTTGATTTCTTAAAAGTACCTATTGAAATCAATTTTTCGATATATTTGTATTGGGATTCAGCATACAGTTGAACACTTTTCATTATTAAAATTTTTTAAATGGTAAAGTTCCTGAATTTTATTATAATTTATTGTTTTATCCGGAAAGTAATCAAAAAAAGTAGTAATTCCTTTTTGTAAGACCTGTACTTTGTCCCTGTAATTAGTTCCTTTTTTGAACAAGTATATTGTAATTGTAATTAGTTCCTTTTTTGAAAAAGTACTTTGTAGTTGAAATAACTTATGAAGTACCTGTAATTACCTTGCCCTGATCGAATATAAAAAAAAATTGACTTCTGTTGAATATACTTTCAAGTGAGCGTTCTTTTTAATTCACTTTCCTCATACAGGCAATAAGAGAATCTGTAGATAATGTAGCAGGTGTTATCAGCAATAACGTCCGCACAATGACATATTAGTGTTCATCCTTCCCGAAAATAATACACCTTTTCGTTGTGTCGCAAATTTAAGAATACCCTGTTTAATTTATACTATGATTTACGCGCAAATTATAACTTCCTCAAATTGTTCAATGAAAACGCTACTGTTCAAAATATGTTCACAATCAGTAACACTACTACCGCCTAGCGTACCTGCGTACGGCCCTGCTCTGGTGTATGAACTCCGTCATAGCATTATCCTATCTTGCATTACTGACTTCTCAATGAGGATCCGACTATAGTTTCAACTGATTGAGTGGAAATCAAAAAAACTATAATATTGATATTTATGTATGTTTATTTACATTGTCCTGTCGTGCTATAATGCAACACTCTATGTGAGATTTTTTATAAAGGAGAGACTCATGAGCTACAACTTACATGTTCATTTCTAAAAGAGTACAATTTCGAATCAGAGCACGTAAATTAATCAATACATAATAACTACCGAAAATACACCCTTGTAGCTCGAAAACTGGGCATTGGATCGATCTGTGAATTGGACAAAACATTTTTAAACAACATTTCAAAATTGGAGTGAAATTAGCCGAAAGCCATTTTATGTACTGAATGTGCGGGATCCTTAGGGCGGTTCCTGAAAAAAATTTAAATTTATTTAAAATTCTTACATTTTTATCGTTATTTTTTTCAATCTAGAATAAGTTATAATAATTTGTTATCAATCAATCATTGTCAAAAAATGCAAATTGGCAAGTTTTGAGATGTTCAAAACCTCGCCTAGTTCAAAAAGCTTTCATGATACTTCAACGATTCATGTATGAAAGAACTCCTGGATATGCACATAAGCTGTATTATCAAAATGGCAATTTTATTATTTTTGCCTTCAAGATTTGAAGATGTTCTGGAATGATTAGTTAGTTGGAATTTCATGAAAATGTTCCTTTTTTATATACCTATGAGTGTGCAGAATCTTATGATCGGAAACACGGGACCCAGAACAGTATACCCTCCTTTCCACACCGGAGTGAAGTTAGCAGCTGAAATATAGCAGCCAAAATGACGAAAACTGCCGAATGACCATTGGCGTGCGCAATTTTTTTTCAATTTTGTCTTCAGCAGCCAAAACGATTTTACAGCAGCTAAAATATATAGATACGTGCGGGAAGCAGCCGAAATGCATAAAGATCTTGTATAATCATTATAGATAGAAAAATCCGATTTCAATCATGTGCTAGAAGGAAAATGACTTGCGAGCCATCTAAGCGGGTCCAGAAGAGCAAAAACGAATTCAAAATTATTTAAAAAAATATTTACGGCTGAAATAACCGAGGTGTCACTTTGAAATAATAATGTAAACGTGTAAAACATCAAATTCAATCATGAGCTAGCAGGAGAATGACTTGCGAGCCGTCTTAGGGGGTCCAGCAAGTCGAAAACAACTTCAAAATTAATTTAAAAAAATATTTACAGGTGAAATAAACGGGGTGTCACTTTGGAGGTCTAGAGAGTGTTTTTCGACCTTCTGGACCCCCTTAGACGGCTCGCAAGTCATCTTCCTTCTAGCACATGATTGAATTTGATGTTTTACCCGTTTTCATTATTATTTCAAAGTGACACCCCATTTATTTCACCTGTAAATATTTTTTTAGTTAATTTTGTATTCGTTTTTGCTCCTCTGGACCCCCTAAGACGGCTCGCAAGTCATTTTCCTTCTAGCTCATGATTGAATTTGATGTTTTACATGATTTCATTATTATTTCAAAGTGACACCCCGTTTATTTCACCTGTAAACATTTTTTTAAATTAATTTTGAAGTTGTTTTCGACCTTCTGGACCCCCTAAGACGGCTCGCAAGTCATCTTCCTTCTAGCACATGATTGCATTTGATGTTCTACGCGTTTTCATTATTATTTCGAAGTGACACCCCGTTTATTTCAGCCGTAAATATTTTTTTAATTAATTTTGAATTCGTTTTTGCTCTTCTGGACCCCCTCAGACGGCTCGCAAGTCACTTTCCTTCTAGCTCATGATTGAATTTGATGTTTTACACGTTTACATTATTATTTCAAAGTGACACCTAGTTTATTTCACCTGTAAATATTTTTTTAAATTAATTTTTAAGTTGTTTTCGACCTTCTGGACCCCCTAAGACGGCTCGCAAATCATTTTCCTTCTGGCTCATGATTTAAGTCGATGTTTCACACGTTTTCATCATTATTTCAAAGTGACACTCCGTTTATTTCACCTGTAAATATTTTTTTGAAATAATTTTGTGTTTGTTTTCGACCTTCTGGACCCCCCTAAGACGGCTCGCAAGTGATCTTCCTTCTAGTACATGATTGAATTTGATGTTTTACACGTTTCCATTTTTATTTCAAAGTGACACCTCGGTTATTTAAGCCGTAAACATTTTTTTAAATAATTTTGAATTCGTTTTTGCTCTTCTGGACCCGCTCAGATGGCTCGCAAGTCATTTTCCTTCTAGCACATGATTGAAATCGGTTTTTTCTATCTATAATGATTATACAAGATCTTTATGCATTTCGGCTGCTTCCCGCACGTATCTATATATTTTAGCTGCTGTAAAATCGTTTTGGCTGCTGAAGACAAAATTGAAAAAAATTTGCGCACGCCAATGGTCATTCGGCAGTTTTCGTCATTTTGGCTGCTATATTTCAGCTGCTAACTTCATTCACTCCGGTCCTTTCCACGGAATATTCCGTTTGGGTAAATGATTTCACCGTGCCCTTCTGATATGCGGGGATTCGGAGGAAAGGCCTGTCTCAAACGCGACAATGGCTGAGAACTCAGAACAAGAAGAAACGAGAAACGAGAAGTGAAACAAACATATAAAGGTTTAAATATTTTGGAGGGGATTTTATCCTTTAAGCGGTTACGCACGCCGCGTTGTTCAACGCAACAGTCACCACGATTCCATGAATAGTTTTTAATTATTCAAGGCAGTGTATGAGACTATCTTTTTCCACTCCGCACCACCTCAGCCCACCCCACCCCACCGTCTATATTTCGAAGAACAGTGTGTGAAAGTGTGTGTCCACATCATTTTAACACGGCACCCAATTATGTGGACGTCCCCAGTTGTCGGTATGGACGAAAATCATTTGATTTTTGGAGTGTATCAAAACAGGAGTTGGATCGAATTATGACGCATCACAAAAGGGTAGGTACTAGTAGTCTCCATTTGTCATATCATTTCAGTAGTCAACACACTTATTGCGCGACCTGTATGTGTGTATGTACGAGTATATTATCTTCTATTTAAGATGGGAACTCCAACATCCTTGGTAATCTGAAAACGGTAGATGGCAGTAGTATAGCAACAATTCACTGTGCTACGAAAATAAAATTGTATGCAACAAGCTTTACAGCAAATAGGTACATTTTTTTGGTCACTAGTCATTCATGAATATCAATGGATGAGAAGTCGGGATTCCGCCGTGCCTCCGTCAGGCTAGCAAGACGCGACGTTGCCTGTTTCTGTTTTACTATCTCGTAAGGATGACTGTGATATTGTAGGTAGGTATTTTTCCTTTCTGGAGCATAATCTGGTTTATTTTGTGTTAACGTGGTTTTGAACTAATTAGGTATAAATGTATAGAGAATTCATTTCCAACACGACCGTCTGAATAATAATGATTATTTCACTTAAGCTAAAATAGCATGTTTTGATTGGTTGAAATTTAAATGTTGATAATTGAAAATATCATGTTTTCGATTTTATAATTCGGCTCTTGATTGATGGCTACTGGATATGTAAGTAGATCTTCAGCTGTCAGTCATCAGCTGGCAAGTTCCGGAATCGAAGAACAACAAATAATTAAAGTCACTGGCCATAGTAGTTCAAATGGTTTCAATTTTATTCATGAAATAATCATAACGAATACAACTCGTGTTATCGGCGATTATTGTAAATTCCTTCTCGTTTTCGAAACAAATTAATTATGTTGCTTTTGGCAACCACACTCGCTCAAGCAACATCATTTGTATTTCAAAATTGAGAGAATGTCTATTTCGATAATCACCGATATACTTGTTGTATTACCTACGATAATACACCCTCACAAAACACTCATGGAGTGTACCTACCCAAAGGCATAGCTTATGCGGGTAGAGGACGGCTATTATTATTATTTGCCGTAGCGCTCCGGGGCGAATTGCTGATTTTTGGTGGCGTATTCACTTTTCAGCTGTAGGAAAACGTGGAAAACCTATAACACCACCCTGGGTGGTCGACGCGCACTCCAAGCAAGCACCAGACGTCGGGATTGGCATCTAAAGGAACTAACTACATTGCCTATCAACTCCTATAAAAACAAAGCAAAATTTTCCCATTCCAAGCATTCGAACCTGGCCAAATACGTGCGGAAGTTTCAAAGGTCGGCATCTAACTGCCTCGCTAGCAAGCATCCACACAATACAAGAATACTTTTTTTTCCACGACATAATCTCTGCACGACAACAACAAAAACACGTGTTTTTATTATATCGTACAACTCGTTACCTACTACCTTCATCCATACTAATGATCTGGTGTAATTTTGATAAAAAACATCATTCACAAACTATACTCACTTCTTTAGCAAACAAAGCTTTACTAACTCTAACATTTTCACATATATTTTTTCTGAACCTGTGCGGGAGAGGGTATATATGCTTATACGGACTTTGCAAAATTGTCCAAAATTCCTAATTACGTCACTATACACCTGCTGACATTCAGATACGTATGAAATAGATCGAAATGAAAGTGAACGATTTGACCTGAATTCAATGAGTGACAAACATAGCGATATGTACCGAATGGATAAAAATGCTTAATACCATTTTCACTGTTTGCTTATTGAAAAACTCAGGAATCCGTGGATTCGAGATAAATGACAATATGTACGAATTATTAGTTAATGAGCATACAAAAGCAAAAATACGTGTGGTTGAGAAGGAATCAGGGACATAACGTAATTCGTGAAGTTGTAGCGGACTTGGAAAGGTACCTTTCTGGAAACATCCTTTATTGCCCAGTCCACGTAAGGGAAGTTATTCGTTCTTGTGAGTATAGTCACATAACAAACCCGAAGCGGTAGAATATAGTAGAAAGGCCATTATGGCGGTATGCGGACGACAAAATAATTAATTTCATCTGATTACAAAAATATACTGCGTCTTGTTGCCAGAGTTTTTCATTTCACAGTGCTCATGGTTCACCTCTAACCATACCGTTGTGAGAGTCAGTTTTTTGTCACTTAGGCTTTGTACACATGACGGCATTAGACGCCGCGTTGAGCGCGCGTTAGCAAATGTGAATCCGGTACAGATGACAGCGCTAGACGCGACGTTAGTTGTACCAGTCTACTACCAGTATGGAGTTGGAGGAGGTAACATGTCTTTGGTTGTTATACCGTAGATACAAGGCAAGGCGAAGAAGACAAAGAAGATGGAGGGTGCATCCTGTAATAGATGATAGATTGACCATGGGTGCATTTGTGACGCTGTACCCAAAATTGAGGGAACACCCGAAAAGGTTTTTTAACTACTTCCGTATGAGTGTAACTTCATTTTATGAACTGTTACTCAAAGATGACTTATTACGTTGTGAATCTTTAGTGAGGGATGCGATTTCTCCAGATGAAAAACTCGCTGTAACATTAAGGAATTTATTCATTACAATAATTCATAATGTTCCAAAAAGAAAATAATTAGTTGTAAATATCTGAAAAATCTGAGTTAGCTTGCGAAATGCTACTGTCCGTTGGCGAAAGGGCTGATCCTGCTAGCACAGATTGGGAATAAGGTGTGTTCACTGCTGCTGCTGATTGGCTGCTGTAACCGATGTGCTCGGAGGAACTTTCTTGTAGTAGGGGACGTTGGTTTCTTTGCAGATTGGACCCGAAATCAAATTGATTGTAGGTCTGGGGTGGTGCACGGCCACTGTGGGCTTGGTACGAGTGATAACTCTGTGGTGCTGGATGATGATTGCTTGAAGGGTTGTAGAATTCTTGGGCCCTCTGAAGTACTTCTAATAACTGTATTTTTGTACGGAGCCGTCCATGTCCAGGTACTTGTTGCAGCTCCGTATACAAATACAAGCAAAATAGTTTGTCATCATCTTCTTTTGGAACTTCTGTAGGTCTTTGTTCCCTAAGAGCAACACTTTTATTTAAAATATCTATGAATTGCTTGTCGACAGGGTTCATCTTAAACTTTTTGTTACTATTAACGTTCCTATCAACAGCACTCGTTCTGGGTTCATCTGAAAGTAAGTGTACATCCTGCAATTCCGTTTCTTCTTCTAATTGATTGCTGTTGTCCAGGTTATCAATGACAGTTTTGTTGCAGAAACTGAAGACGTTGGAAGAATATGTATGGATTTGAATTAATTGCCCCAGAACCAGATTTCAACGTTTTTTGTTTCTTTAGTTCTCTTGCATAGTTGTCTCGAACATGTTTTCATTTTTTCTGCAACGTATTTCCTAAAACAAAAAATAAAGTTAACACACATATTGGAGGCTATTTTTATTATTCAGGTGTGTGACTACAGGAATCTGCACTTCGTATACTAAAAAACATAAAACTACAGGTAGTTTGTACTTTTCCAGGTATTTGGCAACAGGAACATCCTTTGCTGATCTCCATTACACCTACAAGTTGGGAAAATCAACAATCTCAAATATATTGCGACAAGTATGCTCAGCTCTGTGGAGAGTTCTCAAACCTATATGTATGCCTCCTATCCCAGAAGAAAAATGGAAAGAAATCAGCAATGAATTCCTTAAATATGCAAACTTCCCTAACTGCTTGGGAGCCAAGTACCTAGGAACAATTGGGATCGTTCACATGCAAACGCGCGTTATGAACCAACGTCGCCAAAACGCGACGCTTGTAGTTTTCACTGCGACCGTTGCGTTTGCAGCGCGCTTCGAGTTACTAGACTGGGCATGGGAGCGTACACATGTGATCAGTCGAGCGCGCGCATTTGCCCAGTTCACGTGGTGTCTTTATGGTTGTGATCCAGGTGTGTTGTACAATGGATGCGGAAGCGTTTGACACAGAATTGTTTATTGGTGAAGTGGAAAAAAGAAGATGCATCTGGGACATGGAGTGTCCAGATTATAAAAAGAGAGTTTTGAAAAAGTCAGCTTGGCAGGAGATTGTGGACATATTTGCAGAAGAAAACAGTACAAAGGAACAGAAGACAGTTTTAGGTAAATATACGTATCATTCATTTAAATTGCAATACAAGTACACAAAAGAGTAACACATACCAGTGTGCATTGCACATAAACACTTACACCAGTCGGTCTTGCCAAGGGAGTTTGCCGTCCGTAACGAAGTATTGTGCAAACCTGTCCCTCACAATTCTTGCGTAGTTACTTGCCCGAGGAGCTTGTCCTGTGCCATCAACACTTTCAAATGGTGCTTGATAATAAGCCTCTTCTTCCCTGGAGCCATCTTTACGTCTGACGTAATTGTGTAGAAGGCAGCACGCCAATATAATTGACTCAGCAAAATCTATGTTAAGATTCAGGGCTCTGTGAAATACTCGCCACTTGTTTGCCATGATTCCAAACGTGCATTCTATGTAGCGGCGAGCCCTTGAAAGTCTGTAGTTAAAGATTTTTTTTACATGGGGAAGCTGCTTTCCTACGTAAGGACACATGATGTTTTTAGACAGGCCAAAAGCATCGTCACCAACAAATACATAAGGTAACTAGTGTTATCTAAGTCTGTTATTGGTTTGGGTTCTGGGACGTTAAATGTTTCTTCAGAGACGTGTTTGTAAAACAACGATTCTTAAAAAAAATGGTGGAGTCAGTACTTTTGCCATAAGACCCTACGTTTACATATAGGAAGCAATAGTTTGCATCACACACAGCTAGAAGAATGGTTGAAAAGAAATGTTTGTAGTTGTGGTAAAGAGATCCAGTACCAGAAGGTTGCACAATCCTAATATGCTTTCCGTCCACTGCTCCCAAGCAGTTAGGGAAGTTTGCATATTTAAGGAATTCATTGCTGATTTCTTTCCATTTTTCTTCTGGGATAGGAGGCATACATATAGGTTTGAGAACTCTCCACAGAGCTAAGCATACTTGTCGCAATATATTTGAGATTGTTGATTTTCCCAACTTGTAGGTGTAATGGAGATCAGCAAAGGATGTTCCTGTTGCCAAATACCTGGAAAAGTACAAACTACCTGTAGTTTTATGTTTTTTAGTATGCGAAGTGCAGATTCGTGTAGTCACACACCTGAATAATAAAAATAGCCTCCAATATGTGTGTTAACTTTATTTTTTGTTTTAGGAAATACGTTGCAGAAAAAATGAAAACATGTTCGAGACAACTATGCAAGAGAACTGAAGAAACAAAAAACGTTGAAATCTGGTTCTGGGGCAATTAATTCAAATCCATACATATTCTTCCAACGTCTTCAGTTTCTGCAACAAAACTGTCATTGATAACCTGGACAACAGCAATCAATTAGAAGAAGAAACGGAATTGCAGGATGTACACTTACTTTCAGATGAACCCAGAACGAGTGCTGTTGATAGGAACGTTAATAGTAACAAAAAGTTTAAGATGAACCCTGTCGACAAGCAATTCATAGATATTTTAAATAAAAGTGTTGCTCTTAGGGAACAAAGACCTACAGAAGTTCCAAAAGAAGATGATGACAAACTATTTTGCTTGTCTTTGTATACGGAGCTGCAACAAGTACCTGGACATGGACGGCTCCGTACAAAAATACAGTTATTAGAAGTACTTCAGAGGGCCCAAGAATTCTACAACCCTTCAAGCAATCATCATCCAGCACCACAGAGTTATCACTCGTACCAAGCCCACAGTGGCCGTGCACCACCCCAGACCTACAATCAATTTGATTTCGGGTCCAATCTGCAAAGAAACCAACGTCCCCTACTACAAGAAAGTTCCTCCGAGCACATCGGTTACAGCAGCCAATCAGCAGCAGCAGTGAACACACCTTATTCCCAATCTGTGCTAGCAGGATCAGCCCTTTCGCCAACGGACAGTAGCATTTCGCAAGCTAACTCAGATTTTTCAGATATTTATAAATTCCTTAATGTTACAGCGAGTTTTTCATCTGGAGAAATCGCATCCCTCACTAAAGATTCACAACGTAATAAGTCATCTTTGAGTAACAGTTCATAAAATGAAGTTACACTCATACGGAAGTAGTTAAAAAACCTTTTGGGGGTGTTCCCCTCAATTTTGGGTACAGCGTCACAAATGCACCCATGGTCAATCTATCATCTATTACAGGATGCACCCACCATCTTCTTTGTCTTCTTCGCCTTGCCTTGTATCTACGGTATAACAACCAAAGACCATCATCTGTACCGGATTCACATTTGCTAACGTGCGCTCAACGCGGCGTCTAATGCCGTCATGTGTACAAAGCCTCAGTGACAAAAAACTGACTCTCACAACGGTATGGTTAGAGGTGAACCATGAGCACTGTGAAATGAAAAACTCTGGCAACAAGACGCAGTATATTTTTGTAATCAGATGAAATTAATTATTTTGTCGTCCGCATACCGCCATAATGGCCTTTCTACCATATTCTACCGCTTCGGGTTTGTTATGTGACTATACTCACAAGAACGAATAACTTCCATTACTTGGACTGGGCAATAAAGGATGTTTCCAGAAAGGTACCTTTCCAAGTCCGCTACAACTTCACGAATTACGTTATGTCCCTGATTCCTTCTTAACCACACGTATTTTTGCTTTTGTATGCTCATTAACTAATAATTCGTACATATTGTCATTTATCTCGAATCCACGGATTCCTGAGTTTTTCAATACGCAAACAGTGAAAATAGTATTAAGCATTTTTATCCATTCGGTACATATCGCTATGTTTGTCACTCATTGAATTCAGGTCAAATCGTTCACTTTCATTTCGATCTATTTCATACGTATCTGAATGTCAGCAGGTGTATAGTGACGTAATTAGGAATTTTGGACAATTTTGCAAAGTCCGTATAAGCATATATACCCTCTCCCCATATGTGAAAATGTTAGAGTTAGTAAAGCTTTGTTTGCTAAAGATCATTAGTATGGATGAAGGTAGTAGGTAACGAGTTGTACGATATAATAAAAACACGTGTTTTTGTTGTTGTCGTGCAGAGATTATGTCGTGGAAAAAAAAGTATTCTTGTATTGTGTGGATGCTTGCTAGCGAGGCAGTTAGATGCCGACCTTTGAAACTTCCGCACGTATTTGGCCAGGTTCGAATGCTTGGAATGGGAAAATTTTGCTTTGTTTTTATAGGAGTTGATAGGCAATGTAGTTAGTTCCTTTAGATGCCAATCCCGACGTCTGGTGCTTGCTTGGAGTGCGCACCGACCACCCAGGGTGGTGCTATAGGTTTTCCACGTTTTCCTACAGCTGAAAAGTGAATACGCCACCAAAAATCAGCAATTCGCCCCGGAGCGCTACGGCAAATAATAATAATAGCCGTCCTCTACCCGCATCAGCTATGAATAAAATTGAAACCATTTGAACTACTATGGACAGTGACTTTAATTATTTGTTGTTCTTCGATTCCGGAACTTGCCAACTGATGACTGACAGCTGAAGATCTACTTACATATCCAGTAGCCATCAATCAAGAGCCGAATTATAAAATCGAAAACATGATATTTTCAATTATCAACATTTAAATTTCAACCAATCAAAACATGCTATTTTAGCTTAAGTGAAATAATCATTATTATTCAGACGGTCGTGTTGGAAATGAATTCTCTATACATTTATACCTAATTAGTTCAAAACCACGTTAACACAAAATAAACCAGATTATGCTCCAGAAAGGAAAAATACCTACCTACAATATCACAGTCATCCTTACGAGATAGTAAAACAGAAACAGGCAACGTCGCGTCTTGCTAGCCTGACGGAGGCACGGCGGAATCCCGACCTTCTCATCCATTGATATTCATGAATGACTAGTGACCAAAAAAAGGTACCTGTTTGCTGTAAAGCTTGTTGCATACAATTTTATTTTCGTAGCACAGTGAATTGTTGCTATACTACTGCCATCTACCGTTTTCAGATTACCAAGGATGTTGGAGTTCCCATCTTAAATAGAAGATAGATAATTCATTGGTATTTTATACATTAAACAGTATATATATATATATATATATATATATATATATATATATATATATATATATATATATATATATATAAATATATATATATATATATATATATATATATATATATATATATATATATATATATATATATATATATATATATATATATATATATATATATATATATATATATATATATATAAATATATATATATATATATATATATATAAATATATATATATATATATATGAAAACTAAAAGTTCGGGTTGAACCGCGTCTAGAATTTGTTGAAATTCGACGTTTCGGCTCCGATTTTGGTGCCATTTTCAAGAACCGAAAAAGAAAGAAAATAAGAAAATTAATAAATGGTTGAAACGTAATTCTACGCTGAGGTCTCAATCTGCCTACTCCTCAGGTATAATTACGTTCGGTTTTTGTGACTTGACGTCGGGGTCTCAATCTGCCTACTCCCCATGTCTCGTCACTGGTTCTCTCTAAGGTCTCAATCTGCCTACTCCTCCGAGAGAACTGAGGAATTGTGGGTTGAGGAACTATATTTATAGTGGACGTGGCTGTAATGGCCGTGTGCAATGTATTGGCGCGAGGTGAACTATGGGCGGGAACTGAGTTGGCGCTAGATGAGCTGTGTGCTGGAACTTGGTTGGCGCTAAGTGAGCTATGTGCGGGAACTGGGTTGGTTGGGAAATGAGTTGATGCGTGCAATGAGAGGCTTCCAGGTATTGGGAAGTCTACGTCCGTCGTCGCGAGTGTTGAGGCAATTGGCAATATATATATATATATACAGATATGACCGCCGTTGTCAGACCAGTACAGCATGGCAGGCGACCTCAGACCCCCTAGAAATACTGATGATTTTAACAAAGTTTCTGGTGTTCTATATCTATTTCAACCTAATAAAACAAGGGCAACCGAGATGGGTAATAAAATGCGAAAAAAAATCATATCGTATTATACATCAGACGTTCACACACCCATCATATTTCACCGCTTTTCCAAGCCATCGCATACATTTTCCGACATTTTGCCAACGTTTACAGACCCGGCGGTGTTGCCACGCTTTTTGCATGGATATATAAAAAACATTGGGAACGTCGTGTAGGTAAATCTTTGTCAAATTAGTGTCAGCTTCGTACTCTTCCAACTTTTAAAAAGCGTTGTTTTTCGATTTTTTTTTCTTTGTTCACTTGAGTTCTCTTATTTTGTGCGTAATAGTAAGAATCTACAGTGAGATATTTTTTCAGAGGTGAAGCCCTGTTTCGCCCCATAAATTCATTGTGGTAGGCCGCTGACAGATTCTGAAATACGGACTGAAATTTTTGTTTCATTTATGAAATTTCTTGTCTTGTGTAATTTTTACACATCTGTACCCGATATATCGAGAAAAGAGTTTTGATAATATTTTGTATTTCGCTACATTCAATTGAAATTAAACAAAAGGTGGGAACCTATTATCACAATGAAAACAAATTCATTTGGTTTTTAATCTAAATTGCGAGTTTCTGTTAACAATACCAAAAAATAAAAAAAACCTAACAATCCTTGACTTCTTTATATTTTCTTCTGGGGCTTCCATAATTCGTTCATTGAGAACTTTGATGAAAGACACTGGTTCTGCGCCATAAACTAGGCCCTTTACATGTCCCCATAAAAAAAGTCCAGCATGTTGAAGTCCAAGCAATTGGATTTGCTCTGCCAATCCGCCGATTGGGAAACACTATATGAATAATATGTGCAACCATTCATAATTCGCGGTGAAATAAAGGTCCAGATTGTCTGATCATGTGTGGATTTTCTAGTGTCCCAATATGAACGTTGCGGCAATACTCTACTCCGTCACGTGTAACTTGACCTTTGTCGTTAAAAATGATACAGGATAAAAATTCAGGAACCCTACTTGGTGCAGTATCCATCTGTTTCCTGACAGTTGAATGGGAAACATCCAAATCTTTTGCTACTCGTCCAGTACTCATACCATGATTTTATTGGATAACATTCAAAATATCTTCTTCCATTACTGGATTACATGCTTACATGCGGTCTGCCAGCATTGTGCCTTGGAGTCTGGACTCTGCCGTATTCCCTAACGTGATGATGGGAATTTACAAGAGTTATATGGTTGGGAAACTGGCGATTAGGAAACAAACACGATCAGACACATACCAACTTTAAAATAATGTCAAATGCTTCCAAAGAAACCTAAACATCAAAATGGAAATAGCAGTCGAAGCCCACTAAGTAAAGTTTTTTTTCATTGTTTCGTAGAAAAATTTCAATTATTATGGTCGTAGATGCGTATAAATTAGGAAAGAAAAAAATGTGTGGAGAAAACAAAAAGTTAATTTCATGTATAAGAATACATCAGCAAAGCATTACTAAAACGCTTGACCCCTGAAAAAATATCTTCCTGTAGATTCCTTGGCATGTTGGATGATGTTAGCCCTGAAACGTAATCTATGTTTCAAATTTAATCTTAATGTCTTAAAAACTGAGAGAAGTATTAAACAAATAAAAAAATCCTAAAATTTCAACGCTCTGTACATCGGTAACGAAGTGTTTGCGGATACATGTTAATGTAACTTAGTTTGACCTGAAAAAAACCCGCCCATAAAATCTTCATACTGAATTTTGAAACTCCCTCTATGAAGTCCTTTAATCACTAACTGACATTTTTAGATTCAGTCCATAACAGAGCCATTCGTCTTGTCGGCAATGCTTTTACCACAAGCTCGCTTACTTCTCTGGAACACTTTAGAAAGGATGATGATCTGTCTCTGGTTCAGATATTTTCATGAAGACGATGCTCTTCTGAACTATCATCATTTGTTCCACCGCTGGTGGTCTCTTAGAGACTGACCCTTGGAACTAAGTATTCACATTTTTCCCAGTGCTTGTTTTTTTGGCGGACGGCAGAGCTCTGAAACTCACATCCTCTGGAGATGTTACCTGAGGCTTACAGCCTGCAGAAATTGAAGAAAAATACCAAATCCTATCTACTTTCCCTTGGCTCTCACAATGTTCTTTGAACATTATAGCTGAAATGTGAATACGCAACCAAAAATTAGTAAGTCGCGGGGAGCGCCACGTCGAATAATAAGCCGTCCTCTATCGTCACAGGCTATGCTTTTGGGTTCATTCTACGACTGTTTATGAGGGAGTATTATCATTTACCAATATGAGAAAAACTTTTATTAATAATTTATTTTCAAATCCGACTTAGGTTTTGTATTGATTAATAGAAAATGGAAAATTAAGTATATATTTAAAATTTATTATTTAAAACGTCAAAGAGTTTGGTTAGATACAGTAGGTCAATGATTTTTTGTTCAATAAGTGTGGCATCGATTTAGTACTGACCAAAATCAATTGAAATAAATTTCTATCCTAAATGCTCAAATACATCAATTCTGCATCAAAGAAAATTCAAACGCATTTCTAATTCTTTCTAAATAAAATTTACTTCTTCATTACTCAGTGATTAGAAGTTAGTAGCATGATGAAGCTAGTGGTATAAAACGCTTTTCTCGAAGTTAAATTTTTTGATATAAGAGAAGTTTCGTAGATAATATTAAATAAATGCAAAAAACTAGAAGTTGCAATGGAACGGTCAAATTAAGGACGTATGTTGAACCTGAATAGAAATATTCCTTTAATAATTTTTGAAATTGAAGAAAATAAGGGATTAATTTGAAAAAAAAAAAATGTTTTTGTAGAAGTTGCTAAAGTCGCGTGCCTGGAATATTTTCCTAACACCAAACTGCTATCTCATAACCTCGACACGTGTTTCAATCACCGGCGAGAAAGATTCAAACCGAAACACGTGTGGAGTCGTAAAAATAGGGTTTTGGTGTCGGGGTACATCGATTACTACACCAAAGGTTCCAAAGAATGCAATGCAAGTACATATCTTCTTCAAAGCTAAATTTTATGAAAAGGAGAAAAATTAAGACGCCCTAGACAGATCCCTAAAAAAACATCAAGAGAAGTTTTTGCATATACTCGAAAAGTATGTTGCGAAATCGTCAGCCACTTCCTTTTTAATAATTTTCTGCGGATCATCACACTTTTTGAGTATATTGTTATTCAAGTTTCAATCACTTAATTAATCATTTTCCATATGATTTCATTAAAAGCATAGTGTATTCTTTTGCTTGAGAGATGTTTTTTTTTATGGGATTCTATTATTCTTTGCTCCTAAAAGATTGTACTACCGGGCCCAATATCGAGAAAATAGCATGTTATCCAACTATAATATTAATATAATAATAATAACAATACTTCCTTATGAATACTCACAGAGTGTACCCATAGGCATAGACTGTATGGTAGAGGACGGCTATTATTATTTGCCGTGGCGCTCCGGGGCGACTCACCGATTTTTTGATGGCATATTCACTTTTCAGCTGTAGGAAAACCCAAAAAACCTACAGCACCACCAGATATGAAGAATAGATATAGGAAGTCTCAACGTTCAGGTCGTAATTTTTTCCACGGTATTGGGCCCGAGAACCTTTCTTTTACCATTTTGTAATTAACAAATACACATGTTTGGTACATACCGAAAGTATTACCTTATAATTTGAAAATCACTTGCGTGACACACCTACCATTATTTGAGATTTGTTGTGTATCGAGTGATGTAAGTGGAAAATTTCCCAAGACGAAAAATATTTTCAAATGTTTTTCATGGACTACTTTTACGAGTTTTACAGTATTTGGTCAAATATTCAATAACTTACTGACATGAAAAATGGCGTTCTCTATCTTTGCATATGAGTATTAGAAGATGTTTACAGAAATGTTTTCTCAAATATCAGTATTTGTTCGGAAGTTGTTCGAATCATATCCTGTCAATTCCAAATTCAATTTTCACGAAAATTTTCCATGTGCTATGCTTTTCAAAGTTTTTATTTTATCAAGTATCCAATAACTTATTGACATGAAAAATGGTTTTCCTTATCTTTTGATTAGGTATTGCATATGAGTAACTGACGATGATTTTCAAGATAGATTTTTTTCTCATCCTGTTGATTCAAAAATTATCTGAAATATAAAGAAATCATTTGTGATAATAGTTTATTGTTCGACTTGTATTAGTAGAAACATATTCCTGAATGATTCAGGCAAAATGTAACAATCTGCTTCTTCTACATATTTCCATTGAACTATAGATATCCTCAAAACATATAAAATTACAATATTTTAACAGTAAGGTTCAAATTCGACGCTAAAACGACCTTACTACTCAAACGGCGCGGTTGCCAAATCTTGGGTTGGTATTAGTCGGTGAAATGCAATGCATTATATACCATATACACGATCCACAGAAGCGCCCCCTACACGGTCGATGATGGAATTAAATCTGTATAAAAATCATGATTTTACCGCCTTTTTGGACCCTCCCAAAATTTCGTCCCATGAGCCTCCTGACCGTTCCTGACAGTTTAACATAGCTAAACGTTGTCAAGCCCGAAGGCGGGTCTGAGTTGGTGGGATTTGGCCTGGGTTCGTAGGTAGTATGTATAAAAGTGGGTGTGTATAGACGCAAATATCAATATATATATATATATATTTATATATATATATATATATATATATATATATATATATATATATATATATATATATATATATATATATATATATATATATATATATGAAAACTAAAAGTTCGGGTTGAACCGCGTCTAGAATTTGTTGAAATTCGACGTTTCGGCTCCGATTTTGGAGCCATTTTCAAGAACTGAAATAGAAAGAAAATTAATGAAAGGATAATACGTAATTCTACGCTGAGGTCTCAATCTGCCTACTCCTCAGGTATAATTACGTTAGGTTTTTGTGACTTGTCGTCGGGGTCTCAATCTGCCTACTCCCCATGTCTCGTCACTGGTTCTCTCTAAGGTCTCAATCTGCCTACTCCTTCGAGAGAACTGAACCCGAACTTTTAGTTTTCAAATATCTGACCGCGGAAACCTATCTGAATATATATATATATATATATATATATATATATATATATATATATATATATATATATATATATATATATATACGGAAGTATTGCCTACGGAATATCTCAGTTATTGTATGAAGTAGGTTTGTGAAATTTGGAGCATCGATATAATGACATAAGAGCTAGAATTTGAGCATATTGACATGTCAACTTTCTTATTTTAAACGAAAACCCTATTTTTTTTTCTTTTCGCTTTATTCAGCATTCAATTCCCTTTCTAATGACATATCACAAATTGGTATCTAACCAGAAACTAGATCAGAAAAAAATTATTATTGAAATTAACCGAGTAGGCCGTGGAAGCAAAATGAAAGCCAAAAATTGAAAAGTTGGCTATGGAAACCATACGTCACTTGATAACAGTTGCTACTACTGTGATATTTTATTTTCATTCGTCGGCGTTATGAAAAGCCGCCAAAAAAAATATTGGAAAAATTGGGAAAAAAACAATACTCTGTAGGTCCATAGCTTAAATAGGAACATACAACTTTTTCTTGTCTGTACTATTCAGCATAACCATTCCTTTCTAATGATATAATAGAAAGTAATTTTTTTAAATGAAATACCAAAAAATCCAATTATTATTCTTCAAATAACAAAAAAAACAGATTTATCGAAAAAAAAAAAAATAGTCAAATTGATAGGATTAAAGATAAAATAAATTCAAAACAAATGTTCGAAATGCATTCCCTCAGCGTCAATACATTTATTGACTCTGGTGATATTTTCATGTAAAACGTTTCTCAACATTTGGGGCGTGATATCTTGGAAAGCTCTACGAATTTTTACTTCTACCTCATGTAGAGTTGTAGGCTGTGTGGAATACACCCTATTTTTAAGATGCCCCCATAGAAAAAAGTCGCACGGAGTAAGATCAGGTGACCTTGATGGCCAAACCTACTTCAAACAATAACTGAGATATTCCGTAGGCAATACTTCCGTAGCCACCCGGTATATATATATTTTCGAACACTGAGTGTAGAATAGAATAAACGTGAAAAAACTTTTTATAAAAATGCTCCTATTTCAATGCTCTAAATAAATAAACTTTGTCAATCAAACCCATAAATTTGTTGCAATATATAATTTTACATTATATAAAAGTTTTTTTTTCAATAAATCTTGGCACAGGTATTTTAAAATTCAATCTATAAGAAATACCTACATAGGCATTTCTCGCTAGAGGCTTTCTTATCATTTAAGTAGCATTTTATAATTCAACAAATTGATGGGTATGAATATTATCGAAGTTTATTATTTGCTTTCTTTTTAGAGGATTTGAATAAATTATGTTTTTTCTGAATACCAAAGGAACCTGCATGGTTCTTATGGAAAAAGAGATCCAGTCAAATTGGCTGAAAATTTGGTGTAATGTAGTTTATGATGTCCTGATCAAATGCCTCCATCGGCACAACGAGATATAATGGACAGTTTTCGAGATATAGGGTGTTAAACATGTGGAAGCAGAGTTGTCACTTACCTATAATATCAATAATTTGGCGATTATTTGGTAACAAAATATTCTCGACACGAGTTGCAAATACTCGTATATTATTTTCCTACCAGTTAATGTTAAGATTTTTATGTAATTTTTTGAACAAACTCAGTCAATAGCTAAAGCCCGTAGATTTGCAAATTGAGTAAATGTCATTTGATTTCAATATTGGGTGATTTATTCAGGGTCACTCAGGATTGCCTTTTTCAGTCGTATTTATATAAAATTTTTTTAGAGATATATACAGTTGAAGAATATTTCCACACAGAAATTTTTGATTTTCGACAATAAATAAAAGTATTCAACGGTTTAAGTTTTATGTATTTCTTTTTTTATATATATTTTTATATCTTTGAACGTACATGTATATTGTAGCTATATATTTCATGTGTTTTTATGTTTCATTTGCCAGAATTGACTTGCCGAAAACAAAATTCTTTGTAATTTGGGTAAATAAAGATTCTATTCTATTCTATTCTTCTTCTGGGTAGTATCTTATAAACTGATTGTCTATGTCTTTGGAATGGCGTGACAACAAACTCCTGTTGGGACTGGTGATACTGATTTAGAAGAAAATATCGCAGATGTAGTGAGATCGGGAGAATATGATAAAACCACTTGTAAATTTTCTTCAGGATAACTTTCCTTTTTATGCATATAATATTTGATTGTTTCCAGATCAGATGATATATTATTGAATCGATTCCTGTGGGTGAAAGAAAATTTCATTTAGGCGCTAAGAAGAATGTGGTGCTCGAAGTGTTGGTACCTTCCACATAACGCTAATGTCGTATATTCTTTGGGGTATGCAAGCCATGAACAAATAGAATTCGTACATAATCGTAATTATAATGTCTTAACAGACATGGTACTTATGAACTTGTAAAATGCACTAATTTGGAGCTGAAATGCTGCTAACGGGTACTCATTTTACGTTTCCCTTGATTTATCACAAATATCTTCATTGCAGTTGTCTCCATTTGATTGCTCATCATGCCGTTGACCAAGATCCGTACAATCTTCATTTTTATCGTAGTTTGTTCCTATTCGAAAAAAACAATTTTCAATTATCATTTGAGAATATTCCTTTTTTCCAACATTTTTCATTTTCAATGAAATTAAAATCATAAACTACATTATACCATTAGCCAATTCTACTGGGACTCGTTTTCCATAAGAACCTTGCAGGGCCCTCTGACATGTTTTTTTCATTTTCATAGTTTCTATATTCTATACTTACTTTCTTGATGATCTATAAATTTTTTTAAATTTATTTTTAAATAAAACATATTTTGCCGATTATGTGTTGCATTCAGGAAAACTGAATCAAGACTAGTTTTCCAGTTCAAAATATTAAATTGAAATAACAATGGCTATGAATATTTTCTTTGCTCTTACCAAGTCGCACGTCTCTGTGATTTTTTAGAGAAATCATGAATATGGCTGGTTCGAGCGTTTGCATATATGCAATATTCTGAAAATAAATTTTCGTTTGAGTTCGAAGCTTTTAAATTTGAGAGATGTACTTCGTGACAGAGGCTGATACGTTTTCTTTGGAATAAATCCAGTAGTGCATTCCGCGTTCTCGGTAGAACACCTATAACAAAATACTTACTGAAGATAGAGATAGAACGAACAAGTGTACCATACTTCTTTCTGAAATGTATCTGAGATATTCCTTATTTGATATGACAATTCTATCATCTCGATACAAAACACTCAATGTATCTCATTTTTACATACAATTTCGAAGCGTTCAAATTTTAACGAACTATTGAGATAAAGTCCTGGGTATTTCAAACCTATTTCATAACGATGTTATTTCATTGTACTAACTTATACAAGGAAATTTATCAGCTTTAAATTGAAAGATATTTCTTTGTAAGTAGTAGACAATTTATCAGTATGAGCAGAATTTTTCTGGTCTTCCATTGCCTAGAAAACAAACAAAAATTATTCCTATGTATGTGTTTGAATCACGACGTTTCGACAGTTAACATCTACTGTCGTTATCAAGTGTGTGAATGCAACAAAATATTTCGGATACTGATTATGTGGCAGTAGCATGCAACCAATGTACTTGAGTTATGTATACCCACCGTTCCCACAAAATTCCCATTCCCATGGAAGATGCTGACGATGCTTCGCTGACAGGCAGTATTCCGGGAATCTAATCAACTCAGATCTCTGGGAGCAAACTGATGTGTTGAATTTATTAGTCATTCTTTTTGTAACTCTTGTCCGAGACAATAAATAAATTTTTCATTTTCTTGTTCGAAGTACTTAATTCCTGATGTGGGGTAATTATGCTCTGCGTGGGGTCTCAGTCATCAATGTTATTGAAAATAATAACGTACCCGCCCTCAAATATCAAAATCCAGTAGACTTTTTAAGGTGCATTAACCTTATTGAAGGTTTTTGGCGCACAATTTTTTGGTGACCGGCCTTATCGAAATTTCAATTGATCCACTTGAGTGATAAGTGGTTTCCACACATTCTGAATCTCTATGCTCGGTTGACTGAATACGTCATTATTCAGAATATATACCGACTCTTTCAACTTTCTCTTATACCAATGTTCTTCCTTGTGGACAACTTTGGCTTCCGACCAACGAAATCAACTGAGGGGTGTAGGCTCAAATCCCAGCGCGGTCACCGGTCCCGTGCTTGGCATTTGATATGAAATAATAATGCTCAGTAAATTTCATATCATTCTTTCCACCTTTGATCTTGACCAAAATCTTCTAGATATTTCGGAGGCCTCCAACTACGACTAGGACGATTTCCATCTTCAATGTCTCCGTTTTCAGGCACTTCCGAATTCCGTGAATCTTCAGTATCTTTTAATTCGGATTCCAAAATGCTCATAATGATTTTCTTTTATCGAATCGCTGGAAAAATTCAATAACGTTTCATCTTCTCTGGGAGCCAAATGTCTCACAGAGACTGTAGTTTCTTTCCATTAGGCAGTCGAACATGTGCATATTGAGAATTCGATTCAAATAATTCAACTTCTTCGACTAGTGCATCGTTCTTATTTGTTCTTTATGTTTCTTCATGAACACTTGGCCTGGAAAAGAGAGCCTTGTTGAAATTGATGAACCATTTGATGATCTACGTTGATGGGTGAATAAACGTTCATGTTGGGTACAGTTGATGGTAGTGCATAAGAGGGATCGAATGAAATGTAAGGCATCTTCCAGAACAAGTTCTCATTGTTCGGTTTTCAGTTTCCGAGAGCCCTGAGGTAATTGAAGCGAGCTGCCTCGCACCGTCGATACCCTCCTTAAGACAAATTTCTGTTTTTGTTGATTAGCATAGTTCTTCCCTTGACAAACCAATCCGGAATCTGTTGCTTCTCATTTAACCATGAGTTCAAAACTCTTCCAGATGCTGGTGGGTGATTGGAAATTTTTCCACCAATAGCTATTCAGCCCATTAGGGCCTGGACCAGCAAAGTTCGTCGAGCTCTTGAAGGCCCGCCAAATTTCTTTTACAGTTATTGGATTGTGCATTTCATTAAGCTCAGGCTGACGAAGTCTCCCGCAGAAAGCTTCGAACTGCGCTAGGGAGTTTCTACGTTGATTGGTTGCGGAATCTCATATATTTCCTTCCATCAGAAGGCTTTTGAAATAAGCGAGAAAGTTTATCGTTTTCCACATTGCTTATCGCTTGCCTTGCCAGTGACTTCTTTGCAATCACCAGCATTCGTATCCTATTAGGCCAAGCAATAGAGATATTATCCTTGACTAAAATACTACCTGGAAGCCGCCTGTCCTCAACTCGAAAATGTCATTTTTTAATTTGTTATAAACAATAAACAACAAAAAATCGCGAATTTTTTAATTTTTTAATTTTAAAATGGAAACTATAGAACCAGTGTTAACGGTGCAAAGGGATGAACTGTAGATAATTGAATTCCGAAGAGAATGACGGATCAAGCAATTCGATCGGATAATTAGAACCGGAGAAAAGCGGGAAAAACCGGAAAATTGTATTTTTATTTTTGTTAAATTTAGAACTCTGCCATTTCTTAATATTGAGAGCTGAAATTTTGCATGATAGTAGCTATTGACATGCGCCTTATGTGTACAAAACCTGGATTCAGTCGGATTAATACTTTTCGCACAATCCTTATTTGAATTTTTTTTTTGAAATATTTTCGCAGAGAGCTGGATGCGTTTGAGGTCGTCCGATTGAAATTTAAAAAATAGATTTGGAAAGAAGAAGTGAGCAGTAACAAAACGTCCATTCTGATTTTTCGATAAACGCGTTTAAGTGTGTTAAAAACTAGTGAGAACATGAGGGAAAACGACCGACCGCGCGTGAGCGATCGAGTGGTGGGGACTGTGCGAATCGAAGAGAAACGTTTATAGTCCGGTGGGAACAGCGCCGAAATCGCTTCTTCTCCCAGACAATGCAATAAAACTGCTGCTTGTATTTCCTTAGGTTTTTCTTTACTTCCTGTTGCTACTAAATAAAGACTAAAATTTTTCTTGAACTTTCGCCAGTTGGAACCTAATTGCCATACATGCTCATTGAGCTTGGTTGTTTTAAAAATTCCATTACTTCGGTATTATTCTCTATAATTCTTACGATACGATTACGATATTGGTATACGTAGCTTCTTTTAAATGTTGTATATTATATATGTTGTATATTAGTAAATAATATTTTAATTACATGTTATAAAAATGTATTTTGTATCTGAGTAATTATTTGACAACTTCACAATTCCCTAAGGTAACTATATTTTACAAATGAGTTTGTATACAGAATGATAACGTGGCACACGAGGACTTCTGAAAATATCTCAAAATTTCTTGAATGGTCTAGAAAGTTCCAAAATGTGTGAAACATTGATCTGGAAAGTTCCAGAAATATCTGGACCGATACACATGGGTACAGAAGATATTGAAAATTATGATAACAAATAACAGAACGGAATTGGTTTGCTGTGGTTATTCATTTAAAATGAAAGAGCGAAGCTTCAGTAGGACTGCTAAAAAATGTACTACCCTCTGTAATGTCTTAGGAGTGCCAGTATTGAGGGTTTCTATAAGATCAATCATGCCTGTGATCTGTGGTTTCAATAAGACTCGCAGTGCTTCATACATGGACAATCAAAGAATAAATGTGATATTGTTTCATTTGCATCCAGATTGCAGATAGAACAGGTTTGATCCATTTTTATTGTATGAGTGGAGCCATTAGCGTTAATTTGAGATAGTATTTGTTGCATGTTCTCAGCTGTGCAATTAATCGGATCGATGATATTGGAATGGATAATTTGAGATAAAATAGTCCATTTTCACTAGTAATGAACCCATAGAAGCAGGGATATACGGATTGGGATAGTCTATTCTTATCCTCACGAAATAAGAGGGATTGATAGGAGGTTATAATGATGGGAGATAGGTTCTTGGAATCTGTTGTGAGACGATCATGTGATAAATCCTGTCTATCAAGAGTAGAGAAGTACTCACCAATTTGTTTCATCCAATTAAATTTAGACTCCTGTCATATCAAGTTGAAAGAGACGTAATAGACAAATTTTTGGGAGGCGGGAATAATTCATAGTTTTTATTTTAGTCAACCATGAGAGGGCACACCTCAATACTAAGAGACTCAATTTTGTTGACGAGGTTTCCAATCTGACAACATAATGAGGGGTATTTTTAGCTAAGCAAAGCAGTCTTTTGAAGAAGGCGGCCTGAATTCTTCCCAATAAATCTGTGTATCTGAGGCCCCAAATACCGACACAGTACGAAAGAGATGAGATGATAACTGAATTATAAAGTTTGATTCTCGCTTCCCATGACGTTATTTTTGAACGAATCATGAGATCCATAGTGGCTCCAAGAGCTTGTTTAGCCTTAGAGACAGTTAACTTGGCCATTTCGAGAAAAAAGGAGGAGGAGCAGATCACCACTCCTAGGTATGTGAATTTATTAACAACCTCGATAGGTTCATTCAGGTAATGAAAACTGAAGTTTTTGTTGGTGGCAAATCCACCCCTGCTGAAAACTATGATTTTGGTTTTTTCCGTGTTTACAGTTAGATCATTTTCATGGGCGTATTGTGATAAGATTGTCAATTTGCGATGTAAGTCTATTTGAGAGAAGCTCAGAATAACAAGATCGTCGGCATACAGCAGCAAGTTTAGATCTCTACTTCCAGATATATTGACCCCGGCGCACCACATATTTTCAAAATAAATCTCAATATCAGATATGAACAGTGAAAAGAGCATTGGGCTCAAAGGTTCTCCTTGCAAGACACCACTGGAAATATCGAACATTTTGCTAAATGAGTCATTACTTTTAATCGACATGGGCTTTATCATAAATTTGTTTCAATATCCGTATTTAGAGCTTATACCGAGTTGATAAAGTTTATGCCAAATAATAATAATAATAATAGAATCGAATGCTCTCTTGAAGTCTACGAAAGCTGCAAATACTTTCCTTTTTAAGGCGTAAATTGATTTGTACAGTGGAACTAGTAAATAGTAAAATCAGAAAATAATTCTTCCTCCATTAACAAAATTGATAGATATAAACGTTTCCAGACATCTTCAAAAATGCATAGTTGCATGATACCTCCCCAAAATAAGATAATTAATAATTACACATCGATTTCCATCATGAATATATTTTCAAAAATTATCGAAAAATTAATCAAGAAGAGACTCATCAAAAATATTTTGAAAACAAAATTTTTTTTTGCAGTCATCTGCATGGTTTTTGGTAGAATCGTTCGACCACCGATGCTGCCATGAGTGTTGTCGGAGACATAGTCGAGGGACTTGTCGAAGGCCTTTGATTGTGTTTCCCACATCACTCTACTTGAAAAACTTTTAAACTATGGTTTTAGTGACACGGCTTTAAATCTGACTGAATGTTACTAGAAAAACCATTTTTTTAGACTAATACATTATGGGAGAAGAGTCCTATTAGTCTCTAACAGGGATCGGTTCTGGGTCCACTTTTGTTCATCATTCACGTAAATGATTTTCATAACTTCATGCAGCCATGTCACGGTATTTAGTTTGCCAACGATACATCACTGATATATTCCTCTACCAATTATTTATATCTTCTTAGTAATCTGTGGAAATAGAAGAAAAAGCTGACCATTAGTTCAGTATCAACCAACTCATAATGAATAATGAAAAATCACGAAACATGATTGTTGTTTCTATACGCTATTACCTGAATTTCAGTGCGTGAAATTATTAGGATTTACTATAGACAATAGAGTAACGATTTCGGGACCGGCCGGTCTCGAGGGCCCTGATTATCCAATTAATAATGCACACTCGAAATATAAACAAGTTCTCCGCTGACAAACACATGAGTCCCGCGTAGAAGAAGCGCGAACGTTCCAAGAAACCGTAGTTTCGAGAGAGAGCCGTCTAGATGAATCGTTCTATTTTCCCGATCAGTCGAGAACTGTAAATAGGAGTATATAAGCCGCTGGGTATCAGATGGCGGAATAGTCAGAGAGATAGCCACAGAGAGTTACAAATATAGTTCCAAAATTCGCAGATAGAGACTGACAGTGAAGATAAATTTGTAAAATAGTGACTGTGATATGAATTATTGTTTAAGACTAGTTTTAAAATAAATTAACAAATTTAGCTTAGTGCAGTTTTACTACAATAGGTTGAGTTGGTCTCGCCACATTTCAGGTTTGAGAAGTAAATTATCGTGTACCTTATTTTTACTTCAGAAACTGAAACCCATAACAAATTTCACTACATTGAAAATAGTATTTTGTTCATTGAATCAATTTCACAATTCTTATGGAATATTACTCTGGGGGCATTTTATAATTACAGCAGTGACAATTATTATTGTTGTAGTTGGTTTCAGAGACTCAAGCCGTGAATATTTTATTAACCGTACAATTATGTCGGTAACTTCCATGTATACTACTTATTCAAATCTGCTGGAAATTCATTAGAGAGCTCCTTGTTTCCTAAGCAATCCATTCCACATAATCATAATATACGAACAGTTTTTATTTGATATTACTATGAAGTAATGCAACGGATATACTTGCCGAACTTCTACACTTCTTGTAAATGTTCGATTTGATTGTTGTATTATTTTTTGTTCTTTCTTCATAAAACTAATGACATGCTACAGATGTTTGAATAACATAACGTAGTCAATAAATGTTTCTTTCTCTCTATTCAGGACCATTATGTTGTGTATTATTAATAGTATTATATTTGATAACCAATTATATAGTAGCTTTGAGTTATATTGTAGAAAAAAGATTATATCATCACAGTTATTTGTTACTTCAGATCCGGTTCATGTCAACTAACTGTTTTTTTTTGAAATGCTTACAAATTTTTGGCACATTTTTGATTAAGTGCCCAACCATTGGTTCCGCTACTGAGTGTGCTCACCTTTCCATGAGGGCTTTTTAAAAATGTATAAAGGTTCAAGTCGGAGCTTTATGGGACTTAAAAGCTATAAGCGCGTTGGCCAATTACTCTTCTGAAAAGCCTTGCATATATGATGTTCCTTTTTACTCCTGAAAGCAAAAACCCTAATCCATCTCTCTAAATAATTTCCCTACACATTTTGTTGGGCTTTTTCTGAGCGTATGTTTGCTGGTTTGGGAATTTACCGAATGGAAATTTTTTATAATATCGAGCAACTTGAAAATACAGACCGCCTGTGTTTAATGTCACTAATTGTATGTGTTTTACATGTACAAATTGGAGTATTTCTTTACAAAATTTACTGCATTTCCTATTTCAGATATTGAATATCTCTTTATACTTTTCGAAGTCCTGATGAATTAGTTGCCTATCGGAAATGTGTTTCAGTCGATGTTGTGACCAAAAATAATTTCATGAAGTACTCAATACTTCAACTACAGAAGACTAGACGAATAATTGCTTTCCTCTGAACAGAGCCTTGAAGCGTTCATAATAAATTTCAATGATGAGGTTAACAAGATTTTGGTTTTTGAAACCACGACAATTCAATTATGAAAAATGGTGGATTATATAATCCGAATCATCCGCAAAAAATCGTGTAAAATAGGTATGGTCGTCGGCAAGTACTGCCCCTACGACCGTTGAATAATATCTGTTTAATACTTGGCAGAGTTTTCTAAAAACTAGTTTGCAATACATTTTAAATATCAAAGCTGAAACTATTTTTCGATTTCATTGGGGGAACCGTGTTCATGGCCCTTGCCAATCATCAGCGAAGGCTAGTTCGACCCAATTGAATTTAAAAATCCTTTCAGCCTAATTAAAAATCCTTAAGACAAATACTGAAGTATGAATTCAGCGCCATCTCTGGGTTCCAGAATTAAAATGCACTCCGACTGCGTGTTGCCTTCAATATGAAGCCAAAAACATCATGAGGATGGGTGGCGCTACTTGACGGAAGACCATTAATCTAATAATGAAAAATGGTGGATTACGTTATTACGTAATTCAAATCTTCGGCAAAAAATCCTATACAATAGGTATGGTCTTCAGCAAGTATTCAGTATGGATTCTACGGCGTATCAATACTCTATTGACCATGATCATATTTTTTTGCGAGTTGTTTGAAACTTGAAAAAAAAAACATTCAAAGTTCATAAATTCAAATGGCTTCTTTTTAGCGCCATTGTGACGTACCACCCCAAGCAACCAATCCCACAGTTGACAGCGTCAATCAATTTAGCAACAATGTCTTACTTATGTTATGTCCACAAAACACAAATTTTGAGATATTTGGTCATGGACAAGTAATGCAGCAATGCGCATGCTCAAATTGGTATCGTATAAAAGGGGTGGTCCTTTTCTGTTTTTCTTTAGTTTGAGTTATATTTATTCTGTGGTGGTTTAACTTGTATCAAGAAATTGCTCTTTTTTGTATTAGATTTTTCAGAATGCCTCTTTTGGGTCCAAGTGTTTGAACAATAGTGAAAATAGCATTAATGTATTTATTTCTATTCCTAGTGATCCGAAAACTCGGGCAAAGTGGTTTTCAGGATAACACTTTCCATTTGCAAATAATCTAGCAGTCATAATATATCCACCAAAAACAACAAAACCAAAAACACAAACAAAAACAAATTAATTATGAATACAATGATCCCTCTTTCACTTTGGGTTGGAAGTTGTAAAATTCAGAAGAAGAGGTGGCATAACACATAATTAATCTTCTTCTAGATGTGACACGTTTTAGCAGTGAAGTATTCACTGTTGCCAAAGTTGATTAACCGAACGTGTGAGCAAGCTGCCGATGATTGCCGTTCTGTGATTCTAATGACATAATGGTGACTTTTACCAGGAACCGCTTTCGTTAATAACCAGGTTTATGGTTTACAGTCATTCACTCAACTAATAGGAACCTATAAACGTGAAAAAAGTATTCAATCTCTGAAATAACTTTGAGGCTGAACAAGCTTAACCTCTCGAACATCATTTTTATGGACCACAATAATTCACAATATTAAAACTATTCAGTTCTTTGTTTATATTCAAACATATTGTTTTATAACAGATCAAATGTTTTCACGGTGGTTTTCACACCTTTCAAATTCGCCATCGTCGTTTGACATTGGGAATAGTGTCTTCTGTCACTTCTCTACGGTATTATGTTCTCTGGTTTATAGTTTTAGAAGCTTGGCAACGTTGGCGTTAAACATCAGAATCAACCCGATTACGCCTATTGGCTGCTCGGGTACGTACGTCACTAGGAGCGCCAATATTAGAACCTTCAAAATTTACTATTTTTCAGAAAGAAATTAGACCAGCTGTTATTGAAATTTATATATGTATTATGTATTTTAAAACACATTTGCAGCAAAAATATTTTTTCGTTTCCTCGCCTATTGGAGGAACACCTCCGTACCGGTGTCATGGTCCTTGCATTAATCATTAGCGAAGGCTAGTTCGAACCAATTGAATCAAAACATCCTTTCAGCCTAAGTAATTGGAAATCCCTGAGACAAGTATATAAATTTAGATAATGCAAGTCCAAAACGCAAATAATCAATAAATACCGATGTGAATTCATGACAGGATTCAACAAAAATTTGTTCAAATCGCCTCACCTGCAAATCAGACTCGTAGATCATTTCATCATCTCTGACTGACTCTGGTTTATATTACCATACAGATCAATTATTACAAAAAGAGTAAATTTTTGTTGACCTCACCCTATGAGTTATGAATGAGTTGGGTTTGCTTCCAGCATGATAAAAATTCACAAAAATAATTGAAAATAACCCAGATCAAAAAAGGTGAGTTATGATTTGATATTCACCTGAGTCAATTTCATTTCTGTAAAGAACAATTTTCTAAATAAAAATTTCATTATAACATTCAGCTTCCATTTCAGCTTCATCGCGGGAACAATTTTTTCTGTTCTAGCGTTCAGTTAGAGCAGATTTTTGTTATTGGCAATATCTTAATTTGTCTGAACTTAGGTCTGATGAAATAATTGATGTGGTAGTTTGAGCAAATGGGAGACTGGTGTTTTTTCTCGGACTCTTATTACCTATATGAAAGACCATTTTTCATTCTCACGTTGTTTGAACTGGATTCATTTTCAAATTTTCATTTTTTTATTTCGAAGACAAAATAAATAATTCGATTTTCGGTGAACTGACAGAAGATACATTAGAAAAACATTCCCTATGAATTTCCACAGTCCATCGTCGTGTAGAAGCGATGAACAGAAAATTGAATCTATTTTTCAATCATTTCCGACTGATGGGCAGTGTCCTGAGAGGATGGATGCGAGCCGGAAGGACATTAGGAAGAGGATGTTTGACGTTGCGTTTGGATGAATTCATTCTGAGGTGAAACGGACAGCGGAACACGTTTTCGTTTCGGATATCGTTCGGCTCGTTTGCTACAAAGTGAAATTTTCACTTCTGTGGAGTTCTCCACAAATCTACACGATAATTTTGATAAGCAACTTTAACACTGTTTGGAAATCTAGAAATCCTTTTAAAATTACTCAGGTAATATCCAATTTCTTGAGCTTATTCAATCAGTTTAGCAACAGAATAAGTATTTTTCTGCAGACATTTTAAATTTCGAGATTAATTCCTACTCCATTTATAGGGATTCTGACTTCAATCTCCTCGTTTTTTTTAATTTGGTGTTTATAGTGGCATGGATTGCATTGCTGTGACATTTAGCTACTATACAGGGTATTTAAATTCGAGTTCCACCATTGGGATTTCGGAAACTATAAGATATACATGATGGTTAAATTGGGGCAAAAGACCCCGCACTTTTTATAGGTAAAATGGTACTCGGTGAAATTGATTGATTTATTGATTGAACGTGAAGTTCGTTGATGGATAGATTTTGAAATACAGGCGTTCAAGATAAAAATCATTAATTTTTATTTAATTATATTTTCGGAATTTGAAAGTGCCAACTGCATTTTTTTTCGCTCTAATGATCAACGTACCTTCATATTACTAAATATTATTAAAATAATGCAGATTATATCATTATGTACGGAGTGAAACATGAAAATATTTTAGTAATGTCTGAAAATTCGATGTTATAATGAAATATCGATAAAATTATTTTGGTATGCAATATATTATCCTTATTCCATCATTAATCACAATTCATACGTTTGAAAAATTGGTGAAATATATGGCTGGTTCTTTCGTACACATCCTGTATATTCAAGTGAATTATTATCCTCCGAAGATAGCTAATACCGTATAAACATGATTTCGTTGGGATATATAGGGTGATCACGAGGGGTGTGCCACTTCTCCATATTTGTACACCTACTCTGTAATTTGATGAAATTACATTGAAATCCAGATATAAATTGTACTCTAGAAACGATTTTATGTAGGTATTTTATTGTACTTTCCGAAAGTTAACTTACTTTTATCTACTTTTTTCTACTTTTCTGTACTTTTTGTAATAATTACTACTTTTTCGTATATCTTTTCTCTGTTTACATACTTTTTCTTACTTCTTCATACTTTTGTGTTTTTTGTAGACTTTGACATGCGGTCTTCTTCAATCTGAATTCGCGTTAACACTCCGGTTAACAATTTTACAACTATATTATAGTACGCGAGCCCTCGTACAAAATCTGAAGTGATAAGCAGCAAGTTGTAACTTTGTATGCTGTTTAAGTGTGCCAAATCTGACAAGATGTCGCAGAGAGGAAACTTTGAAAGTTTTAAGTTTTCCTGTCAAATCGGCATCTATGGAGCGTCGGAATGCTGAAGATCCTTATTAATTTTGTCGGACGATGGTGCCATTGAAAATCTCATTTAATTTTTGTATTTTCTTAGAAAAATCAGACTGCTGCTTATCGTTAACCTAAGTAGTGATATTGACACGTTTAGAGTGGAGAACAACCTAGAAGTACCGAACATTTTTGTCTGACTTTTCTAGGAGAATACAATGATTTAATGAGATTTTCAATGGCACCATTGTCCGACAAAATTAATAAAAATCTTCAGCAGTCCAGTGCTCCAAAGATATCGATTTGGCGACAAAGGAAAACTCACTACTTTCAAGGTTTTCTCTCTGCAACAACTTGTCAGACTCGTCACACTTAAACAGAATACAAAGTTACAACTTGCTGGTTATCACTTCCGATTTTGTACGAGGGCTCGCGTACTACCATATTATTCACACTAGTTTTATGCACTTGGTGTAAACATGAAACTATATGGCTACAACAAGTTGTAGTCTAGTCAACAAGTGCCATTTAGACCAACTTTTTTCAGCAGTCTCCGAAAATTATGATTGAGGTGTCATTCGATTCGGAATGACATCCAGATGATTTTTGAAAAAAATGAAGTTCCGCATGAAAAAATTGTAAAAGTTATTAACAATTAACTAAAAAAAAAAGATGGCTTTAGTATTTTGTAAATATCTCAAAAACTAATTAAAATTTTTTAAATCTAAAAAAAGATTCAAAAAGAGGAGGAAATTTCCTAAAAAAAAGCTCAATTCCCGGAATTGTAGCATCAATATTTATAATTTTCCCAGAGGGATGAAAATACGGCCGAAAACGGGTACTCTGGCTCGGGCAAGCCACACCCACTTTGGACACTTTAACAATAAAAATTATTTTAAAATACTAAATATGAAAATAAAAAATTGGAAAAATTCAGGCACTAACTGAATAGATTAATGAACAATAATCCGCTTGAAAAAAATTTTTATCACAATTTTTCAATTAGTTAATCAATAGTTAATTAATAATTTTTTTCTGCTTGAACATGAACATTGCAAGTGTGATAATTGTTAAACTATAAATTTAAGATTTTTTTCCTCTTTTGGAGCAATTCTTGAAAGGCTTCAGAATAGAACCCCGTTGGAAAAATTAAAAAGGTTTTTATTTTTCAGTTTTTTATTAACAATTTTCGTTGTTGCAAAATTAAATACTTAAATTAATAATTGAAAAAAAAATTTTTTTTTAAATATTATCAATAATCCGTTTTTATGTTATCAGGAACTACATAGAAATAATTTTTTTAAATTTTTATCTCTAATTGTTTAAAAAATTGTTATAAACAAATGCGTTGTTTATAAGATAATTGAAATTTTTTTTATGGAATTTCAATCTTTGATACAAATAATGATTTTTAAAAGAAAAATTGTTCCTTAAAAAAATTTTTTTATTGCTTGAAAACGCATTTGTTAATTAACAATTATTTTCTCCCGCTTCTAATTAATATTAAGGAACCATTTTGTTTTAAAATCATTATTTGTCTTTCTGATATAAAAAAAAAATTCCATTTTATTTAATTTTTCATTGTTTATGCAATAAACAATTTGTTATAAACAAATAAATTTTTACCTTATATTTTTTTTTTCTATTCTAATTTCTGTCACAAAAACAGACATGATTTTTTTCCTTTTTTAAAATTTTTTTTATTATTTTTTTATTTATTTTTTAATAATTTTAAGGATGAAGACCAGGTAAGAATGACGAAGTTAGAGAGAACTTATATTTAAAAATTAAATAAAAAATAATAAAAAAAATGTTAAAAAAGGAAAAAAATCATGTCTGTTTTTGTGACAGAAATTAGAATAGAAAAAAAAGTATAAGGTAAAAATTTATTTGTTTATAACAAATTGTTTATTGCATAAACAATGAAAAATTAAATAAAATGGAATTTTTTTTTTATATCAGAAAGAAAGACAAATAAAGATTTTAAACAAAAATGGTTCCTTAATATTAATTAGAAGCGGGAGAAAATAATTGTTAATTAACAAATGCGTTTTCAAGCAATAAAAAAATTTTTTTAAGGAACAATTTTTCTTTTAAAAATCATTATTTGTATCAAAGATTGAAATTCCATTAAAAAAATTTCAATTATCTTATAAACAACGCATTTGTGTATAACAATTTTTTAAACAATTAGAGATAAAAATTTAAAAAAATTATTTCTATGTAGTTCCTGATAACATAAAAACGGATTATTGATAATATTTAAAAAAAAATTTTTTTTCAATTATTAATTTAAGTATTTAATTTTGCAACAACGAAAATTGTTAATAAAAAACTGAAAAATACAAACTTTTTAATTTTTCCAACGGGGTTCTATTCTGAAGCCTTTCAAGAATTGCTCCAAAAGAGGAAAAAAATCTTAAATTTATAGTTTAACAATTATCACACTTGCAATGTTCATATTCAAGCAGAAAAAAATTATTAATTAACTATTGATTAACTAATTGAAAAATTGTGATAAAAATTTTTTTCAAGCGGATTATTGTTCATTAATCTATTCAGTTAGTGCCTGAATTTTTCCAATTTTTTATTTTCATATTTAGTATTTTAAAATAATTTTTATTGTTAAAGTGTCCAAAGTGGGTGTGGCTTGCCCGAGCCAGAGTACCCGTTTTCGGCCGTATTTTCATCCCTCTGGGAAAATTATAAATATTGATGCTACAATTCCGGGAATTGAGCTTTTTTTTAGGAAATTTCCTCCTCTTTTTGAATCTTTTTTTTGATTTAAAAAATTTTAATTAGTTTTTGAGATATTTACAAAATACTAAAGCCATCTTTTTTTTTTAGTTAATTGTTAATAACTTTTACAATTTTTTCATGCGGAACTTCATTTTTTTCAAAATTCATCTGGATGTCATTCCGAATCGAATGACACCTCAATCGTAATTTTCGGAGACTGCTGAAAAAAGTTGGTCTAAATGGCACTTGTTGACTAGACTATTGTGTTGTTTTGTCTATTCTGTATATTGAAATTTCAATGCTTCTTCTGAGCTACTACAATATATTTGAATGCAGAAATCAATTCAGTACAGTAAATCACTAAAATGCTTTCAATAAGTAATGATAAAATGACAAGGTGCATGTTTATTGACAGATCAAGAATTCAAATTTTAAACCGGTAGTTAATGTGCTTTATATTTTTTGGCATGAAAGAAATATTCAACAAAGTTTTAGATCATGAAAAATGTTTTGGAAACATCGAGAAAACAATATTGAATGCATTTCTTTCACTTCTGGTGGTAATCTGGCCAATATAAGTCACCACATTTTCTGATTTTTCTAATTTGTTTTTCCATCTGGTGTATCATTTGATTCTCTTTTCTGTGAAATGAGCAAAACTAGATGACTAGGTGATATGGAAAATGCATTTGGATGATTTTTAAACAGCCCGGAATAATGTTTTCTCATCATTTCCAAAAATAACAACAAGGTTGTTTTGTGAAATATCTTCTAGAGCTTTCAAATCCTACTCCAGATCGAGTTTTGATTCAATCAGAACGTTGTCAAAACCACAAAATAAATGATTTTTTCAAATACTCCGGTAATATGACATTGATCTCTTTTTCAAAACATATGAAAATATCACTGACTGGATGATTACTGCAGGTCTATTTCAGCAGATGTGCTCTTCAAGGATTGCATTGTACACGAGATTTCACAATAATCGTACCATAAGTTACAAAGCTTATTTACCATCTCAAATTATGCCAAAACATTGTAATATTCCACCCTAGTAACTTCCCACATATAAAGCTCTCGTGGTGTTTTTAAGCAACACAGTTTGAGCGACTGGCAAAGTAAAAGTATTTAGAAAATTCTGCATTTTGAAAGGATATTCGCTCAGACAATTTCACGAATACATTAAATTATTCTGGACTAAATGCGTATTGCAGGAACGGTTCATCATGTGTTATTAATGTCAGTTGAAGAGTTGAACCGTCAAACTGACGTTTCTATATTAACCGTGATTGTCGTAACTATGGAAATGTATACACAAGTTAGAAGCGAAACACTGTTTTGAAAATACCACGGGCTGGAGGAAGTGTTTTCAAAAAGTCCTGTTCTCATTTGTTCGAAGTAAGAAAATTATGGCATTTGATTGGTTTATATAATATGGGGGGAAATTGTCAATAGAATCGGAACATAATTCAAAATTCTTTCGTCATCTTGTATTTCTCATTAAAATTCCATATTTCATCTTCAAACCAAATTTCCATTTGACTGAATAATTGGACAACTAGACCATGAAAGCTGAGTACCCTTATTACTATATTTGGCAATTTCGATATGAGGAGTAGAATTTGAAAAGATTGAGAGATGTCAATCTGTAATGAATATTTGAGTAGTATGAATGAAACTTGAGCAAATCCTTCTACTCATACTTCTTGAAACAGTCATATTACTTTTGTTAAGTTATGAAAGAGAGAAACCTGTAATTCGAGCATTTGCTAGCTTTTATTCATAAGAAATATATCTAATTTTCAACAATTTTTGTAGATCAAGTCCTGAAGCTTCTAATAACGGGAAAATTGCGTTTTTATCAGTTGAAAACTTGATAAAAAATAAAGCGATTGTTAAAACTCCTCGGCGTCCAAATTTGCTTGAGATTTAATCTCTTATATATTATTACAGTTACTACTATAAATACCTACCTTATTTTCACACTGTTTTCCGACTATTTTCTGACAATTTTTATTGAAATCGTGCGCTTATTACACGTTTAATATCACAGCTATACAAGTCTATAATCTTAGTTGAGTGAATAAGCCCTGTGTCTTTCATACTGCCAAAATAATAACGTTAGTGCCAAATTTCCGTCTATTTTCTTAGGCGGGAAAAGGTAATTTCGTGTATTTTTAGTTACTCTTGCATTACTTTCTCGTACTTTTTTCTTACGTTTTCTTGCGTTTCCTTATTTTTCATGGTTTTTCATACTTTTTCATACTTTCACATACTTTTTCATACTTTTTTATACTTTTTTGTACTCCTTCGTAATTTCCCTTATTGAAAACTACTTTTTTCTAGTATTTGTACTCACAAGTGGGTATTCGAATTACATTTCGATGATTTGTACACCTACTTCTGAAGTGGCATACCCCTCAGGTGATTCCTTCCTTTCCTTTTTTGTTGGCTTCGATTCCCTCATATAACACTTGTCAAACTAATCGATTTGTTTTTACCCCATTATCTGTTACGTCTGCAGAGTAATAATTACACGAAATGTTTTTTTAAACAAGAAACGAGAAATATTCTGATTAAACTAGTTTTTAATGAATTTAATTGAAAATATCTGTCTCTGACTACAAGTGAACAAACCGCTCAAAATTTCTGCCTTCTTCCTAAATACATAGACGTGCTCGCCGTCCTGAGTATTCTACAGCCCTTGCTATATCCCTTCTTAATGACCGACACTATTCAATTATGCTTCTCTTAAGATCATCAACATTATTGAATTCTTGTTGGCCATAATCCAGGTTTTTTAATGTGACCCTCAAGAAAGGGTCAAGTTCTGTAAGGTCAGGCGACCTTGCTGGCCATTTCACATGATCACTATTTCCAATCCACCTACCTGAGAATCTTTCTTTTAGTTATTCACATATTGCTGTGCATATTGTGAATTATAAAAGGTTGCGACGTAACAAAGTTTCACATATTATACATCGTTGGATTTAAAATAATAACAGTTCAATATGACGCCCATAAGAAAAATGAAGTTGATGATGGTGGCCAAGAGACGAAAACGTCGGATGGTAAATCTGAAAATACCGTCGTATAGCGGACACAAAATGGCAATGTGAATATGCTGTTTATTTTGATATACCATATCAAATAACGCAAAAAAAAATAAAAATTGTTTTTCAAAACTTTTTCCGGATATCTCCGGATATACTCGGAATTTTGAAACTTTCTGATGGTCACATAAATGTGCAAATTTGCCCCAATTTAACAATCTTCGTATCTTTTATAGTTTCCGTAATACCAATGGTGGCACTCGAATTTGAATTACCTGGTATATGAGTTCTGGGTAAAGTATCTTAGGAGCAGCATTGTTACGGAGGGTTATAACAGAAGTTAACCTCAGGCTTTTTTTACCAGCTAGTTATCTCTGATTGGGTCGTTGTAACTTGGAATTTCAGAAGTTTACCAACTGGTTATCTATTGATTTTTGTTCTATTCGATGACTGAAGGTAGACTAGAGTTCAGTCCTCAGAATGATGAATATTTACTTGTTTCATGGTAGTTGATGGTTAGACATCAGGAAAATATAGTCAGTGAAATATTTGAGCAATATATTCATTTTTTATCGAATTAAGTCACATGGGATCAGGTCAGGTAAATGTGTACCTACCTAAATCCACTTTTCAGGAAAAGCTGTGTCCAGCATATTCCTTAATGCCAAAATACTATTAATGGGAGCCTCATCTTGTTGAAAATACATGCATCATGCGCCTTTTTTCTAGGGCGAATTCTTCTACTTCATTGTAAGATTCGTTTCTCAAAAAATCGAAGTACCTTTCATGTGAAGGAAGAAAAATGTTCAAATGCATGATTCTGTTGTTGAATATACCGCACCACACTTCAACTCTGAAAGAAAATCGATCACAGGTTTCCTCTGTAAAATATGTACTCTCTCATCCGATCATCTTCAATTCTGAGATGAAACACCAATTGAGAGTTGACTCATCACTGGATTTTGTGAATGATCTGTTTTCTTCAATTTAAAGATAAAAACGGGGATCGTAGCCTCTGTCGATTTTTCTTGGTGGCTTTACTTCGGCATATTCAACTGAAAACTTGTTGTATCATATAGACCTCTTCATTTAAGAAACGATTAGCTTTTGTTCTGTATATTGCAGAAACAACGACATGGAAGGAGGCATTCCAAATTTATTAGGGTACAAATAATTTACAGCTAAATTCTTGAAGAAATAGAAACTCAGACCCCACTCGGAATTTTGCTGAAATTCAAATTTTTTATAAAAGTACTTGGAGTGGAATTGTTATTTTTAATGTTTAACTCTTTCTACCGCAATTCTAAAAATCAAATAAAACTCGGATATCTCGAATTTTGAGCTCTATACAGGGTGTATCTAAATAACACCGAAAAAATTAAAGGGGTGATTCTGTGATAAAAATTAATGTGAGTGTTTGGTATAAAATATTTTGAAAAAACCCTCCCCGGAAAAGTTACACCCCTTCGAAAATTAAAAAAAAAAATGTTTTTTTTTTTATTTTCCCTGTAAATCAAGCTAAAGACACGAAACTTGGTAAACATTATCTGTCAATAAGAGTACACTTTTTGAAATTTTTTCAACCCTGAAGTATGCTTAAAAGGGGTTGATTATTTCAACCCCTAAGATATTTTTCTTAAACTTTTTTTTAGATGAAAATTTTTTCTTAAAAAAAGTATTACTGAAAAGCCCAATTCATTGACTAACTTTTTTAACTCTACAAGTTTTTTTCGAAATCTTAAGCATTTATGAGAAAAAAATAAATAAGCTCATGTAAAATAGCATTTTATTAAACAACAGCCAACCAAATTATGATTATGAGACTTCTATAACTAAAAACAAAAGTGAACAAACAATGAACAAAAACCTGTCGAATATCGACAATACAATTATAATAAATGTTGAAAATGACCGCCTTCAGCTTCAATACAAGCATCTACCCTTTTCCTCATAGAATTGCGTATACGATGAAATATTCATGGAGAATTTCTTATAGTTTCACACCCTGCTACAATGCGGTTTCGCAGATCATCGATATTTTCAACTGGGTTTGTGTATATCAAAGATTTCAGATATCCCCATATGCAAAAATCCAAAGGATTAAGGTCAGGGGAGAGGGCTGGACAGTTTACAGGTCCTCCTCGACCTATCCATTGATTGGCATACACCTCATCCAGGTGAGTTCTTGCACGTATACTAAAATGAGCTGGTGCACCATCGTGCATAAACCATGAATGTTGCCTAATTTGAATGGGAACCTCTTCAAGAAGAACAGGTAATTCTTCAAGGAGATGACAATACGCTTCACCATTTAATCGTAGCGGAAGAAAATGGGGACCAATTAAATGATTATCAATAATTCCGAGCCACACGTTTAATGAAAATTGATACTGATGATTTCCTTCAAAAAAGCTATGAGGATTTTCGTCAGCCCAAAGGTGATTGTTGTGAAAATTTCTAATACAGTCTCTTGAGAAACTCGCCTCGTCAGTAAATAAAATATTACCTAAGAACTGTGGTGCTTGGCCAATCATATTAGTAAGCCACTGACGAAAAATCACACGGGGTAAAAAATCTCGAATCATTAACGCCTGCACCCATTGAAGATGATAGGGATACAACATTTGTTCTTTTAAAATTCTAAAAACAACGGAATGGCTTACATGTAGGACACGAGCTATTCTCCTGGTACTAGTTTCTGGGAATTCTTCAATTGAATTAAGTACGGCTTCTTCTACAGCTGCAGTTCTAACTTCTCTAGTACGACCAGAATCATAACTTCTTTTTTCAAAATTACCACGTTCCCGCAAGCGTCGGTGAATAGTTATGAACGTAGTATGATGGGGTAGTCTACGCTGTAGGTAATGTTCAGCATAAAGTCTTTGCGCTTCCAATGAATTACCGTTAGCACGACCGTATGTAAAATGCATATCTGCCATTTCCAAATTCGAATATGCATTCATATTTTCAATCAACTAATATTTCCTACAATACACAATCATAATACTTGTGAAACAATAAGATGGGTGACAGAAAATGACACTACACAATCCTAGTGTCAGTATTAATGTTTTTATGCAAAGCACATGCCACTAGACTTGACGCAAAATACACTCGCGTTAGCTCATCTTTTTTTTTAAAGAAAAAATTTTCATCTAAAAAAAAGTTGTAAGAAAAATATCTTAGGGGTTGAAATAATCAACCCCTTCTAAGCATACTTCAGGGTTGAAAAAATTTCAAAAAGTGTACTCTTATTGACAGATAATGTTTACCAAGTTTCGTGTCTTTAGCTTGATATACAGGGAAAATAAAAAAGAAAAACCATTTTTTTTTAATTTTCGAAGTGGTGTAACTTTTCCAGGGAGGGTTTTTTCAAAAAATTTTATACCAAACACTTACATTAATTTTCATCACAGAATCACCCCTTTAATTTTTTCGGTGTTATTTAGATACACCCTGCATACCTATACAGGCCGTTTCTTTTATCATGTGGTAACATTGCTATATTCTAAACCGTAATAGATACAAAGACGATTAAATGGGAAAAAAGGTAACTATTGAGGTGAGCAGTAAATTGGTCATAGAAAATTTACGGGGATTCTCGCCCTTCCCAACTTATACAGGGAAAACTAAAAATGCTGTCTTCGGTTTTTTACGAATAGAATTGTTATTTCAGAAAATATAAAAAATTAAAAAGGAGAGTTTTATTGTATTCAAAATGTTCTAGAACTACGTAACGATAAATTTTTAATCAAACGTTTCGTATTAACACCGCCATCATCAACTATTTTTTTCAAATACGGACCTGTCTATTTCATCACAAATATTGATAGAGCGATAAAATCACAATTCAGTGGTTTATCACACTCGACATTTTTATAACGTTTTATAACAGTTATAACAGTTTTATACTGTGTAAAAAGTTCAAATTCGCGAATTCACACATAAAAACTCCTAAAAAGTCAATGTCGACCCTCACGAACGACAATGAATTGTCTGAATATTTGATGACAAGTGACATTCATTCTCATCATTTGATTGGTTGAAAAATGATTTGAATCCCCTATAGGGAAAAAAACAAGTGAAAGTTGTTTCCGAATTTTGGCACATGCGATATAGCTTAAATGAAAAGGTCTATAGAATAATAATGTAATGAATAAGTAGATACGTGTGAAATGCACATGAAGTAGCGTTTTGGAAAGTGGATTTTCTGGCATAATTAGAGAATATGTTTATAGACAACGATGCTTGTCACTGTTTGAATCTAATATATAAAATAAAATGTAGTCATTCGAGTATAGATATGATTCATATCTGCAACGTTTCCATTATACAGTGCAGCTTTCAATTGTCCCACCCTGTTTACTTTTGAACGGTTTGACGTATAAAACGTTTGGAGGGTTTCACCGATAGTACTTTTTGAAATAAGACACATTGTGATTGCTCGATAGATGAGGCGGGGGGGCACATCAACTAAAAAAATTTAAATGACATGGGGGCTCATGTGTCACATCGTTGAAAAAATTATTCAATTCTCTTTTCAACCATCTAAAAATTTTAAGAATTTTGTTCCATTCGAAAGATATTCTGTCCCGTTATTTCACACCAAACCATTCATTACGACGAAGGAAAACGTTGGTGATGAGGCTACCAGAATGAACAAAGATGTGAACATTTCACGGCGATGGTTTTATGGTCCGAACTTTCTACATGAATCAGCTGAATTTTGTTCGAATGGAAAAGGAGTATATATGGACGTTTCTGAATAAAATTTGGAACTGAAAAAGTTATTCGTTGTTATCAATATTAGACTCCAACATTTCTACCAGAAATTGAAAGATTTTCATCCTATGAGAAACTAGTGAGAACAACTGCTTGAATATGGAGGATCATAAGAAGTTGTAGAAATCAAGAAAGAAACGAAAATGATGTATCTGTGGCAGAAATAAAAAATGCAGAGAAACTTCAGTTTGTTAAAAATGAAGAAGAAATCAAAAAAGAACAAAATCTACTAACTATCGCCGTATTTGGAAAATGAAATTTTATGCATGAAAGGAAGAATTTCTGGGGGAGTATATAACGAGGAAATGAAACTGGATCTCATCATTTTGAATACTAGACACTCATTTACAAAATTAATGATAGACCGATATCATCAGAAGTCCAGGCACAATGGATATGAATACATTATAAATGAAATAAGACAGAAGTTCTGTATTCCGAAATTGAGGAATTCGGTGAGGAAAATATGAAGAGACTGCCAGTTTCGTAAAAATAGGAGAGCACAACCTGTTACACCACAAATGGGGATGATACCAGACGCTAGACTGGCTATATTTATGAAACCATTCACAAAAACTGGAGTGTATACTTTGGACTTTTTTATGTGACGGTTGGTAGAAGACATGAAAAAAGATATGGTGTCAATTTCACTTGCACGACAACGAGAGCTGTTTACTTAGAAGTTGCCTGGTATTTGGACATGTCATCCTAATGGCTGTCAAAAGATTAATCGCAAGACGAGGCTCAGTGAAAGATATTTATTCAGGAAATGGAACTGATATCCATGGAGCAGACAGGGAGCTTCTGAAACTTGTAGAAAATTTGGATAGAAGCAAGATTGAAAATGAGATGTTATTGAAAAGAATGAACTGGCAGTTTAATCCTCCCACAGCGTCGCATATGGGTGGCTGTTGAGAAAGGTTGATAAGATCTGTTCAAAGGAGTCTTCAGGTGATTCTGAGAGAAAAGTATACACGGGATTAAGTATTGCAGACAGCCTTAGTTGAAATTGAATATAAGATGAAATCGAGACCAGATCCCAATGCACCAGAAAGTCTAACCCCTAATCATTTCCTGATTGGGTCTTCGAGTGATTCAATCATTGGTTTAAGAAAACAATGGAAGGCAGTTCAGGTCCTAGAAGAACATTTCTGGAAAAGGTGGATCAAGGAATATAGACATGAATTGGATAACCTGATTGCATAAGAAAGTGGAACAATTTACCCTGGAAAAGATGGCACTGTTAGAGTTGTAGATATGAAAACTCAACTTAGTACCATTTAACGACCTGTGTAAATTGGATGTGACCAGGGAGCAGAAGAAGTGAAGAAGTCTTCACCAGGAGACAGAATGTTGAGGAAGTTTTTAGTTGCTATCATTTTATGATTCTTAGTCACCTTGTTCATTTTGAAAGTGCATTTCGACCCACTACGAATAATTTAAAATTTGGCAGGGTATTCATGTACTGCATAATGCAAATTATGTAGAAGAAAACCAAAATGGCGGCTTTAAAATAGCGGTGGTGTGAAGAGGTTCTCGAGGTCGGCGATTATGAATTTTTTGTCAAAATTATTCTATTAGTAAATATAGCTCTTGAAAAATCTTATGGCAAAAATTTGCACTTTCATTGATTTTTTTTTGTGTTGGTGGGAGTGTTGGAAGATGGTGACTACAACTCAATTCTCAGTTGCAGATAATTCCACATTTGAATATGTGAATGACTTTGATCGTGATTTCGGAAGGAATTCGGTGTAATATCAATTCCTACAGTACAGTCCACTTAGGTTCATAGCACCACCAAAATAGTCACCAATGAACCAAGCTACAAGTCAACCAAGAAAAAATTGTGAAAAAATCCGAAGATGAAACACAAAACAAATGTTGATAAAATAATATTTGTTTTGTTGTTCATTTCGAAAAAAAAAGTTTTTCCTAACTCTTCGGCGCAGTTTATGGAGGATCCAAAATTCACCGAAATTTTGTTTAGTATGGAATAATTATACAGAAGCAGGAACTGTTACCTTCATTGGACTATATACAACTATTCAAGAGTATTGAGACAGGTCTCACTCATACCTGCCAAAAAAAATGGAATTTACTTCTGCCTCATTTCTCACTCCCTCATAATTCGATTTCTGTTTCGGTAAATGATGAAAAGTATTGCTTATACAGATTTCTCAATAAGTTGGAAACATAAATGGGGAAGTTTTTGATTATTAATTCTGGGGAAAAAAAGCTGATAAAAACTTCTGCATGTTTCAAATCTAGAATACAATTATCAGAAATCGAATTTTTTCAGTGCTAGACGTCGTCTGTCTAAAAGTATTAATTTGACTCAAGACTAGAATACCTTTATATTTGACAATATTGAATATTTTTATTAATAATCAAGAGATAAATGTTCTTTAAAATAGAAAAATTTGTAAAAATTAACAAAACCTAATTTTTCAATGCAAATGGATGTAACTGCATATTTAAATAGTATTCAGTTCTGAACAACTTAGTGCAAGAACAATTTTCGATATTGTCAAATATAAAGGTACCTTATTTTTGTGTAAAATTCATATTTTTTGACAAACCGCGTAAACGACTGAAAAAACTTGATATCTGATGATTGTATTTCAGATTTTAAAACATGCCTAAGTTTTTATGAAGAATAACTTTTTTTATCCAAAAATGAATAATAAAAAAGTTTTCCATATAGTTCCAACTTAGAGAGACATTCCATTATGGTAATGAGTAGACAGATGGATGATGTTTTATGAGCCAAATTATGCTGCAAAATGAAAATGATGGCACTTACATAGGGTGTTCTATTTTTTCGGGGCGGGTCCCAACTTTGTTTTTTGTTTAAAGGTAAAAAACATCAGAGAAAGCAAAATTGATTTGGTGAAATTATTTGATCATCCTAAGGATCAATCGGGGGTGGAACAAGGTGCACATAATTGGAATAATTTTACCAATCAAACTTATAATTATAATTTATGCAAACGAGTAAACAATGCTAAAACATTAATAGGAGATGAAGGTATTCAACAAAAAGTGGACCCACCAAAAAAACATCCAGAAAAAGTCCAAATGGAAAGTAATTCATCTGAAAATAATGAACAGGGTGAAACCAGAAAAGTTATTCAGCAGAATTTTAGTCAAACAAGTGAATTTATAACGGAAAACAATAAAAACAAATGGAAATTCCAACGTAAACAGCGACGAAGAAATATTATCTATGGCAATTCAAGTGGAGCAAATGCATTTCAAGGGGTAGAAAGACTACATTACTATCATGTATTCAGGTGTCCGTTAGATTTAACATGTGATGAACTACGAAAATTCCTCTCTTCTTAAGGTGTACAGAATGCACAGTGTCAGAGACGATGAAATCGAAATACCCGGACATATATAATTCGTTCAAGTGTCAATATCATCTGAGTATAAAAATATTTTTGCTAATCCAGAAATATGGACAAAATATGTTAGAATTAATCAGTTTAACCGGGTTTTTTTCACAAAGAAACTGCCACAGTCAGCAAAACCTAGATAATACAACAAAACATTTCATCAGTGATATTGTTTATATTAAGGCGGAAAGCTTGTTGGCACGGTTCGATGAAGTTTGTCATAACACAAAGCCTTCGATTTTATGTTTGAGTATCTGAGTATCTGAGTGAAACAAGAATAAGTGATGATAAAGGAAATTTTTATTGATGGATATAACTGTATCAGATGCAATTCTTTCAATAGATATACGGATGCAGTTATTATATATGTCTATAATCAATTAAATTTTAATGTAGTTGATACTTTATCAGTGAATGGAAATTACTGGTTTTTAATGATTAAAATCAAAATCAATGCCAAAATATGGAACTTTAGTTGCATTTACCGCTCACCAAATAGTAAGTCAAGCTGTACAGAGTTTTGTTCATTCTTAGAGAACTATTTAGACAATATCGATTTATCTCAATGTTACATATTTCTAGGTGATTTTAACATAAGATGGGACCTATCCAATGATACCTACATAAAAAGACTGTCCCAATATTTGCAATATTTATGGTTTCAAGCAGTTCGTCGATTTTCCCACAAGAATCCAAATTGGTTGTGAAAGTAAAATAGATCTCGTTTTCAGTAACGATTTTGCAATATAGGTAAGACCAGAAGCATATAAAATTTCTGATCATGAAACCATCGGCATATTCCTAAGATGTCAGCAAAATTTCTATTTAAAATAAAATTATTCATTTTCGAAACTTAAACTGTGAAAAAATTAAAAAAATTGGTTGTGACTGGCTTTATAGCTGTATAGATCCTAGCAACCTTTTCGAAAACTTTATAAACAATTTAACGGGTATACTGAATGAAGAGTGTCCTCTACAATTAAAAGTTATACATCCATCAAAGGAATGGTTCAATGCAGATGTTAAAAATGCAATATTTGAGCGTAATTCGGCATTCAATAGAGCCAAAATAACTCAGTCTGATGAAGATTGGCAAAAATAAAAACGCAAAAGAAATGCAGTCGTTACTCTGTTGAAACATACCAAACTGAAGACTTTGAAAAAAGTAGTTAATCCACAATGTGACAATACAATTCATTCAGTTAAGGTTAACGATATTATGATTGATGAGAACTTGCCAAACATTTTCAATGAATATTTTGTCAACAGTATAGAGGATCTTACAAAAAAATTTCATACGAGCAAATTTATATTGAATACAGAAGCTCTTTATTTGAATCCTTGCAATGCGAATGCAAATGAAAAAGAACTATTTACGTTGAGGAATATAGAACTGTCAAACTTACGTGAAATCATATTTGGCCAAAAAAATAAACATTCTGAAGATGAAATCAACTTCAAACTGATTGAAAATATTTTTGGTAATATTGGTTATCCCCTACTGAATATTATCAACACATCTATGACAAAATCTCAATTTACAGATGTTCTGAAAACATCGTTGATAATACCTGTACCAAAAGTTGGAAAGACGAAGTTACTTGAGGAGCATAGGCCCATCAATACATTACCTTGTCTTGAAAAAATTTTGGAGTTAGTGGTTCATCAACAATTAAGTCAATTTATTATTGAAAATGACCTATTATCAATAAATCAGTCTGGTGCCAGACTGGTTAAAGATCTTGTCACCGTAATAGTATTTCTAGACTTAAGAAGAGCCTTTGAAGTGGTTGATAGAAACATTTTACTATTGAAATTAAAACATTACTATGGCTTTGACAAATCAACGCACGAGTGGTTTCAATCGTATTTGAGGAATAGAAACCAGAGGACAAAAATTGGCGATGAATATTCATTCAAAATTGAGGTGAGCAGTGGAGTACCTCAAGGTAGTGTATTGGGGCCTCTGCTCTTCATAATGTTCATAAATGATATTTTCATGATTGAGTTGGACTGCAAAATGCACCTATTTGCTGACGACACAATTTTATATGTTTCTGGTACATGCGTTGGTGATGCAATTAAAAAGTTGAACAACGTGTTATTAAATATTGAAAACTGGATGAAAGCGAACAAGCTGCTTGTAAATCCAAATAAATCAGCATATATGATAACAGGAAAAAACAAATATCTGGTAGAGCAACATAAATCCACGATGAAATTTGAAGGTGTAGAATTGAATACTGGAATCTACTAAATATTTGGGAATCATCCTCGATAAAAAATTGTCATTTTCACCACACATTGACTATGTTTCTAGAAAGATTTCTAAAACGATTGGTTTTGCGTATCGTGTGTGGAGGGATTTAACCTCATATGCTAGACAAGTTATATATATATACAGGGTTATGATAAAGTAATGCACAAAATTCATAAAACGTACAACGATCACTTTTGAAAAAAATGCAAAAACACGTCAAACTGTTTTTTTTATTCCGCATCTTTTGACATAAGTTACAAAAATAACACGTCAAAGTTGTCAAAGTTATGACGTCATCAACAAATTTTTTTAATGGGAAGCTAAGAGTTTTATTACATTATGTGATAGAGCTTGTGTTTTTACACAAGGGAAAAATAGTTGCAGTAGGGCTCACATAAGAAAAACAACGAGAAAAGGGATAAAAAACGAAATAACAAAACCAATTATAAAAAGAGGTCAAACTCAAACTTATCTAGTAAGAACATGTGTTCTTATAAATTTTTTCAATTGTTTTACTAAAACAACGGTTTGTCAGTGTCAGTCGTACAATTAGTGTCACCACAGTTTTATTATTATGACTCGTTTAACCGAAAGAGAAAGGATAGAAATTCTAATGATGGTAGGTTACGGCGATCGCCTTCGAAGTCATGAAGAAGCATGTGCTTTATTTAACGCAACACATTTTGAAAGACCTCCAATTGCTAGAAGCACAGTAAGCAGAATTGTTGCAAAATTTGATGCAACGGGAAGCGTGAGGGATGCTCCAAAATCTGGACGACCAGAAATAAGCGACGATGTGAAGTTAGATATTTTGCTGTCAGTAGAAGAACACCCTCACGCAACTACAACAGAAATTGCCTTACAAGAAAATGTTAGTCAGTCGTTTGTAGTAAAGATGTTAAAAAAGGAAAAACTACACCCATACAAAGTTCATCTTGTTCACGAACTCTCAGAAGATGATCCGGACAGACGTTTGGAATTTTGTGAAATCTTCATGCGGCATTGTGACAAAAATCCAAATTTTCTTAATAGTGTAGTATTTTCCGATGAGGCAACGTTTTGTCTAAGTGGTTCTGTAAATCGACACAATTCTCGCTTCTGGGCTCGGGAAAATCCCCACTGGATGCAGACAAAACACACCCAGCGTCCCCAAAAAATTAATGTTTGGCTAGGAATCGTCCGGTGAAGATTTATTGGTCCTTATTACTTTCGCGGGAATTTAACAGCTGAACGATATTTGGAACATCTTCGTATGGCAGTGCTTCCGGACCTACTTGCGGCATTTCCGGATCCAAATAATGGGGACAACTTGGATCCCAGTATTTGGTTCCAACAAGATGGCGCACCACCACATTATGATCATAATGTTCGAAGGTTTCTGGATAACCAGTTTGAAGGACGGTAGATTGGAAGACGTGGACCAATGGAGTGGCCACCTAGGTCACCTGATTTAACCCCCCTTGATTTTTTCTGTGGGGACATTTGAAAAGTCGGGTCTACATTAACCGGCCAGACAATTTAGAAGACTTAATGGAAAGAATTAGACACGAAATGACTCGTATAACTCCGCAGATGATCGAAAACTCTATATTTGCGGTCTACCATCGTCTTGGCCTATGTCAGTTAGTAAACGGGACACAGTTTGAACAATTCCTATAAGAAATAGTTTTGGTTTAATGGACTGTTTAGTTAATTGAAAAGTTATTATGAAACTTACGTTTATTTCGTTTTTTATTCATTATCTCGTTTTTATTCTTATGTGAGCCCTACTGCAACTATTTTTCCCTTGTGTACAAACACAAGCTCTATCACATAATGTGATAAAAATCTTAGCTTCCCATTAAAAAAATTTGTTGATGACGTCATAACTTTGACAACTTTGACGTGTTATTTTTGTAACTTATGTCAAAAGATGCGGAATAAAAAGATCAGTGTAACGTGTTTTTGCATTTTTTTCAAAAGTGATCGTTGTACGTTTTATGTTTTAGTTTTCAAATATCTGACCGCGGAAACCTATCTGAACACATATATATATATATATATATATATACAGTGTGTCCCAGCTAAAACTTGTCACCCCCCTAATATCCGAACTCATGAAAAAAATTGAAAATCGCTCAGAACCGTCGATTTTTATTTCAAGGGGGAACACTTTCACCAAATACACCATAATTGTGTTGTCAACCCCCTCAACCCCAGCACCCCCTACTTCAGAATTTTCAATGGGACTACCATACTTGTGATACATCATTTTGAAGGGAATTCAATCCCAAATACATCGGTGTACTGAAATTGAAGATCGATCAAGTGTTTTTGAAGTTTTAATGAAAACTAAGTTTTATCCAGATATTTTAATTTTTCATCACCTCAAATGTTAGCGTCGTAAGAAAGGTTCACTGTGGGTACGCCACTGTATTGAAAAATAATATGCTGTCAGAAATAATAGTTTCGAAGGTGAGACAGACGTTTTTATGAAAAAAAAATTGCCCTCATGTGTTTTTGTATACGCATATCTTTGTTTACGCCTTGGTAATTGATGTATTCGAGTCACTGCATTCAACAATTTGAAAACATTCGAAAATGGTTTATACTGTACAAGAGAGATTATCCATTGTAGCTGCGTATTTTGAAAATGGACGATGTGCTAGAGCTACGGCTCGAAGTTTCAATGAAAGTCATCCAGAAAACACCACATCATTTCAGTACGTGCTTCAATTGATGAATAAGTTCTTGGAGTCGGGATCAGTGCTGAATAAAAAACATGAACGAGAGAAGCCTATGAGAAATGAAGGGGTCGCTGTTGCAGTTGTAGGACATGCAGTGATGGACAACATTCAATCGTTAAGACAACTTGAGACTATTTCTGGAGTTTCGAAAAGCAGCGTACATCGAATTCTGAAAGACGCAAAATTCCATCCTTATAAAATGCAGAATGTACAAGAATTAAATGAAGATGATCCTGACAGACGTACAGAGTTTTGTGAAATCATGAGTCAATTATTGATTGGTGATAATAATTACCTCTACAATGTGTGCTTTTCTGACGAATCTTCTTTTTATTTAAATGGACATGTGAACAGGCACAACTGCAGATACTGGAGTGACGTAAATCCCCATTGGTACAGGGAAACTCATTCACAAACTCCCCAGAAATTGAATGTTTGGGCTGGTATTCTGGGAGACCATATTGTAGGTCCATATTTTATTGATGGTAACCTCAACGGACAAACGTATCTTGAACTTCTTGATACAACTGTGAACCCCAGAATCACTCAGTTACTTGAAGACGATGATAGGTTACTTGACGGTCAGCTCACCTTTCAACAAGATGGAGCTCCTCCACATTTTGTTGCACCTGTACGTCAATTTGTAGATGACAATTTCACAGGGCGATGGATTGGAAGGCGAGGACCAATAGAATGGCCGGCTAGATCTCCTGATTTATCACCATTAGACTTCTTTTTATGGGGTCATTTGAAATCCAAAGTTTATATTACCCAGCCAACTTCTCTTGATGATCTACGCAGGAGAATTGTTGTAGAGTGTCGTGCAGTGACTCCAGAAATGTTGAGCAATGTGCGAAGAAATTTCGAAGATCGCTTATACTTCTGTTTGGAACTGAATGGTTCACATTTTGAACCTTTCATACGATGATAACATGTTAGGTGATGAAAAATAAAAATATCTGGAAAAAATTAGTTTTCATGAAAACTTCAACAACACTTGATCGATCCTCAATTTCAGTACACCGATGTATTTGGGATTGAATTCCCTTCAAAATGATGTATCACAAGTATAGTAGTCCCATTGAAAATTCTGAAGTAGGGGGTGCTGGGGTTGAGGGGGTTGACAACACAATGATGGTGTATTTGGTGAAAGTGTTCCCCCTTGAAATAAAAATCGACGGGTCTGAGCGATTTTCAATTTTTTTCATGAGTTCGGATATTAGGGGGGTGACAAGTTTTAGCTGGGACACACTGTATATATATATACAGTGCGGTCCAAAGGTTTGGAATAAATTCATTTTTAGCGTTATTATGTATTTTATGAAAAAATCCTGAAACAGGTCAATTTTTATTGGCAATTTGACAATTTACAGTATGAAAATATTACCCTCTTCTTGCACCCCCTCTGAATTATGAGCACCCCCTCAAAAATTTTAAATGAGAAGGGGGGTCGTGTGGCATCTTGTTCGAAAGGGATTTTCATTTTCTGTTCAGCAATACTAAGTGTTTCATATTTGGTGCAACCATAACGAAGAAATTTTTTTATTAAAATTTAAAAATATTGACACTGTAAATGATGTATCCGTTGAAACAACCTGAAACAGGTCGATTTCTATTCTCAATTTGACAATTTATAGTATGAAAATATCACCCCCTTCTTGCACCCCTTCTGAATTATGAGCACCCCCTCAAAAAATTTGAATGAGAAAGGGGGTTGTGTTGCACCTTTTTCAAAAGGGATTTTCATTCTCTGTTCAGCAATACTGAGAAAATTTATTCTGAATATGTCAAATGTTGATAGACTGAAGGAAATAATGTAACATAATGTTTAGGAAGTATATTTCAATTTGTTTTACAGTTAAATTAAATGTTCAAAATGACCACCATTCACTTCTTGACAATAAGCAAGGCGATCTTGGAATTTTGTAGGACCTCAGGGGTTATGTTGTTAATTTCTTCCGATATCCTAGTTTTTAAATCTGCAATATTGTCTGGTCTATTGAAATATACTTTTGATTTTAAATAACCCCATAAAAAGTAATCGAGAGGAGTCAAATCGGGGGATCTAGGCGGCCATTCAATCGGTCCACGTCTGCCAATCCACCTATTGGGAAAAACTTCTGTCAAATAATCTCGAACAATACGTGTGTAATGCGGTGGAGCTCCGTCTTGTTGATACCAAATTGATCTATCTATTCCATTTGGATCATTAACATCGGGAAAAAGTCGTTTTAATGTAGGCACTAAAAAGTTCATCAAAAAACCTAGATAAACCTCACCATTAATTGTGCCTTCAAAAAAATAGGGGCCAATAATTTTGTTTTTAATGATACCAGCCCAAACGTTCACTTTTTTGGGATATTGTGTGTGAGCCTCACACATCCAATGAGGATTTTCTCTGCTCCAATATCTACAGTTTTGTCTATTAACCGTTCCATTTAAATAAAAAGTAGCTTCATCAGAAAACACAATTTTGTTTATGAACTGCAAATCTGCTTCGATTCTATCCATCATCAGTTCACAGAATTGTTGCCTTCTATCAGGGTCATCCTCATTTAACTCCTGAACCAACTGAACTTTATAAGGATGGTATTTTTCTTTATGTAAAGCTCTCAATATCGATGATTTACTTACATCATTGTCGGCGGCAAGTTGTCTACTTGTCATATGCGGATTTTCCTCAATCGCTAACAGTACATCTAACTTTTTCTCCTCATCCAATGCAGCATTTCGACCTGGTTTTTGACGAGTTTTTACATGTCCAGTTTCACGGTATTTTGTTTCTATTTTGCTAACTGTAGATTGTGATACGTGTTGACCAGGGTATTTAATATTGAACATTTCACAAACTTCCGTTTGAGTTCGTGTTTTATTACCGCATCCAAGCATAATTAAAATGTCTATTCTTTGAGTTTCGGATAAATGAGCCATAGATGAATCGAATACACACAAAAATATTTTTCAATACACTGACGTCTGCCAGCAACTCACAAATATCAAAATAACAGTAGTCTACTAGATTGACATTATATTATTTATGGGTTTTGTGAATAATTTTTTGGTGTCTTCAACGACTTTTTCCTGACTTTTTTAGCAAGACAGATAAGAAAGTATAAATTGTCAAATTGAGAATAGAAATCGACCTGTTTCAGGTTTTTTCAACGGATACATAATTTACAGTGTCAATATTTTTAAATTTTAATAAAAAAATTTCTCAGTTATGGTTGCACCAAATATGAAACACTTAGTATTGCTGAACAGATAATGAAAATCCCTTTCGAACAAGATGCCACACGACCCCTCTTCTCATTTAAAATTTTTGAGGGGGTGCTCATAATTCAGAGGGGGTGCAAGAAGGGGGTAATATTTTCAAACTGTAAATTGTCAAATTGCCAATAAAAATTGACCTGTTTCAGGATTTTTTCATAAAATACATAATAACGCTAAAAATGAATTTATTCCATACCTTTGGACCGCACTGTATAACATAATATATATATATATATACCGGGTGGCTACGGAAGTATTGCCTACGGAATATCTCAGTTATTGTATGAAGTAGGTTTGTGAAATTTGGAGCGTCGATATAATGACATAAAAGCTAGAATTTGAGCATATTGACATGTCGAAGTTAACTTCCGGTCTGACCGGAAGTAACATCAACTTTCTTATTTTAAATGGAAACCCTATTTTTTTTTCTTTTCGCTTTATTCAGCATTCAATTCCCTTTCTAATGACACATCACAAGTTGGTATCTAACCAGAAACTAGATCAGAAAAAAATTATTATTGAAATTCACCGAGTAGGCCTTGGAAGCAAAATGAAAGCCAAAAATTGAAAAGTTGGCTATGGAAACCATACGTCACTTGATAACAGTTGCTACTACTGTGATATTTTATTTTCATTCATCGGCGTTATAAAAAGCTGCCAAAAAAAATATTGGAAAAATTGGGAAAAAACAATACTCTGTAGGTCCATAACTAAAATAGGAACATACAACATTTTCTTGCCTGTACTATTCAGCATAACCATTCCTTTCTAATGATATAATAGAAAGTAATTTTTTGAAATGAAATACCAAAAAATCCAATTATTATTCTTCAAATAACAAAACAGATTATCGCCATACGCAAAAATAACATTAAAAATAATGGTATTTCATTTCAAAAAATTACTTTCTATTATATCATTAGAAAGGAATGGTTATGCTGAATAGTACAGGCAAGAAAAAGTTGCATGTTCCTATTTAAGTTATGGACCTACAGAGTATTGTTTTTTTCTCAATTTTTCCAATATTTTTTTTGGCGGCTTTTTATAACGCCGACGAATGAAAATAAAATATCACAGTAGTAGCAACTGTTATCAAGTGACGTATGGTTTCCATAGCCAACTTTTCAATTTTTGGCTTTCATTTTGCTTCCACGGCCTACTCGGTGAATTTCAATAATAATTTTTTTCTGATCTAGTTTCTGGTTAGATACCAACTTGTGATATGTCATTAGAAAGGGAATTGAATGCTGAATAAAGCGAAAAGAAAAAAAAATAGGGTTTCCATTTAAAATAAGAAAGTTGATGTTACTTCCGGTCAGACCGGAAGTTAACTTCGACATGTCAATAAGCTCAAATTCTAGCTCTTATGTCATTATATCGACGCTCCAAATTTCACAAACCTACTTCATACAATAACTGAGATATTCCGTAGGCAATACTTCCGTAGCCACCAGGTATAACAATCATAAAACCGCATTTTGATTATTGTGCCACAATTATGTACATGTGTAATAGAACAGATTTAAAAAAACTCCATATACTACAAAATCGCTGTATGAGATTTATTCTGAGAAGTTCCAAATTTACAAACATTCTGTTGATGCAAAGCTCATTAAATTGGCTTCCAGTTACGGAATACATTAAATTTAGAACATTTGTTTTTATATATATGCTTTTAAATAACTTGCTTCCAACTTATTTAAGTGAAAATATTCGATTCAGGAAAGATATTCACAATTATAATACCAGACAATAAAATCACGTACAAATATTACCTACTTCATTGATGAAAACCAAACGGAATATACAGTGTGGAAAGTCTAACTGGAACAAATTCTGTAACTTGATAAATGAAGGTTTATCGCAAAATTCCTGAAACACGTCAAGTTTTATTTTTAATGGGGCATATTACAAAGAGATGTGTTCATCTTTTTAATTATCTGGGGGGTTGCAGCCACCCCCAACTTTTTTTTTTAATGGAAGGGTAGGTTAATTGATTTTTTATTTGAAAGCTTGTTCAATTGCAAATACAAGTCCATGTTTGTTTGTTACGATTTATAAGCAATGTGTCGGAAAAAAATTAAATAAGGAAATAGTTACTGAAATTACTTTAATGCAAGAAATGTTCAAACTGCTCTCCACCTTGTTGCTGACAATATCCCAATCGATAATAAATAGCATTCCGCACATTTTGTAACACTTCCAGCGTTACTTGCCTAATTTCGTCCCTGATTCTTTTTTGAAGCTCGGCGATGTCGTTAGGTTTAGTGGCATAAACCTTGCTCTTTAGATATCCCCATAAAAAAAGTCTGATGGAGTCAGATAGGGTGATCTGGCTGGCCACTCAATTGAGCCCCTTCGTCCAATCCACCTATTTGGAAACACTTCGTGAAGATAGGTCCGTACATGTTGAGCAAAATGTGGTGGTGCCCTATCTTGTTGAAACCACAGCCGTTAGTCACATGAGTTGGGATCCAAAGGATTGGAGAATAAATTTACTAACGTAGAACCTACTATGCGATCCCCAATAATTCCAGCCCAGACGTTTGTTTTTTGAGGCCTTTGGGTATGGCATTCACGCATCCAACGGGGATTTTCGTCAGCCCAATAACGGCAGTTCTGTCGATTGACGTGCCCATGTAATGTGAACGTAGACTCATCAGAAAACAGCACCCATTCCACAGCAATTTGTCCACCATCGATAGCAGTCATCATTCGTTCGCAAAATTCGAGTCTACGATCAGGATCATCTTCGTTAAGCTCGTGCAGGTTTTGCATCTTATATGGGTGCTTTTTGGCTGCTTTCAGAATTTTTAAAACGCTTGTGTGACTGACACCATGAACGCGAGCTATTTGTCTAGCTGGAGTAACAGGATTTTCTTCAACTTCCAACAATATGTTCAACTGGACGTCTTCGTCGACTTTTAAACGCTTTTGTCAAGGAGCATCCCTTGCGTGGCCCAACTCCCGAAATCGCGTTTCAATTTTGCTAATCGTACTTCGATTAATTGCAGGTAATTCTGGATGAACTTCAGTAAAAAAATGAACGACTTCAGTCTGTGTTCGACTTCTGTCCCCATATCCGATCATCGTTAAAATTTCGATCCGATGCGTCTCGGTTAAATAGAGCATTGTCTTATTTTTCGGTTGTAAGTTACACGTTGGACTGCAAACAGGTACCAACAAATCAATCACATCCAGTTCAAATTGACCAAAAACCTATCGAGCAGGTTTTTGCTTGGGCTTCTCCGGTAAGAAACAGTTTACCTATACACAGCAAAAAATCTTATACTGTCCACGTCGTAGTCAGGTGCGTACGCTGACGTATAATTTCAGTAACTATTTCCTTCTTTCATTTTTTTCCGACACATTGCTTATAAAAAATAACAAACAAACATGGACTTGTATTTGCAATTGAACAAGCTTTCCAATAAAAAATTAATAATCCTACCCTTCCATTTAAAATAAAAAGGTGAGGGTGGCTGCAACCCCCCAGATAATTAAACAGATGAACACATCTCTTTGTAATATGCCCCATTGAAAATAAAACTCGAGGTGTTTCAGGAATTTTGCGATAAACCTTCATTTATCAAGATACAGAATTTGTTCCAGTTAGACTTTCCACACTGTATACGATGAAGGAATGACTGAATATAATAACTTACCTGTATTTATTACAGCATCAAAAAACATTCGTATATTCATTGATAGATTGAAAGAGCATTTGTTAATATTTCTAAATACTTAACGTTATTCATTATGACTTTTTTAGTAATCGTTGTGTTTTAAAATTTGTGATTGTTAAATTTTTTTATTTATACTGTGTACTTTTTGTACTATTTCTTGTATTAATTGTTTTTGTTAGCTCTTAGCTAAATAAATGATATCTCTCTCTCTCACCTATATTTTTTATGAGTTTTTCGGTTTCAACATGAGAAATAAATGGTACCTATTGATGTTAATCTGTTTTTCGAACATATTGATGGACTTCGAGATTTCTAGCATGACAGTTTTATTTGGAATAATAAAGTTGTGCCAAGTTCCATTGAAATTCATTTTAATGAGATTCAAATATGAACCTGTGATAAACAGGGTGCGAAAAACAGCTTGATAAACATTTTTAATACCACCAATTTCAAATGGAACACAGAACCATAAGAAGTGCCAACGAAGACTCAATATAGTCAATATAGTTTTTCTGGAAACACTTTTTTTTTCGAAACATGGAAATTCGTCTTCAAGAACGACAGAAGCACTATTAATACCACACTTCATAAAACAACTAAAATAATTCCATCGTGGCCGAACCAAGAGGTGTAAGATTTGTTCACAAAACAAATTGAGGAAGGACACGGTACTCAAATGTTGTTTTTGTACCGATAAATCTGGGATTCTACCTAGAAAACTGTTTTATCGTATACCATACAGAACGCAATTTATTGTAATGTATGTTTTTTGAAACGGTAATAATTTCATAAATTTTCATTTAATCAACCCACGAAGATCATATTATTCCTCTGGATGAAATATATTCCTATCTTATCAACTACATTATGATTATACAATTTTCAATATTGGAAATACACAAACAATCTCTTTCGCTACCTTGATTAATGAATTCATATGAAGAATGAATAGTCTCCGGCCCGAAATAGAAGAGAATAGAATCGGACTTTATTCACAAATTTCGTCCACCATTCTGAATATATGAATTTTGACATAAAATTCCTAATCTCTGACCCCAAAAATCCCCATGTACCTACCCACTTTGAAAACAATGACTAAATTAAAAAATCTCGCCCGCCACGTTGAACTCATGAATTTTGACAAAAAATTCATAATCTCCGACCCAGAAAATTCCCAAATATCAGTTTCGAATAAAATTAGGATCTTAATAACATACATCTTCCACCATCTTGAAGCCGCCATTTTATTTTTACTTTAACAAAAATTCCATAATGTATTGTCACCGGAATTATAAACCCCGTTAAATTTCAAGTTATTCGGACTATTACAAGAGGGTCAAAGTGCTCTTGCAAAATGCATGTACAGATAAACAAGAAACGTGGTAAAAAATAATTCAATTCACAATAAACTCGATGAATACGAAGTTTCCGTTATCACAGTAGCTAATCCTTAGAAATATGGGTAATCAGATAATCGACCAAAAAGTAATCAACGAACGATGTTGGGTGAGTTCGGTTTAGTGAGAACGAGCAGAGCCAGCAGATGCTACGTGATCATCAGGCTGAGTGAATAATATTTAAAGACCGATTTAGATACAAGAACATATTTTATTTGGTTCTGGAATAATTTTGTCAATACTGGAATGATGCTATATGAGGTTTTCAAATAATCCCGATTTATTTGTCTCTGCCTTTAAGGACGATTCAGATACATGTGTGCCCATTCTGCAAGAGATAAACGATACAGTGAAAAATACATCGGGATTATTAGAAAAAAACAAATAGAGCATAACTCCAGCATTGACAGAATGTATCTGAATCGGCCTTAACGAACGCTAAACGCTAGTTACATCATCTGTCACTCGACTGAGCTAGTGACCATAATAACATGTCATATCTGTGTAATTGATTTCTCAATACGAAACAAATCGTTTTAGACCTGTCAGCTTAGCTGTAACTGACCGAACGCCGAGTAGTTGTAAACGGATCAGGGGTCGATAATGACTCTCTCACTTATTTGATAGACTATAGAATTCCATGGTATACGGAATCCCACCCCAGATTGGATCGAGTACCTGTGATGAGATATGTCACCTCTCACATCCAATTTCAGTTTCTGCAGTAAACTGTTAAATAATGGAAGAATACAATCAAAACAAATCGGGGAGTGAGAACTGACAACAGATCAACTTTGTTTACTATGTGCACAACTAGAGCACCTTCTCGCTCCATTGATCAGTTACCGAACGCAGAGCAGATTGAACAGTTGATGAAATGAAATTAATATTTGTTTGGCTTTTCAATAACTTACACTTTTTTCGTCTCAATATCAAGGTACCAAAAATCTTTGAAAACCCCTTTCTACCATCAAAAAAGTGGACAATGTTAGAAGCAAGTAAGAAATTAATAAACGTCAAAACTGAAGGTGTTTCAGTTTTTTAGGGGTTTTGTTCAATAATGGCGCTGAATTCAAAATAGCAATGTCACTTTCTTGAAAAGGCTATCACTCATATCATACAGATGAGCGGATAATATATAATTCCTAGATATTTTGGCTCTCAGAATAAACAGCAACCCCCATTCTCCCATTCTATGTTCTCATATTATTTCTCAAAGTTCTATAGTCATGCCATATATGGCTGATGTCTGATGCACGTATTTAGACTTCACTCAATTCAGATATGATTCCTAAGTCTATGCAATGTTTTGCACTGCTGGACAAATAAAGTTGCTCCAACTACTGTTTCACCTCCCATTCACTGATCTCTAAGATAGATGTAAAAGTTAAGCCTTCATTTCAGAATTTTCAAATTCTAACCAGAAAAATCGCTTTTAAGTTGCTTAACTTCCAATATCTACTAAGTCAAGCCTCTGCCTATCTATATTTTCTTTCATTAAAATAGACATATATCGGCAGGTATATATTGAAACATAGGATCTAATTATCATACTTATCAGCATCAGAGGTCTTTGAAACTTTGGTTACTAAAACTTCAAAATATCACCTGTTGAAACATACGAGAAAAGTGCACAATAAGAAAAGCAACGCAGCACTAGAAAAAATATATTTTCCGAATTTTCTGTTATCTCATTATTATGACTTACTCTCTCTCATTATTATGACATACCGTAAGTCAATATATTTGGTTAACTATCTCATTATAATGAGATAACTAACTCATAATTATGAGATAGAAAAGAAAAACTACCATGTCCCTTCAGAGCCATCGTAATTCTTACTCAAAGGTCCCATTCATTCGTTTATTATGACTTCGTAAAGTCGACATCCCTCATTTTGAACTGTCAATACCTAGGTAATCCAAGACACCCCGCAGAGAAGAGGTGTTCCTTACTAATCAGTAGCTCTATTCGAAGGATCCGCTCGACTGTCACGTGACGCGGCACGCTCCTCAACTTGGCCGGCACGTGCTCGGTAAATATTTACATCGGCACGAATCAAAACGGACCGCCCTCTCGTATTCAGCCAATTTGGCAACCCGTAATCATTCTTTCGGAACACTTTCGTACTCGATAATTAACTGTTGTGGCAGCCTGCGAAGGTGGAAATCGACAATACGATGTAGATCATTTGAATTACAATCATTTGATATTTCGCTAAAAGAGTCCGCCCGCCCTGTATGTATTGTAGAGGAGTACGTACTAATTTGGTTTTAGGAATCGTGTGAAAAAGCGTTACAGACAGAGGCTGTGAAATCGATTGAATGAATGAAAATAAGTTCATATTTTCATTTCTATCAAAATCAGCATGGAGTTCGCAACTCGTTGTGAATGGAGGAATTATGGATGACAAAACAGTATTCATTCTGAATCCGAACGCCAAGGTTATTTGTTCGTATAATAAAAAATTCCTTTTTTCTACAAACGTCGAAAAATGACAAGGTTCGCGCATTGACAACAATATGCGAAGTGACACATTTTTTCATTTTCCTTCATTACCATGATACCGTGCGCGAAGTAGTGTGCGAAATACTTACTTCGCACACTGCATCTAAACTATATGGGATTTTTATATTTTAACATTTATGTTCCTCAATCAAGCAAAAATCCAATTGTTGACAAATTCCATTTTATTTCCATAGTTACAGTAATTACTTGATTTGGAAAAACAATATAAGCCAGTTCAATAATATTCTTCATTTTTCTACAAGCAAGCATATTACTTATTTTAGAACAATATTTTAGAACTATTTTTTTAAATCGGCTGCGCCTTGTTAAAAAAAAATCAGTTCTCGATCACCAAAGTAGCATTTCGCGCACTAGATACAAAAATAACTATTTCTGCAAATCCTTCCTAACAAAACTTCTTAAAGTCACAACTTACTTCCTGATATTTCCTTACAGTTGTTAGTGCTCTACATAAATGATTGAAAACACATTGTTTAAAAGGAATTAATTTATATTTTGAAAATATCAATATATCGCAGAATACTATTTGAGATTATTTTGTTATATTTAAAGTTATTTGACAGTTAGTACAATTATTGAACATTGGAGGAACATTATTAGAACTATGAGAAACATTTTGGACAACATGCGGGGTGGTAGGGTTATTTTGTTGAATATTTTGTACTGTGAACATCTTATTTGCCACCTCAACCTTATTGTTTAGCGATTCTTCAGCAACGTTTGATGACTTCCATCCCCCAAGCCTCTTTAAACTAGTTATGTCGATACCAGAGTCACCAATATTGTTGCAGAAGACCGACGAAAGCAGTGACCAGTAGGTAAATTCTATCGAATTTACCAAGTTCAAATATGTAGCAACTATTTTAGGCATTTTTCCAAATCTTGTAAATTACATTAAACATTAAATTTTCTTTTTCTGGAGCTTCCTCGATGAATTTTTCAATTGCTTCCTTCGTTAAAATCTTAGATTTCTTTGCCCTATAACCTTGAACTTGCCGTTTCAATAAAGAACGAAGTTTTGGTTTAATCGACAATATTCCACATGCTATCGGTGATCCTTTTTATTTGCTGTCAGGTTGGTAATGAAATTTGGTTTTTATTATTTGAAACACTGTATTTTGATACATGCCATGTGCCATGTGTCAGCAATGACAAGTTTCAAATTATTATAACCAATCCCCAGCCAATAATAATCTTCTTTTCCGGTAAACAGCCAAAAAGCCAAGAAACAAGCCTGCAACTTTTTTAATACAGAATAAACCGTTTTTACCAAGTGACAACTATTTCAATACTTTTTTGTCAACTGACATCAAATAAAATATTTCAAAAAATGGTAACAAAATTATAAAAAACATAATGTATCATGTACTATTTAGCTTCAACATTCTTCTCCACGTGAATTGACAATGTATTCAGCTTCGGTTAAAAGAGTTAGTAAAACTTCTTCTTTGGGATGAATTGACCTCAAAGTTATTCTAGGAAAAGTTTTGATAGAACGCACTATTCTTTCCCATATACCACCCATATTTGGAGCACCTGGCGGGTTGAACTTCCAGGTGATACCCTTAGAAGAGAGTTCATCCTTTATTTCTCCCTGATTGAATGATTCCATGTACTTGTTCTCTTAGTTCTCGTTCCGCTCCAACAAAGTTTGTCCCATTGTCAGTTATAAATTCCTTCGTTTGTCCTCTTCTACTAATAAATCTTCTTATTACAAGAATAGTTGAGCTGGTATCGAGATACGCAGCAACTTCAATATGCACGGTTCTCAGTAAGGCATGTAAAGAGAACTCCGTATCTCTTTTCAACTCGTTTCTCAATAGAAACCATCATTGGTCCAAATAAGTCAATACCCACATCGGAAAATGGATGAACAAAGGCTTCCTGTCTCTATGGGGGTAACATACTCATTTCTGGAACTTGTGGTTTAGCTTTTCTGATTTTACACTTCTGACAATTGTGAAAACATCGTTTTACACTAACATTGAGGATCCAATATTCCATTCTCAAATTATTTACAACTGTTTCCAACCCAACATGACCGACTTTCATATGGTATTGATTGATTAATAAAATTGTATACTCATGTTTTGGATCTAGGATAACAGAATTTCTTGAGACGAAATCTATATCTAAATCTATATCACTGGGATGTCTTCCTTTGAGACGAATAATACCATCTTGGTCTAAAATACTGAATAAACGGCTAGATTTTAGTATATTTTATTTTTTTTTAGAGAGACCCACTCATCGAGAAACTTGTCACTCTGACTTCTTTTTACTCAATAGTGAAGCTACTCCGTTTCTGCAGTCGGATGACATTCCTGAATTGAATAATTCAGGCAATGCTTTGGATGAGTCTATTCCATCTAGAAAATCGGGAAATATCTTGTTAGAAATCTAATATAGTTGCAGTTACTACTTCATCGACAACGGACAAAATGATGTCGTTGTTCTTCTGACAATCATGTTCTTGTGGTAACTGCGACTTCGGCAATTTCATGAATGGTGGGCCACTCATCCATTGAATGTTTGCTTTGAAATCAAGTATATTCGATTTTGTCGCTAAATCGGCCACATTTAAATTCGAAAGTAACCAATGCCACTGAGAAATATTACTTTCTTTTTGGATTTCTCCTAATCTACAAGCAACGAAAATGGGAAACCTCGTAGATTCAGAACGAATATGCTTTAGCACCACCAAAAAATCCACCCAGAAATATATTTCATAAATTTTGTATTCAAGTTCTGTACAAAGTGATTTTGCCAGATTACAGCCTGAAGTTTTAGCTTTGGTATGGTTTGTTGTCTCAATGGTACCACTTTGTATTTAGCAGTTACAGACGAGCAGTTAACTTAACTACCGTTTCTCGATATAAAATAAGCAGCCTAAGCTTTTTCGCGTGCGTTGGATAACATATGTAATGCAAATTTTGTTGTTGCTAAAACTGAAGGGAAATAACACCGATTGACTGTTACTGGTGCTAATACTTGAAGTTCTTGAAGCCAGCAACATTTCTAGTCTACAAAAATATTTTCAGAAATCTTGGAATCCCAGTCAACATTATTTCGCCATATATTTTGCATCAGAATATTTGCTTTGATCATCAAGGGAGCCAAACATCCAATAGGTTCAAAAATAGACATTATTATTCGAAGAAATTCTCTCTTGCTTGAAATTTTTTATTCATAAAGTATGCTGGATGAAGTTCGAGTCAGATTCAGTGAAAAAATCAACTTGTCGTTTTTTGGACACCATGTAAATCCTGGAACTCGTTCCACATGCTCAGAGTAAATCCGAGTAGTCTCCTGACCTTCAGCTCTCAAATGACTAGGGATTGAATAAGGGACCTCTGAATTACATATCCATTTGATCAAATCGAAACTTGCTTATAACATCTTTAGGGTCTTCACTATTACAAGAGTTGAGATAATCATCCACATAATGTTGCTTATCCATTGATCGAAGTATCCCTTTATACTCGTTAAACAACACAAAAATTGCAACGAAAATATTATAAACAAAATAATGTATCATGGCACTGGGTATAGTTATTTAGCTTCAATAAATCCAATATCAGTATTTGGTAACATGTTTGCTGGGAACAATTTTTAAGGTGGTAGTTGTAAGTACATTTCTACAAGCTTGCGTGATTTACTCTATACCCGCACGCAATTTTGTTTTTCTACAACCGAGCGAAAAGTACCATGTTTGCGCTTCAAAAAACCCAACAAACTGTACTCCGCTTTTAAGAAATATAGTATTTTTTAGAAAAGGGATTGTTGAAATCAAAACCAAAACTGGCGCAGTCGGTAGGATTGTGAAAGTGAAATTTCATCGAGAAACCACTTCAGCAGAGCTGTTAATTCGCAAACCACACACAACCTTGATGCAGCAGCCCCGGAGTCCAGCAGTGCCCGTTTCCCTCAGCGAAGTTTGTCGATACCAACGAGGTGAGTCGAGTTTCCTGTTGTACCTCCTGATTTTTCTATCATAGAGATTTCGAAGGAACTTAGGTTAGGAAAAAGAAACAGGAACAAAGAAACAGATTTTGCACAGCACAGTCAAATCAAGAACAAAACCCAAGTAGAATAGAAATTTAATTTTAAGTTTTAGTGAACTCTGGTGAGAATAACTGGCGCGAAACTTTTAGACTCATAAGCGATAAAGTAAGAAATTTATGATCGGAACTAAACACGTGGTTACTTTTAAAAAATGAATTGAGAAATACATTTGGTGAGAGATTAAGCCTTGATAATCTAGAACAACTATTTACTATGATTCCACATATAAATTAATACCCTCTTGATTTTGCAAAAAGAATTCAAGTTTTAAGAAGTAAATCAAATGCAGATATGGATGCACAAACAAAAAGAAACCATATGAGACAAATTGAATCTCAATCTCTTAAAGTCATTCTTAGAAATTTAAATATAAGGGTACAAGATAAATGCTTAGTCCATCCACCAATAAAATTATTAATAGATACAGGATGTCATACATCCATGTTAAGACCAAAGAACCATCTCAATTAAAAACGTCATTAGGTGAAAAAATTGTTCAAAATAGAGCGAAAATCCCAGCATTTTCAGAATTCAAAAGCAAACAATCAATCGAATTTCTCTTGTTTCCATTTCACGAATATTTTGACGGAATTCTTGGAGTAAAAGAATTAAAAAATTTTAATTTAAATATTGACTTTCCAAACCAAATATTGTATTCCAACAACATAGAAATACCATTTTTCTATCGACAACCAAATGAAACTCAATACACAATTGAAGCATCAGCATATGGAAGTATTATTCAAAAATTCCCAGTAATAATACAGCAAGGAGAAAGTATGATACCAAAAATGGATATCAATAATTCAGAAATTCCAGAAACTTTAACTATTGCAGAAACTTTTAGAGCACCATTTGAAATTCGTAATAAAACGAATAAAACAATAGCAAATACATTATACTCGCCATTCTCTTGTTATACACTTAATAAGGAACAATACGAAATATATAATATTGACCAAATAATGCCAACAAAACAGAAATCTGAAATAAAAAATCCTACTGATAAAATCCGAACATCACATATGAATAAAGAAGAAGAAAAAGCTATATTGATATTATGCATAGATTATAAAGATATATTTTATGATGGAACAAAAAAATTTAAATTGGAGGAGTTATAATATGTAAATATAGTCTATAAGCACGTATTATGACTTGATATTTTAGCTCTAAGCACGTATGAAAACCTATACCGGGTGGCTACGGAAGTATTGCCTACAGAATATCTCAGTTATTGTATGAAGTAGGTTTGTGAAATTTGGAGCGTCGATATAATGACATAAGAACTAGAATTTGAGCATATTGACATGTCGAAGTTAACTTCCAGTCTGACCGGAAGTAACATCAACTTTCTTATTTTAAATGGAAACCCTACTTTTTTTTCTTTTCGCTTTATTCAGCATTCAATTCCCTTTCTAATGACATATCACAAGTTGGTATCTAACCAGAAACTAGATCAGAAAAAAATTATTATTGAAATTCACCGAGTAGGCCGTGGAAGCAAAATGAAAGCCAAAAATTGAAAAGTTGGCTATGGAAACCATACGTCACTTGATAACAGTTGCTACTACTGTGATATTTTATTTTCATTCGTCGGCGTTATAAAAAGCCGCCAAAAAAAATATTGGAAAAATTGGGAAAAAAACAATACTCTGTAGGTCCATAACTTAAATAGGAACATACAACTTTTTCTTGCCTGTACTATTCAGCATAACCATTCCTTTCTAATGATATAATAGAAAGTAATTTTTTGAAATGAAATACCAAAATATCCAATTATTATTCTCCAAATAACAAAACAGATTATCGTTTGTTGGCCCCATTCTTTTTCAAGGCCAACTAACCAGAGAGAGATACTTTAATTTTTTAACGAATGAAATTTCGGAATTCATTAACAACCTACCAGCGGAAATAACTGAGAGAATGTACTTCCAGCAAGATGGCGCCCCTCCGCATAATTCAAGAATAGCGAGAAATTATCTTCAAAATCGCTTTCAAGAGAGACTTATAACAACCCATGGTCCAGTCAGGTGTCCACCAAGGTCACCTGATCTTACTCCGTGCGACTTTTTTCTATGGGGGCATCTTAAAAATAGGGTGTATTCCACACAGCCTACAACTCTACATGAGCTAGAAGTAAAAATTCGTAGAGCTTTCCAAGATATCGCGCCCCAAATGTTGAGAAACGTTTTTCATGAAAATATCACCAGAGTCAATAAATGTATTGACGCTGAGGGAATGCATTTCGAACATTTGTTTTGAATTTATTTTATCTTTAATCCTATCAATTTGAATTTGTTTTTTCGATAAATCTGTTTTTTGTTATTTGAATAATAATAATTGGATTTTTTGGAATTTCATTTCAAAAAATGACTTTCTATTATATCATTAGAAAGGAATGGTCATGCTGAATAGTACAGGCAAGAAAAAGTTGCATGTTCCTATTTAAGTTATGGACCTACAGATTATTGTTTTTTTCTCAATTTTTCCAATATTTTTTTTGTCGGCTTTTTATAACGCCGACGAATGAAAATAAAATATCACAGTAGTAGCAACTGTTATCAAGTGACGTATGGTTTCCATAGCCAACTTTTCAATTTTTGGCTTTCATTTTGCTTCCACGGCCTACTCGGTGAATTTCAATAATAATTTTTTTCTGATCTAGTTTCTGGTTAGATACCAACTTGTGATATGTCATTAGAAAGGGAATTGAATGCTGAATAAAGCGAAAAGAAAAAAAAATAGGGTTTCCATTTAAAATAAGAAAGTTGATGTTACTTCCGGTCAGACCGGAAGTTAACTTCGACATGTCAATATGCTCAAATTCTTGCTCTTATGTCATTATATCGACGCTACAAATTTCACAAACCTACTTCATACAATAACTGAGATATTCCGTAGGCAATACTTCCGTAGCCACCCGGTATATATGGGACAATTATGTTTAACCCAGATTCTGTACTGAACATACACTAGATCGTATAATCTTGTAACCCAAAAAACTGTACTCCGCATTTAAGAAATACAGTATGATTTAAAAAAGGGATTTTTCAAATCAAAACCAAAACAAAGGCGAGCATTTTTTTACTTTGCCGCTCTCTAGCGGCAAAGTAATCAAAACGATCGCAGAGTTGCCATGGTTTCATTAAATGATTTTATTAACTTCTTCACTTTTCATGTTCTGTTGAACGTTTAATAGTGTTAAAATACAAATTACCCTTAGTTATACAAAATAACAAAACTATATGTTCTGAGGGAGTTTCTTTCGACTAAAGGTCAGGGCAGTATAATTGGTCCAATAATATTCATTTTGTGTATAAATGATATGCCAAACTGTGTAACAAATACAAATTGCTTCTTAAGTAATTATGCCGATGATACAAATATTTTAATAACTGCACCAGATTTCCAAATTACACTCGATAACGTAACAAGGTTAGAATGAAAATTTGATGTGAGTGGAAAGTCCGAGCGCGAGCCGAAGGCTAGCGGAAGGAACCACGAGCATCACGAATTTTCATTCTAACCGAGTAGCAGACTATACTTTCTCCACGATCAAACATTTTAAAATATTTTTAAATGGAAACGAACAAAAGATAATTTCCACACGAAATAATAACTATTATTTAAAAACACTGTTTATCAGAAAGAACTAATCCTGGACTAGCCAGAACTAATATTTTAATCGCAAAGATGCATAAGAATAAACCATTGAATTAAAAAAAGGTGCATTGTCGGTGGCTTGAACCCACGACCTCTCGTCTAATATAAAATAAATAAATAAATAAATAAAAATATATTGTATAAAATTAAGCATAACAATTCCAACAGTTTCTACAGATCAAAAAACAAGTGTATTTCCGTTCTTCTTTGCCTAACATAGGCTCGGACGTCGGGGAATAGGGACTCTCGTCTAATATGCCAATGCTATATATACCATCTGAGCCATCAGGTCTCACATAAAAATGTGTTTGATGAATATTATATTGATACTACGTGTCGTAATTATTCGGGTGTTTTGGTAGTAAACTTTCCAGTATATTATTAATTTGTACTCTTTGTAATTTCAGGTGGTGTATTTTCACATTCTGATTCTGAATCACTGGATAAATTCATGATACTTTTTATATTTTCAAATGAAAACGTGACTGCAATTATTTTGACATTACTGAAATTTGCCACTACGGTGACAATCAACTGCGTCAAGGCTAATGTTATTATTGCTAACCAGTGTGAGAATATTATTCTTATACAAGAGAGAGAATGTAAATACATTTGAATTGCATGGGGGCAGAGGTGTTGCCGAATATTTCTTCAATCTCAAGAGAGAGAATTCCAGCATTCTGTAATCAAATTTCATTTCAGAATTAGTAAATTCTGTGATGATCGTGGAGAAAATATTTTTTCAGCAATGTCATGGTGGATCTCGAATGAGAAGCTACTATTAAATGAAAAAAAAAAACAAATCGTCTATTGATCAAAACAAATAGGTCACAGTTAGAATATCCACAAAGCATTCAATTAGATGAATCTGAAATCAATATAAGTGCAGAAACAATGCTTTTAGGAATAACTATAGACGAAGTTCTGTCATGGGAAAGTCATATAGTAGAACTTTCTAAAAGATTAAACTGTCTGTTATACATTGAGGGTAATCAGCCCTATGCTGTATTACTTCCGTTAAAAATAACGTCACCGATATTCGCCATTTCCGTTATATTGCTTGGTAATAGCAAAACAACGGAAATGGCGAATATCGGTGACGTTATTTTTGACGGAAGTGATACAGCATAGGGCTGAATGTTACGGTACTTAAGTGAAGATGATCTAAGAGTCATTTATTTGACAAATTTTGAATCTCTTGTTAGATACGGTTCTATTTTTTTTATGGTAGTAGTAGTTCAGTAGAAAAAATATTTATATGCCAAAAAAGAGCACTGAGAGCCATTACAAAACTTAGTTTTAGAGCTTCTTGCAGAGGCATTTTCAAAAGTCACCAAATTTTAACCGTTGCCGCAATATACATTGAAGAGTGTCTAATGTTTTTATTTAATAAGGATTTTTTCAATGCAAATTTACCAACTCATTCATACAATAGTAGAGACACGTTTTACATATATCCTATTCACAGAGTGACCGTTACAGAAAGGGGTGCCAAATATTCTTGTATGAAACTGTTCAATAAATTACCTCAGAATATCAGACTGATAGAGAGTCGAAACTATTTCAAAAATGCAATACTCACAATTCTAGTTGACCTTGAACCTTATACATAGTACAAGATTATTTAAATGTCTCTTTTTAAATATTTAAATGTACTGAGTGACGAATGTAATCTCCTCATAAACACTCAGAGTGTACATTATTATATGTGATTTTCGAAATAAATATTACTATTATTATTATAATTACTATTTTTTTAACAGTAACACACATATGTAGCGCAAAGTATAATGCTCGTACCTTTTAAAATCTGAACTATCAACTTTGAGGTTATCAATAATCATTAATTCTTATATACCTACCAAATATTTTTGTAAAATCTGCGGTTGTAGAAAAAATCTTGGGTGTAATTCTAGCGCAAAACTTTGCCGCTTTCAAAACATTGCTTCCTCAAGCAGCAAAGTATTAATTTGCGCTTTCAATACACAAGTGCTTTCAACTCTCATTTGTTTTGTTCCACGGGTTTCCGCAATTATTTTAGTAGGGTTTCATGTTTGTCGATCAATTAAACGTATCTTAGATATATTTTTGGCAATCATGAAGGATGGACAATTGTACATTAAGCACCAGTATCCAATACTTCACTGAACTTTTACAATCAACAAATGATGCTATTGACGTAAAGTGGTTGGTTGGCTACAAAACGGATTATCTTTGATGAAGTGGTATACTGGGCCTTGGTAGAACATTGCATTTCGCTGAATGGACGATATTCAGAGTGCTTGGCCTTTGTGTGTAACTGAAACCACCCCTCGAAATCAACCAGCTTTTATCTTTAATTGCGGTGATTACCCATCCAAATTGAGTACAATTTGATAATTTCATAATCTATTACACCGTTTTCGCATAATTGATTTCTACTGAACCGTTTCGTCGAACGAAATTTTTCCATAGCTATACTGATATGTGAAATTTGTATTTTTCTATTCATTAATTTAAATACATCAATGAATTAATCATCTGTGCACATACATATCAAACCTTGTTCATAATGATAATAATTATAACATTGATTGAAAATGTTAGTAAACTTATTTATTGAATTAAATATAAAAACTTCAATGAATTGGTGCTTTTGCAAGCTTTGGTAATACCGAGTGCAAGAGTCACTGACAACATATATTTAAGCAGCAGCAATGGTTGCTTATCTTAATCATGTTGAACTTTTTCTGAAGAGCCTTTGTCTAAAAGTCAGACCGGCTTAAAAACATCATGAAGATTTCGTTCGCCTTTTCAGTGCATTTGACAAGTTTAATAATGCTGGTACAATAACAAATTCATCCCTGTTAGAGTACAATCTTCCTCACGGAAAATTTTGTTCGGAGTGTTGAAGACTCATTAAATTGAGGTTTTTCCTATTAAATAATCTCACTCGACACTTTTCGTCCTCAAACACTCTCAATTATTTTTTACATAGGTACTTCTTGATGTTGTATTTTTACTTAAAACAGTTTTCTATTATTTCAAATCCACGTAGCAATACAGACAACAAATAGTTCTTTCAAAAAATTGCTCGAAGAAAGCTTTGTTAATTTGCAGTTGTTTTTCTGCTTCTCAATAACAGAAGCTTTGTTTTATTGATCTCTGATAATTATATTGACATTGTGATCCACTCCAGTACTCCTGCAATCACAGAGTCCACAGAACTATTTTTTCTTTGGTCTGGGAATGATGAAGTCTTTCCGGACTCATTTCTCACTGGGTCCGCCTGCACATTTCTTCGGTGTGAAGCACGTTAAAATTTCTCTCATCACAGCTCTGATCATTTTTACGTTCTGTCTCATTGTTCATAGAATTTTGAAGATATTTCTGGTGGTTTTAAAGGCACAGGTCCACTTTCCTTTGCGTGATGTCAGCTTTCTTATCATGTTCTTGGCATCTAACTGCACTCTTGTTTCTCTTAAGAACGTCTGTCGGATCATTTTCCATCTAGCGAAAACGAACAGGGTACGTTCAGCACCATCTTGATTTCCACAATAATGTCATTCTTCAGATTCTGTTTCTATGCAGCTGTTTAAATATATACTGCTCAGATAAAGGAATAATCTGATTTTCATTGAGTTCGTATAAAACATTTTTCCTAAAAGCGTGCGTGATTCACCCTATACCCGCACACAATTCAGTTTGAGAGGTGTCATAATAACCCAGAAACCGGGACTCACGCTCGCAGCTCATGATCTGAACTGGCAACATACTGAGAAAACTGCTCCAAAAGTGTGTCCATTGTTGGCAAGATATTATGGTTCGATGATCCTGGACACTATTTTGTATATATATTGAATGAACAGATGAATTCATCTTCTCTCGTTTCGGATGGTCAGGGGTTTCTGAAAATCCCGTGGTTCGACAAAATTATTTATCGTTTAAAAATTATAACACATTTTGAAGTTGTTTTTGTGAGTGCAAACATCCATCTTGAAATTGACTACTTTATTTTTCACGCAGGTTGTGTATAAGTAAGCAATTATTTTCAACATTTACTGGCTAAGATGTCGGAATTGTGAGAGAGTTCAAAATGGGGCAGGAGTAAACCCAGTTTTTTTTAGCGTGTGTGAGTGAGACCTGTCCCACTAATACTCCTTAAATTACACAATATCTAAAGAGGGTAATGGTTCGTGCTTCAGTGCAATTATTCCGGATTAACTGAAACATCTATGATTTTTGCATCCTTCGTAAAAAAGTTGGATTATGTAACGTGGTAAAAACAACCATTCAGTTACTCAGATAACGACATGTTAAAATTGCATGAAAAAGTAGAAGTCTTCACGACCAAAACGCACTTCCCACATAATCTGACCAATCGCAAACCAAGACAACTCGTGTTATCGCGATAACACCAGCTGTCTTTCAATCCTGATTGGAGGATCAGCTTCGGTATTTTCAACGACGTAACCATGACAACAAAAAGTTTGGCAGTTCTATCAATATTAATTATACCTGATTGTGTCAAAATGAGTCGCTTCGGTGCAAATTCAGATGAAATTATGAAACGAAACATTATAATATTGACGATTTTAATAATTTGTTTATGACTGTTATACATTGTTCGTATTCATATTAATGAAGAAACTTTATTCGTGAAATAGTCTAATAAAATTCAACTCGTAATTGAATTTATCTCATAAGTCTGTCTTTTATTTCTGAACTCAACTGAATTGTTTTGAGAAAACACTACTCGTCCTGCGGACTCGTGGTGTTCTCACGAAGCAATTCAGTTTCGATCAGAAATAAATCGACAGACTTATCGCGAAAATTCAATCACTCGTGGTATTACTCCTGATAAGTCAATGGCCAACTTTCTTATGCAACAACGTGAAAAAATTGTCGCTTTAATTTGCTACTAACAAATTATCAGTAGTAATACCCCGACAACATGCAGAATTTTCGAAAAATACTTTCGCCTTGCTGGCACGAAAACTGTGTTGCTTAGAAACACCATGAGAGCTTGTTCCTATAAAATCTAGTAGTGAATCAGTAATTGAAGAGAAAACTAAAAGTGCGATGTGAATGATGAGGACATTTCGTTAAAAATTGAAAACGTATATCAAAAAGATCTAACAATTCCTCTAAATCGTCCTAATTCTACCATATTTCCATCCCATTCAATATACAGTAGTCTAAACTCGATTTCATCATTTCAAGACATAAATATTAGTATTAGTGACTGCTCTGATATTGATGGCAGAGTTGATTGCAGCACAAAAAGCTTCAATGCTATTAGGCTTGATACAAATACCGTCAACTCAATGGGTATTAAAGGCTTAGTAAATGATGGCAATACTTGCTTCATGAACAGTGTTATCCAATGTTTATCCCATACTAGATGGTTGTTAGATTATACAAAAAATTATGTCTACATGAGAGATATAAATACGAGTACCTCAAGAATGAAGGGAGCTTTATTCAAATCCTTTGCGGTGGTGATTAAAGAACTATGGTCAGAAGATACATTAGATACATACTCTTTAGGACAACAAATTCAAAGATTTGCACCTTATTTTATAGTTGACGCTCAAGAAGACGCCCAGGAATTCTTGAGGATCCTTCTACAGGGTCTACATGCTGACGTTAATAGGATTACTGAGAAACCTAAACACTTATCGTCAGAATTTCACCTAAGTGACAGTGAAAAAGGAGCCGACGCTTGGTCGAATTTCCTGAATATAGATAACTCCATGTTTGTAGAACACTTTGTTGGTCAACTGAAATCCACATTGATACATATTGTGGACATTGCTCAGTTACGTTTGATCCATTCTGGGACCTTTCTGTACCGATTCCGCAGAGAAAAAGCAAACTGAAGTTGTCACATTATTTAGATTTATTTACCAGTGAGGAATCTCTGGATGGTGATGAGAAACCTTCATGGTCCAACTGCAAAGATAGAAGGAAGTGTACGAAATCCGTATCGGTTCAAAAATTCCCTAAAATTCAAGTTATCCATTTAAATCGTTTTTCTTCGACAGGCAAATTCACAGGAAAATTGAATGATGCCGTTGATTTTCCTTTAGAGGGTTTAGATATGAGGAACTATGCGGTTGAGAATGTAGTCTCGTGCTGTTACAATCTTTATGCAGTATCAATTCACACTGGGACAACCAACAGCGGACACTACACGAGTATCTGCAGACATCCTTTTACAGACTCGTGTCATGTGTACAACGATTCTCTTGTGTCTCGCATTGCTTACTAATTTTTCACATTATCTCTCGTGCAAAGAGGCTTATCTCATTTTCTATGAGCTTAGCTCATAGATTTTAGTTTAAATTTTTTTATATACCTATATTTAATTGTTATTTATTCATTTTATTTATATGTACCGCATAATACGGTCTGCATGTATTTATAAAAAGTAAACAATACATTTTTAAATTTTAACTGACGTTTCTAGATTTACCGTGATTGTCGTAACTATGGAAATGTATATATACACAAGCTAGAAGCGAAACACCGTTTTGAAAATACCACGGGCTGGAGGAAGTGTTTACAAAATGTCCTGTTCTCATTGGTTCGAAATAAGAAAATTATGGCATTTGAATGGTTTATATAAATGAGGGAAATTGTCAGTGTAATTTTGATGCTATTACTCGATATGAAATTGAGCCGAATATTTATCACCTCAATTTCCGCCTGGTAGGAATCACTTGAAAACGATTGTAGATACCCAACAATCGAAACGTTGTTACTTGAAATCCTAGAAATATGGTTTCTCTTTCTTTCTTTTTCAGGCAATTGAAGTTCAAGCATTTTAATTCAAACTGAGGTATTATCTGCAATTCAAAAAAAAATAATTGTCATATTAAAATTAATATTTTTTTAAATTCTACCCCAAATTCGATAATATCAAATTTGTTATGTCTTGGTGTTAATTCGTCAAGTTACCCTGCTTATTTTGTTTTTGTCAATTGAGACAGTTACGAAGAGGAAAAGTTTTTGTTGAAACGTTTGAATAGACATAAGTCATTGAACACTTGCTGTGTACTGAAGTGTCTCACAATATTGGTACAGTATAATATTTTCCTGATACTATAATGGCAAATACTTCTTTGAATCATTACTATCTCGAACACGGAATCAAATAGTTATATTTCCACCTTCCTCCAAGTATGTCCTCCAAATGATATATCTTGAAAGTTCTAGTTCAAACACCATATCAAATGACTGCAACAACACAACTTCCTATTCGTTCGTCAAAACCCTTTTGAGCGTCTCCTCTAAGAGAGGTAGAAGCGAAACTTTCCTGAACTTTTCCAAGTCGGCGTAGGCAGCGTCGGAAGATGAAGAATAGAGAAAAACGAGAACGAGCAGTCCAAGTTTGTAATTGCCAGAGATGATGTTTAATGAGTTTTTAATGGACAAGCGACGTCGCATGGAGACGGCTTGCAGCAGCGCCGCAACGCGTAAGCCGACGATTGCCCGGATTCAATTTTATTTTGGTTGGCATTGCTTTCACGTTTTCTTGAATTGTTTGGGTTTCCGGCAGAGATTTACTCCAACAGGATATGAAAGTTAGGCCAGTTCAAGGGTGTAAGTATAGGGTGAACATATCTAATTGATTATTAACTATAACTTGAAAAAAGAGTGTACTGACGATTGATTCATTGTCATTTCGTAGAAATAGCCATCGTCATCATTTTAGACCAAGAAAATGTAGAGGTTTTCAATTCGTATATTTCTGCTGTAGTTTCTATGTAGTTTCGATATGTGTCAAATGGTGAAAAATCCTACTCGGATAACAACAACTTCTGAATCTCTGATTGATGTTATCTGCATTAGAAAGGATGTAATGGTAAGAAATTCTAATACACTTGATATGAATGGTATAACTGATCACTTGATGGTATATTGCGATATTGACTTCAAAGGAGAAGATATTTATGATGACTTGATTTTTTATAGAGATTTTAGGAATTTCAATAATGTACTTTTTTCACACGATGCCGATAACTAACTCACCATTGGGGTGAGATTGTGACATTGCAAGATATCATTTCCAAAGTAACTTTTCTTAACGAATGCAAACACGCTCCTATTTGCACGGTAAATAGAAAACATAAAACCTGATGATGAAATCTCGTGATAGAGCTCACATTAAATAGCTAAAAAAAAACACCTGCAGCGAGAAATTACTATGTAACCTTACGCAACTACGTCAATGAAGCAGTAAAACGGGAAAAAACTGCATACATAAAATTTGTTCTAAACAGAAATAAAAACAACTCTAAAAAGACATCTTGCTGAATGGGTTGTCACTACAAAATCATCCTCAGTGATTGGTAGCCTGCCAATGGAACTACGTAGACCGCAAGAAATCAATGACTACTTCTTAAATGTGGCTGGACATTTAGTAGTAACTAATGATACTCTTTCATATTATAATAGTAACAAATTAAACGCTAATGTGAACTTTTCTCTCACCGAGATATGTAATGATGATATTTTGACAGCTATCAAAAAGATAAAATCTAATGCTTCACGAATTGACAATATGAACATCAAGATGATTTCTTTAGTGATACCTCACTGTATCAATGAAGTGAAACATATTTTCAACGAAACTTTTAGATGGGATATTTTTCCAGATGTTTGGAAGGTTGCTAATATAATTTCAATTCAAAAAAAGCACCTACCACGTTCAGGGACCTCCGCCCTATTAGTATTCTGTCCTTATTCTCTAAAATATTCGAGTAAAATGTTTCCCGCCAAGTGAAAACTTTTCTGGAAGAAAACCGAATACTTCCATGGAAAGTAATCAATGATCTGACGAGAGCCAGAGATGAATCAGAAGTCACCATTTTGGTACTGCTTAATCAAAGCAAAGCTTTCGATCTAGTCAATTTTGATTTGCTCATTGGCAAGCTGAATTCCTTAGGATTTGATGAGAGTTCTCTGAAATGGACTATCTTACAGGCCGATCACAGAGAGTCAAACTTGATAATATTTGTGGTCATCTCTGAAGGAAACCTCTTCAGGTGTACCTCAGGGAAGCAGGGCCCTTAATGTTGTCAGTGTTTATTTTTGATTATCCCTCTTCCTTATCACATTGTCAGGTACATTTATAAGCAGATGATATACAGTTATATTTGTCTTCCCATAACATTGATATAGAAAGTTGCATAACCAATATAAATTCAGATTTGCATAAAACATTTCTGTACTCAGAACCTCATGGTTTGAAAATCAATCCGACCAAAACCGTCGCTTTAAGCATATAGGATCTCAGGGACAAAAAAATTGAAGTTCAAACAAGTTTTAAGCTCATTCTCGATAACGCAGGTATTGATTGGGTAGACACTGCTAAAAATCTAGGCGTAACCATAGCTCTTTATCTTTCGACGAACATGTGAAACACATTTTCAAAGTATCATTCTTAAAACTCAAGTCGCTATATAAATTCAAATATCAGTTATATGAAGAAATGAAAATCCGGCTAGTTAAAACGCTTATTTACCCGCACATCGAGTATTGTTTTTTTATAATTGTTTTTAAAAATTGCTTTTTCCGTTAACCAGCCGTCATCCCCCTACGAAAGACAGCCCTCAGAAGTCGAAACTTGTGCGAGCTAAGGATTAACGAGGTCTTACCTTCTAACGTGCGATTCCTAGCACGAGACCAATGACCATGCTGGGAATCGAACCCACGTCCCTCTGACTGATAGACTAGCGCTCTACCATCATGACCACTGCGGCCCATTGTTCGGTGTATTACAATTTTTACCACAATACAATAAATTAAAACTATATCAGATACAAAATGCTTGCATGTGATTCATATGCTGTATTCCATATGGTGAACATGTCACTTCCTTTTTGGTAAAAATAGAGGAGTTGAATGTGGAATACTTACAGAGTCCAATATTTGATATCAGTCTTCCTGTTCTAATTTGATAAAAACCAAAACTCCTAGATATTTATATAGTTTAATAAGCAGACATTATGACATACACTTGGTTAATTTGAGAATAAACTCATTCAATATACCTCGGCACCGTACTTCTAAATTTGAAGGATGCTTTTCTTATATTGCTCCTAGTTATCTGAATGACATTCTACCTATTTTACTTCACACTCAAAAAAGAAATAAAATGAAAGCTGCTTACTGCTCAGTGTTAATATTAGATTGAATGTACCTATGATATTGCAATGAAATCGTTCAATGACCAATAGTATTAAGACTATTATTAGCAATAGTACCTACCTATATGATTGTATACTTTGTAATTTCTTCATCAGTTTCTTTTTTCTGTAAATGTTTTGATAGTAATTAACTATTTTCATTTTGTATTTTCTTACACATATTGAATAATTTGGCTAACCCTTTTCCTTTTGTGTATAAAATGTATTTTTTATGCATAATAAACATTAAGATTATTATTATTAAATAGATCATCAATTGAACACGTTACTATTCAAAATAATGAATGTTTGAATATTTAATTTGATAAACTTTTGAATCTGTAAGAAAAAATCCAGAATATTTTCATTGTTTTGTATTTTATTATTCATTGGAATGAAATAAAAATTAGAATACTTTTATAAATTTGCCCTCTACATTTCTCAAAAATCAATCCATATAACAATCAAAGTAAGCAGAGTCAAGTGATTTGGTGTATCAATACTTCAAAGTTTCAAGTCGAAGCGTTGTAAAAGTGACAAATTCTGTATATTTCAAATTATTTTCGATAAAAGCAATATTTTAATGGATTCGTCAGGCGAAGAGCTCCGAGAAACAATTTTAAAGGCCGCAGATTCGATAAATTCAGACCTGTTACGTATTAAATCACGGCAAAGATACGAAGAGCAATACATCCAATTTTCAAACTGGTGAATAGCTTCAGAGAAGAGTTTTTTTGGCGTATTTTTAAGAGCTAAGTAAGGTACTAAAATAGTACCCTATGGTCGCGTTACTCGATGGTGAAACGTTAAGTTAAAATAAAACAAAACCTGGACATTTACAAGTTCCATAAGTTGACATCATTCATAAAAAGCATAATGTGGATTTTCGACCACATAAAGCGCATATTATTACCAAAGAAGACATATCCAAGCTTATGCTAGCCCCTGATGAGATATATCTTATGATTACAGTAGAAACCATTTTTTATCTGGCCGGTGCTTTTCGCAGAGCGAAGCTTATGAAAATCACGCTGGAAGGTAAAGGAAACGTACTTATTGTGACAATTTTCCTCATATTATATAAACCAATCAAATACCATAAATTTCTCATTTCGAACCAATGAGAACAGGACTTTTAGAAAACCCTTCCTCCAGCCCGTGGTATTTTCAAAACGGTGTTTCGCTTCTAGCTTGTGTATACATTTCCATAGTTACGACAATCACGGTAAATATAGAAACGTCAGTTTGACGGTTCAACTCTTCAACTGACATTGATCACACAAGATGAACCGTTCTTGCAATACGCATTTAGTCCATAATATAATGTATTCGTGAAATTTTCTGATCGAATATCCCTTCAAAATGCAGAATTTCCAAAATACTTTCACCTTGCCAGGGATGAATTATTAGATTACTCGAATGAAAAGATTTGATTTTTTGCTTAGCTTTCGTCGGTTCAAGCCGCATCTATTTAAGAATATTCAATTTTGAGAACACTCTTAATGAAACATTCCGTATCTTCGATTCCTTTCAGAATTCTCCGAAACTTTTAACACGATTATTTGGATAATTCATAACTTTTCAATACGACAATATGAAAAGAGTATGTTGCCATTTGAGAAATGGCAGTTGTGAGCATTTCTTTATGATACGGTTGCTGCAAATACATGAGAAGCTCAATTTTCAGCTGTATCTTACCTCGAACCTTCCTCTTGTAAATGTTGAAGCCATTCGTGAGTTGTGATGATTTGAAGTTGATGTTCAAGGCCAACTTTGTTCGATTGAACAGTTAACTGTATCTCCGCCATTTTTCAACCGATTTTCAATTTTGAAGAACAGTGTTATCACCAATTGCGTGTTCTTCCGGATTTTGATAAAAACTGTACAGGGTGTCATTTGAAAAAAAAGTTTGGGGTCACTTCCGGTTAAACAAGAAGTGGTGAATTTCCGGTAATGGAGTCAAAATATGTGTATTTGAGTAATATATCGACGTACCAAATTTGAAACCTGTATCTTTAAAACTATAGAAAACTTGGGGGGCGTACCTCACCTCGAGGTCACTCGGTATAATAGGGACCATATAATGGCGATCATTATGGTAGTAGTCGCGAATATTATCGGGCGATACAATAACGAATGTTGACATTTAAACGAATCGTAATTCAACTAATCAAGAAAATGAATCAAGAAATTGATGAATCTATAAATTTTGATATAGATAAGGCAGCTGACATGATGATTTTTGTCCTAGTTATTAATAGTGTAGCTGCGGTTAAGTTTGATTTTTACTTTATGTCCCTAGGGATTTGAAATGCAACTTTATTTCCCTAGGGGCTGAAAGATACATTTTAGTAGGTACATACATTTGTGTTCCCGTATATTGTAGAACCCAATATTCATGATAATTGATGATTCGTCACGAGCTGTCATGGATGAAAAATGTAATGTCAGTAATAAATAATTCATGTGTTACTTACGTTTTCATACATTCTAATATTCAAAGCTTTTACTATTTACATGATAATTTGGCGACGATTGGAAGAAAACATGGATGCAAACCAGTTCACAGGAACTGATGTCAACGTTGCAAAACCAACAACAAGTACTATTAACTCAACTTGCTAATCAGTTCCATCCTGATGTTTCAACAGCAAGTTTTTCAAGTGTAGCGCCGTTTGAAAATTTCGATCCAAATGGTGAAAAGTTTTTATGTTACTTGGAACGTTTCGGAAACTTTTATACCAAATTTTTCAACCATGTCCTACCCACTCAGCATTTTAATTAAGAAAAATGAACCATGGAGATGGTCATCAAATTGTGAGGCTGCTTTCCTGAAGATCAAAACTGAACTTTGCAGTGACCGAGTACTTATACCTTTTGACCCATGTCTGCTACTGATTCTCACGACAGACGCAAGCCCGTATGGTGTTGCTGCAGTGTTGAGTCATTCGATTGATAGTTTCGAAAAACCTATTGCGTATGCTTCCCGTTAGCTCACAGAATCAGAGAAGAATTATAGTCAGTTGGACAGAGAGGCCCTTGCAATTATTTTTGGTGTCACCCATTTCTACATGTACTTGTTTGCTACTCATTTTCTTTTAGTCACTGACAACGAACCAATATCAAGGATACTGCACCCTCACAAGGCTCTGCCACAGATGACTTCATCGCGACTTCTTCGATATGCTTCTTTTTTGTATGGATTCCATTATTCTGTGGAATTCAAAAGAAGACATGATAACCAAAACGTAGATTGTTTGTCTCGAGTACCAGTGAAGCAACTCAATGTTTCATCAGATGAACTCATTGGTGATGAAGTGAATCAATAATGCGATCATGTTTTGTTTCAGATTTCAAACATCGAGATAACTTCAAGTATAATCAGAGTGGAAACTGAAAAAGATACAGACTTGAAACAGATTCTCGACAGTCTGTTGTCATTTACGAAAGATACCGAATTCAAATTGGTTGATGGAATAATTTTTCGAAAAGATAGGGTTGTCATTCAAGTTTCCCTACGTTCCAGAATCCTTGACGAACTGCATGAGACTCATTTGGGTCATTAAAGAGATTTCGGGCTATTGCTTTCGATACAACCCGTTTCTCAACATTATACATAATACACATAATATACATTGTCGCTTTTTTATAATTTGTACCATAGATAACATTTTTATTTCCAATAGAACCCTATGTATGTTTTGGTATGAAGAATGGAAAATTCAATCATCTTTTATTTCATATTGGGGTTCCCTATAACTAACCTAAATAGTTTTTCAGATATTGGCGTTTTCAGATGGTAGTTCTTATTTCAATGCATTCTTTGAATCAGTATAGCTTTAACACGACATTCATTTGATTTCCTCACAAAATTCTTATTGGCAGTTCTTCTGATTCACTTCATCAAAAATATTTACTGTTCCCAAAAATTAAGTTAACATTTACATTAATATTCTGGCAGTAATGTTGAAAGAATACAGGGGTACCCTTCTCTCTAAGCGTTTCCACAAACAAACATCTGTCAGAAAACAACTACTTCTCTGGCTAATACCACGACAGACATTGAACTACAACTGACAGATATTTGTGCAACGTTCTTCAAAGAAGACCCAATTGCAAGTGCTTGTCTCGTAATTAAACAGAAAATTATCCTTCATTTGGCTGGGAATGACCACCTGCAGACATGCATGTTTCGAGGTTTATTGCCTCTCATCAGTGGCAGGGTAGGTCGGACAACATTATAATTGTCCTGTCCCTGCCAAATGAATAATAATCAACTGCTTAACTAATATTTCCCCACGAATAACACCACGATCTACAACCAAGTTGATCGAAGCGCCATCCGCACGGAACAAGACAAGGCAGTAGTTCATTAAACAGACTATATAGTTTTTTATTTATTCAAATGAAACAACAACACAATATGAAACAAATGGTTAAAACAATATGGCGACCATCCTGTTGAATACAAAGAGCCACTCTCTGTTTGAAAGACTGCTTAACATGCATGTAATAATATTTTTGAGGAGTCACTGTTCGTGCAGCTCTCTTCTCCATATTTTGTAGTGTGGTTGAAGTATCATCAAACTCATCCTTTGAGTATACCAATAGGAAAATATCGAGGCAAGTCAAATCTGGCGATCTTGCTGGCCAATTCTGTGGCCTCCCCTACTATTCCATTTATTCGGATAGCACATATTCAAAATCTTTGACGTTGAATTTAAAATGTACCGGAGCTCCATACAATTGTAACCACATCCGTTGTCTGATATTCAGTGGGACATTCTCCAGAATCTCAGGCAGATCATCTCGTGAAATTGTAAAAAATTTTGACTATTCAAGTGTCCATTGAAACAGTATGGTCCTATAATTTGTTTACCTATAATTCCTCCCCACGTATCAACAGACCATCTATTCTGCTGATCTAGATTGCGGAAAATATGATGATTAAAATCAGTATAGTAATGGAAGTTGTGTTTGTTCACTAAGCCATTGTTATTAAAAGTAGATTCATCAGAAAACAAAATGGAATCAAAACAATGTTAATCCTCACTAAACTTGTCCAGAACCAATAGACATAACTCGATGAGTCGAAGGAAGTCTATTTCATATAATTTCGGGTGCATTTGAATACGGTACGGGTGAAATTCGTTTTTATTACTCAAGAAATGCTCCGTCTCCTTATCCCTGTATCTTTCTCGATCTTACTTGTAAACACTCGTATTAGGTTTTTTATGATAGATCTCATAATGAATAAGAAATTCATCCTCTTTATTATCAATAATAGGTTTTGGTCAAGTAGTGCCTTTCCATAATCAACACTACCAGTCAGTTCTACGAAACTCATGTAACAATCGTTTGAATGCCAATTTGTTCGGATGATTATGGATTATGGATATTTTTGAGTATACACCCTCGACGCCAAAAGGTAATTCTTTCTCTCTCCTCAATCGCTAAAATCATATCTATGAGCTCTTGAATGGGATAAATATTAATTTCCGACTGTTATTATTCATGTTTTGAATTACTTCAAAATCAATAACTGTCAATAAGAATTCTTTCAAGAAATTGAATAAATGTCGTGTCAAAGCTATCTTGATGCATTAAAATACGAACTCCTATTCGAAAAAGCCAACACATATAATAATTCCCCGAAAACTACTACTTCATATTTTCTCCTGGGTGGTGGGCGTCGCGTCTTCTTATATTGGAAATCTACTGATGCATGATGGAACGTTTGCTAACAATTTGCGTCCATTAGCTGTAATTACAACTTCTGAGTGAAACTGCTGATATATGTACTTATTTTCTAGGAAAATTTGAGGTTGATAGGTATATTTTCTGGGAAATGATAAAGCTTTAATTGCATATTGCCAAGCGCTCCTTCCCACGAACTCCTTTCTTAAAGGACCAATTTATTTTCAGCGCAACATGTTCCAATTTTAGTTTGAATATCATCAAAATCATGTAATAATATATCGTTATAGCTATAACAAATTTCAACTTCAGCTACCTTTGGTGCATCCTCTAGAATGAAGCTATTTATTTGAGGCTGTTGTGAATAATTGAGTTCAAACTATTCTCGTGCAACATTTAAAATTGGGGCAACGCTTGAAAAGCTTGCCGGAATAATTTGATACAGACAACGTTAAATAAATACCCTTTTCTCCGATTATCTTGCAAGGTAGGATATGAAAAAATACTATCTTTCAGAAAAAATTACTTCCTGGCTCACGACATACATTGAATTGTATTTGACTGATAATGTGCAATTATCCTCCAGAATAGTTACTTTCCTAACAAGTGCGGAGAGTGATCCGCACGTTGCACACACTACGGATTTTGACGTACGGAAAATATTCAAACGACTTTTGTCCGTGACATGTGGGCCTGCACACTTTACGTTTTCTTATTGAACGTCAGGTTAGTTTTTCTTCAATCGACGTTGAGTTGAGTAGGGTGCTGAATGGATCGCAAACGCAAAATTATTGCGATGTGGCTACTATACCGCCATCGAAAGAGACGGATACATTATTCGGGTTCACCGGGTTCATCCAATAAATGAAATAAAGTGCGAGGTTGGTGCATTCTACAGTGTCCTTCATAAAGTTCGCATCATATGGAAAAAACTTTTATTGATAATTTATTTTGAAATTCGACTTGCGTTGAGTTGTGCTTTAAAAATTATGGGAAATGACCTGCTCGGATATGGACACGTGACTTTCGCTACCTGTCAAAAAATTTTGAAGGACAAAGTTGTTTCTTTTTCGATTATACACCTACATCTCGAATTTGAACGTTCTATTGCAACTTTCACATTTTGCCATTTTTTTGATAATTACGAAATTTCTGTAACATTAAAAAATTCGTAACATCGACAAAACTGTTTTATACTAGCAGCTCTAATGTGCGAATAACTTTCAATCACGAATCATCAACAAAAATATGTTTTTCTCAAGAAAATGAGAATTACTGCTAACATTTCTGTTACGTTCGATGCAAAGTTGACGTATCTTCAAGCATATAGGATAAGAATTCATTTAAGTGCATTTTTTCGGTATTAAAATGATACAAAATTCATAATTCAAAACATTATAAAACTTCTTTGCGTATCTATCCAAAGTTTACTACTTTTCACGGTACAAATCCTAAATTAAATTCTTACTGCTCCGGCTACGAAACTTTCATCAATTTTGTGAAGTAGGCTTTGGAAACAAATGAAGAAGGTAGTCAATGGAGACAATTTCATACTAAGCATTGTTTGACAGCTAAATACGCAGTTCAATACGTTTGAATCAGAATAAAGTAATAATGTTATCTGTACAAGAAAAAATACAGATTGTTTTAATGTGTGGAGAAGGTACACCCCATCGACAAGTCGCTGAAGATTTTAGTATACGACACCCAGTCAAAATATACAGCAGTCTACTGTTAGCAGAATTTTGACAAAATTCAAAAGTACTGGTTCAGTTTTACCTGAGTTCAAAAAACCACATAATCCTTCTAAAAAAAATTGAGGAAGTGCAATTAAATGTTTGTTTGGATGTTATACAACAAGGAAAGTCCAGTATTTCTCAAATTAGCAGAAGAATGAATGTAAGCGAGAGCAGTGTATTAAGAATTTTAAGAAAAAATTGATTTAGGCCCTTCAAGCCGAAATTTATTAACACCCTGAAAGAAAGGGTCTTTGATGTCCGTTATGGGTTTTCAGCTTGGTATCAGGGAGAAGATTCCAGATTTCCATATAAAATATTGTGGACCGATGAAGCAACGTTCACTTCAAGCGGAACTGTTAGCTCACAAAATTGCAGGTGGTGGTCTCAGGAAAACCCTAATTTTGTTATTGAATGTCGTGACCAGTACTCGTTTGAAAACGAATGTTTTTTGTGTATATTGAATAATCAAGATATCGGGCCATATTTTTTCAGAGAAAACTTAAACGTTGCGCGATTCTTGATTTTTTTAAGAAATGAACTAAGTGAAGTTGTAGACAATATGCCCCTTCAAATTATTCAAGATTTGTGGTTTCAGTTGGATGATGCAAGTAGATAAACAATGCCGAAGCTGAGACCGAAGAGTGTCCCAGAATCGGCATTGCTCCACACGGTGAATCTCTCGATGGCCGCGTCCATCGAGTTCTTGCCGTTGGTGGAGGGTTGGTGCTGAAGAAGATGACGTATTCGCCGAAGAGTTTCGGGGTGGGGGGGGGGTTCAAAACGATTCACCCTAAGTGGCGCGCGTCTTTTCTGCAAAAAAAACATGGCGGCCATGCAGCGGAAGGCAAAAAAACATGGCGGCGATGCAGCGGAAGGCAAAAAAACATGGCGGCGATGGAGCGGAAGGGGCGGCGATGGAGCGGAAGGCAAAAAACATGGTCGGTGATGGA